>OY754464.1:37660020-38860020 GCA_963575645.1 Xanthostigma xanthostigma
GCGTGTTTCGGATGGCAAAAAAAATTATTATATAATTAGGGTATTTCCTTCAATGCAACCGCATTTTTGTCCGGTTGCCTTTTCAAACATTTTTCGATTTTGCCCCACCCCCATATCGCCGCCCCCGTCCATTTGGGGTCACTTTGGCCGCTACCAGGGGGTTCTGCACCACTCATAGGCCCAGATTACCACTCGCCATCCGGTTGCCTCTCCGACACCGGATTGACGTGCCATTGCTTTGAATATATACATTAACGTCGTACAATAAATAAATGTGTCTAATACATTTTTGTCCATATAGTTACCTGCGAATTTTTCTTATTTCTTTTCAAAACTTCATAATTTAGTTAATATTTTGAAAATAAAAAAATCCTCTATTTTTAGTCCTGAAGATCTGTCAAAAAGTAAATGATCAAGGAGTTTCGAGACCGATTATCTATCTACAGGATCTTATAAAAAATCCATTGTCTTTTTGCAAGGTGATAACTCCTACCCTCAAAATTTTCACTTAAAAAAATGTTGATAAGCTTTTTAATTTAGAATAAAAATTGTATTTTACTTTATAAAATCTTAATTACAATAATAGAGTGTGAGTATTAAAATAAGTTTTTACTTTAAAAAAAATAAAACGGTTTAAAATTGAATTATAAACAATTTACGGTTTCGATACAAAAATTACCTTATATGTCCGCTGACTGTTCTATCTATACTAATTTCAGAGATTAGATAAATAATTTTAAACATAACAAAAGTAACATTGACACTGAGATATGTAACACGTGTATTTCTTATAATCCACGTAAATTGTATTGAACATTCATCGAATGTCGATAACGGCTGACAGTTTATTGATATATTCTGTGTTTAACGTTTTACACGTGTTTATTTGAAATACATATTGCATACGTGTGTGTATTTGGATGTAGGTTATAAGAATGAAATGTTTTATAAAAAACATGACATATGTGATATTTCACGGAATAAAAACTGCAGATATTTTCAATAGAACGACGTCTTCAACTGAACTGGGTCCGTGAAACTGTTCACTTCAAAGCAATACAATATTCATAACATAAGAATATCAGCAAGTAAGTCATGCAAACACTGAAAAATGTTTTGTGTATAGATTTTAGACTTAAACTTTCTACGAGAAATATTTTAAACTTATATATTAACTCAGAAAAAAACGATCGAGCGTCACGAAATGTATGATGCTAAACAGTAAACATTACACATAATTGATCTTCAATTATCTAGTCAACTACTGTAGTCTAGTAAAGTACTGAGCTATATGATAAAAAAAATAAACCCAAGTCTTCAAAAAATATGAGAAATAGCTTATTTGACTCGAAAAAACATTCCGAAAAAGACGTTTTTTTTTTATTTTTTTCGCTGACAAAAATTGCAATTGTTATTAACAAAAAACGAAAAGACAAAAGAAGCCCCTCAGATTTTTGGAAAATGCTCAAAAACTATAAACGATAGAGGAAATTGAAAAAAAGATTCTTAAAAAGAAGAAAATTTCCAATAATAAAGTCCCACTCCCGGAGTTCTATCTCTATTATTTATAGTTTTAATTTAACGTTGAAAATAGGGTTCCGCGCGGCCGTTATAGCTTGAGCGCCAGAGAGAGTACAACACATAAAATATTTTTTCTTCATACCTCGTTCGAAAGTACGTACTTTCGATCCTTATAGGGACGAAAGTTTGACATTTCCTCCCTGTTATTTATTATATTAAATGTTACGAGTATAAATACCCATGAGAAATTTTTTTCTCCCGCCGTTCTCACTAGGAGTAAATGTCAATCTTTCGTCCCTGCTGACGAAAGTACGTAGTTTCGAGCGGATATGAAGAAAAATCGTATACACCACACGGGCCTTAAAAGTTGAAATCTCGGCCCTTGTGATGTAATATACTATTTTTATAACTGTTTTTTAATAAGCCTTTAAACTATGATAATTATGACCAACTGTCTTTTAAAAATATTTTGTAAAAAGCACATTTAAATCCGCAGTTATCAATTATAATTGAATATAAGACAATTATCGAGAACAAACAAACAACAACAAATGAATCAAAGGCAGCTAATTTTGACTGAATTTATAATAAAGGCATGTGAAAGAGACATATATTTTTGTACTATAAACCTGGCAGAAAATTTAAAGAAAATATCGCGAACAATTAACCAACTCCAAAACAAATACGTAATCATGAAAATTAATGCCAGAAGATACGTTGCACAAAATAAAAAAAAGTTTGAAAATCATCAGTGGCAGTCCATTGGATACGCAATAGGCCCTAAAATAGAACCTTGCAGCATTCCACAAGTGATGGGAATTAGGTTAGACGTAACGTCCTTGATCATTACCTGCATGTTATGATTGCTTAGGTAATCCATACACCAAGAAAGAGCTGAGGTTGAAAATCCAACTGATTTAAGTTTCGCAGTTAATAAGTCATAGTTCACTAAATCGAATGCCTTAGAAAGGTCTATTTAGGCAATAAGAGATACTTTAGATTCATCCGCACGAGTTATGTCATCGCAAATATTTAGCAGACTAGTCGACGTTGAATATCCATGACGAAAACCAAACTGTGATAAAGGTATAATGTGATTATCCTCGAGATAGTTTACTGCAACAGATTCGTTCTAAAATTTTTGATAAGGCAGGAAGAATGCTGATGGAACGTAAGTCATTAAATGTTAGAGGTTTATTTTTCTCTCTTTTTCTCTCTGTCAAAACATTGATTTTTAAAACAACACATGCAAATAGTTTTGCACGGGTACACTAGTTATAAATTAGGTTACTTAGTCGGTGAGTTTTTTTTTTTGTATGATAATACAATCATTATTTATGCATTCAATTAAACGTGTCCTGTAGCTCCAGTTCCTGAAGAATAACGAAGAAACTCGTTCGATTTATTTCCTTTTGAAGTAACTATGATAAAACTAGAAGTTGCTTTTAACGTATTTTTAGCATCGGGAAATTATGTTATTTACAAGTAAAAAGCAATTCCTTGCAATTTAAAACAAATTCTGAAACGATTTTAAAACGGTTAGATGGCGATAAATAGCATTTTTTTTATACCACTGGAAGAAATAATGAAATAAGTAGTGTCCGACCGAAACTAGTTGTACGGCCGAAACCGAAACCGAAGCCGAATTTCGGCCTCAGTCTAAGTTTCGGCTGAAACTGAAACTTCTTTTTTCGTGGGAAAAATAAAGTAAACATTATCATAATCAGGTTTTATTTTTTTTTTTTTTTTAAATTAGTCACATATTCAGCCTCTGATATTTTAGCTAATATGTATAATCATTAACTTATCATATCATATTATTACCCTCCTTATTTCAAAAACACAAATAAATATACTTTTTTTTTAATATTATGAAATATATAAAAGTTACAAAACAAAATTACTTTTTAGTAAAAAGTTTTTACCTAATAAATATGTTTAGGTATAGGTACACACAACAAAAAAAAAGAAAACACTCTTTCATCTTAAGAACAAAATTATTTCTTTTAAACTCTGGTCATTTTGTATGGTACTCTTGTTAACGAACTACAATAAAAGTAAAATTAATAAGTACCTACCTACCAAATACAACAACTAAATAAATATTTTTATTCAACACGCGTGAGTAATATGTAATTTCGGGGCCCTGCTAAACGTGGGAGAAATAATATATTACTTCACTAGTGTAATAATGAATTTTCTGGCGTGGGAGAAATAATATATTACTTCACTAGTGTAATAATGAATTTTCTGGACCAATAGAAACTCAGTAGCAAGCCCAAGCGCTAAATAATGAAAAAAACTGCAAGCAGCTTCTGGACCAATAGGAACGTGGTAGGCGGTATTGTATATATGAAAACAGCATCGCAATTCAGCGAAAGTCAAGGCAATCTTGTGTTTATACACTGACGTTGGGTACGTCAATCAATGAAGTGATTTATTATTTTTCCCTCTTTTATCAGGGCCCCGATTACATATTACTCCTGCTAGTTGAATAAAGTATTATGTGCGACTATTGATCGAAGGAGAATATTCCACTCGCGTGCGTTTTACCGCACTCGCTGCGCTCGTGCGGCAAATTTCACGCTCATGGAATCTTCTCCTTCTCTCACTAGTCGCACAATATACTATTAATGCAAATAGGTAATACTTCAATCGAAAGTTCAAAATAAAAAGAGTTTTCTTTCAAACTAAAAAAAAAAAGATACGTGGAGCGCGCAGGCATAAAAGACACTTCGTCGCTCGCAGCTGCATCGTATTTCAGCGCGAAACCTCCCGAATTTAGTTTCGGTTTCGGCCGGATAGACAGCCGAAACCGAAACTAAGCCGAAACCAGTTTTTTGACCGAAACTGGCCGAAACCGAAACCGAAATTTCAATCGGACACTAGAAATAAGGTACAAATTATCTCTCTTTAATTTTCTTGACACAGGCCAAATTAAGAATTCTGCCATGATGGGAACGCATACATCATGTGCCAATTTTTTTTTAAGCAAATAATAAATACTCCAATTATTCGTTTGACATCTATGTGTTAAACAGGATTGTTGCAAATGAATACTTCGACGTATAACAAACTGTTCTATTTACTTACTTGCTGGATATTTAATATTGTGAATTAGAATGTTTTGCGAACAAATACAATGCAGTTGTGTCCATATATTCCGTGGCATAGACTTGAGTGGAAGTGCTTGCTTACTTACCGCTCGTCATATTAATGAAATCGTATTTGATATTCATTTATGTATTACAAAACTTGTGTGAATTCCCTAACCTTATCAATTTATGCATATGTCGTTGCTGTGTAATATAGTTTACATACGCGCAAACACCCAGGGTTTTGTGTTACTGTTCATTATTAATTTTGCACCTTCAAAGGCATAATATCACATCATATTATACTAGTGGTCGCCAGGTGGTCGAAATTCGATCGCAACTCATTACATTTTTAAGTCTGAATGTTATTGAGGTTCTTTTCTCATTATATGAGTTTTTCCTGAATCGATTTTTCCTGTGTTAATTCGTACACATCGCAATGAAACATATATTGTGGACTTCATCTCATTAAAACGAAGAGAACGGTGTATGTTTCATCACGATATGTACGAATTAACACGTTCAAATCGGTACTATAACTTTTTTTCTTCCCGTATTTATATATGACTAGCGGTCTCGCCTGATTTCACCCGGGTGCAAAAGAAAGCAAATTCATCTTAGTTTACCGAAATGAATGTTGTGTCCAATTTCATGATGATTGAAGTGACCGTTCAAAAGTTTTTGTCGGACTGACAAATTTTGAGTTACACTTTGCAACATTTTTCATTGATGCCTCGCTCCTATTGGTCGTAGTGTGATATTATATAGCCTATAGCCTTCCTCGAGAAATGGGCTATCCAAAAAAAAAAAAAAAAATTAATTCGAACCACTAGTTCCTGATGAGATTAGCAAACAAACAAACTCTTCAACTTTATATATTAGTATAGATATATTTCTAACCAATATCTGAGACTTTGCTCGTGTTAATTTTGCATCGTCTGCGTTTTTGAGAAAAATACAATACATAAAAAATATTGTGGTAGGTGACAGGAACGCTATATTAAATACTGTAATAAGTTGTACAATTACTTTTATACCTTACTAGCGGTCCCGCCCAGTTTCACCCGGGTGCAAAAGAACGAATGGGGGGAGGGGGCATGAGTACGCACATTTGTCTTATTTTACCGAAATTAATTTTGTGTCCAAATTTCATAATAATCGGAATAATTTTCAACTGTTATTTTTTTCTCAGACTAAGTAAATTAAGTTATATTATTAAGCTCGAAGTGTCGTTAAATATATACACCGATTTTCAAACATAACGCCGGGGTATATTATGTAAAATTCTTGAATTACTTGGGAATACTGGTTTTACAGTGCCCCAGCACCGTATCGCAACGCGCTAGACCCCTACGCCACTAAGCGGATTTGTAGAGGGGGACTCAGACTACACGAAAGAGAGCATTTCTGCCACCAAGTGTTCTTTGACCATTTATGTCACTGTCTCATTAACTACTAGTATCAGAAATTTCAAATTAGTTTATGTGGTTTTTTTCAAAATTATGATTTATTTAGGTTAATTTCTTGTTTATATGTACAGTTTCATTTTTAATTTAAAATCTACATTTGTAACTTTATCTGTGGCAAATATTTCAAATAATTCTTTTAAAATATAAGTTGCGGAAATCCATCTATAAACTAGTAGGAGTATATGCGCAAGTAATTCAAGAATTACAAAGCACGAAATTTTACATAATATACCCCTGCGTTATGTTTGAATATCGGTGTATATTTTTAACGAAACTTTGAGCTTAATAATCTAATTTAATTAACTTAATCTAAGATAAAAATAACAATTGAAAATACTGAAAGACAGAAAGGAAAAAAGTCATTTTAATAATTTATTCATAATTTAGGTTGAAAATTATATAGGTAAGCGTTTGCTGTAAACTCTATGATCGTTTATTAGTCACAACAAACTTTTTTATAATAATGACCCTAAATTATATTTCCCTTTTGGCACATTTCAATAAAGGCTTTCTTTTTATTAGTATTTTATTTTTCGTGATTTTTGTCTTTCAAAATTTTAGCTAATATAACATTAATTTATAAAAATTATTTGATTATTTTATACAAGATGGTTGTAAAGGAAAAGGTATTCCGTAATCTTGGGGCGTTCGCCATATTAGTTTTATATATAGATATACTTATAAAACTTAGTTTTATATATAGATATAGATATAAATCTAATATGGCGAACGCCCCAAGATAACGGAATACCTTTTCCTTTACAACCATCTTGTATAAAATAATCAAATAATTTTTATAAATTAATGTTATATTAGCTAAAATTGTGGGGCGTACGCCATATTAGATTTATATCTATAATATATATAAAATAACAATTTTTTGCAGCGTATGGCATTATTGTTATTTTCATGAGTTTTGTGGTGGCTAAATAGGGGTAAAATAGGGGTAAATTTAATCGAAATCGGAGGGCATTAATACACACCATTATTTGTACTTAGGACAGTATAAATTTCGAATGCCATCCGATTTGAACAATTTTTAGTGTGTTTTTTTACTTACTGTTGAAACAATCGAAAAAAAGGGTTTGTCGGCGACTTTGAGGGGTTGTTTCTCCGAAACTGCCCATCAGGATCGGATGGCAATTTTTTCCCAATGTTGGTGGTGTCAATAAGTATGTGCTCACTAATTTTGAAGCGGTTGCCTTTTCACTTTTTTTTTATTCGCTAGCAAATTCGGCTGGCAAATTTTATTATATTTTTATTTTATTTTATAATTAGGGTATTTCCTTCAATGCTACCGCATTTTTATCCGGTTGCCTTTTCAAAAATTTTTTTGATTTTGCCCCACCCCCATATCGCGGCCCATGTCCATTTGGGGTCACTTTTGCCGCTACCAGGGGGCTCTGTACCACTCAAAGGCCCAGATTACCACTCGCCGTCCGGTTGCCCGTCCGACACCGGATTGACGTGGCATTGCTTTGAATATAAAAGATAATATAAAATTTTTGTAAAGTGATTTTTGACCTAAACTAGTAACCATTGTTGACATTTGATTATAATAATGAAAATAAAATTTCTAATATCGAGTGAGGTGACGCGGGTAATGGCTAGTATTCAATATGATATTTGCTATTCGTTGCCACGGTTACCTACAAAATATGTTCCACGTCATGTAAAAATTAATCAAAGCATGCCGAACTAGTTTATTTCTGACAGATCCATAAAACAAAAGAGTGGCTGTTTTTTATTGCACATACCGCTAAACTAGCGGTATGTGCTCTATTATCGCTTTGTGCGTCAGAGCTGACTTTCGTTCATACAAGAAGTTATATCTAAGTTAATTTCACACGAAATCCATTCAAATTGTAGCTTTTTGAAAAGAGGAGATTCTGTTCTATAAAACACTTCATTCCACTTGATATTAATTATATATTATAATATTATGTACCTATATAGTTCTTAATTTTTTTTTTATTTTTTCAAACTTAAAAAAATATTTTTTCAATTTTTAATTATTTATTTCTTTAAATTTTTAAATCCTTTTTAAATTTTTTATCATACAGTGGAAAACTTGCGGGATGTGCACTTTTGGTTTTGCCAATTATTTTCAAATATTTCCGAAACTATAAAGTTTAGAAACAAAAATTTCTTAACGAAACTTTCTTGAAAGAATAAATAGAATAATAAGCCGTTATGAAAAGTATACCATTATTATATAAAAAACACCGTTATAACATATATCTCTTTTGCGCATGCGCCCATTTTCCCCAAAAACAATAGGGCTCTTCATATTTGCATACCAGACATCCTCCCAAAATTTGGTTTTAATCCGCTCATCCGTTTGACCTGTATCGTGTTCACAGACTAACAGACGCACAGACTTTTTCCAAAAATATGTTTTTTGGATTCGGGGGACCTCAAAACGGAAAGATATTGTAAAATTTTTGAAAGGTGATTTTTGACCTAAACTTGTATACCATTTCCAGTTGTGGGTTGGAATGGTAAAATTAATAGCAGAAAACGAATGATAACGAAGGGAAGTAACTGCCGTCAGAAATACAGAAACCAAAAATTCAAATGCGTAAAGTGCCGGGGAGGCTGCGGGGGCGCTTTTTAGGAGTCAAACGCGGTTTTTCATAATTTCCGGCGAAAGTTGACTTCCAATCGAAAAATGTTGTATGGAAATGTAGGTATTAAAAGGATCTAGGTACAACTTTTATGAATATAATTTTTTTACATAACCTTAAAGATTCAGAGAAATATCGAAAAAACCGTTTTTTTGGTTTTTAATTTTTTTCTCCTGCAAAAATGTTTTTTTTTTTCATGAAATTTTCAGGAGACTTATATTTCTATGTCCTAAATAAGTTGTAATTTTTTCGAATAAAAAAATTAATTTGCCAATGCAATATTAACAAAAAACCGAAAAATTACCCGTAACTTCAACTTTAAAAAGTAATGTAAAAATTTCAGATTTTCAAAAATCGTAGTATGGGGTTTTCTTCGTTAAAATGTCTACTTTCAGATGGTGTATTACATTTGGTAATGTAACATTGAATTCCCCTTTTATGAATCATTTTAACTGTACATTTTCATATACAGGTGCGTCACACCACCCGTACCGTTCGTTTTTTTCGAAAACGGTTAGTCGTAGAGAGTTGTGTCAAAAATCTGTATTATAAAAGCCCTAATGAAGAATCGAATGGTGATATTTTTTTTCCCCGGAAAGGTCGGCTTCCCTATTAGTTTGCTCCAGAATGTTCAAAACTCCGGAATATTAAATGGCACGATAGGTCGAAAGTAGTATTGTTGAAAAGATCTTTAAAAAATAAGCAAGTTTTGTAGGACATTTTTTTTTGTTACTGCCACCCCTGTTAAGTAATTTTCGTTTGAAATTATTAAATTAACATGTCATAACGACGAACTTAATTTTAAAATTCAGCATTTAAAATCTAGTTACCTAATTAAACAATGCCATAAATGCTTAAACTGTTTTCCATTTACTTCTAAACACTGATGAGCTCTTCTAGATATGCTATGAGAGTACCTCTAAGTATTTTCCGACAAAAAAAAACAATTGCCATTATTAAAAAGTTTGAAAAGAAGTTTGACCCTGCAGGCCATCCCTGTAACTTCCCGCTATTTTCGAGTTCAAAACGCTCAAAAATATATAAAATATAGGAAGAAGTTTATTTTTTAGCTCTTCGAGCTCAAAAAAAAACACTGTTACGAAATTTTCGTTCACGATATCTCATGAACAAATGAACCGATTTTGATGCGATTTGCGGCAGTCGACGCAATTTTTTAACCTAAAAAAGTAATTTATTACAGAAAAATAGATCTCATAGGAATTTTACGAGCAATTTAAAAAAAACACTTTTTTACAAATTTTTCGTTCATGATATCTCGTGAACAAATAAGCCGATTTTGATGCGGTTTGCGGCGATCGACGCAGTTTTTTTAACCTAAGAAAGTAGGTAAATCATTACAAAAAAATTAGAAAAGAAGTTTGACCCTGCAGGCCATCCCTGTAACTTCCCGCTATTTTCGAGTTCAAAACGCTCAAAAATATATAAAATATAGCAAGAAGTTTATTTTTTAGCTCTTCGAGCTCAAAAAAAAAATACTTTGTTACGAAATTTTCGTTCACGATATCTCATGAACAAATGAACCGATTTTGATGCGATTTGCGGCAGTCGACGCAATTTTTTTACCTAAAAAAGTAATTTAATACAGAAAAATCGATCTCATAGGAATTTTACGAGCAATTTAAAAAAAAAACACATTTTTACAAATTTTTCGTTCACGATATCTTGTGAACAAATGAGCCGATTTTGATGCGGTTTGCTGCAATCGACGCAGTTTTTTTAACCTAAGAAAGTAAATTATTACAAAAAATCGATTTGATAAGAATTTTACGACTAATTTTAAAAAATTACTTTTTTCCTAATTTTTCGTTCACGTTATCTCATGAACAAATGAACCAATTTTGATATGGTTTGCGGTGATCGACGCAGTTTTTTTAGCCTAAGAAAGTAATTTATTACAAAAAAATCGATCTGATAACAATTTTAAGAGTCATTTTAAAAAAAACACTTTTTTACGATTTTTTCGTTCACGGTATCTCGTGAACAAATGAACCGATTTTGATGCGGTTTGCGGAAATCGACGCAGTTTGTTAAGGAGAAGAGCTGATTAGATTTTGGAAATAATCGGTTTAGTAGTTTAGAAAATTTTTTACAAAAACAAATTTTTAAAAATTTTTGAAACTTGTTTTTTTAAGATTTCTCAGAATTTTTTGGGCCGAATCGTTTCAAATTTTCAGGAAGTCTAAGTTCACCAAGATCACGTCAGATGCCGCAAACCGCGTTTCAGTCGGACACTGCGTTCAAAAGATATAAAAGGTTTACATATATACACACACACACACACACACACACACATACATACATACAGCCCTACGGACATCATCGCCAAAATAGTTTCAATAGCTTCCTAGGACCTCAAAACGTCGAGATCTGGCGAAAACTCGATTTTCGAAAATTGGGGTGAAACCAATAACTTCCCGATTTTTGAAACAAAAATTTTTTTTTTTTAATGCGGGAAGTTAAAAAATATTGTTTAATTAGGGAATTAGATTTTAAATGCCAACTTTTAAAATTAAGATCGTTATGATAACATGTTAATTTAATAATTTCAAACGAATATTACTTAACAGGGGTGGCAGTAATAAAAAAAAATGTCCTACAAAACTTTCTTATATTTTGAAGATCTTTTCAACAATACCACTTTCGACCTATCGTGCCATTTAATATTCCGGAGTTCTGAACATTATAAAGCAAACTAATGGGGAAGCCACTCTTTCTGGGGAAAAAAATATCACCATTCGATTCTTCATTAGGGCTTTTATAAACCGGATTTTTGACACAACTCTCTACGACTAACCGTTTTCGAAAAAAAAACGGTACGTTGTTCAAATTTGGCAATTTTCTGTATTTTTTACGGCAGTTTCTTCCCTTCCTCATCATTCGTTTTCTGGTATTAATTTTGTCCCTTTTTCACTTGATTGTGGGCTAACTGCACTGCCCTATACGCTATTCGCGCCTAAAAAACAAGAAATATTTGACCTAAAACACGAAAAAAAATTGATCTAGTGATTTAAATTTGTCGACCGTATAAATTATTCGAACCAGGACCTGTGATACAAAGCCTCGGATAGTCGTGAACTAATTTTCCACCGATTTTTAGGCGCGAATAGCGTAAGCTAAAGCGCCTATACAGATTGTATCAAATCAAAACGGTCCATAGAACTTATGTGTGTAAGACAGAGACGATGTATAAAGCAGTAAGTAAGAATGAGTTAAATGATCGCTAATAGTTACTGTGGTTACGTAAATAAATAATTACGTACACTGTAAATCTTTTTACTAATTTATCAATTAAAACAACTAAACCGTAATAATTCGTATTATTATTTACATCTGGTACAAAAGTTTTAACAATACTTTTAATAATTAATTTATTAAATGTTTAAAAAGACCTCCACGTTCTGCCAAACAATATCCTAATCGATTATAATAAATAGCCATTTTATCAATAATTTCACTAGTGCATACTGACATTTGATAAAATTGTGATTTTTACTGTAGAAAGCAAAGACGATACTATCAGATTGTATAACCACAGTAACTATTAGCGATCATTTATCTCATTCTTACTTACTGCTTTAGTGCTTTATATAATATCGTCTCTGTCTTACACACAGAATTTTCTATGGACTGTTTTGATTTGATACAATCTGTATGTACTCGCTTTGTCTGTGAATCTGTGAATCTGTGAATCTGTGAATCTGTGAGTCACGCTTTTTGTATCCAGCGTACAGCCCAAACGACTTAACCGATTTTAAAAAACTTTTTTTTGTTCGATTTGTCTCCGGGTAACTTAAATCCTAACGTCGCCCGATTTTTGAATTTTTGCTCCAGAGGGGAGCATTTTAGAAAAAACGAAGTTTTTCGCTTATAACTCGCTCAATTTAAATCAGATCGGTTCGAAACCTGTCTTAAACGAAAGAGGAGAAAATTTTACATAAATTTCGTACAACAGAATTCGCCCAATCACTTTTCTTATACACATTTATATAGAAATAAATTCAATCTGATATAACCGATAGCAAACATCTTTCGGTTATCTCTCTCTGTTGCACGGTATAACATGGTAATTTAATTATTGCGTATGTTCTGTCTTAAAATAAAATTGGTCGATAATTTTATTTATGACAATAATAAAACAAAGGAGATAGCATTTGTTCAAAAACGGATGCCATTTGAAATATATATGAAAAGCAACGCCTTCTAAGTTAACAATTTGAATAACTAATTATTAGAACTTATTACTTTGACACATGCAAACGTCACTTTTGACATTTCTTATCATTCCGACATCAAGGAAGAGCGGATTGAAATCAAATTATGGGAGGATGTTTGATATGCAAATATGAAGTGGCCTATAATTGTTTTTGGGGAACATCGGCGCATGCGTAAAAGAATATATCTCTTATAATGTTGTTTTATATAATAATAATATAGTTTTTAAAACGGTTTTTACTCTATCTATTTTTACTAGAAGTTTTTGTAAATTTTTTGGGGAAAATCGGTGACGTCACTCTAAATCCAATATGGCGGACTTCTAAAGATGGCGGACTAATTTTATTATGCTTTCCTACAATATGGGTATCAAATGAAAGGGCTTGCTGAGAATAACTCGAAAAATAAAGTGACGTCACTCTACATCCAATATGGCGGACTTCTAAAGATGGCGGACTAATTTTATTATGTTTTCCTACAATATGGGTATCAAATGAAAGGGCTTGCTGAGAATAACTCGAAAAATAAAGTGACATTACTCTAAAATCCAATATGGCGGACTTCTAAAGATGGCGGACTAATTTTATTATGCTTTCCTACAATATGGGTATCAAATGAAAGGGCTTGCTGAGAATAACTCGAAACATAAAGTTACGTCACTCTAAATCCAATATGGCGGACTTCTAAAGATGGCGGACTAATTTTATTATGCTTTACTACAATATGGGTATCAAATGAAAGGGCTTGCTGAAAATAACTCGAAACATAAAGTGACTTCACTCTAAATCCAATATGGCGGAGTTCTAAAGATGGCGGACTAATTTTACTATGCTTTCTTACAATATGGGTATCAAATGAAAGGGCTTGCTGAGAATAACTCGAAAAATAAAGTGACGTCACTCTAAATCCAATATGGCGGACTTCTAAAGATGGTGACTAAGTTTTTGACGTGATAACGTCTTATAAATTGATGAAACACCAGCTGCACGCTCGAAAAAGTGTAACGTTCCATAACGTTCCGCCTGACCCTGTGCGTGTAAGCGAGAGCGCAGTAATGTATTATTAAATATGATATTCGAGCGGAATACGTTATCACGTAAAACTATCGTCCGTAAACCGACTTTACAGACAACCAATTTTTTTATATAATAATGGTGTACTTTTTATAATGTTTTATTATTCTACTTTACAAGAAAGTTTTCTAAAATGTTTTTTGAGGGAAAGTCGGCGCATGCGCAGAAGAGGTATAAGTTATAAAGTTGTTTGTATATAACAACGGTATACTTTTCATAACAGTTTATTATTCGATTTATTTTTACAAGAGTTTTGTATAATTTTTGGGAAAAATCGGCGCATGCGCAAAAGAGATACAAGCCATAGTTGTTTTTTATATAATAATGGTGTACTTTTTATAATGTTTTATTATTCTACTTTACAAGAAAGTTTTGTAAAATGTTTTTTGAGGGAAAGTCGGCGCATGCGCAGAAGAGGTATAAGTTATAAAGTTGTTTGTATATAACAATGGTATACTTCTCATAACAGTTTATTATTCGATCTATTTTTACAAGAGTTTTGTATAATTTTTGGGAAAAATCGGCGCATGCGCAAAAGAGATACATGCCATCGTTGTTTTATATATAATAATGGTGTACTTTTTATAATGTTTTATTATTCTATTTTAAAGAAAGTTTTGTAAAAAATTCTTTGAGCTAAAGTCGGCACATATATGTTATAAAGTTGTTTTTATATAATAATTGGGTGCTTTTCATAACGGTTTATTTTTCTATCTGTTTTTACAAGAAAGTTATGAATTTTTTTTTCTAAACTCATAATTTCAGAAATATTTTGAAAACAAATCTGTTATTCTTTTGTTCTGAAGATGTTAGTTATGTTTAATTTTTGCATGACACAATAACATACCTATTACATAGAGAACCATGAATTTATTAAAATTATATTTTCCTTTCTGTGTTTCATTATTTTCAACTGTTATTTTTACTTAGAATAAGTAAATTAAGTTATACTATATTATTCTCCAAGTGTCGTTAAATATATACACCGATTTTCAAGCAAAACACCGGGGTATATGACGTAAAATTTCGCGCCTTGTAATTCTTGAATTACTTGGGTATATACTCCCACTGGTTAAATGTTTGCTCGGAGTTAGTTCTATCTGCAGCTATTAATTTAAAAAAAATGATCGGTCCGCTTTGTCGTGACCTAATGAACACTTAAATTGCAAATCTAATAGAAATATACTGACTGAGCATACACTGCTCGGAAGCCAGTTATGGTAAATTTTAGTGATTTTTTTGCATTGAGTTTCCAATAGTAAATATAAAAAATTAACAATTTTCGAGGATCTATTTTTTTTTCGAAAATACGGTAAATATAAAAAAAAATTTAATGTACGTAATAATTTCTATAATTCCAGTGCTTCAGGGAATTTAAGGTCGCCGATTAGGCATTCGTGGTCGAGAAGTCAAAATTCGGCTGAAATAAATTAAGCATGTTTTGTGCTCCTGTTAAAATCACATAAAAATAATTTCAAATTTTGCACCCACATTCTTTACGCAAAATGAAGGTTGTTAAAGACATATCGATTTCCCATATAGGGGTTATTATCCTATTTATAGGCTATCTGTGTTGAAAAATTTGGAAAATTCGTTCGTGACCAGCCTATGGAAGTAATTACTTTAAGATAGTACTTTTGGACTGAAAATAGACACACTTGATGCGAAATGCCCCAGTAAGAAGGGAGTACAAGAAATCTTAAGTTATACACTTTATACGGTTTATAGATTTATCCGTGTGCTAACACCATATTTTTTTCAATTTTTAAAGGGTAAAATCTTTTATGTTCACTATTAAAAACTCAATGCAAAAAATACGAAATGGGTTCCAAAGTAAAAAGCTAGCCTTGCTGTACCAGCTATTATCAATTATCTAATTCCACAATAGCTCGATAAAAATGAAAATAAACTAAACTAAATAACCTTACTGGTTCAACAAAAATGTACTGTTCAATTCATACATGATATGCATGAGGCGTAAAGTGTAATATTTTTTTCACAAACGCGTAAGACGAAAAAAAATAAGAAACTTGAAATTGAACCATCTTGAAAATCAGTAAAAAGCGTAAAATATTTAAGTTTTGAGATCGGCGCCAATTCAGTGAAGTAGAATAGAATAGAATATTTATTATCCGAAACAGCTGTAGCAGGATTTGTCAATTAATTACATTAAAAAATACATCAGGTAAAATAATTATCAGAATATAAACAAGGTTTCAATAAATAAATAAATTCTTATACGATTTAGTCTGAAAAAATTGGTCGATTATTTTATTTTTTAGAGTTCCGTACCCGAAGGGTGCTCAACGGGACCCTATTACTAAGCCTCCGTTGTCCGTCCGTCCGTCTGTTTGTCAGCGGGCTGTATCTCAAGAACCGTAATAGGTAGAGAGTTGAAATTTTCTCAGAGTGTGTATTTATATTGCAGCTAGAACAACAAATAATTAAAAAACCCCCAAAACTCCCAAAAGAGGAGCAAACTAAGTTTTTTGCTTACAATTTGCTCAATTTAAATCCGAAACCTGTCTTAAACGAAAGAGGAGAAAATTGTACATGGAATTTGTATAATAGAATTGGTCGAAACACTTTTTTTATACAGCTTTATATAGAAATATAATGTATAAATTGAATTTTGTCTAATACATAGCATACACGGGGATCGTCTGTCTTCGTTTGTTGCATACTGTACTATGGGAATTTAAAAATTGCGTATGTTCCGTCTTAAAATAAAAAGATTGCATTTGTTCACAAACGAATGTCATTTCAAATATTAGTCAGTCTTTTGAAATTAGTATTTTGTGAAATGCAACGCCTTCTGAGTTAACCATTTGAATAACTAATAAATTATTAAAACATATTACTTTGACAGATGCAAACGTCATTTTTGACATTTTATACCATTCCAACACCACGGATGAGCAGAATGAAACCTAATTTTGGGAGGATGTTTGATATGAAGACGCCTATTGTTTTTGAGAGACGTCGGCGCATATGCAAAAAAAATATATATTATACCTAATGTTGTTTTTATAAGATAATAGTATACTTTTCATAACGGTTTAATATTTTGTTTTACAGGAGTTTTGTAAAATAAATTTTTGAGAAAAAATGGCGCATACGTAGAAGAAATATATACTATAAGGCTGTTTTTTTATATAATAACGGTATACTTTTCATAACGGTTTATTATTCTATCTATGTTTACAAAAGTTTTGTAATTTTTTTTTGGGAAAAATTGGCGCATGCGCAAAAGAAATATATGCAATAACGTTGTTTTATATAATAATGGTATATTAGGTTATTCTATTTTAAAAGAAAGTTTTGTAAAAAATTTTAGGGGGAAAGGCGGCGCATGCGCAGAAGAGATATGTGCTATACCATTGTTTTTATATAATAATCGTATATTTTTCATAATGTTTTATTATTCTAAAGTTGAAAATGTGAAAATATTGCATATAGAGAGCAATTTAACTAAAAGACTATTTTTAGAAATGTTTTGTATTAAAACAAATAACAATGCAGTTAACAAAAAAACAGACATCGAAAAATTAAGCAAAGTGTATGACAAACTTCGCGTTCGTAGAGTACGACCTTCCTGGTTAACATCTGATGTTGTCAAATTAATTCAACGGAAAAATAGAGCATGGCTCAAATTTAAAAATAGTAGTTTATCAAGTGACTGGAACTCATATTGCAAATTGCGTAAAGAAGCAAAAAAACAAATAAGACTTGCTAAGACAGATCAACACAACGCAGAAATTAATAAGCATGCTAACAATCCTGCTGAGTTGTGGCGTGGTATTAAAAAACTAAATATACATAAACAATCAACCTCACAATTACCTGATGACTTATGTGACCCTGATAAGATTAATTCATTTTTTAACTCTGTGTCAGTTGTTCCAAACGCAGAAACTTATAATGAGATAGATCGATTATTGTCACAATCATCCCCCAACAGCGATGCATTTCAGATAAACAATGTAACCTGCGTTGATGTATTAGAATCTGTTCTTGCTATATCTAGTAGAGCCAAAGGTGTCGATGATATTTCTATCGATGCTTTACTATTATGCATACCATTTTGCATTCGCGCCTTAACTGATATCATCAATTACTCAATCACCTCCGGTACTATTCCCCAATTGTGGAAAACCTCAATTATTTTGCCTCTACCCTAAGTTAAAGCGCCAAAAGATCTTAAAGAACTCCGTCCTATAAGCCTACTACCTGTTCTATCTAAAGTTTTGGAAATTATAATTAACCGCCAACTTCAAGTCTATCTTCAGGAACAAAATCTTTTTCATGCTCGTCAAACTGGTTTCCGTCCTAATTATAGCACATCCACAACATTAATATCGGTTGTAAGCTCAATGAAGAAAGAAATAGATAGAGGTAAATTAAACTTACTTATATATTAATAATATCAGGAATGTGGACTAGATAAGATGGTAAATCATAATCACTTTATTATTTCTGCAACGTTTCGGTCTTTATTAGACCTTCCTCAGGCATCATAATACGAATTAAAATAATCACCATCCCATAATGCACAGTCGTCCAAGTCATACATCTTTTCACAACATTAACAAAACTGATAAATTAGTTAAAATTAATACCAGAAATAAATATAGAAATAAAATACATAATTCTATATTTATTTCTGGTATTAATTTTAACTAATTTATCAGTTTTGTTGGAACTTACACATAACACAGCAATGTAAAAAATCGTATCATAGACTGAAAACCATTTACAAATACAAAAAATTCATTTCTCAAACAGTAAAAGTCACCTTGATACGATCACTTATATTCTCAGTGCTAACATATGCCGACATAGTGTGTCTTGGCTTAACAGTCTCCTTAAATTATAAACTTCAAAAAGTACAAAATTCTTGCGTACGGTATGCATTTAATATCAAACGGAGTGATCGTATACACCCAGTATTGAAAAAATGGTCAATATTAGACATTGCATCTATGAGAACTAAACATACACTATCATTAGTTCACAAACTATTAAACACCGGAGAACCGTCCCTGCTTCGAAATAATTTAAATTTTATATACGACTCTCATTCATTCAATACAAGGCGATCATATTTGCTTGAAATACCACAATGCAGCAGTTCTCTAGGCTCAACATCATTTTTTGTGCAGGGTCCCAAGTTATGGAATAGCTTACCACCTGTCGTAAGATGTACATATAATTCATCTACATTTAATACAAAGGTGAAGAATATTCTCTTAGAGAAACAGTTTTGAGTAGATACCCATATATTTATTTATTTTATATTTATTTTTTATTAGAAAACTCTAAAATATATTTTTATAACGAAATTTTAAAAACATATTTTTATTAGTAAATTTTAAAATGTATCGTAATAGTAAATGTTTTGTATTTGTACGTATTTTAATATTATTTTTATCGTCTTTACAGGTATAATTTTATTTTTAATTAATCCTAGAGAGAGATTAATGCTTTGCGGCTTTTCTCCAAATAAATTATTATTATTATTATTATATTCTAAAATAAAAGAACCAATGTAGACAGACATTTAATCATTTTTGAATTTTTAATTTTTGAATGACGAATTTAATATAAAGGTTAAAAAAATATATAAATATATAATTGTATATATCAAATAATACCATTTAAATTTTAATTTTAGAATCTTAAATTTTTTACAAAGTAAGGATATATTTTTATAATTTTTTTAAAATAGAAGTTTATGTTTAGATGTCTACCTATAGTTTTATTTATTTGTTATAGGTCCTGAAGAAAGCAATAATTTTTGCCGCAACGTTGACATTAAATTTTAGTGAATAAAAATTGTTTTTATATTTAGCCTTGTATCCCGTTAATTTCATCATAATACCTAGGTTCAAATCTTTGATTAACGTCTGAATAGAAATAAATAAAATATTGGTCTGAGAAAAATTGGTCGACAATTTTATTTATTTGAACAATACCAAGGTGTCTTATTTTATTTTATATAAACACTTTAAAAAGCTATTTTTGCAGAGTCTTCGTTTTTATGCGAAATAGTGGAATGCCGTAAGACATAACAATCTAATAACCTGAGAACCCGGTTCCACTGAATGGATTTTCGTAAAACATTTTTGATTGCATTGTTAAAAGCTTAAACAAAAAAGTTTATCCATAAAAAATTGCCGCTTTTGATTTCAACAATACAGGCTGGGGAGTTTTTCTTGAGACTGTTGAACTCGATTATTTCGAAAAAAGTTTCAGACATAAGTTGTTTAGTTTGAAGTGGGACATCGCTTGGAGACAAATACCACCCCCTACCCTCATCCTCTGCACAAGGATGAGGGTGACTTTGACGTTTTTAATAGGAACACCTATTTTTTATCATAAATTATGATTTTTCGAGAAAAAATATGCAACATTTATCTGAAACGTTTTTGTACCTGAGGTCTCCCTCAACCCCTAAAATGCATGTTAAAAATCGGGACCCGAAACTCAATTAAATTTTTATACCTAAACAACGACCTAGCACAGAAAATATAAGAGGTAAGTGTTGTTTGGTTTGGGAAGGGTCATCGATTAAACATACAAAAAAACACCGGCCCCTGCGCGGGGGTGGGGGTGATTGAAATTTTTAATGATTAAAGGGGGCGGTGGTTTTTTTATGTTTAATCAATGACTCTTCCCAAATCAAACAAGAGTTACTTCTCGTAATTTTCTGTGCAAAGTCGTTGTTTAGCCATAAAAATGTATTATATGTTTCGGGAAACCGGTTGTTGACATGCATTTTGCATGTCAAAAGCGGCAAAAATAAATGGGTAAACATTTTAGTATTTAGTGTTAAAAACACATTCCAAAAGGTTTTTCAAAAATCGGTTCAGTGGACCCGGGTTCCGAGATATTTAAACCTTACGCCACTCCACTAAAATTGTTTATAATTTATGGGTGCCTAAAAAGTTATAGTAATTAAATTGCCGCCAACCTCAAAACTTTATTATTTTACACTTTATAGTGGTTCTTTTTGAACGAGGTTTAATATTTTCTAAAAAAATTGTAATATACGAGTTGTGTGTTCTACACACTGTATTTTAACTATTTTTTTTATAAAAAAAGTTTTGTGTTCACAATAACGCCTAATAAAATTCAAAATATTTCATTTAAAAATGCCACAACAGACGGTATACACAGTGTCAAAACAAAAAAAAAGTTGTATACAAAGGATCACTTAAAAAGGAAATGCCAACCGAAGGAATGTTTAAAAAAATGTTCATTTTGAACAGTAAAGAAAAACAAATCCGTGTGACGTGTCGATTGTGCAAAAAATACAACGCACACGTAAGATACACTTATTAAAAAAATATACCTTGATCGTTCTATTTGTTAGTAAATAGGAAGACCATTGTTTTTTATTGTATACAGTGCCGGCCTTAATCTTTTTGAAGCCTTCGGACCTTCGCAAAATAAAAAATGCACATTGCACATGTTTTAAAAATTTTAGTAACTTCATTATTCACTTGGTATAACTACAGATATCGTATTCGTATGCAACATTTGTATAGCAATATACATTTGAATATAGATCCTGTAAAGCATTTGGTTTTATAACGTTAACACAAAACCATTTTCTGTTTATATAAATAGAATTGAAGTTTTTTTCTCTTCTTTCACAGGCTTGCTTTGAATCAGTCATATCTGAAGTAGGTACCTAGTTCGTTTACTAGATGGGGATTTCCAGATTTTTTTGCAGTTTTGCTTAAAGTAGCTACTTCGGATGAAATAAAAATAATTGGCACGGTTTTTTAGTTCTATACAATAGTATATAAATCATTCAACAAAAAAAAATCACATCAGAATTTAATAGTTCAGTGTTTTCAAATTTCATTATTAAAATTTTAAAGTATCTATATCTGCAGTAGTTATTACCGTACTGTCAATAACCGGGCACCCTTTATCAATTAAATATTATTATTATTCTTTAATCTTTTCCGGCAAATCCGCGTTTTGCACGGCAGTTTGTCAGTCAAGCTCGGCAACTGCAAATGTATATCTACCCGAACTAATTGGAGCTACTTTCAACCACCTTATAACTCAAAATCTATATTTTGACCTGTACATTGGTCATTTTATTTATGTACTAGCTTTTGCCCGCGGCTGGCTCGCCCCAAATTTGATTTTGATTGATAAGTTTTAGTTTTAAGCTTTTTGTTTTAGCGTTTTATTTTTAGTTTCAGAGAATATAGTCGTACAAACAGAAAAAAAAATATTATCCACAAAATTTCTTTGTAGACAATATTCTTCACTAATCTATCTACTGGGCGAGCTTACGCGTGAGCCCGTGTGAGAAACCCTTTTCTTTGAAATCTATTCCCGCATATTTTAGTGTCTGCCTTTGAGACTTGTTTATATAGTCATTGCAAATCAGACTTTGAGGGGAAACTGCAATCGTGTCGGTCATGAGATTCTTGCCTATGGGGCAATTGCACTTTTATCTCGTCCCAAGGAACATTACACGTAAAAGTGATAAAAAAATCAGGACGACCGTAATTTTTAACGTAAGTCATAGCATCTTGAGTTTTTTCGTGCATGTATTTAGGAGTAACTGGTTTGCTTCTGCGTCTTGTCGTCCAATAGCAACCTTTAAATGGATGTAGCTATTTTCACGTAATTTGCCTTGATTATTTTTGCGTATTAATCTACCAAAAACTGACTGAATAGGACACGATAATTGACTAAATAGTTATCTTCTCCTTCTCTAATCATTATTCTATACGAATAAAAACTTGTAGCAGAGGCACCTTAGTTGTAGGATCGCGTTGTGGTATGTTGCTTGATGAATACCGATCATCCCCCAGCAAAACAGAAATGAGGTACTGCAGCGCATCATTTGCTCGATGTATCTCACTAATACGCTGAAGTGAGTTACTTCGGCTCTCGAGGATGATGTCTCTTCGATCAAATTGCTCATCTACTAACATTAAAGCCACTTCATTTGCTGTTAGTGCATTATACCTGCCTCTGTGTTTTTCTGATGGTTTTTATACGCATGTATGACAACTTTGAATGACTGTGAAGAAGGGATTTTATCAATGGCACTTTTCAGATCTTTTATATATGGGCTCACTTGGTATCCTGCAATTGTTTGATTAAATTTGGTTTTAAGTTAGGAAATTTATAACATCGAATCTTTGCTTCTCGATCGTCTTCACCGACAAAATATGTTTGAAGCTAGAGTAGTGAGTGTCATGTCAAGGTTCAAGTAATATACTTCCAATTAAATAGTAGACCTGGCCTTAAAAGTTGGTGAAAAACCGTCTCCTGTTACCTGTTTACCACCAAAAGAAGTCATCTGAAAACAGGTATTATATTTTCGAATATTATTCATTACATCTGGGTGTAGATCGTTAATCAAGCCGTAGAGAGGTTCAGGTAGTTGTTTCAACTGATAAAGTTGCACTTCTCCAGCGCTGAAACACGTACCAGGTGTTTTATCCTTCCATTTCAGGGCGTTGCACCACTGTCACTTGTATGCCATAGAACCCAATGCTACACTGCTGTCAGTTCAATATCTGGGTTATATTCCACACCTGAAAGAACCTTGTTTTTTCATAGACGCAGAGTAATGTTTTCCCTATACCGAGCCTGAATCTTTCTATGCACTAGTGGGTTCGCAGTTTGGTAAATTGCAACAGTTTGCCTGTCGTACGTCAGGGTTCTCAGACTGGTAGAGTGCAGCAGTTTGTCTATGAACTTCAGGGTTTGCAGCCTGGTACAGAGCAGCAGCTTGCCTCTACACATCGATATTTTTTTCTGATATTTAGACACATTGTTACGATGTGATTTAAATGATTTTTCCTTGTGTAATTAATTAATTTTGCCCTACGTTTAGTTTTCTTTTTTTTTTAAAATTAATGATGACGATGCAGACTCTTTTGTTTCTCTGTGTACTGAAGATGTAACAAGCAAATAGTCAAGCACTAAAACAGCTACCTCCTTACAACCCTGAGCTATTTTACTATTTTCACTGTATACTGATGAAGCATATTATGCTAAAGGATCGTGCTCTTCGACAGGTATCTCCACACGGCGCTGAGTAAAAAAAAAGAGTACAAAACAAACAGGCGCCGTCACCTACAATGGAGACGACGGTATGTTGTTCAATTTTTCCTTTAATATTAAGACTTTCTTTGGCGATTTTTTTAAATGACCAAAAAATACTCGTAACAACAAAACCTAAACACGAAGCAAATAAAATTCCAAGTTCAAAGCAGAGTTTACGAAAGAGAAAATCAAAACCAAACAACTAATCCATAATGAAATTAAATTATTTGAATTGTTAGTCAAATTCGTTTGTTCGTCGATAAATATATCCGTTAACAATGTATAAGGTATTTTATGTTATACAACACAACGTTAGCGCGTGTTAAAATGTACTACTAATAAAATACTACTAACATCATCTATTGATTCTTTTTGAAAATAAATTTGTAATTTAGTTCAATACAAAATAATAAATTATGACTTTAGAATTTTTTTGTTGTTCATGTGTAATAAATTTCAAAATTTGTGACATTCACGTGATCAACGCCCCGATAAACTTTAAAAACGACACCCATTTTGAACACACCCATTCTTAAGGGGTTGTTTTTAAAAACTGTGTACCAAATTTCAGCCCAATTCGTTCAGGAGTTTGAGCTGTGAGTTTATAGTTCAGTTAGTAAGTCAGTCACAGTTTCCGTTTATTTATATTTAGATTAAGATCCCCCAATCACCGAAAAACTTAAATTTTATAAAAAAAATATTTGTTTCTGAGACATTGACATCCAAACATTGTTATATTCAACATTCACTGACTCACTCATCGAAAACCCAACCAAAGCCTCTGATTACTACGTACATTTAATAAAAGGTTTGGATGTGTAAAATTTTACGTTATGAAATAACACAACCGGACCTTTTTTTGCCAATTCGTCCAATAAAAACAGACAATATCTGGCTAGGTGTTATAAAAATAACAACGTTCGGTTCTGTTTCTCATGAATACTTAACATACCGTCATAACAGCATGAATTCCATGACATAGTAGGATAATGCCTAGGTCTGTTGGGGTTTTGCTTGGCAGAACAGGCCTTATTTTTTTGAGAAAATTTTGTCTGCCTGCCGGAAGTCGAGTTTTCTGGACTCTATTTTTGGCGCGCACGTGATAAACAATACCTGTTAAAGGGCATATTCTCGATATTTTACGCATGTTTTTGGATATTTCTAAACATCTTAAACATATTTTTAAGTAATTTCAGTATTATGATTTTTTAAATATTTTTTCGACAGAATTTGTTTTTAATGTTTACTGCTCTGATTTCTTTTTGGGTTTCTCTTATTATAAAATATTTGAAAATTTCTTTATGTTGGCTTGAAATTACTTGTAATCGTATAGTAGGCGAGACGAAAAAATAAGAAACAAGTTCGGTGATAAAAATTTTAACAGGCAGGTTCATAACTTCATTCAGTTTGATTAGTTTGAAGTATAGAAAAACCGCTTCTGAATTGGTTGAAATAAATTAATGTGCGTGAAATTAAAAAAAAATCATTATCGTCTTTCGTTATTTTTTTCTAACTGATTTCCTGGTAAAGAAAACCATTCTCTCTCCTTGCTATCTATTCTTCATCTGAAACACAATTTTTCTAAATCTATGTAAGCTGATTGGAAGAAATTTATTATTTTTTAACTTTAAGTTACATTTGGTATATCACTTTATATGTTATTGTAACTATTTTTTTATCATTCCAAATCCTTTAGTTGCGCTTCGTTACATACAACCAAAAAAATTAAAGTTTTCTGGAGGCATATCGCGTTCTTTCTCATATACACATGTATACGATTTTCTTCACTCCCCGCTCCGCCCACCATAGACTTCTGCGAAGCCGTAGTAGGTACGTACAAAGAATGTGCAACGTAGCACGGACACAGTGCAGACAGACAACAAACACGTACAAAAAGAACAGGCACTGACAACATACAGATGCCAGGAAACACGAATAGGACAGTCCCGTTTTCATTAAACGGATGTTTGTCCCAGACTCCGGAAGAATTCCGGCGCCTCGCTTGCGCGTCTAGAGCGCTTACAAGTCAGTTGTTGACTACTGACTACTCACGGCCACTGATGTTGACAACTGCACACAATGAGTTAGTAACTATTCTTTTCTTCATGATAAATAAAATTTGAAACGCATTATTGATGTAAATTAACGAATATATACATGCCAAAAATGGGTGCGTATGTACGCGCTTTAGAAGTTATACTTCTTATGCGTGATTGAAAACTAATTTTTAATTTGCAAGCTTATGTCAACTTATATATCCAATAATAACTTCATCAAAGAATTTTTTCTCAACTGTGTTCTACAGATCCACCTCTGTTATATCTGTTTTAACGTAAAATTGCTCAAAAGTAGTCTCCTGGTAAACTAGTATATACATATTGGCGTTTCTTTCTGTTGTTGAGATTATCATTTTATTAAAATTATTATTCATTTTATTTAGGTAAGTTATAAGTACAATTATTAAAAAAAATTCATGGATAAAAACTTGTTAATTTAAATGAATTTATAAAAATAAAATAAATGAATGTCCATGATAAAAAAATATCTGATGTATGGTAGAGAAACTTAATGTCGTTGTAGAGAGAGTGTAAACGTTTTTGTCGTTATTATATTGTCAGAATTGCATTGTACTTATCGCAAAATCAATTTCTTAATGCAAAAAAAAAGAATATTTAATGAGATACATTAGTGTTTCTCGAATTTTTCCCATGGCGAAATCTATAATTTTAACGGATACCTTGATTATTTTATAAGATAAGCTTTAACATTTTTCAACTTGACGCAATACTTAAAATTATACAAAGCTTATATTTTTAATTTTCATAATTTTTCACGGAACATGTTTAGTGGAGTGCCGTAAGGTTTATACGTCGAAATCTGGGTCCACTGAACGGATTTTTATAAAACCTTTTGGAATGTGTTTTGAACACTAAATACTAAATTGTTTACCCATTTATTATTGCCGCTTTTGACATAATCTGTAGATATGCCACCCCTTCTCGCGGGTGGAAATTGTTTTGGAAAAAGTAACCCTAGAAATCGATACATCATTGAATTTTAAGCAAAACATGTCCTTTGAAGTTATTTATTTGGATCGATATTTATCCAGTTATTTGCGATTCAAAACCTCGATTTTTCATTGAAATATGGACATTTTCGAGCGCTATTTCACGAATAACTCAAAAAACTATGCACTCTATTAAAGTAGTGAAAATATCAAAATTGAAGCTTATTAAATTACGAATCGATTCCTTTTCTTACATTTTTGTACGTGGAATAGAAACAAAGTTATATGCTCATTAAACATGAGAGTTTATTCGCTAACAAAAATATTCATTCCTTTCAACGTCATTTACAGGGAGACAACATTGTTTTGGTAAAAAAATGTTGAATGGATTTTTATACAGCTTGAAAAACCCTTGAAAATGAGCTTTGCTAAATGTTATAATTTAAATTGGCCGAGTTACGGCGAAAATGAAATGGTCATAGATGTTTTTTTGAAACAAAGATCGATAATAAAACCGATGGCTTTATTGCAAAAATCTAATTTAAACGTAATCCACTTACGACCTACTTCATTTGGATACTAACAACATATATCGGGAGTCTGCACCAATTTGGATGCATAGTTTTGAAAAAAAAATCGATTTAACATCGAACTTTTTGTTTTTCTTTTAGGACTTATTTGTTGATATTTATTCGTAAGAACTTCGGCTTACAGCGCAAGAGGCACCTTTCGGAGTACTTTAAACTCAGACATCTTAAAAACGAAAGCTTTAAAACAGTTCATTTATACAGGTTCTGTAACCCCGTATCGTCAAAATACTACTTTTTTCTCTTGATATTCTCTTCATTTTTCAATAAATTGTAATATACAGGCTGGGGCGTTTATCTTGAGACAAGCTAATATCTCGGTTGGACTCGATTATTTCGAAAAAAGTTTCAAACAAAAGTTGTATAATTTGAAGGGGGACATTGCCCACCATCATTCCCTGCGCAGGGATGAGTGTGACTTGTTTTTTTCTCAAAAACTCATGATTGACAATCATGAGTTTTTGAGAAAAAATATGAAACATTTTTTTACCCAATGCCTCCCTCAATCCCCAAAATGTTTATCACAAATCGGTTTGCAGAAACTTCATTAAATTTTTATATCTAATCAACGACCTTGCACAGAAAATTATGAGAGCTAAGTATTGTTTGATTTGGGAAGGGTCATCGATTAAACATACTAAAAAACACCGCTCCCTGCGCGGAGGTGAGGCGACTGAAATTTTTAACGATTAAAGGGGTCGGTGTTTTTTTTTTGTTTAACCAATGACTGTTCCCAAATCAAACAACATTTACTTTCGTAATTTTCTGTGCAAGGTCATTGTTTAGGCATAAAAATGTAATAATGTTTCGGGAAACCGATTTTTGACATGCATTTTAAGGATTGAAGCAGGCATCGAGTAAAAAAAATTTTCAGACAAATGTTGCATATTTTTTCTCGAAAAACCATAATTTATGATAAAAAAGAGGTGTTCCTTTTAAAAATGTCAAAATCACCCTCATCCCTATGCAAAGGATGATGGTAGGGGTGATATTTGTCTTACTTCTAACTAAACAACTTTTCTCTGAAACTTTTTTCGAAATAATCGAGTCCAACCGTCTCAAGATAAACGCCCCACCCTGTGTCGAAAGCGGAAAATTTTGATGGGTAAACTGTTTGTTTAAGCTTTTAACAACGCAATTGAAAAGGTTTTACGAAAATCCATTCAGTGGAACCGGGTTCCGAGGTTTTTAGATTTTTATGTCTTACGGCACTCCACTAGTTAGGATTTCCGCGAAACATAATTTTGGAAGCGCTGCTATACATAATAATTGAGGACGGTGACAGAAATGGTCAAGGAGCACTTGGTCGCAGAAACTCTTTCGTGTAGTTTAGGTCCCCCTCTACAAATCCGCTTAGTAGAGTAAGGGTCTAGCGCATTGCGATACGACGCTGGTAGTTTTCTGTCAAAATCGACCTTGAAATGTTCATGTTCGTGGAAAGTTTAACATGGTATTCAGGTAAAGCAAGTACATTAAATTGCCAGATTGTGATCTAGCTGTGACAAAATTGGCAGATATTATTTTTATAAAACTTTCTGGGTACTAATAGAAAGCCTGGTAAGAATTTTTGCCACCGAATGAAGACATGCTAACTATAACACAAACCACAACAAAACAATAGCATAACCATGGCAACGAACACAAATTTTGGTAGATATCAGAAGTAATTTGAAATGGCGATCAACATTATGTTGGTTACACTCATGTGTACTTTCTTTTGGAAAACTCAAGTTATTAAACATTACATAACATAAATAACTTTTTTTACATTCTACATATCTACACATAATAGTGTGAAGAGTATCATGTTAATAGGTCATATGCATAAGACTCGAAATTGGTTTGAATTTTTATTTCGAAATATATTTCAGTTCCTGATCATATCATAATGGTTATTTTATTAATCTAATCACTGAAAAAAATACAAATAATAAAAAAGAAATGTAGAAAATACGCGCTATTTTCGAATTTTCAAAACGCAGCATGACGTCAAAATATATATCAATAACAGTTTCCATGGCGACTGTGTCGTCTCACAGTGGGATTATGTCAGTATTTAGAGAAAACAACAAATAAACTTCATTTAGAACATTGACACTTTGACATCAAGGTTGACATGCATCATATATCATGACGTCACATAAGCCCGCCAATATGGCCAACTGTTTAAATTGTCTATTTTTGAATGTGAAATTTAATATTCTTTTTCTTATAATAATATTACATTTTTAAATGATTATTAATTTTTTTCCGTATTATTGTTGACTAAATAATCTATTAAAAATATAAAAAAAATACATGCATATGACCTATTATTAATTACAATTACTCATTTTGTTTTGTTTGCGCAAATACCAAAACATGGCCTTCTAAGAAAAAAAATTTTTTTTTTGAAAAACCAAAATTATAATTTTTTTGAAATTTTTTTTTTATACTTACCTTAAACACACTAATAAATTATTCAAAATCGAATCAATTTCGCATAACTTTATTTAAATTCAGGCATATTTTTTATGGAATCACAAACTTTATGTTTGTTGCAACGATATTAAACACCCTGTATGCTGTTTGAGTTTCAACAATTCTAAGAGCACCTAAAATGATTATCGGACATGCACCAACTTTTGGCAATATTTATATTTTGGTCGTGCATTTAATTAAAAATTTTCCCATATGTTGCACACTTCCACACTGTATAGTGTATATTCGAATCATGGCATTGCAAGCACCCTTCTGCACTACTGTAAACTTGCAAATCTAATATTATTATTTCTAATTTTATACTTATGATTTACAGAGTTTAAAATAGGCCGGTGCTAGTCGTCCGCTAATTGAACGAATCATTTTTTTTTATTCGTCCACTAATCGGACGATTTATTTATTTTATTCGTCCATTAATATATAATTATTCGTACGGGTACTGTAATAATTTTATTTCAAGAAAAAAAATTGTACAAACGCCTAAATAAATTCACACACAACGTCAAAATAATTAACATTTAGGCACCATATTGTATTGCACTAAACAGTAACCACACTTATAATGTTTTATTACACTGTGGCGTAGAAATACAATTATTTTTACGACGTTTGATTTTAGTTTTTACTTTTTTTTTCACTTTGAGACTGATTTTCTAAAAAATATATATTTAATTGACTGTCAATTAAATATACATTTTTTAGAAAACGCAGTTCTATTCAAACAATTAACTATCTAATTCGCATACCCCGTTATCGTTCACCACGGAATTGTTTTTTTTTTTTAATTCAACATTTGCCCCTTCCCGTTTCACTGCGAGACAATTCGCATACCCGTTTATCGTTCACCCCGGAATTACAATTCGTATACCCGTTTATCGTTCACCCCGGAATTACAATTCGCATACCCGTTTATCGTTTACCCCGGAATTACAATTCGCATACCCGTTTATCGTTTACCCCGGAATTGTTTTTTTAAAAACTCCACATTCGCCCCTTCCCGTTTCACTGCGAGACAATTCGCATACCCTTTAATCAAAAGAAGCGGTGGTTTTCAATCTTCATGAAAATGTGAGTTTTAAGTTATAGTCTCAAAGTGAAAAAACAAATAATAAAAAGTAAAAACAAAACTCATTCCGGTACCGGGAATCGAACCCGAGCCTCTTGGGTAAGAGCCAGGCACGCTACTTACTACACCCTAACTAAGTATGTCAAAATAGCTTTGTACTAGAAACATATTCGCAGTACGAATAATTATATGTTATTCATACAGTAGTCGGTTGGTGGACGAATAAAAAAAAATTATTCGTCCAATTAGCGGATGACTAGACACACCGTTAAAAATAACTGAGATTATTTTTTACAACGGAAACACATTCTAATATGTATAAGTTAGTTACCGTAAGGATGTTAAATTAAGCAAATAAACGTCTTCAGGGCTCTTTGGGGGCTACGCCTGCCACGTTTTGAGTACGTATTTTTTGTACTCCAAAATATAATAATTTACGAAATGTGTTCAAGTATTGTGTGGTCCAAAGCCGTGTTTGAAAATGTATGTGTGCAAGTGTGTTTAAATGTTGTGTGAATGTTCTTCTAGATATGAAGAATTAAATAAAATCAAATCCGAATTTACTTGCTTGCACTGTTTGTATGCATTTTCAACAAAAAATAATATTTTTTTGATCTATTTATACATTAAATTGCTATAAAAAAGATTATAGTCAATTAAATACTCTGTGAATAACAAAAATGTATTATACAGTGTGTCCCCGGATTGAGTTCACAATAGGTGAGATTGGCCAAAAATGTTCGAATTGGAATTTCATATTTTGGGATTCCGCCCTGCTTGGTCTGAAACTTATTTTTAGTTTACTTTCGATTTTTTTAAATCAAGTAGGCCTTTACAGTTGAGAAAAAGCTCTTTTCGTTTCAGGTAAAGTATCTTTTCCGTTCATAGTACGCAAAAGTGTCACTAAGAAAAGTTGTTCACAATGAAATTATGGCGTTATGCAAATTTTCAGAATGATCGGCCTACTTTGACAAAATCCGCTTTTGTTTTGTTTTGTTTGAAAAACAATCGCGTGGAGGAAGCCAAATAGAGTAATTGGAGTTTAATTTATTTTTTTTGATAAACTGTAAAAATTTGAATTTTAATTTGGACACTTATAATCACTCTGTTTTCTCATCTAAGAATGTAATCGTTAATAATAAATATTTTTCTCCTATTTTCTACTTCTATTATCAAAGAAAGGCCGATCATTCTGAAAATTTGAATGACACCATAATTTTTCATTGTTAACAACTTTTCTTAGTGACACTTTTGCGTACTATGAACGGAAAAGGTACTTTACCTGAAACGAAAAGAGGTTTTGCTCAACTGTAAAGGCCTACTTGATTTAAAAAAATCGGAAGTAAACTAAAAATAAATTTCAGACCAAGCAGGGCGGAATCCCAAAATAAGAAATTCCAATTCGAAAATTTTTGGTCAGTCTCACCTATTGTGAACTCAATCCGGGGACACACTGTATTATATAAGCACATTTTGTAAATATTATCTTGCAAGGATTTATTAGAAACAATTTCACAATGTATTATAATAATTCTACACATATTTCCAATAATTTGTCATTAATGGGAAAGCTTAATTTAAATTGTGAAAATCGTTATAATTCTTTTTATATTTCACAACACTGCTTTCTGATTTTTTTAGCAGTTGGGCTTTCGTTTTAATTTCTATGGGTAGTTCAAGGTAATAGGGCCAAATTGATTCATTGGCATAAATCTGATGCTCGCTACTTTTACCAATATCGCGTGGCTAGAGATTTTACGCGTCTTTTTTCCAGGATTGCATCGCGCAACTAGCGGTCTTTGAACCGAACTACTATATTCTCATTCCCGTTGACTCTTTTTGTTTTCACTTTATGAGCAATTGCCATATCTTCTTCTTTTATTTAAATAAGTGCCTATTATCTTGCCTATGTTTATAACAATGTCCGTGAAATCCGCTGATGTTTCATCATCTATCTTTGGCACCTCACAAATTTCAATCAGATTTCTTGGAAAAAACTGTTCCATTGGTGTTATTCTATTACTTAATGCTTGTATGACTATCTTTTGACGTGATAACGTCTTATAAATTGATGAATCACCAATATTATAAATTGATAAAACACCGGCTGCATGCACGAAAAAGTGTAACGTTCCTAACGCGTAACGTTCCTAACGTTCGTAACGCGTAACGTTCCTAACGTTCCTAACGCGTAACGTTCCGCCTGACCCTGTGCGTGCTTTTTGCTAATTTCTCGCTCAATTTAAATCAGATCGGTTTGAAACCAGTCTTAAACGAAAGAGGAGAACATTTTACATAGATTTCGTGTAACAGAATTTGCCTAAACAGTTTTTTTATACAAATTTATATAGAAAAATAGCTGTATAAATGCAATGTTGTCTAATGCATGGCGCGACGCGGTCGGTCGTCTTTGTTTGCCGTACATGGAAATTAGAAAATAACGTATGTCTTGTCTTAACATGAAAACGGCTGCATTTCTAATGTTTAATTCAATTTTTTGACATTAGTATTTTGTGAAATGCAACGCCTTCTAAGTTAAGTATTGGAACTAATTATTATTAGAACATAATACTTTGACAGTTGCAAACGTCACTTTTGACATTTCTTATCATTCCGACACCAAGGATAAGCGGATTGAAACCAAATTTTGGGAGGTTTAGGTTATGTATTACGGAATACGTTATCACGTAAAATTATCATCCGTAATCCGACTTTACAGACAACCAATTTTTTTTTATTTATTCTAATTTTTCGACCTTTTCCTTAACTACTTCGTTGGAATCTAATCCTTTCATCATTTATGCATGCTTTTTGTTCATATTAGAAATACATTTTTTTTATAATGACTCCATATGTTTTTTTAAGTCTTTTGGAGAGCGGAGGTTCTTTAGTTTCTCTTTCAATATGGCTATTACTTGAATTTGTATTATTATTATCAAGTCCCTTACATTGAAAACATGTCAATGTAGCACGCATTGCATTGGACATTTTTTTTACAATTATGTAATTTCCGAAATATTTACACAATAATGGTGATATTCTTTATTGCAGCCAATATAATAAATACTTTCATCGACTTTTTTCTCTTGAACAGCGACCGCAATGTTGACTCATTTTGACGTTTTAGAACCTTTGTTTTAGGTATATAAATACACAATTTTGGTTATTTATGTGTAATACTATTGTATATAAGTAGTTTTTTTACGTTTATCTTTATCTTTCCCTCACATATGACTGCAGTATCGTCAGCGTGTACACAACCATTTTCTTTTATGGCCTTACTGAGGTCATTAATGATCATAATATATAAAATTAGATCCAATATAAGACTTTTTTTTCGTTCTTTTTCCACGATGAATATTATGTTTTAATTATATATTATTATCACATATCTCCAATTTAGTACACTGTTCTCTGTCAGTCATATATGAGGAGAAAAGATCAAGCGCTTTACCTCTAATGGAAAGCTTTTCTAATAATAAGTTTTTTATCAATACAATCAAACGTTTTACTTAAGCTCAGTAATATCATGTTAGATTTTTTTTCATTCCAAGCAATTAAAATACGACCATAAATATACCAAAAATAATTAATTAATGTAGTCATAATTTCTTCTGATCCATTCGTATCTAATGAAAGAGAGAGAATGATTGGTCAATAGACGATATAAAAATATTAGATATAGAAACGTTGTATAAAGGCGCAAAATATAAATAGTTGGCAAAACCAAAAGTGCACATCCCGCAAGTTTTCCACTGTATGATAAAAAAATAACAATTAAAAAATATTTTTAATAAATTTAAAAAGATTTAAAAATTTAAAGAAATAAATAATTAAAAATTGAAAAAATATTTTTTTTAAGTTTGCAAAAATAAAAAAAATTAAGAACTATACATAATATAGGTAATATCGCGCAAGATATTACCTATATTATGTATAGTTCTTAATTTTTTTTATTTTTGCAAACTTAAAAAAAATATTTTTTCAATTTTTAATTATTTATTTCTTTAAATTTTTATAATAGCGAACTGCGAACTATGCTGTTAAGTAACTTTATTTAACAGCATAGTTCGCAGTTCGCTATTATACGGTGCAGAAACATGGGCTCTACGATACACGACTGAAATAGAGCGAGTTCAAAATAACTTTTTTAAGCAAACATTTAATTGGCCACGCAGTACTCCAGGTTATATGATCAGGATAGAGACAGGGATGGAAAAATTAGGGGCAATGGTTTTAAAAAGAGCAATATTGTGGTGGATTAAGTTGATCGAAATGGATGATTTCAGATACCCGAAAATTTGTTATATGCGTTTGTGTGAGCTAGACAAAAACAATAGTAGCTTAAGTAAATTTAATTGGGTCTCACAGTTAAAACACCTAATCAGTGACTTAGGTTATTCACAGTTGTGGGATGAACAAAACAGCAGGCAGATAAGAAAAGAATTAAACAATATAATACAAAAATATAATAGGAATCAGTTATTAATGGATTGGGAAAGGGTACCGAATTCAACATATAACAGTAGCTACCAAGTATTAAAAAGTTCGGAAAAGATAGAAAACTACTTAACCTTGTCAATTAATATAAACAAATTAAGAGTTATTAGCCAGTTAAGACTGATGGGCACTAAATTCATTGGAATAACAATAAAGGGCTACAGATATTCTTGGGACTCAAACAATTTATGCATGGTATGTAACTTGCGGGAAGAAGAAAACCTACATCATGTCTTATTTTCATGTCCGATATATCATCACATAAGAAGTGCCTGGATAGCAAAATATATTGTAAAGGACCGCAATTATATTCCCCTAGAGCAGCTCTTGTCAAACCTCTCAAATCAAAAAATTTCAGACATTTATTATTATATTGTAAATATGGTCAAAATCAGAAGCTTTATGCTATTTGAATAAGTCATAAATATGCTATTTTGCAAAGTTTCTTTTTTCCTTTTTGTTTTTGTAAATTTTGTTTATATAAATTTGTAAGGTGACGAATTCCTGTAATAGATTTGGTTCTCAAATACAGTACTGATTGATTGATTGATTGATAATATAGGTAATATATAATTAATATCAAGTGGAATAAAATAAAACAAAATAAAAAGAAAAAAAAAAGAAAAAACTCAATGATTTCGTAAGGAATCGAACCCAGGACCTTGCCCTTGGGGATCCAACGGCATAACCATTACGCCACGGCGCCCTACTACGTATAGTGGTGTTATCACGGTATAGAAGTGTAGCACTTGTTTTATGGATTACACTATATTAATTACACAGCAATTATTATATTGTTTTACTATTAGCTGTCAAAAATAATAAAATAAAACTGTTTATAAAAATTAAACTACTGAACACATTTTAGTGAATTTAAATAGGGTTCTGGTCTGATAGTAAACAAAGTGAATAAAATATAACCCAAGGCAATCCGACCAAAATTGCGATCTGTAGAGTCGTGACGTACGTACATACGTACAGATCAACCGACAACTGCTGTTTGTGATTTTCAATTACAATTTTAATAGTATTTATGAACTCGAATTGATTTAAAAATGGTTCTATTTTATAGATTAGAATCTCCTCTTTTCAAAAAGCTTCAATTTGAATGGATTTCGTGTGAAATTAACTTAGATATAACTTCTTATATGAACGAAAGTCAGGTCTGACGCACAAAGCGATAATAAAGCACATACCGCTAGTTTAGCGGTATGTGCAATACAGACTTGTAAATAACGTTAAATGAAGTATACTGGTGTTAAATATTTTTTTATAAAATTATCCACTGCTGAACTGACAAATCATTTTTGCCACTAAGCTTAAATTCAGGTAGCACTGTATGGCGATATGAAATGTAAACAGTTGCATTACTTACAGTTCACGACTTAAAATATCTCTTTTACATCCAACACATTGCTTTTTATCGTTTAACTGCAAAATAGAAAATAATTTTGGGTCATGTAGTAATAGTTGACTGACAACTTTGGTTGTAATGGTAATTTTTCTTTATCTTTTCTTAAGAGTATTCGTCCCTGCAAACACCCCCTGCACCCTTCATCTCAAATCTTTTCCCCTCGCCTAAAAACGGTTCGCGCTCTCCCGACGCTATTTTTAAAGCTAGAGGGTTCTGGTAAACGCCAAATGAAAGACAAAGAATCAGACTACAGATCCTTCAGGCGATTTTTTTGAAAAACAGTTTCGCCTACGTGTGAAATATTACGTAACTTATTATTTTTTTCAAAAGGTTGTAAGTTTTTTCAGGAATTTTTTTTTCAAAAAATTTGCCTGAAGGATCTGTAGTCTGATTCTCTGTCTTTCATTTGGCGTTTACCAGAACCCTCTAGCTTTAAAAATAGCGTCGGGAGAGCGCGAACCGTTTTTAGGCGAGGGGAAAAGATTTGAGATGAAGGGTGCAGGGGGTATTTGTAGGGACGAATACTCTTAAAGAAATTATTGGATAAGAGTCCACTATTGATTATCGAAAGACCCGGTCTATATTATATACAAGTTTTAACTGTGAAAAGGGAAAAGTCTACTGTTCCCTTTTAACAGATAAAACAATCTGTTTCCCGGAAACAAGCTAACAGTAACATCTGTCAGCGACCTTTGGAAACTAACATGTTTAATTGATGTATTCTCGCGAACTTTAATCTCACCATAGAATAAAATATTGATGCAGGCGCGAGTTGAATACAAAATATACACTTACCACTAAATGAGTTTATTTATTACTCTGAGAACACAGCAGTCATTGTTAATTCATTATCGACATTACATACGCAAATGTTTAGATATTATCTACAATTTAAAGGAAAAAAAGGTCACCAAATTACGAAAAACTGTAATCAATGTTTGCATATCAATATATGCACCTACAAACCAATATTACATAGCATCAATCATGACCGATAACTATCCAGTTTTGTAGGAAAAGTTTTGTGAAAAGTCGCATTTACTAAAAAATATTTGATGATTGACAAAACTCGTTTATATCAATAACAGACTTATAAAAAAAACATTTCCAAAAATAGTGGCATTGATCATGTTAAAAATACGAAAAATGTTGCACATGTTCCTTCATTTGTCCATCGCGAAAATAAATAAATAGCAGCATAAATTTTCACATCGCCAGAGATGTAGAAAACCTACATACATGATACCTTGTACAAAAGTATCTAAAAGTAGATAATTTGTATTTTAAAAGTATCTATCTTAATTTTCTTAACAAGTATTTAAGATACAAGTATCTTGGATACCAAATACTTTTCTAAGTTTTCTACGTTAGATACTTTCAGATTCAAGCATCTAAAATACAAAAGATATTTTAGACATCAAATACATTCAAATGAAAAGAGCCTATAATTATAATTTAGTGAGTAACTGATTGTATTTTTAAGTGAAAACTTGACAGCTTAGTTCTCACTTCTACTTTTTAGAAAATCCGACAAATTCACTTGTTCTTTGTATCGAAATGCTATAAATATATAAATCTGAAAAAAGTGCCAATTTTTCACAGTTTTTTGTAAGATATCAATACTTTTTGAAAAGTTATGTTCTTACTTATTCAAAATAAATATTATCTAGACATATAATATTCATACTTCATTACATTATTGTTATTGTATCAAACTTTATTATATTTAAACACCATACTTCTGTCTTAAAAATGTTTAACTTCGCGCTATAAAAATCAATAATTTTCAAAAAAATCGTAGTTATTTTCATCTAGATTTTCTAAAATCGTGTTTTCCTCAGATCTCGACCTTTTGAGTTCCTGGGAAGCTATTCTGACTATATTGGCGATGATGTTCGCAGGGTTGTATGTATGTGTGTATATGTGTAGGTGTGTGTATGTAAACCTCTTATTACTTTTGAATGAAGTGTCCCATTGAAACACGGTTTGAACTTAGATTTCCTGAAAATTTGAATTGATTTGACCCAATAGATTTTGAAAAACCTCAAAAATACAACATAAAAAAATTTTAGAAAGTTCTTTTAGCATATTTTCTAAACTACTAAATCGATTAATTCCAAAATTCAATCAGCTTGTAATGTGACAGAATTACAGGTATTGTCCCAATCATTATTTTGAGTAATCGAAACATAAAATTGTATTAGTTAATTAAATTCACTTGTTTTGAACATTCAGTACTTTAAATGCAAAACGTTATTAATTCTAATTACATTTATGAACATAAGGTATTTTTCAAAAAGATATTTAAGTTCAGTGCCGATTGATATTGATGTAAACTTGAAAATTTGAACCAAGCTGATTGGTAAATCAAAATTAGGTGGGGCGAAGTGACGCCACTGATGATGATTTTTGAGATCACGATGCGAAAAGATCGGAAAGCAATTTCAAAGAGTAAAGATCAAATTATTTTAAAAAATAGACAAAACCGATCTCAGCAAAAAATATAAATTTAGTTTAAAAGTAAATTGCTAAACGATTTTTAACAGTATAAAGATTACATTATTTAATCATTTAACATCACCAATCAATGGATCAGTTTACAAGTCATGAAGTAATCGTAATCAGTATTAATGTTTCAATGGGAATAATTGTAAAAAATCATAAATAAAGTCAGTTAATTCACGCAATCCTAGCAAACGGTTTTTCTTTGCTTTGGATATTTTAATGTTAAATATGTAACGCCATTTTGTTGGTATAAATAAAAGTAAGGCCGTTAACATTGGATCGACGGTTTTTCTCAATACAATAATAAAGTGTTATTGTAATTATACCAAAAAAGGGCTGTAAATAATAAAAGATAACATTTGAATATAGATATTAAGTATTAGTTTTAAGTCTAAATATATTACATATAAAAATGGAGTTCAGAATACTTCTCCATATTAAATTGAATTAAAAAATAATTTTGAATTCCAATAATTAAAAATACTACTTTTCATTTTTATACATGATAATTTAAAAAGATTCCGTACTTTGCAAATATTTATATTGAAAGGAATAAGGTAATATTTAGAAAAGTTTGCAATGTACTTCTTCTCCCACACTCGAACTTTGCTCAATGTTTGAAAATTGAAGTATTACAATATATTACTCAAGTGTTATAAAATATCACAAAAAAAAAAGAATAAACAACAAATCAACTAATTAATTAAATGATGCAGAACTGAATGGTCGTAACAAAAATTTAAGCGACACGGTGTTTAATTACTTCAAGTGTTAATATTCTTTTTGATTTAAGAAGATGTGACGTCATTCGGTGTTTCAGTCAACATGGCTGGTGACAGAATGTCATACTTTGGTTTTATTAAAAATCTTATTAATTTTAATGTTTATATTAACACTGAGTGATTTTTCAGAATCCTTTCAACATATATTTTTCTCTAAAACCATTTATTCTTTGATTCTTTTATACTGCCGTCACGCCTATTGTGTTATATTCCATTCTAAGCTGTTTCCAGTATTACAGAATAAAAATTTCTATCTATATAGCTATACATAGGTACCTTATTTCATTGTATATATTCCAGCACCGACTAGACGCATCTTCGGACGACTGATCGAAGCTCCCAGCACCGACCAGTTGCTAAATTTTGGTGAATTATAATCTATCGTGATTATTGGATATCCGTATCTTGAAAACTATTTCACCTAGATGTATGGAATACTGTTCGTTTAGAGTAACCTGAGCCTTACTGAAAAAAATCAGTTTTCCTAGGTAACTAGAGAAGTCGAAATGGCTCGTGTAAATATAGTTCACAGTGCTTTGTGATAACTTAGCCGGCACATTCCGTGCTCTATGATATTATATTATGTAAAGTACAATAATGGTTGCGGTGTCCAGAGCACGCATCGATAACAGTGGTACACTGCGCGGGCAGTGCGCGCCACAGGCACGTTCTGTTGTTTGAACAGTGTGGTTTATGCGCTAGCATTAGTGATATCCACACAACAGTTGCTGAATTTAAATACGGCATACTTAGGGTTTCCATATCGGAGATTCTGAAATATAGCAATAGGTCATATGCATGTATTTTTTTTATATTTTTAATAGATTATTTAGTCAACCATAATACGGAAAAAAATTGCTAATCGTTTAAAAATGTAATATTATCATAAGAAAAAAAATATTAAATTTCACATTCAAAATTAGACAGTTTAAACAATCGGCCATGTTGGCGGGCTTATGTGACGTCATGATATATGATGCATGTCAACCTTGATGTCAAATTGTTAATGTTCTAAATGAAGTTTATTTGTTGTTTTCTCTGAATACTGACATAATCTTACTGTGAGACGACACAGTCGTCATGGAAACTGTTGTTGATATATATATTCTGACATCACGCTGCGTTTTGAAAATTCGAAAATAGCGCATATTTTCTACATTTCTTTTTTATTATTTGTATTTTTTTTCAGTGATTAGATTAATAAAATATCCATTACGATAGAATCAGGAACTAAAATATATTTCGAAATAAAAATTTAAACCAATTTTGAGTCTCATGCATATGACCTATTGCGTAATTTTGGACATTTTTGAATCAATTCCGAAACTGAAGGGATTAATATCAGAATTCCGGAGTGAATGAAAAGATTCTTGCCTGATTTGCCGATCAGAAGTGGATCTTTATAAAGTTTTTTTACCAATTGGTTGAAGTTTTATAAAAGATAAGTTTTTTTTTTAAAGTTTAATATTCGAAATGCTCCTAATATTATTGCTAATCGATTATATGAATTTTTTTGTCTGCTGGCAAATTTCTGACTCTAACTTTCATTTAATGTTTTTGTACTAGAAAACTCCGCACTAAGTTCTCCAATTTTATTCAAAAAGTGCAATCTGAAAAAAAAAATTACCGCCGTGAACCAAATTTTCCACATCTTTTTACACCATTAGTCTATGAATAGGTCTATAGCCGTTGCATAGGATTCCAATATTTATTTAATATCCTTCTTACTAGAAAACTTTTCAAGTATTTAAATTTCCGGTCAGAAACTACTATTTTGAAAAAAAAAGCGTTACTTTGAATGACCGCTATCAGAGTTTACAAAATTTTTGAACTCAGTTGTATAGCCCACGAATAAGTCTATAACGTCTATGTGGAAATTTAATACTTGTCGATCACCTTTCTTACTACAGTTCTTTGCGTCAAGTGTTTTACCTTTTTAGTTAAAACATACTATTTTATTATCTAGATAGCTGGGTGAAGCGTACAGCAGAGAGTCGAATACTTTTCATGTATTATTTAGAATGACATAGCAAAGATCTGTGTAAAATAGATAATTAGTCTCAAGAAAAAAAGCAAAGTTACTGGACTATACAGGGTGTCTATATCAGCGTTGGCTAACATGGGTAACTTTGTTATTAGTATTAGAGGAGGTCGATTAAATGGACAAAGTAGTGCAGAAAATTGTGCTCACTAACGTCCCGTAGAAAAAACAATTAAATTCTGACACCCTATTAACTTATTTAACCCTTAGCGGCCACACCTCAGCCAGGCCACATAGCGGCCACATGGGGTATCTCATTACCCCACGCTGAAAAACTTAGTTGTACAACACATATGGGTGTTTTAAGACTTCTAACCGACTGTTTCATGTTTGTTGAAGAGTTCTTCAACATTTCCAATGATTTTTATCGGTCAATTTATAAATGGCGTTCTAAAAACTGCTCATATATGTACAAATTCAGTAAAAATGGCTTTTTTCAGAAAAAAATTCATTACTCCGCCATTTATTAATATTACACACAACATATCAATCAATCAACCAAATCTGCCATGTCTGCTACAGACGTCGGCAATCATGGATTTCCACTGTTTGCGGTTATCCGCAATTCTTAAAGTGTCTAATGAATTTATATTAGTCCTTAAACTTTTCAGAAACATAAGTCTATTTCTACCTCTATTTTTTTTCCACTAATTTTCCCAGTTAATATTAAATGTTCAAAACCTTTTCCCCGTACAACATGACCCAGAAATTCCATTTGTCTTTTCCTTATCGTAGCTAAAAGTTGTCTTCCTATACCAGCGCGTTTTAATACTTCTGTGTTATATGCTTTCATTACCCATAAAATTTTCATAATTTTTCGCCACGTCCATATTTCCAGTGCTGCCAAGGCATTTTCCATTTGTTTTGAGATCGTCCATGACTCGCAACCATATGTTAAAACTGACCATATATAACTTTTTACGAAACGAAATTTAGTTTGAATAGATATGTTTTTGTTAGTTAACATGTTTTTTAGTTTTACAAATGCTAATTTGGCTTGTACAATTCTGCTTTTTATTTCTGGGTCTTTCTTACTGTTATCATTTATTATTTGACCTAAATATTTATATTTATTTACTTGTTTTATGACACTTTTATTTATTATTAGCTTCATTTGTTTTATGTTTTGAAACGACCATGCACACTGTTTTATTACAATTAATGCTTACACCCCATTTTTTACATAAAACTTCAAAATTATTAAGCAATTTTTGAAGACATTCTGGACTATCGGCAATTAAGAGAGTATCGTCGGCGTTACGAATGTTATTAAGAGTATTCGTCCCTGCAAACACCCTCTGCACCCTTCATCTCAAATCTTTCCCCCTCGCCTAAAAACGGTTCGCGCTCTCCCGACGCTATTTTTAAAGCTAGAGGGTTCTGGTAAACGCCGAATGAAAGACAAAGAATCAGACTACAGATCTTTCAGGCGAATTTTTTGAAAAACAGTTTCGCCTACGTGTGAAATATTACGTAACTTATTATTTTTTTCAAAAGGTTGTAAGTTTTTTCAGGAATTTTTTTTCAAAAAATTCGCCTGAAGGATCTGTAGTCTGATTCTTTGTCTTTCATTTGGCGTTTACTAGAACCCTCTAGCTTTAAAAATAGCGTCGGGAGAGCGCGAACCGTTTTTAGGCGAGGGGAAAAGATTTGAGATGAAGGGTGCAGGGGGTGTTTGCAGGGACGAATACTCTTAATATTTCTGCCGCCTACTTTTATACCTATATTATGGTCGCTTTCCTTAAATATTGCTTCGGAATAGATATTAAACAAATCATGTGACATTACACATCCCCGACGAACACATTTCTTTATATAAATTTTCTTTATATAAATATAAATATTTTTAGATGTAATATTATTCACTTTTACAGTTGCGCTTTGTTGCCAGTATAAATTATAAATAAATCTTAGGTCTTTACTGTCCACATTTAATTGTTTAAGAATTTCTATTAACTTATTGTCTTGCACTGTATAGAATACTTTGCTGAAGTCTATAAAGCATAAGCATACGTTCTTATTCATTTGGAGACATCTTTCCAATAATATGTTTATTTGAAACAAGGAGTTCCTTGTACCTTTTCCGCTTATAAAACCGCTTTGTTCTGACGAAAGTACATTTCTAATTTTGTGTTTTATTCTGTTAGTGATGACCTTTGTCATGATTTTCGTTACATGATTTATTAGGCTTATTAACCTATAATCATGGCATTTTACAGATTTTGATTTTTTTGGTAACAAGATAAAGGACGATTTATTCATGCTTGAAGGCAGTTTGCCAGTTTCATATATCTCCATCATAAGATCTGTTAAAAAACGTATCCCTTCCTCCCCCAAAGCCTGGAAAATTTCAATGGTTAATCCATCAGGACCTGGTAGTTTACCTGTCGCCATGTTGTTCATTGCATATTATACTTCTTGTTTTAATGTGTGGACAGCAGTCTTATTAACCTTAGTTTTTCGATTGCTATTTCGGTTTATTAAGTCCCATGTAGCTTTACTCACATTATTCGAATTCATAATTAGTTCATCATTAAATTTTCTTTTCGCAGCTTTAATATTAAGTTTGTACTATTTTTTTAATTTTTTCAAATCATTTTGAATTTGATTTGAATTATTTTTTCCCAGAAGGATTTGCAAAAGCGAGTAAATTATCAAGTACCACGTGGTTTATGTTCGATAATGTAGTGACCGGATTGGCAGCCACTACTCGCGGTAGATTAGCGAGTAGCAGCCGTAGTGTGACCGGGCTGCCCGCCGCTGCTTGCTGGTGCCACTGTCTCCTGCTGATCAGCAGCGGCTGACAAGCAGCCTAGTGTGACACGCGCTTAAGTGACCATGAATGATATCGACGTTGTATCATTCGTTATAATTATTTCGGATACGGAATCGGATGTGAAAAACTATCGAATTACCGCATTTCTGAAATCGGAATCTCAGCTCCGTAACATCCCTTCTTTTAATTTTTTAATTACCTTTTGGAATCCTTCTTCTGGCAATTGCTTACTGGTATTAATTCTAAACATATAAATACACAGACCCGTTAGCGGAACGCTGTTTCCGTCGGTCAAGAAGAGTTTATTGTGGGGCGTAGCCGGTGATGCCGGTGTTGCAGTTCCCGTCGACGGACCGGCTACATTGCGACTCTGTTGGACGACTCCTCCCGTTGGTATAGACGGCCTCGTCATTCCTCCGACATTGAAAGAACCTGGTTTTGAAACGGAAACTTCGGGCTGACCCGTATTCTCGTCCTCGTAAGTCTCTTGGAAAAACCATAAGTGTCCTTCGTAAGTGCGAAATAAACAAAGACCGAAGAAAAACGCAAGAAATTCTTTAAATGTTGATGAAAATCGCATTAAAATCTATTGTGTAATTTGGAAGGACCAGACGCGGATAGCGACTTTGTTTTATACTACTATGAGTTCTTAATATTGGAAAGGTTCGTAACAAAATATAATATTACCGGAAATATGTTTAAATGGTGGATTTACGTGTATATACGGTGGAGGGACGGGTATATATACCCGTTTTCCCACCACATGTTCACGTAAGTCTTGCATCCAATAATTTTTGCCATAATATTATATTTTGTTGCATAACGGAAACGTGGAATAGTCAAATATTGAAATAATTCGGAAAAATAATTGCAAATATAGCACGTTTATTAAATAATCATAGACATCAACGAATTATAAAGCTGAAAAATAAACCCGTTTGTTTGACATTCTAATTCAATCAAATTTTGACATGATGTTTATATTTAAAATCTACCTAATAGATGAAATTTGAAATTGCTAAGTTAATTTCCTGAAGTCGACAAGCTTTGTAACAAACTATATTACCACAATTTAGCCCAGGCAACGAAGGCCAAATTTCATCAAATAAAAATAATAAATACGAAAGTTTTGAAATTTGGTGATAATGCTTATTCTGGCTTACTATTGAACGTATTAAAAGTCCTGAACAATTGGAGGTCCGGAATCGCCGCCATCTTGGAAAAAAGGTGCATTTTTATGGTTTTTGACGCATAATTCCTTAATTATTGACTTGATTAGAGAAATAGTGGTTACAAAAGTTGATGAGCATTAAATTCTCTACACAAAAAAATTCATTTTTTTGTAAAAATAATAATTGTCTGAACGAATGGACGATGAACGTGTGCATGTGGAAATTCTGCAAACAGAAAGTTACATTAATTACGTTAGATTTCATTATTACAAAGTTTTATTCATTTTATACACATTTTTATATACTCTCAGTATTTTATATGAGTGTCACGGTTTGCCAGGATCAGTTTTTATCAAACGATAGAAACAAAAGCCGGTTAATTGACATGCTATCAACAAAGTTAAGAGATCGCGGAATAGGATTTCGACAAAGCACTGATGATGCAGATTGTTTAATCGTTAACACTGCAATCCAAGTACCTTCATCAAACAATAACGTGGTTATTATTGGTGAGGACGTTGATCTTTTAATTTTACTACTTGCGTTGGCTCCATCGGAAAAGAATATCTTTTTCGTCAAACCGGGAAAGGGAAAAACTGCAAGAAGAGTGTATTCATCACAGCAGTTGCAATCATCAGGATTTACAAACAGCATTCTCTTCTTGCATGCCTTTAGTGGCTGCGACACCACCTCAGCAATTTTTAATAAAGGAAAAAAAAGGTGCGTTAAGTTGTACCAAAAAAGTAAAGAGATACATGATATCGCTGCAAGCTTCAACAACCGCGATTTTTCGCACGAAACAATCGCTGCAGCTGGAGAAAGTTTTTTCCTTGCCATATACGGTGCCCGTGCTGCAGAAAATTCTTTGAATAAACATCGATTTAATTGTTTCACGAAATCCGTGATAAAAATTAAACCAGACATTGCTTCACTACCACCAACAGAAGGAGCATCCAGGCAGCATTCTTTGTGAGTGTATAATCAAGTGCAAAAATGGCTGGGAAATGAATTACCCCCTGAATCATGGGGTTGGAAACGAGTCCAAGGGTACTTTAGTCCCATCCCAACGCTGGACTCCATTGCACCCGAGGCTCTATTGAATCTCATTTTTTGCAAATGTACAACTGGCTGTGCAGGATTATGCGGGTGCAGAAAAGCGGGGATCGAATGCACAACCGTTTGCAACAATTCCCACGGAGACTGTTTCAATGGACCTATTATAATCGATGATGAGGATGAGGATGGAGACGAAGACGATTATACCAATAAAGAAAGCGTATCATCAATGTCAAGCTCAAGACGATCATCTTGTGCGGATGATCGTCTTGAGCTTGATGTCGGTTCATCGGTTTATCCTGATGTGGTTGAGGATAACCCAAGTCATACTGTGAAGAAGCTTCGCACACGGACATAAAAATACTGTGAGTATATAAAAATGTGTATAAAATGAATAAAACTTTGTAATAATGAAATCTAACGTAATTAATGTAACTTTCTGTTTGCAGAATTTCCACATGCACACGTTCATCGTCCATTCGTTCAGACAATTATTAATTTTACAAAAAAATGAATTGAATCTTTTTTGTAGAGAATTTAATGCTCTTCAACTTTTGTAATCACTATTTTTATAATAAAGTCAATCATTAAGGAGTTGTACGTCAAAAACCATAAAAATGCACTTTATTTCCAAGATGGCGGCGATTCCGGACCTTCGATTGTTCAGGTCTTTTAACACGTTCAAGAGGAAGCCAGTATAAACATTGTCACCAAATTTCAAAACTTTCGTATTTATTATTTTTATTTTTGCTTCGTTGCCTGGGCTAATTAGGTATTATTGGATGGTGGATTTACGTGTAAATGTGGTAGAGGAACGGGTAAATATCCCGTTTTCCCACCATGTTTACACGTAAATTTAGCATAATATTTTCGGTAATATTATATTTTGTTACAAGACGACAAAGTGGAATATTTAAATAATTCGAAAAAATAACCGCAGAAATATTAGCATGTTTATTAAATAATCATATAAACGAATTATAAAGCTGAAAAATACATCCGTTCCTCTACCATTATACTCGTAAATCCACCATCCATAGTCTAGAGTCTAGACTATAGAGCCTTAGTTCCCATAGTGGTCCAAGTGGACCCCCAGGGGTCCACGGGAGACTCGACGGGGGTCTAAGTTGGCGTGAAAAAAATAGAGATTCACAATTTGTAAGCGGGGGTCCACCAAAATTTATCTGCTTTCGATAGTGAAGAACTAAAATGTTGGATAGACTTTACCTATCAATGTAGGCAGTTAAGTGTGGTATTTATTATAGGTAGGAGCTGAAAATGTTTTTGGGCTCAAAAATACCGAAAAAAGTCGCTTCAAATTTGAAATTTAACCTTTCAGTATAGATTAAAATGTGCTGTTAAAATTTAAACAAAATCGGCCCGACAGAACTGGATTTTCAAATTTTGAGGAAACACTAATTTGCAGATACTTATATTAAATAATTAATTTTCTGACTAAATGGTCTTTTTAATTTGGTGCTGATGTTGGATTGACAATAATAATGCAATTAATAAAATAACGTTTTTAAGGGGTGTATTAAGGGTTTTTTTTTACCAAAAATAAAGTCTAGTTCACATAATAAAGCTTCACTATCGGCAATAGCAAATACACTTAAATTGTCGGCAGGGTTTGGCACTGCGACCCGAGTTTTTTTTTCTTTGAAAATGACTCGTATACTTCTAAATTTATAAGTTTCTGAAAAAGGAAGAAACTGCCGTCAGAAATACAGAAACCAAAAATTCAAATGCGTAAAAGGCCGGAGGGCTGTGGGGGGTGCATTTTAAGGGTCAAACGCGGTTTTTCGTTATTTCCGCCAAAAATTGACCTCCAATCGAAAAATGTTGTATGGCAATGTTGTAGGTATTAAAAGGATCTACAACTTTTATGAATATAACTTTTTCACATAACCTTAAAGATTCAAAGAAATATTGAAAAAAACATGTTTTTCGTTTTTAATTTTTTTTTCATAAAATTTTCAGGAGACTTACCTTTCTATGTCCTAAACAAACTGTAATTTGCAGGAGAAAAAAATTAAAAACGAAAAACACGGTTTTTTCAATATTTCTTTGAATCTTTAAGGTTATGTGAAAAAGTTATATTCATAAAAGTTGTAGATCCTTTTAATACCTACAACATTGCCATACAACATTTTTCGATTGGAGGTCAACTTTCGCCGGAAATAACGAAAAACCGCGTTTGACCCTTAAAATGCACCCCCACAGCCCTCCGGCCTTTCACGCATTTGAATTTTTGGTTTCTGTATTTCTGAAGGCAGTTTCTTCCCTTCCTCATCATTCGTTTTCTGTTATTAATTTTGTCCTTGTCAAAAGCTAACTTCAATGGTCTATTAACTGATAAATAAATTAAAAAAACATCGTTTCGGCGCATGCGCAAAAGAGATATGGGCTCTGACGTTGTTTCTTATATAATAATGGTTTACATTTCATAACGGTTTATTATTTTATATATTTTTACACCAAAGTTTTGTAAATTTTTTTGGAAATCGGCGCATGCGCAAAAGAGATATTATATGCTATGACGTTTTTTATATAATAATGGTATACTTTTCAAAATGGTTTATTATTCTATTTTACAAGTTTTAAAAAAACAATTGTTGGAGAAAATCGGCGCATGCGGAGAAGAGATATAGGTACCCTTTAATGTTGTTTTTTTATATAAATTTGATATACATTTCATAACGGTTTATTATTCTGTATATTTTTACAAGATAGTTATGAAAAAAATGTGTTGTTCTAAATTTGTAGTTTCGGAAATATTTTGAAAATAAAAAAAAAAAATTGTTTTTTTGTTCTGTAGATGTTAGTTATGTATTTGACAAGCATACTTTGTTTAATTTTAACATGACGTGATAACATATATAGAAAACCATTAAAACGAATAGTACCTAAATATCATAATGTTTAGTAGTAACCGTTACCCGCGTTACCGCACGCGTTCACAGAAATTTTATTTTCTTTGTTATTATATGTCAAATGTCAATATTATTATTTATTAGTTGAAAAGGCCCTGTCGTCCAATTTCCTGAATTTTTTTCGGCCAGATCAAACTAATTACACACATATATATAAGTCTGGTGACAGTGCATATATCCAATATGGCGGACGCCCCAAAATTACGAAATGCCTTTTCTTTCACAACCATCTTGTAGAAAATAATCAAAAAATTTTATAAATTAATGTTATTTTAGTTAAAATTTTGAAAGACAAAACACACGAAAAATAAAATACTGGGTAATAAAAAGAAAGCTTTTATTGAAATTCACCAAAAAGGAAATATAATTTAGGGTCATACCTAATTATAAAAAAGTTAACTGTGACTAATAAACGATCATAGAGTTTACAGCTAACGTTATTATAATTATGAACCTAAATTATTAATAAATTATTAAAATGATTTTTTTCCTTTATGTGTTTCGGTATTTTCAATTGCTATTTTTATCTTACATTAAGTTAATTAAATTAGATTATTAAGCTCAAAGTTTCGTTAAAAATATAAACCGATTTTCAAACCTAACTCCGAGGTATATTTTGTAAAATTTCGCGCCTTGTAATTCTTGAATTACTTGCGCATATTTTTAAAACTAATTTTCACTTCCAGCACAACTATAAAAAAATATTAGTACCTATTTTTGTTTAGGACAAAATTTTTCCAGATTTTAATTTTATGTGCATCATTTAAAAAAAGTTACGGTCATTGTCCAACCACCATAAATAAAGAAAAAATGAAAATATATTTTTATTTTTTTTATATGACGCACACTAAAATTAAAAATGGAAAACTCTTTTGTGGTAAAAATGATGTCAAAAGCCTATAAAATATTTTTGGTATTTGAGCTGGAAATAAAAGTTAGTTTAAAAAATAGTTGACAAACAATTGACTTAGGTTATGTTCAGCTTTGCAACCTGAAAATGGGAGACCTTAATGTATTTCATCATTTTATGTCCTGTTAAATTTTCAACCAAATCGAAAAAGCCGTTCTAAAGTTATATTATTATTTTTTTAGTATTAAGGTCTGAAAATTTTACAGATTACTACACAATATATGGGCGGTTATTAACGGAAAAAAAACAGGCCAATCGGCGCTAAGTCCGCTGACCCGAGCTTATGCCCCTATAGCGTTTATTATAGATTTTAAAGGATGGTATATGGTTTCGAGTAAATAAAATAAGCAGTATATGTTTTAACGTACTCTCTTTATTTTCTTCAAAATACTAAAGGTCTTTCCAGACTGAGAGTTTTATCACAACTGACTATTGGGGGATGTAATTGGTGTGGTTTTTATAATTAGATTGTACAAAGTAAAATATTTCTGGAAGCAATATGACGTGTAACATAACACAATATGATTTGTCAGCAAAATATCACATCGCTACGACTGAGCCTGTTATCGATACATAATTTATTTTTATTTGACAATCTTATAACAACATATTATGAAGTGAATACAGTTTTTGTTTATGTACACTAAAACCAACAGATTTTACATCAATATATGTCGAACATAAAAAATAAAACAGCTTATATTTTAATCATCCGTACAAATTTTCAAGCAAATCCGTTGTGTATTTTGGGGGTGACTGAGCAATAAACATACCATTTGTATATAAAATTAGTAGGGATTTTATCGCTATCATTTCGTAAATTGTTTTGGGAAACTTGCGTTCTTTATTCTAGATATACCGTGAAGCATTTACCAATAAAAAGAAACGCTGTTACATATTCTATGCTTGATTACGCTTCAAAAAGCAAAAGTAATCTTTGAACTGGTAAAACAAACTCGTTTATTATTTCAGTAGAAAATCTTTTTAAAGAAAGATTCTTTAGTAAAACAATTGTGTACCATTTCACCGCTGTTTTAATATTTAAATGCAATTTTTCAATTCAACCTTGACAGTCGACGGTTGATATAATATATAAAGAAATAAAATATTAGCTGAGTATATAAACAATGTCGATAACCGAAAGACGAGTGCAGATATATTATATAAACACAATATACATATATATTATTATATAGAATGAGATGTTGTGTGATAGGTATGTAGTGGCAAGGTAAATGTGGATAGAGGTGCATGTCTAAGAAAACGACAAAGTAAATTCCTGTATAAGAAGTACGGAGGCATAGAACTAGATGTGGGAGCAAACATAACATTCCGTATATAATATGTATGTTCTTTTGGAGCCACGTATGGCTCCCATACCCGTCCTACGCTATGTCTTACTTCTACTGCTGCTGCTTTATCTTCCGTGCCGTCTTTCATAAGATTGAAACAATATTACTTTTGTATAAGTTAGAATATTTTTCTAACTAGAATGAAAAGTTCAGTCCGCTTCATTCATATTATGTGAATTGTTTTTGTTTCTTACGTTCAAATTGTTTTTCTCATTTTTGTTTTAAAACGTTTAAGTTTCTTTTTCTGTTTGTATTTGCTTTATATTTCTAACAAAACGAAATCAAAATAACACAGTGAAGGTGCAATATCGTCCTTATAAAATATAAAATAAAACATGTCCATTGCGAATATAACTCGATATCGAGAGTTCCATTTAAAGCTGTCTCTCTGGTCTACACAGAGATCATTCGGTAATTTATCGTCATCTTGTAGACAATTTTATTCCATTTACTAATATCCTCAAAAAAACATTTGCATTCTAAACTTGAAGATCGTGAGTGCAAACTGGATGACAAAAATTACTGATATCAAGTTGCCGAAACAAATCGAGAGTGTAACGAGATTAAAATTAATAGAACGCACTCATCAGTCATCGACAACGAAAAATAGAATGAATATTTTATAAATAACCTGTTATTTTTTGACGTCGATCGATGAGTTCGTTCTATTAATTTTATTTCTACTACACTTTCGATTTGTCTTGACAACTTGATATCAGTTATTTTTGTCTAGGCTTTGCAACCCGATTTTTTAGGCATGTTGTCAACGAATAAACATTATTTATAATTATGGCACTCATTGCCGGTAAAAATCATAATTGAGTTTACAGTGATTGTTGAGGAGTGTTGGTTTTAATATTTGTACAAAGATGAAAGGCGACTACGAAGTCCGGTTTTAGAAACGGTGCTGAGCTTTTCTGGCCTCCGGACATGCCGTTTCTGTTTCTACAACAGTTGTTCTCTTGTACACATACAAACACATGCTTTAATGTCCCCCCCTTTGTTGTTAAACCGGTGTCCGCCAGTTGGCAGTGATGCCGCATGCAACCCTCCGGGCTCGCACAAAGGAAATTAATTTCTCTGAAGTACCCAGTATTTTGGCGATGGTGACCCACGCCACTCTTATAATGTACACACATAAATATTATATATGCGCGCTTATATGCATCTATATTCTATAAATGTATGTGTGTGGACGATACTCTTGGATGGTTTGCCGCCTACGTGAGAATTCTAGTTCTCGGTTTTAAAACACAACACATTACTGTATATCATATGTTTTAATTGAGTGTGTCCAGTTTAGAGACCACGGCAGTAGATCGGATTTTCAGGTGACCTATCGGTGGTTTTAGGAAATGGTGCTGACAATGCCGATCTGCTAATTCGTTTTTTACAAGCAACCGACCTCGACCGGTTTTTTTATTTTATTTATATTTTGATTTTTAAAGCGTGAATAGTGTAAGCTAAAGCGCCTTTGTATATTTGCTTTGTATTTTAACTATTTTTATAAAACTTTATATACCATTGTTTATTTATTGCTTTGTATTATTTTTGTATAACTGTATTTAGAGACGTTGATAATCTCAGAGTGTAAGGATGCATACTGCATAATCTACAATCTCTCTCATAAAAATTTCGAGGAGAATCTGTGTAGTATGGTTTTTTAAAATTATATTATATAAATACCTGAAAAAAAAGTTGTGGTACCGATTTGAGTGCGTTAATTCGCACATATTGTTATGAAGCATACATCGTTTTCTTGGTTTAAATGAGGGGAAGTGCACAATATATGTTTCATCACGATGTGTACGAATTAAAATAGATAAAATCGATACAGGAGAAATCCATCTCAATAACGTTCAAACTTAAAAATTTGTTGAATAACGGTCGAATATTGTCCACTTTGCGACTACGCATTATTAAATCTCTATACCTAATTGTAAATAGAAAAATATTCATTTTCGCTCGAAAACCCGTATCTGAAGTTATTAGCAAAGAACTTTATATTTTACTGAACTTGGATCATGTAACGACATTTGTGAATGATGGGGGCAAATTAAGTTGTTACGGCAGAATAAAAAAAAAAACGGTCAAGTGTGGGTCAGACTCGCATACGAAGGGTTCCGTACACTATGTACTTTTTAAATACTTTTGTAAAAGAAACAAGAGAGGCGCTATAACAATATGTAACCAGTGGGAGTATGCAAGTAGTTCAAGAATTTCAAGGCGTGAAATTTTACATAATACACCCAGGCGTTTTTATATTATAAACACTTTTTTTACAAAAATTTCTTGTAGAATAAAATAATATAAAGTTCCTAAGTCAAATGTTCTGTTTTCGACTTTTCCATCTAGAATTATTCGTTGCTTAAGCTACAAATAGTACCATTCCCCACTTGTAGGTTGGAATGGTAAAATAGTACAGAATAAGTTAATTCTTTAAATTACAAGTTACATTGCTCTTTTATTTTAAAGCAAAAATGTTTAGTGTACGAAGTAGTCACGCAAAATCTTGTTGTATTTTCGAAACCAACTGAGTCGTTCCTCGAACCCCCTCGTTTGCTATCACGCAGAAGTCGCAGACAATCCTACAAACTCCCTTTGGTCTTTATATGCGAAACGCCTATTCCAAAATATAAATTTGCATATAGGGAATATTTAAGTATATATTTGAATTGAGGTCACAATTCGAGTTTTAATCCCTGCCGTTGACATTAAGTACTGTACGGAATGTGCGGGGAACATGTACGACACCGCACAGGTTTTTATTGTTCTAAATAAAAAGTACTAGCTATCTCTGCTTTGTTTGTTTTTGTGCCTTGATTAAATATTCCTTTTTCACACCTCTTGTTATTAGCTCCAGTTATATGTACGTATGTATGTGTTATATTGTATCAATGTGTGTACTGTGCAGCATTTCTACTGCTGCATATTAACTTATACACCACGACCTAGGAAATGTTAACGGTCTTCTTTTTATTACGCTGCTGATAATGTTGTTAGTCAAATGTCGATAGTATTTTTCTATTCAAATTAAGAAGATGGGTCAAAAATTCAAAATGATTAAAATGTGTTACAATTTCAAAGAGATGTTCTTCTCAAATTTTGAACATTATGAACATTTTCATTGTTGAAAACATAAAATGCAAAATATATTTTTTATACATGCAATCAAATGGCAATCATTGAAATAGTGACACAAAACAACAGAAAACTCATAAAATCAAATAAGTCATGATAGGGTCATAGTAGATTTTCAAAAATAATTGTGCTATGAAATATACACTAGTGTTACACTGGTGCAAAACTTTTTGCATGTATCTTCATATTGTTTTAAAAAATCAATATTTTGACACAGACCTACGACAATAATTTTATTCCTCATGAATTAGTTTCCATTCAGAGTTTTTTTGACGTGATAACGTCTTATAAATTGATGAAACACCAATCTTATAAATTGATAAAACACCGGCTGCATGTACAAAAAAGTGTCACGTTCCGAAATCTGTCCCGTTCCGAAATCTGTACCGTTCCAAAATCTGTCCCGTTCCGAAATGTGTCACGTTCCAGATATCATCAACCGATTGAGATGAAAATTTGTATACACGTTTAATTTGAATGACAATGCATGGTTAGCTGTATGACGTCACTCTAAATCCAATATGGCGGACTTCTAAAGATGGCGGAAATGCCTTCGGTAATTTTGAAGCAGATATCATCAACCGATTGAGATGAAAATTTGTATACAGGTTTAGTTTGAATGACAATGCATGGTTAGCTGTGTGACGTCACTCTAAATCAAATATGGCGGACTTCTAAAGATGGCGGACTAATTTTATTATGCTTTCCTACAATATGGGTATCAAATGAAAGGGCTTGCTGAGAATAACTCGAAAAATAAAGTGACGTCACTCTAAATCCAATATGGCGGACTTCTAAAGATGGCGGACTAATTTTATTATGCTTTCTTACAATATGGGTATCAAATGAAAGGGCTTGCTGAGAATAACTCGAAAAATATAGTTACGTCACTCTAATTCCAATATGGAGGACTTCTAAAGATGGCGGACTAATTTAATATGCTTTCCTACAATATGGGTATCAAATGAAAGGTCTTGCTGAGAATAACTCGAAAAATAAAGTGATGTCACTCTAAATCCAATATGGCGGACTTCTAAAGATACGTACAAATTTTATTTCCTTTCCTACAATATGGGTATCAAATGAAAGGGCTTGCTGAGAATAACTCGAAAAATAAAGTGACGTCACTCTAAATCCAATATGGCGGACTTCTAAAGATGGCGGACTAATTTTATTATGCTTTCCTATAATATGGGTATCAAATGAAAGGGCTTGCTGAGAATAACTCGAAAAATAAAGTGACGACACTCTAAATCCAATATGGCGGACTTCTAAAGATGGCGGACTAATTTTATTATGCTTTCCTACAATATGGGTATCAAATGAAAGGGCTTGCTGAGAATAAGTCGAAAAATAAAGTGACGTCACTCTAAATCCAATATGGCGGACTTCTAAAGATGGTGGACTAATTTTATTATGCTTTCCTACAATATGGGTATCAAATGAAAGGGCTTGCTGAGAATAGCTCGAAAAATAAAGTGACTTTAGTTTAAATCGAATATGGCGGACTTCTAAAGATGGCGGACTAAGTTTTTGACGTCAAGAGGGGTTTAAAAAAAAAAAATTTTTGACGTGATAACGTCTTATAAATTGATGAAACACCAGCTGCACGCACGAAAAAGTGTAACGTTCCGTAACATTCCGCCTGACCCTGTGCGTGCAAGCGAGAGCGCAGTAATGTATTATTAAATATGATATTCGAGCGGAATACGTTGTCACGTAAAACTATCGTCCGTAAACCGACTTTACAGACAACCAATTTTTTTTATTTATTTATTTATCTTTATCCATCAGAAGTGTGGTTTGCCAGAGTACCGCTTGTGGCCAACGTTTCGAAAAATATATTTTCATCATCAGGGCCTATGAACATGTATAATAATCGTTACATTTAATATTATATCGATTTATAAATTTTAGTAAATACATTTTAGATCAGATTAAACTATACATTATTACATTTAATATAATTTAGAAATCGATATAATATTAAACGTAACGATTATTATACATGTTCATAGGCCCTGATGATGAAAATATATTTTTCGAAACGTTGGCCACAAGCGATACTCTGGTAAAGCTTATTTCAAACTTGTTCCTCAACTAAACAAATCTCCTTCAATACATATTTTTGGAACAAAACTTCTACTAACAATTAAATAGATATGTACTATCAAATTATTTAAGTTTATGTTGGATACTATCATAGTATTTTCATTTTATATGTTAGATAAGTAGTTTTGTGACTTTTACCTTTACCGTTTGGAATCTAAATTCCAAACCAGTCGGAGTATATGCCCAAGTAATTCAAGAATTACAAGGCGCGATATTTTACATCATATACCCCGGTGTTTTGTTTGAAAATCGGTGTACATATATATTTAACGACGCTTGGAGCTTAATGATATAACTTAATTTACTTAATCTGAGAAAAAAATAACAGTTGAAAATATTGAAACACAGAAAAGAAAAAATAATTTTAATAATTTCATGGTTCTCTATGTAATATGTTATTATATCATGCAAAAATTAAACAAAGAATTACCTAACTAACATCTTCAGAACAGAAGAACAACAGATTTTTTTTCAAAATATTTCTAAAATTACGAGTTTAGAAAAAAAAATTCATAACTTTCTTCTAATAAAGTTGAAAAATAAACCATTATTAAAAGTACACCACTATTATAAAAAAAAAACGACGGCATATATCCCTTTTGCACATGCGCCAATTTTCTCTAGAAAAAATTTAAAAAGCTCGCAAAAATAGATAGTATAATAAACCGTTATGAAATATACACCATTATTATAGCATATATCTCTTCTGCGCATGCGCCGACTTTCCCTCAAAAAAAAACATTTTACAAAACTTTCTTGTAAAGTAGAATAATAAAACATTATAAAAAGTACACCATTATTACATAAAAAACAACTAAGGGATGTATCTCTTTTGCGCATGCGCAGATTTTTCCCAAAAAAATATACAAAACTCTTGTAAAAATATATCGAATATTAAACCGTTATGAAAAGTATACCATTGTTATATACAAACAACTTTATAACTTATACCTCTTTTGCGCATGCGCCGACTTTCCCTCAAAAAAACATTTTACAAAACTAAACTAAAGATTCAAAGAAATATTGAAAAAACCGTGTTTTTCGTTTTTAAATAAAAAATTACAGCTTATTTAGGATATAAAAAGGTAAGTCTCCTAAAAATTTCATGAAAAAAATCATTTTTCCAGGAGAAAAAAATTAAAGACGAAAAACACGGTTTTTAGGGTTCCGTACCCGAAGGGTGCTCAAACGGAACCCTATTACTAAGCCTCCGCTGTCCGTCTGTCTGTCCGTCTGTCTGTCTGTCTGTCAGCGGGCTGTATCTCAAGAACCGTAATAGGTAGAGAGTTGAAATTTTCACAGAGAGTGTATTTCTATTGCCGCTAGAACAACAAATAATTAAAAACCCCCCAAAACTCCCAAAAGAGGAGCAAACTAAGTTTTTTGCTTATAATTCGCTCAATTTAAATCAGATCGTTTCGAGACCTGTCTTAAACGAAAGAGGAGAAAATTTTACATAGATTTTGTATAACAGAATTCGTCGAAACACTTTTTTTGTACAGCTTTATATAGAAATATAATGTATAAATTCAATTTTGTCTAATCCATAGCATACACGGAGATCGTTTGTCTTCGTTTGTTGCATAGTGTACTATGGGAATTTAAATATTGCGTATGTTTTGTCTTAAAAAACAAGAATGCATTTGTTCAAAAACGAATGTCATTTCAAATATTAGTCAGTTTTTTGACATTTGTATTTTGAATAATGCAACGCCTTCTGAGTTAACGATTTGAATAACTAATTTTAATTATTAGAACATATTGCTTTGACAGATGCAAACGCATTTTTTACATTTTTTACCATTTCACCACCATGGATGAGCGGAATGAAACCAAATTTTGGGAGGATGTTTGATATGCAAATATGAAGAGGCCTATTGTTTTTGAGAGACGTCGGCGCAAGCGCAAAAGAAATATATATTATAATGTTGTTTTTATAAGATAATAGTATACTTTTCATAAAGGCGTATTATTTTGTTTTACAGGAGTTTTGTAAAATAATTTTTTGAAAAAAATCGGCGCATGCGTAGAAGAAATATATACTATAAGGCTGTTTTTTATATAATAACGGTATACTTTTCATTACGGTTTATTATTCTATCTATGTTTACGAAAGTTTTGTAATTTTTTTGGGAAAAATTGGCGCATGCGCAAAAGAAATATATGCAATAACGTTGTTTTATATAATAATAGTATATATTTCATAATGGTTTATTTTTCTATTTTAAAAGAAAGTTTTGTAAAAAGTTTTAGGGGAAAGGCGGCGCATGCGCAGAAGAGATATGTGCTATAACATTGTTTTTATATAATAATGGTATACGTTTCATAATGGTTTAATATTCTAAAGTTTTGTATTTTTTTTTTGGGGAAATCGGCGCATGCGCAACAGAGATATTTGCCATAACGTTGTTATTTGATATAACGGTATATTTATCAAAACTTTATATTATTTTATTCTACAAGAAATTTTTGTAAAAAAAGTGTTTATAATATAAAAACGCCGGGGTGAATTATGTAAAATTTCACGCCTTGAAATTCTTGAACTACTTGCATACTCCCACTGGTTACATATTGTTATAGCGCCTCTCTTGTTTCTTTTACAAAAGTATTTAAAAAGTACATAGTGTACGGAACCCTTCGTGTGCGAGTCCGACTCGCACTTGACCGGTTTTATTTCAATATTTCTTTGAATCTTTAAGGTTATGTGAAAAAGTTATTTTCATAAAAGTTGTAGATCCTTTTAATACCTACAACATTGCCATACAACATTTTTCGATTGGAGGTCAACTTTCGCCGGAAATAACGAAAAACCGCGTTTGACCCCTAAAACGCGCCCCCTACAGCCCTCCGGCCTTTTACGCATTTGAATTTTTGGTTTTTGTATTTCTGAAGGCAGTTTCTTCTCTTCCTCATCATTCGTTTTCTGTTATTAATTTTGTCCTTGTCAAAAGTTAACTTCACTGGTCTATTAACTGATAAACAAATTAAAAAAAACATTGTTTCGGCAGGATTTTCGCAGGCAATCTTAGCGATCTTTCTTAATTATGGTCTTAACTATCATCTCTAATTATTTCGTTCGCCCACCTTATGACGACACATTTTCTGCAGCCGTCTCTTGGACTATTAATGACGATAAATTAGTTAGTTACTATCATATTAATTAATCATATTAATATTATAAATGCGAATGTAAGTTTGTTTGTTACGCTTTCACGCAAAAACTACTTAACCGATCATCATGAAACTTTTCACATACACTCTTGAAGGTATTAGAAGTAACATAGGATACTTTTTATTAAAAAAAATAAAAATTTTTTACGAAAAATAAGAAAATTGTTTGTCAAAATATCATATTATTAATATTATAAATGCGAATGTAAGTTTGTTTGTTACGCTTTCACGCAAAAACTACTTAACCGATCATCATGAAACTTTGCACATACACTCTTGAAGGTATTAGAAGTAACATAGGATACTTTTTATTAAAAAAAAATAAAAATTTTTTACGAAAAATAAGAAAATTGTTTGTCAAAATATGTGCAATACCTCAACCCCTGATATGCATGTCAAAAGTCGATTTCCATCTCAATCGCGGGCGTAGCCGCGGGTAGCGGCTAGTGGCTCTATAAATAATATTTATTATCGATTCAAGCGTCTTTTGGTAAACAAATCGCTTAGGCGTTACTTTTCTATTTAAATTCTTTGATAACTTCGGATGTCACAAATATTTATCTTCAAACAAATTTTCCACCAAACTTTTTAATGCTACTAAACTTTTCCGAAAGTTCCTTTGTCTTACATGGTACATGCCGGACTAAACAAGATTATTATTATCTAGAAAGCCTCTCCGCAGAGGTCAAGAAAGAAGAAAAAGTAGTAGTCAAGATAAACTAGTCATATTTCATATTATCCCCTAGACATTTGAACGTAGGTACTGATAGTAAACATACACTGCAACTCCACTTGTATTTGTCCGCCACAAGGATGAACTGAAGTGAGTCTGCACAGTGCACACAACACAAGCGTCAGACTTAGAAGATATATGCATGGAAGGCTCATTTACCTTAGCTCACAAGTACCTATGAAATAGTTAGCACTTTGCCAGTGATTAAAAGGATACTATGATATAATAGAGGATTGCTATCATTATATCCTTCAAGACTGCGTGGGTATTATGTCAAATATCACTGGTCAAATGTCTACACAGCACTCACGACCAAGAGTACAATTAGAAGTGACAATAACGCTATATTCAGGAGTCGGGATTTTTTGGAGTTTTTGCATTTTTTTTCCAGAGCGCCAATCTAGAGACCCCCCCCTCCCGTGTTCGAGGTCGCTGAACAGGATGTGAGTGTCCTACAATTTTTTTCCTCGGAAACTCCTTTAAATTGCCCCACCTCTGATTTACCAAAATATTCATAAATGATCATCTTCAAAAATGATTATGTATAAAAATTTTGGTAAAATTTCCATAAATGATCATCTAAATGTTTTTTCACTTTCAAAAGAAACATACAAATAGAACATAATCAGAAGTGTGCATTTATAAAAGTATTCGCTCTTATAAATGCATAGTTCTGTTATGTTCTCTTGCTGTCACACATACGTAAATATATTTTCTATATCGACAGGCTTCAAAAGTAAGCGATATACGGGTCTGGGGAACAGATTGTATAAACAGCACACAGAACAATTTTTGAGATCTATTTTGTGCCATTGTCGATCATTATAGGATATTTCAGCCCAAATGACTGCAATAGAAGATTTCCGGTAGTGTATTGTTTAGTGTCTTTAAGACTGTCACTTCTAGCCGCGTGATGTCACATTACATACATATTTAATGATTCCTTGTTATATAATATTTTACGGAAGCTTTGGATGTCTATTTATACAGAATTTGATAAACAAAAAATCACTGACAGTTTGTTGTCTATTTTCGTTGAAAAATATAATATGTAAATTTATACGTCTACGAAGAACAGAAGGAACGATATAACAAGAACGCTAGATGCGACCTTAATATCTTTTGGATGTAGCGTTGAATTGGGTAATAAAAAACTTTGTCTGATTCTTGAAATGCGAAACATAAAGCAATTTTCTTTTTGACAGAAATGATTTTCCTATATTAGATAGTTTCTATTTTTATTCATTTTGAATATCAAATTTAGTAAATCTCAGGTGACTTTATTGTGCATATCGTGATTTCTAAAAACAATAGGGAGTGTTGATATTATATATAAGTATATTACTAAACGATCGTAGTGCTGCCTACAAGCTACGTTTGAAAAATCTGGCGCTTGAAATAATAAGAAATTACTATTATTATTATTTTAATATTTTTTTTTACTTAAATTGATAGAAATTATTGGAAAATAATATACTTGGTTAAATGTTTTACATTGATCTTTATTGTTTTTTAAAGCTATTTTTCCATTATCTTAAAACTTTCTACGTTTTAAGTCACAGTTCAACTGATCATAACCAAATTTTAAACTTACGGTTTTTAGGAAATTCATCAAGGAGTTTTTGTTTGTCTCTACACCCCTAAATAAGATTAGTTTGAAAAAATATTGTCTGAAGACACAAGTAATTCAAGAATTACAAGGCGCGAAATTCTATAAAATATACCCCGGCGTTATGTTTGAAAATTGTTGTATATTTTTAACGACACTTTGAGCTTAATAATATAATTTAATTAACTTAATCTACGAAAAAAATTACAGTTGAAAATATTGAAACACAGAAAGGAAAAAATCATTTTAATAATTTATTAATAATTAGTCACAACCAACTTTTTTATAATTATTACCCTAAATTATTAAAATAATTATATTTCCATTTTGGTACATTTCAATAAAAACTTTCTTTTTATTATTATTTTATTTTTCTTGTTAACATATATCTCTGATGCGCGTGCGCCGATTTTTCCCGAAATAAAATACAAAAATTTCTTGTAAAACATAGAATAATAAGCCGCTATGAAAAGTATACCATTGTTATATAAAAAACGCTATAGCACATAATATCTCTTGCGCATGCGCCGATTTTCCCCAAAAATAAATTAAAAAACTTTTTTGTAAAACACAGAGAATAATCAACCGTTATGAAATGTAAAGCATTATTATATAAGAAACAACGTCATAGCCCATATCTCTTTTGCGCATGCGCCGATTTTCCCCAAAAAATTTACAGAACTTTCATGTAAAAATAGATAAAATAATAAGTCTTTTTAAAAACAATATTATTATTATATAAAACAACATAGGCCACTTCATATTTGTATATCAAACATCCTCCCAAAATTTGGTTTCAATCCGCTCATCCGTGGTGTCGGAATGGTAAGAAATGTCAAAAATGACGTTTGCATCTGTCAAAGTATTATGTTCTAGTAATTAGTTATTCAAATTGTTAACTCAGAAGGCGTTGCATTTCACAAATATTTGAAATGCCATCCGTTTTTGAACAAATGCAATCGTTTTATTTTAAGACAGAACAAACGTAATCTTTATATTACCATATTAAACCGTGCAACAGAGAGAGATAACCGAAAGATGTTTGCCATCGATTATATCAAATTGAATTTATTTCTAAATAAATTTGTATAAAAAACCTGTTTTGGCAAATTCTGTTGTACGAAATTTATGTAAAATTTTCTCCTCTTTCGTTTAAGACAGGTTTCGAACCGATCTGATTTAAATTGAGTGAGTTATAAGCAAAAAACTTCGTTTTTTCTTTATTGCTCCCCTCTGGGGTCAAAATTCAAAAATCGGGCGACGTTAGGATTTAAGTTACCCGGAGACGAATCGAACAAAAAAAAGTTTTTTAAAATCGGTTAAGGCGTTTGGGCTGTACGCTGGATACAAAAAGCGTGACTCACAGATTCACAGACAAAGCGAGTACATATAAGACGCTTTAGCTTACGCTAATCGCGCCTAAAAAAAATGAAATTTGATATTACCTATATTCTCCCATAGACCAGTACAGTTAGCTCAAAATCAAGTGAAAAAGGGACAAAATTAATAACAGAAAACGAATGATGAGGAAGGGAAGAAACTGCCGTCAAAAATTCAAATGCGTAAAAAGCCGGAGGGATGTGGGGGGCGTGTTTTAGGGGTCAAACGCGGTTTTTCGTTATTTCCGGCGAAAGTTGACCTCGAATCGAAAAATATTGCATTGCAATGTTGTAGGTATTAAAAGGATCTACAACTTTTATAAATATAATTTTTTCACATAACCTTAAAGATTCAGAGAAATATCGAAAAAACCGTGTTTTTCGTTAATTTTTTTCTCCTGCAAAAATGATTTTTTTTTCATGAAATTTTCAGGAGACTTACCTTTCTATGTCCTTAATAAGCTGTAATTTTTTCGAATAAAAAAATTAATTTGCCAATGCAATATTAACAAAAAACCGAAAAATTACCCCTAACTCAACCTAAAAAAGTAATGTAAAAATTTCAGATTTTCAAAAATCGTAGTATGGGGTTTTCTTCGTTAAAATGTCTACTTTCAGATGGTGTACTACATTTGTTAATGTAACATTGAATTCCCCTTTTATGAATGATTTTAACTGTACATTTTCATATATAATTGCCAAAATTGAATTTGAATATTGTTCAAATTTGGCAATAACGAAAAACCGCGTTTTACCCCTAAAACGCGCCTCCCACATCCCTCCGGCCTTTTACGCATTTGAATTTTTGATTTCTGTATTTCTGGCGGCAGTTTCTTCCCTTCCTCATCATTCGTTTTCTGTTATTAATTTTGTCCTTGTCAAAAGCTAACTGCACTGGTCTACCAGTCTGGATTTTTGCGAAACAAATGAATGGCAGCTTAATTGTAGGGTTATTTATGACATGCCCATTTATGGAAATAATTTGAGCCGCTTTCGTTAAAATCGCAGTTTTGCATTATTGCTCGCCAGTTTAATACCCATATTTAGGGGTGTAAGATAAAATAAGAAAAACCTCCTCAGCTGTGCCTTTTTATGTTTGGACCAAATTAAACTTTAATATTCCGAAAAGAGCTATATCGATTCTAATTAGGTCATTTCAAATTTAAGAGAATACGCAAATTAGTCAGGAATATATATTTTTTTGAAATATTAATAATAATCAAAAGGTTAAAAATATGTGCATTTTTTGTAGCCACACTGTATAAAAATTATTGTCGTTTTAAGTAACCTATCATGTAACAGTTATCATTTTTACCCACGATGGAACGGAGCAGGTATATGCGTTCAGTCTGAGAGATTGTTTGTTTGTTTGTTAGTTTGTTTGTTTGTGCACTTGAATGTCGCCATTTATCTGGAAAACGGTTTGATCAATTCAGATGCGGTTTTCTATAAAGGGTTTGTAATTCATCTGCGATGGTTCTTAAATACATATTACGATGATAACGCCCCAGGAAGCGCTGCACTGCACAAAAAATTAATCGCAAAAACAATAACAAATACGCTACGCACGAACAGATTTAACAAGCATCGGTTAGTAGTGCTTTAAAAAACCATAACAAACAGATCTTACAAGCGTCCGATACTACTTTTACAGCAATACGCTTGAACATATTTTATTATAAACACAATTATTATGAACACTCTCGCACATAACGTGATTCGACAGCTAGCCTATCAGATATAGATACACGGTGTACACTGTACATGACATTAGAACACACTTTTGCAAAATCTCTAGTTTAAAATAAAACAAAATTAAAAATTTTGAAAAAACCCACGACTAATGTAAATGTTGTAATAGAAAAAGAATTAAATAAAATTCTCAAATCCCCGGACTTATAACAGGTAAGTAACCAACGAAAATCCGTCGAGGGCTGTAGTGATGTGTCGCTCCTGAACGAGTCGTTCATAATGAATGACCTTTTTCACGGAGCGGAGCGAGTCGCTATTTTTTGTGAATGACTCACTCCGAACGCCATTGCTCTGTGCTGAGCTATTCTATGTACTGTTCTAATCGCACATTTACAGAGCGTACACAGCACAGGCCACTAGTGAATGTTGCACGTACGGAGTTATCTTTGTCTAGTGTCGCTCCTTTGAACGACTCGCTCTGAGCGACTCTTTTTAGTGAGCGGAGCGCACGGAGCCAGCTCCCAATAGAGTCATGTGGACACATCACTAGAGTGCTGCCATTCGCTGCCCTCAGCACTGAAATGATCTAAAATACTGCAATGTTCGAGTATGTGGCTGATTGAAACCACGTTTGGTATGTAAATAACTCTAGTCTAATTTATATTCTTAATTCAGGGCAGCGAATGGCAGCCCCCGACGGATTTTCGTTAGTTAAGTCGGGGGATTTTAAAATTTTATTATATTATTTTTCTATTACATTTACATTCGTCGTGGTTTTTTCCAAAATTTTTAATTAGTCCAATACATTTTTGCTCTCAAAAAATCAAGAGAGCTGGAAATTGCATATTTTAAATCCCTATTTACATGCAAACGGTTCACCATCCTGTATATATATTTATCCAAACAATGAAAGGAACAGATTTTTTAAAATTTTTGGGTATTTTTTGTAGAGCTGTATCTTTGTAAAAAAATGGTCGTATCGAGATGAACAAAAAACCATTTAACAGCTTGAAGTTTCTAGTTTCGAGATGTTTTGGCGATTTTTTTATAAACTACAGTTATGACGCAATCATAAGAAATTGCGCAAGACAAAAAAATTCCAAATTTTTTATACTTTTGTTTCGGTTCACGGGCCTGGAAATTTTATTTTTCAGCTAAACCAATGCATTGGTCAATTAGCTTGTTTATTCAGCTTGAATTTTTTTTTTATCAGCCTTTCTACGTTGAGTTTTTACTGAGACATCCGCCTTATGAATGAAAAATATTCTTTTGTTTTTGATCATCGATATATCAGCAACCAATTACCGCACAGTAATTTGATGGGCAGTTTTAAAAACTTCAATAAATGTCCTACATGACCATTTCATGTTTTTTTGAGAAAAAACGTTTTTTTTTTGTTCTCAACATTAATTTGAAAAAAATACTTTTTACGGTTTTTTAGTTAAGGTAGTACGAGCACCACAAGGCAACTTTAAATAAAAGGCTTGATTTTTTTTATATTTCGATAGATGGATGATGTGTTTTCATTAGAGCTGTAAAAGTAACGAGAAATTGTGTACCGTACCCATGTGTATTCGTTACTTAAAGAACCAGTACCCGTTACTTTCGTATCGTTATGTTACTCGGTACTTTTCATACGACATACAATAGTGTACTTAACAGCATCAAGCAATAAGCATGTAGCTTCGCACCAAAGCGCGTCGCATATTATGTGATACGACATGAGGACTTCGTACTTTATGAATACTTATAAGTATAACACATTGTGTTCGTATAACCGTATCAAACGAGTCGATCTGACATGGATACGAAACATGTGAGTAACGAAATGAATTTGTAAGTAACGATTCGTTACTTCGAGTCAGATGATGTACCCGTTACTCAGTAACGAATACATACGGTTTGTTACAGCTCTAGTTTTCATTGATTTCTCAAAAACTAGTCGTTGGAAATTAAAAAAAAAATTAAATTAAAGTTAAAACCTTAATAAATTATTGAAAACAAAAAAAAAAAAACGTTGTTCCCGACTAATTAAAGAGATATTTAATCTTTTTAATTTATAAATATCCTTTTAATTAGTCGGGAACAACTGTTTTTTTTTTGTTTTCAATACTTTATTAAGGATTTAACTTTAATTTAAATATTTTTTTTTAATTTCCACCGACTAGTTTTGGAGAAATCAATAAAAACATATCATCCATGTACCGTTTTACCATAAAGCCAATGTCAAATATGCCTACTTTTGAAGTCGTTTATTTATTTAAATAATCGGGCAACCCCCTCTAAAATTTTCAGAATTGGTTTAGACTTAATCCAACTTCATATAAAAAAAATCAAGCCTTTTATTTAAAATTGCCTTGGTGCTCGTATTACCTTAATCTACCGCTTATTTACAAATATTGACGGGGAGCCTACTGTTTCCGCGTTTTTTACAGCTTAATGTCCCCTGAATATCCCTGTAAATTTTCAAATGGATCTATTGAGCCGTTTTTTTGGACCAATTGATCAAAATCTTAAAAAACAATGAAAGGAATTAAAATGTATTGTTCCTAAACATTATGTAATTATCATCAAAATGACAAAAATTTATTTAAGAAAAATTTAAAAAAAATCTCCAAACATTTCAGATTCCTGTGAACGGCGCAAACTAAGTTTGTTTCCTATTTAATTAACATGAGAAAAACGACGTTTTTACTCAAACATGGGTAGCTGGTAGATTTTTATTTAATTTTTTATACCTGATTTTTGTAGAGAATTAAATTTCCCACAAAAAAGCGCATTAGTACTAAATTCGTGAATTCATTATTTTCAAAGATATGTTATTAAATCATCTGTTAATTTTATATCAGATTTCTATAAACGGAAATTTGTAAAAATATTATTAATTTTTTGCGTATTGTTCTTTACCAATTTATTGTCTACATTTAATTGCAAACACACCATTATAACTTATTGATTTTTTGTTAGTTCTTCAATTATTTTAATGATGAATTTTAGGCTCAGGGTCAAGAAACGTTGTCGAAGAAGATTATATTTTAATGATGTACATTTTTTTGATGTATGCATTATAATTTGCATAGACATTTTTCAAAATACGTTCAACATATTCAGAAAATCCATCAAACATTGATGTTATAAGTTATAACAGACAACAGTAACAGTGAATTCCAATCAATCTTTGACATGAAAAATTGCATATGTATTAAGTTAAAATAATTGCCTTTTATACCTGTAATTTGTGGATATTATCAATTTATTTACCTTTAAAGCAAGCAACTGCGGCGCTCTATGATAAAAAAATTAAAATCTGTCGATACGTTTTGTTTAAAATTAAACGAATCATTCACAATAAAATAGTCTAGACGTCAAATCAGTAGCTCGACTAGGTTCCTTGTTTAAATTATATAGTTAAGTGAATCTAATAATATGTCGCTAAATTTCTTGTTTTGAAAATTGCATTTTTTTTGTAAATATTGAAAAGTTACTGCTAAGTGATCTATAAATATAGTTACTAAATAAAAATTATATACACTAGCGGAAAGAATTAAAGGATCAAAAAAAATTTCCAAATTTTTCGAGGTTTTTAAAGTGGCTGTATTTCCCTTAAAAATTGTACTGGAATTTTAAAAAAAGGATTTTAAAGCTCGAAGTTTCTAGTTTTGAGATCTTATGATGAAAAATTTTTTCAAGCAACGTGTTCCGCTCAATCCTAATGAATACCGAAGAAAAAAATTTTTCGATATTTTTTCTGTTCTTTTTTTTGGTCTACAAACTTGAAAAAAAATTTTCCAACTTAACCACTATATGGATCGGATAACTTGTTCATTCAGATTTAATTTGCTTTTTTGAAAAGTTCGATACGACCACTTCTCGCTGAGATATCGAATTTTGAATGGAAAAGGATCTTTTTGTCTTTAACCTTCAATATCTCAGCAACCGCTGACCGCACAAGAAAATTAAGGAGGGTTTTGAAATCTTGAATAAATTTCCCACAAAAATCAGCTACGGTTTTTTGAAAAAAAATTTTTTTTCATTCTTTACATTAATTTGAAAAATCAAGAAAAAGAGGGCTTTTGGTAGCTTTTGGGATAATCAGGCGCTAAGTTGGAAATATCGAGAAAACCAGAAATGTTAAGTGTGCCTTTTAAAGTTCAATTTGCCCACAAAAACCTCACAAAGTTTCGATTCAATCCATCGAGCCGTTTTTATGTTTTATTCGATCGAATTTTTGAAAAAAAATTGAAGGATCGCGATTTTGACTTTAATGATCTTTAACAAAATGCAAAAAAAATGTTTTTTTCAGTTTTTTTATGCATTTTTATTGGTAAAAATGTTTAAATTTATGCGAAAAAAAATTTGCAGAAGTGCACGCTCTAATGCATAAATTTCGCATAAATTTAAACATTATTACCCCCGACGAAACGGAGCAGGTATATGCGTTTAGGGTGAGAGATTGCTTGTTTCTTTGTATGTGCACTCTCAAATCCTGCCAGTTATCTCGAAAACGGTTCAATCGATTCAGATACGGTTTTCTGTAAACGATTTTTTTCCTTACTCAGTACGATTTCTAAAGCCTCTATTTTATTGTTGAATGTTTTGATGTATCATGCTTAAAGTTTCAACGCTATTGGCGTCGGTGGGATGGTGGTGAGATATATATTATATTTCTTATATATAAGTGTACGGACAATAACTTTCGAAGGAGTTAATTGATTTTAACGAAATTTGGTCCACATGTCGGAATCTATCACCGTAGGAAGCCTATTTAAAATGGGCCCAATCGAGCAACTTTAATGGTGGGTGTTAGGGGTTGAAAAATATTTTTGGGCCCAAATATAATGAAACATTTCTCACAATCGTTTAAAAATTGAAATTTAACCCATTGGTGAACGTAGAAATACGCTGCCAAAATTTTATGAAAATCGGCCTGACAGGACCGGACTTAAAAATTTTATGAAAACTTTAGTTTATAGATATGGATTTACTTAGTGAAGGGTGAATTTAATTTGGTAAATTGATAATAATATTGAAATTAATAAATAAAATATTATTTTAAGGGAGGTATTAAGGGGTTAAAATTTTTATTTTGCCCAAAAACAAAAGACTTTAGTTCACGTAATAAAGCCATGCTGTCTGTGTCAGCAAATACACTATATTGCCGGCAGTGTTTGGCACTGCGACCCGAGTTTTTATATTTCGAATACAACTGTCCTTTTCAGATGCAATTTTTGTCTTCTTTATTTATCATGCCACTATTAAAATTCAATTGGCGAGTTTCTGAGAAAATGAAAGCTCTTGACAATAAAATTATTGGGCCAAAAATCAGAGCTATTTAACAATTAACATAAATTAAAAGATACACGAATTTTAAGTGAACAATTTTCACTTTTGGTTTATAGTTTTTCATAAATACATGTATTAGCTGGACATTTACTCTTTTTACATTTACTCTTTAGATAGTTAGACACGGTATCTGCTGAAGTATTTCTTCTGACTCTGCTTTTGTAGCCACATTATTTTTGCGCCTCCTGTTAATTCTCGGTTATCATTTTTTCTTGATCCAATAACTGCAATATCCGTACGTCGTGACCACTTTTACGACGTTAAACCGCAATAAATCCTTCATTGTCGGTATCAGCTTGTTTAGGTATTTTTGAGTCAACACTGACATTATTATTATAGCTCTGTTTTATTAATGCCTTATACTTTATTTCTACGTACATTCCCGTTACCGTTTAAACTTTCGTTGTATTGCTTTTTGCTATTCGTCGACGTTGGATGGAAAATTTTGCGTAAAGGTCTTGGTCTACACCCATACAAGATCGAAATGGTTCAAGAACTAAAGACACTTGACCATAATAAGCTTCGTCTGTTTGCTAATTGGGCCCTAGAAGTTGAAGTTGATCCACTTTTTTCTCGAAAAATTGTGTTTAGTGATGAAGCTCATTTCTGGTTGAATGGCTACGTAAACAAGCAAAATTGCTGTATATGGAGCGAAAACAATACTTTTTCAGGTTCCATTGCAGCCTGAAAAATGCACCGTATGGTGTGGTTTACACGCTGGAGGCATCATCGGTCCATATTTCTTTAGAAACGATGCTCGAGCTAATGTTACAATGGTGCTCGTTAGATTTATGGTCAATGATTTTTTTCTTTTAAAATTTGAATGGTATGGACCCGGAAGTGTTTTGGTTCCAACAAGATGGTGCTACATCTCATACTGCTAACGTAACAATTGATTTATCGAAAGAAAGATTTGGTGATAACATTATTTCGAGACTTGGTCCAATTAATTGGCCCCCAAGATCATGCAACATAATGCCACTGGATTATTTTCTTTGGGTTTATGTGAAGTCCATGGTTTATACTGATAACCAGAAACAATAGACGCCTTGGGAAATAAGGCCTTAATCATTCGAAAAAGTCGTCCAAAATTGGTCTTCGAATGCAGTTCCTCAGAGCCAGTCGAGGTGGACATATGCCGGAAATTATTTTTAAAACTTAAATGTAATAAAATTATCTTTGAAATAAAAAAAATGGCTTCAATCTTTTAATTAAATGTGTTTTATTTTAAATTAAAGTTCTATCACTCTAAGAAAACACCAGATATATACTATTATTCTATCTATATCTATATCTATTATTTCAACATTAAGCACATCTTGAAAACCACTATATATTTAATAAAACGCTAACAATGGCAGACTGAAAGATAAGTCACTTAATTCTCTCCCCCCCCGCCTCTTGAATAAAAGAACATCTAGTAGTTTTGGAAAAGTTTTTTGGTGGTTTGGCATTTGCTTGTGTATGCAATCATAATAGATAGGTAACAGGCAATAATGTTATGAAGTGTTTTATTTCGTTGTCAGTTATATGTAACCAATCTAAGCAGAGTCGTGTATGTACAAGTAAGAAGAGAGAAACAGTCGAAACATTGAGCGAGCCACAAAAAATCCATTTTCCGTGCGTTTCCCCGTGGGAAATTTGAATATTCTTATTTCTTTATATATGTATATCCACCTGCCTTAATCTCCTCCCTTTAACGACTGCCTCTCACCTCTTCAATTCACTCTCTGCATAACACCCCAATAGCAATACTCTAGGTTTCATCGTCTGCACGTTGCGAATAAAGGTAGGTACCTATTTGCTATAGTTCGACGAAAGATTGCATCACCGTAAATTCGTCTACACTTTGCTGAACCACTACGGTCCAAAACTCAACCGATGTATTTACTATATCGTGGCATTGGTTAAAGCAACCTCATAGAAAGTTCCCAAACTCGATATAGGGGGACATCACTGTTGAACAAAATCTTTAGATTTAAAAATGTTTTTTTTTCTTTTTAGTTCACATTGCTATAAAGGAATGTTTCTTTTTTGAGTTTTTTTAAATGATTTTAATTTTACATAGATATATTGTAAAATTGAATGTGGCATAACAGTTTTACCATTCCAACCCACAAGTGGGAAATGATACTAGTTTAAGTCAAAATTCACTTTTCAAAATTTTACGATATTTTTTCGTTTTGAGGTCCCCCGAATTCAAAAAAAAATATTTTTGGGAAAACTTTGTGCGCCTGTTTGTTTGTTAGTCTGTGAGCACGATAAAAATAAAAGGATGTATTATGGATTGAAACTAGGAATCGACTGATACGATTTTTTTCGCCGATACTGATAATCGGCCGATATTATCGTCCATTAAACGTCTTGCACCTAATATGCCCCACTCACGATCAAACTTTATGCCACAGTTCAGTGTTCAAACTTTTTAGTTCAGTGAAGCATGATAATGTGTGGGACAAATAAACACTGAAACCAACACTGAAGTCAGGCATGAACTCATCAAATGCATCTTGATTTTTGAACGACTTTTAGTTCAGTGTTCAAGTAAACTGCTGTGTGTGTGGGTTTTTTTCAGTTCAGTTTTTGGAGTTCTGTGTTTTGTACAACCAGAAGCCAAAAATCTCAATGTTGCGGCAAGTCTTTCTTGTGCAGAAATAGATTTTCGAATATTTGTGTCCTGGTTCTTAATAAATGGGATAACTAATTCCAGTAAATAATTGTAAGTTAATTAGCCCATCATTAAATAATAATTATTCCAATCAAGCGGTTCAAGATGTAATTCATTAATCAAATAAACATGACTTCTTGAATCACGCATTTCTAACAAATTTTTCACCCATATTCTTCTTTTTTTTTTCTTATTTCCCTGCTTTAAATACAATCCCATAGCTATGAATAGCCAATCCTCACCATTTCAATAACTGATTTAGTTCTGGTTAATTATCTATACTATAATATTATAGATGTATATAATATATATTTTATATATCTATACTCGACGAGTGTATGCCAACAACTGAACTAAACTGAACACAAAAAATTTAAAAAAATGAGCAGTTTGCATGAACTGTCTGTCGTGCCAGTCAGTCTTTCGATTAATCGGTCCAGCTTCACTGAACACTGAACTGTGGCATGAAGTTTGATCGTGAGTGGGGCCTATAAGGTTTCTTAAAATGGCTTTAACTATAAAAATATGTGTTCCTGATTAAATAACATTAAGAATATTTGATTTTGTATATTCTATTGTGTTTTGAGTTAATAAAAATGATATAATCTAACAAAAAATTTAAAATTGAACCTTCTTCAAAAAAGAGCACTTTGAGTTCGGCGCCAATTTAATTACTGTATCGTTTAATGTACCTATGTGTTTCTATTAAATTTGCGCCAACCTCAAAGCTGTGTTTACGCTTTTAAATGCCCTTTTTTGAAAAATACTTACTTTTTTAAGTTTATTTTGATTTTTAACTTCTTAGTGCTTTGCAATATGTAACTCGAACGTTATTAACTTATTATAACCGCGTTCTTCATTAATATTTTAATACTAAACTAGAAAAAAACAGCTAAACCAACTTAAATTAAATTTGTGTGTGACCACCTTGAAGATATGCCCTATTAAACAGAAAAAAAATCAAAATCGGTTCACAAATGCCAGTGATATGAAGTAAGACATACATAAAAACCAGGTCGATTTAAATAAAAAAAATATTATAGTACCTACTAATCCGTAAACATTCTGAAGGACATGGTGTCGAAATTTTTTAAATCGGTTTATCCCTTGAATATTGAGCAAAAATAAATATATCTATACCAGGGGCGGGCAAATCTTTTGATCGCCGGGCCACATAGCTGATGAAAATTTGAGCGCGGGCCAAAAATTTGCAGAGCAAATAAAAAGGTCCTCACATTCTATTTCCGCATTTGGAGAGAAAAAAACAAACAAATAGCTCCTTTTCGTCTGTTCTGACGCCCTTGCTATTTTTTTATTATTTTTCTAAAATTTATAAAATGCTTCGCGGGCCGGACAAAATTGTGCTGCGGGCCGGATCCGGCCCGCGGACCGCCATTTGCCTAGGCCTGATCTATACTAATGTATAAAGTTGAAGCGAGTTTGTTTGTTTGCTTAGTTGGTTGAACGCGCTAATCTCAGAAACTACTGGTTCGAATTGAAACATTTCTTTTGTTGGATAGTCCATTTATCGAGGAAGGCTATAGGCTATATAATATTACTCTACGAACAATTGGAGCGGAATATCAATGAAAAATGTTGCAAGATGTATCTCAAAATTAGTCCGCCCGACAAATATTATCAGGTGAAATGCCTTAACTGAATATTGCAATATTAGCGCGCCAAGTTTACAAGCCCGGATAGTTCAGTCGATAGAGCGTAAGACTCTTAATGCCAGGGTCTAGGGTTCAAGCCCCACGTCGGCGAATATATTTTTATTTTTTTTTTATTTTCTATATTTCTTTCTTCTAAGGCTTACCATTGCAATTTTTTAAAAATTTTATTTGACTAATTAAAATTAAATAAATCTAATTAATAGCTCATTTGAAAACTGTTACAACTATAGGCACCTATATAAAAAAAATTTCCTACAGTGTTTTCAATTAAATATTTATTATATTAAAAGAAATTTATTACTTAAAAAAAGTATAAATACTGCTTCTTAACGACAAAAACTTTTGAACGGTAACGCCGATCATTATGAAGTTTGGACACAACATTCATCTCGGTAAACTAATATGAATGTGCGTACTCATGTCCCTTCCTTCCCCATTCGTTTTTTGCACCCGGGTGAAACAGGGTGGGACCGCTAGTGTATTATAATATATGACAAAATGATAGCCGCTTTTTTTAGATCGGTAAAAATCGATTCTTATATGCTTCCTATAGAGTATAAAGACAATTTTCTTATGTGAACTCAAATGGGAACTGTTTAATCAAAATAATCTGTGACAGTTTATTCATGTTACATAGCATAATATAGCAGTATCTTCGCACGTATAAACGTTTTATTTGTGAGGCATTTATAAAACTAAATACTAATTTCTCATTCATTGCTTAATTTGGTAAGAAATTTTTAGAGGTTTTCAAAACAATGATAAAAAATTAAGCTACTTTACTATTAGATACTTAAGTACCTTAATTTTTTATTTACCTAATTTTATTAAGCAGTAAATGAGAAATTAGTTTTTAGTTTTTTTAATAGGCCGATAAGCCTATATCCAACATTTATATACAGATAATTGGCTAAACGGATATGATATCGGCATCGGTCGATCCCTAATTAAACCAAATTTTGGGAAGATGTTTGATACGAAAATAATAAAAATAATTTTTTTTTTATTTGTCAATAGAGATACATGATATACCTTTATGATACGTCAAATGCTACATATTATAGAAAGTATTTAAAATTCCTAAACATTATAAAATGCATTACATATCCAGGAAAAAACTTTTTATATTTTTCATGAAATATTTATATCATCACTGATCAGTCTTAAGTCAACAGGTAGTCTACTAGTCTACTAGTCTACAGAGTTGTTGCAAAATTCGATGGGCAAAACTTATTTTCAATGCTCGCCATATAGTTCAGTCAATGCACAGAAAACCTGGCAATTCTACCAAACAGCATCGATTAGCACCAAAATTTGGCTGTAGGTTCTACTTACCCTCTACTTCAAAGTTGTCAATGTGCCGAGGGCTGCTTTTACCCTGGTGGTGGACGCCATCCCTTCTCGAGGATGAATATTTTTTTTATTAAAAATAAATATGGAAATGAACAGATTGACGAATTCTAAGCAGCTTTTGTTCTATAAAGTTTTTACTTAAAGTCAATACTTTTAGACTTATTCGAGAGTGGAAACGTCAATTTTTCAATGAAAAAAAAAAACACGTTTTTAGACGGTTTTGCACCAATAACTCTGAAAAATAAGTATTTTATGAAAAAATCATTCGTTGTAAAAATGTAGCTTATAAAAAAACAAAAATACTGAGTTTAAAATATCTCTAGACCCAATACTGAGTAATAGCTTGTTAAATGTTGGTTCTTCTTCGTCAAACCTCTAAATCGAGAGTTTCAATGTGAAATATCAAAAAAAAAAAAAAAAACAATACATTTTCCGGGGAAAAATCATAAAAGTGCTTGATAAAACCTTTATTTTTTATGGAAGTTCTTAGTATCAAAATTAAGCGAGTTATGACGAAAACAAAATTAGTCCCTATTTTTTTGGTGGCAAAAAATTTGAAAATCACCGCCTAATTACCACCCCAATTGAAAATGATCGCTACCACTTTACAATTTATTTTATTTATGTAGGTACTTGTAATATGCCCTATAAGTTTGACCGGTATAAAGTGCTTAGTTTTGAAAAAAATTGAGCTTTAAGTGAAGAGAGCTTTTTTGCAAATTAGCAAAAAATTGCCTTTCTTTAAAAATAACTGAAAAACTATGAAAAATACAAAAAATTTTGAAGACTTAAAAATTGTAGTTTTTTTTCTAAAAATCTATTTTTTTTCTGTAAGATAAAAATTGAGTGAGAGTTGGTCGTTTCAAGTTTGCATATGTTCGCAAATAGTAACGTTTTCAAGCTCTTTCAGCTTAAACTTTTTAAAAAATAAGCGCTTAAAAAAATTAGTTTATATCAGCTTATAACTTTTGAAAAAACCTACAAAATGGTTTTTTGTTGAACTTGATAGCTCAAAAACTAAGCGAGTTATGGTAAAAATACCCAATCACAAATTTTTACAGTTATCAAAACACGTATAGGGTCAAGTTGTCAACAGTGGCTCAGGCGGGTACAGTGAATCATTGCTAAAACCGAAATAAGATTGATCAATAACGCCATTCTTTTCATAATATAACAATGTATATTTGACGTGAAGTTGTCTATAGTAAACGTCAGCCACGTGTGCTTTTCAGTTCAAGTGATACATGTAATTGTTTGTTTTTATGTGTCAAAACTTTTTTTTACGAAATAAGCTTCATCGTACTTTAGTCAATCGAGGGTACTACTTATTTGCATGTTTTTGTTTCATTGTCAACTGCATATATTTAGGTACATTTTAACGTAACAATTATAATCCAAACCTAAACTAAAGTTAAAATTTTTGACGTGAGATATCAAAATAGCCGGTCAGTACACAGTGGTTCAAGTAGACTGAGTAGACAGTGAATCATGATCCACTCTGTAAGTAACATTTTTTTTTTGTTTTAACAAAAAAAAAAACAAGTGAATCGGCTGCTGTGGCTTTTATCACCACAAAATGAATACAATACTGCAAAAATTACAAATTTGTTAATAATAATGGAATTTTACTTATTAGATAGGTAAGTATGGTAAGTAACCTAACATTTTATTAATCAACCAGTTAATGTCTGCATTTTTATTTCATTTCTTTGATAAAGCATCGATAAAACCCATTTTTAATTATAATGATTCCGTGTAATCCTACACAAGACACTGTGTACTCAAGGCTGAACCACTGTACCCATCTAGCAGTACACAGTGAATCATTTTCTACTTAAAAAAAAACTTTTATAAAACATTTTCCTTTGTAGATAATGAAAAAAAAAAATAATGAAAACTTAAATTAAAATAACTACACTATACAGATGTCATATTCTTGGTACCTTAAAATTTTATGATATAGCCAATAGAAAAAAAATGTGATCCACTGTTGACAACTTGACCCTACATATTACAACACTGATGAAGAAGATTCCTGTTGTAATATACGTGTTTCCACTCTCGAATAAGTCGAAAAGTATTGACTTTAAGTAAAAACTTTATAGAACAAAAGCTGCTTGGAATTAGTCAATATATCTGTTTCCATACTTATTTTTAATAAAAAAAATTCATCCTCGAGAAGGGGTGGCGTCCACCTCTAGGGTAAAAGCAACCCTCGGCACATTGACAACTTTGAAGTAGAGGGTAAGTAGAACCTACAGCCAAATGTTGCTAATCGGTGCAAACCTTGCATTGACTGGGCTAATAGGGAGTTTAATGTAGTTTTTAAAACTAGTATTATGGTCATCCATCCTCTGCCAAAAAATAATTAAATTTTATGTTGTGTGCATACATCAACAGATGAAATATGAGGATGCATTATTTTTGAACCTTTCAAAGTTTCAATCCTGCGTGAAATCTATTACTTAATTAATACTAATTAATTTTTATATTTTTTAGATATTTCTGAAGAAGATCCAAATCCGGATCGAAACGTCATCTTGTGTTATATTGATTTGTAATTTTATCATTTTTTGTCAATATATCGTTTGGTCTGAGAAAAATTGGTCGACAATTTTATTTACTTGAAGTAAGGATGCAAGGTGTTGTCATAATTTTGTCACTAATAAAAATTTGCTTGCAGGTGTCATATTTATTTATTTTAAGCATTGCACGTATTATGGCTTCCTGTTTGATCAAAACCCTTATGGAAAAAGCATCCCATGCCACTATACCGCATTTTAGCAGTGGATAAACATGACCATAATAGATCCTGTTTTAAAATATATAATATAAAATGAATACCAACTAAGTTTTTTTCATAACATTTGTTATGTATTTACAAAGTTTTTTGCATGCCGGTGATATGACAGTCCTATAAAGCAGAATTGAATACTGATTCCAAGAAATTTAGTAGCTTCGATACTGATTGCAATGTAAGAGTCATTCCCAGATTGCGTAGTTTTGAAACGGATAAATTTAGTTTTCATTTCATTTAAAATTAATTTGTTATTATCACAACAGATTTTAATTTCTGCTAAAGCTAAAGATGCATTTTCATGAAGATTTTCCATAGTCGGAGCTTTAATTAACATGGTAGTGTCATCAGCATAGATGACAAATTCTGTGAATGATTTAATGCAGTTAGAAATGTCATTATGATGAGTTCTATTGTTTTTAGGGACAAACGGCGCATGCGCAGAAGAGATATATGCTATAACGGTGTTTTTTTATATAATAATGGTATACTTTTCAAAACGGCTTATTAATATATTTATTTTTTCAAGAAAGTTTCCTTTAAACTTTTTTTTCTTAACTTATAGTTTCGGAAATATTTTGAAAATAAAAAAATCAGATGTTCTTTTGTTTTGTAGATCTGTCAGAAATAAACTAGTTAAGTATGCTTTGATTAATTTTTACATAACGTGGAACATATTCTGTAGGTAACCATGGTAACGAATTGCAAATATCATATTGAATACTAGCCATTACCAGCGTCACCTCGCACGACATCAGAAATTTTATTTTCTTTATTATACTAGTATTAGTCAGAGTGCCCGTCGGCAAAAATTTTACTGACATACACTCTCCCCAAACTTCGTATACGGCTTCATTAGGCCTAGTCTGACACCTATTTCCCCTATGACTTTTTTGATTTTGGGGCGTTTTCCCTCTAAATGTTCCGAAACATTTCGTTTTGACGACATGTAAAAAATTTATAGATACTGTTTGTTTTTTTAATTGGATAGCTTAAAAACATGACTAACAAAAAAATTATTAATAACCGTCAGACTTTAAAATAGTATACGTAGAAAAGTATTTCTTAATAGGTGGTACAAGTGTCTGATAAATAAATTGGAACGCAGCTAGAGTCTGACGAAAAAATGTCATTTATCAACAGTCTCGAGTATCAATATTCAAAGTTTGTAATATTTATTATTTCAATAGTTATTATTCAGCTTTTTTACGGTATTATAAATAAAAAGTACAGTATTTAAGTAATTAATAAATCATTCATAAAAACACTCTATTTTGACAAAATTATTTGAAGCAGATTGTACTTGGAGTAGACGCGATTGAACGAATCGTTTTGATTCGATCACCACCCGTGACTGAGTGATTGAATCACTGAATCTCACAAGACAGAGCTTTCAATGGTAGAGTCGTGATTCGTTAGTCATAATATAATACAATAATCACTTGAATGAATCTCGCTCCAAAAAATAGACTATGCCCACTAAACGGACAGTCGACTATAAGCGCGAAGTTTGAGACATTCAAAAGCAGAAAAGCAATCATTTAATTGTTCTTGTTTTAATTTTTTTTATTAATAAATAACATTGAATAGAAGTTATTTATTAATTATTACTGACGTTATAAAAATTATTTTTCAAAATTAAATTTAAAAAATCATTTTTTTACTATTTTCACGTAAAAGGCCCTGTTTCACTATCAGACAATTTATTTGTTGTATTCTACAATTCATTTAAAAAAAAAATTAAAAAAAATGTTATTAATAAATTTTTTGTTAGTCATGAAATCGAAAACTGACGCGTCAGACTGGAAAATAGGAAAACTATCTCCGTCAAAAAAGTTGATTTTGCAGTGTTCAAATATAAGATACTGAGATAATTAGCTGGTTATTGATAAATTTTTTTATAATCGTTTTTTCGACATATTCGAGGTGTCAGACATTTTAAATGGTTCATGTTATTTGTCAGAGAACATTTTTTTAGCGTTTTGGTTGAAGTTTTTAAGCTACCCAATTAAAAAAACAAACAGAATTTATAATTTTTTTACATGTCTTCAAAACGACATGTTTCGGAACATTTAGAGGGAAAACGCCCCAAAATCAAAAAAAGTCATAGACGAAATAGGTGTCAGACTAGGCCCAATGAAGCCATATACCTACAAAGTTTGGGGAGAGTATTTGTCAGTAAAATTTTTGCCGACGGGCACTCTGACTATATATCAAATGTCAATATTTTTGAAATTGAAATGGTCCCGTCGCCCAGTTGGCTGAAATTTTTTATACAGATTTACATTTATAACATGCTGTATAAATTCTATTTTATCTAACAAATTGCAAACTTGTTTCGGATATCCTTATCTGTTGGATAATACGATATGGAAATTTGAACATTCAGTATTTCCTCTCTTAAAATAAAAACGGATGCTATTTCTAAAACAGTAATTATTAATTTTTTGACAGTAATATTTTGAGAAATACAACGTCTTCTGAGTTAACGATTTTAATTACTTAATTATTGGAACATGGTATTTTGACAGATTCTAACGTAATTTTAGACATTTTTTCCGACTTAATCTAAATAAACTAGAGTCCTATAAATAACCTCATTTTTGAACAAAAGAAATACGAAATGCAACTGTCAAGAGAGGCGCGGCAGTTAGCCAGGTAACCGTTCTAAGCCTGTGTCTGGTCACATTTACTGCTATTTGTTTTTAATGGAGTGGAATTTAAAAAAAAAATTAAAGTCTTAAAAGTATAAAGAATAAAAATTTGTAAAGAGATATAGATTTTTCGAAAATTTTAGGGGTATGTGAGCCATTAAAATTTTTAATCGATTTAAATTTTACGGATGCTTTGATAATAATATTTTAAATAAATGTGCAAAAATTTTGGAAATTATCACACTACGTCTATAGCACGTCACTAACTTGACAGATAAATTGAGAATTGTTATCAGTATTAACGTTATGAACAATTATTTAATATTATATGATTACAAATGTACGCATGGAATTAGTTTAGTTGCCAGTGGATAATAGTTTGAACATTTAATTTATTATTGTAGTGAGTATTTTTTAAATTAATTAATTATTTATTTTCAATTACACCAACGTAATGCTTTTGCTGGTACTCTATTTTCAATTAAAATCAGTTATCTATTAATAAAAACATTTAGGTAGGTACATTGTTTTTCTCTAATGTTCGACACAACCGTTTACAAATTCGTGACAACCACGAAAAACATAACCTGATAAAAAAATTAAAAAATTAGAAATTCACATTTTTTTAAAAGAAGTCATAAATGAGCAGTAATAAATAGAAAAAAAGAATAATTATGTGAAATAAATGCGGCTACACAATTTTCATTACGCCATGTGACAGCTGAAGTAGTGCCTACATCGGTCTCAAACAGAAACGATGAACATTTCAAGTTACTTAAAATAATTCGTACGTCATTTCACGATGGTATTAAAGGATCAAATTGGATTGGTGAGAGCGGTGCGCCACGTCCTCTTTGCAGTAGATAATAAACGCGGCACTTGCTTCATTTCTTTTCATCTCATTTTTTCACAGACAGCCCTCTGACTGGTTGTCGGGCGGTGAAAAAAATAAAAAGAATTGGTTGTCGTTATGCATATAAGTACGCCCTGGGAAATTTGCATTCTTTAAAACGATTGTCCCCTGCTTTACTTTCATGTCTATTCAGCGAACCATTTAATTTTAATGGTAATTATTTTTATCTTCAAAAAGTCCCCCTCGATTGCTTTGAAATAATAAATTTTTGTTTATAATATGGAAGTGTTGACATTTCTGCTTATAAAGTTTACGTCATAACTTACCATCTGTTCTAAACGATATACAGCGAATTTCACTTAACCTGTTATTTATGGAAAACAAATACTTTATAGAAAATAATTTCGATAATAGAAAATGAAACAACCACTGATCTAAAACATATATGCATAACAAACAATATTTGAATAAAAAATTCTTTATCGAAAATATTTCTTATCTTTTCATCGACATATTGTTAATGTTTTGTTTAGTGGATGTTGCATTTTAAGGAAACAATTTTATTTAACGCAATAATAATTTTCATAAATACCAAATGAATAAAACTTACATATATTTCAATGTATTATGCGTTTATTTTATTTCTTATATCAACCCTACTACATAAACAAAAATTTATTATAAATTTTTACCATTCCAATTTGACAAGTGGGAAATGGCCCAAATTTATACTCCAGTAAATAAGCCGGGAAATACTATACAATCTGGAAAAGTGGTGGAACAGCTCCGATTTCAAAAATTCTTCTTTTTCTTTGATTCCTTAGACCCTCAGGAGCATTCATTACCACTAACCTCCGCCTCACTCCGAAAATTGGAAAAAGTAGGGTGGTTTTAACCCTCTCAAAAGCAGCCGCCAGTGAAACAGTGGAAAACAATTTTGAAAAATAAAAATTTTGTCTCAAAAATCGGCTCTCGGGGATTTTCGAGGTCGCTGATTACGAATCCGAGGTCTGTAATCAAGTGAGGGCAGTTTCAACCCCTCAAAACCACCCCCAGGCGTGACAGTAATGAAAAAAACATTGTAATGAAAATTAATGACTTTTATAATTGTTTTTTCAGTTATTTATTTTGGAAAAAATTACAGTGTACCTACATATAGTCGCGTCAATATTTTATAAATCTAATAATATTTCAACTTGACTTCACTAAATTTTCAAAAAAAAAAATAATTTTGGTCAAAGTTATAGCCATCTGTTGGACCCCTCTCACAAGTAGGTAATGCTTTGCGGTGACCATCGTAACTTTGTGCTGGTTCATCCAAAATCAATAAAACAAAGAAAAGTCTTTAGTTTAATAGTAAATCTAGAACCTAGTCGAAGAATTTTTTTTTGAAAATTAATAAAATGGCGGCATCTAAAAGCTTACACCCGAATTTGCAAGGACAGATTATTATAAAAGCCGAAGTTTTCAACCAAAACAAAAATCCTTTGATCAAGTCCTTGTTTTTTATGCCTTCAATAAGCTGTAAAAATTTCATTTAAATCCATCAAGTGGTTCTTGAATTTCAGTGGTCATGAGTTAATATCATATTGGATACTACCCATTACCCGCGTCACCTCACGCGATATCAGATTTTATTTTCTTTATTAAAATTAAATGTCAACATTTTTGAAATTGGAATGGTCCCGTCGCCCAATTGGCTGGAATTTTTTAAATTGGCATGGTCCCGTCGCCCAATTGGCTGGAATTTTCTATTTCGATTTTCGGACCAATTACAATAACTTTCCAATGGACTGGGAACTTAAAAATTCCGGTTTAGTAATGTTGTAATTCACTAATTATAGTGAATTCGAATTGTGAAAAAGAGATTAGCATTGTTAAGATTAAAAATATTTTCAGCTAATTTATTGACGTATCTGGTCCATCGAATCGTTTATTATGATTTTGCATTTGGTGTGTGGTATAGCTACGATGCATGGTACAATATTATTGTACACAGTACTGCAGTATATCTTATGTTGTACAGTTGTGGACTCAATATTATAGTTTAGTCCGGTTTTATTTACTGGTTGTTTAAATGTTTACAAATATAATTTAGTTTTTAATGGTGGTATTAGCTACTAGGACTACAATTTAAAAATACCGTGAGGTGGGTCGTTTATTGGAACTCTACAAGTGCGACCCTTGAGGTTCACACGACCAACTTTCAAGTATAATCAATATTGAATATTATATTTGTTATTAACAAATTAAACCCGAGAAATATTTGTCAAAAAATCTAAAATACATTATTTTGCAGTTTTTTGTTTAAACAAAAAAGGTCGAACAGATTTTAACAAAATTTCTTTCAAATCAAACTGACAGTAATAAACCATGATTGGCACTCTAACAAAGTCGATATAATTTTTTATTCGCGGATTTTCGTGTAAAATTCATTTCTTTTGCAGTACCTATTTCTGTTTAAGAGTATTCGTCCCTGCAAATACCCCCTGCACCCTTCATCTCAAATCTTTTCCCCTCGCCTAAAAACGGTTCGCGCTCTCCCGACGCTATTTTTAAAGCTAGAGGGCTCTGGTAAACGCCAAATGAAAGACAAAGAATCGGACTACAGATCCTTCAGGCGAATTTTTTGAAAAAAAATTCCTGAAAAAACTTACAACCTTTTGAAAAAAATAATAAGTTACGTAGTATTTCACACGTAGACGAAACTTTTTTTTAAAAAATTCGCCTGAAGGATCTGTAGTCTAATTCTTTGTCTTTCATTTGGCGTTTACCAGAACCCTCTAGCTTTAAAAACGTCGGGAGAGCGCGAACCGTTTTTAGGCGAGGGGAAAAGATTTCAGATGAAGGGTGCAGGGGGTGTTTGCAGGGACGAATACTCTTAAACAAAAAAACAAAAAAACGGCTACACCGATATTTATAATTTTTTTTTGGAACATATTGTTATTAATACGCTTAGATTGGCACCATTACGAAGTAGATAACGTTTTTTATTTGCACGATTTCGTATAAAATGCACTTTTTTGCAGGATTTTTGTCTGAGTATAAAAAGGACTGGACCGATTTTGATAAAATTTCTTTCGGATCAAAATGACGTTAACACGCTTCAATTACCACCCTAACGAAGATAATATAATTTTTTATTCGCGAGATATTGTCTAAAGTCTATTTTTTCCATATTTACTTTAAAATAAAGTCGCTGATTCCAGCTCTTGCTGCTTCTCCGCTTACTTCTTCTAAATCACGCAATGTATTTTAAAACGGTTTTCACTAATTGAAAGAGGAAGGTTTGTATATATAATTTGTAAATATTTTGTACAAAATATGACTGAACTATGACGGTGTTTTGTCACTACATCTATATAAAAATAAATTGTCATGCGTTAGACTCGCAAAAACTCCAACTCGACTGAGTTGGACTTTTTTTTGTTTTGTTCGCCTTAATGCAGGAGTGGTTCAGTAAAAAAAATTAGTAAAAATCCAAAAAAACAGCAGAAAAATCGAAGACTCGATTTTTTTTGTATATGTTCATGATAGTCCAAATAATATTTGCCGAGCGGGGTGCAGCCCCGTGAGGCAAGGTTGTAATACAGTGGAGCCGTAGGGTCCACTAACTACTGTTGTCACTACCGAGTGTGGCGCAGCCCCGCAAGGCAAAATTGCAATACTGTTGTCACTGCTGTGTTCTGTCTTAATCGTGTGCGAAATATATGGCAACGCTCTGCAAATACGGCTATTATTCCATAATAATATCTTTTATAGGTAATCTAAAAATCCACGCGAAACTGAACCGAGACACTAGTTATTAAACAAATAGAATGGCTGGACCAATAAAAAAAAATATTTCAGATCATATTTACGTTGATGATTTTAACTGTACATTTTCATATATAATTGCCAAATTTGAACAATATTCAAATTCAATTTTGGCAATTATATATGAAAATGTACAGTTAAAATCATTCATAATAGGGGAATTCAATGTTACATTAACAAATGTAATACACCATCTGAAAGTAGACATTTTAACGAAGAAAACCCCATTCTACGATTTTTGAAAATCTGAAATTTTTACATTACTTTTTTAGGTTGAAGCTAGGGGTAATTTTTCGGTTTTTTGTTAATATTGCATTGGCAAATTAATTTTTTTATTCGAAAAAATTACAGCTTATTAGGGACATAGAAAGGTAAGTCTCCTGAAAATTTCATGAATAAAAAATCATTTTTGCAGGAGAAAAAAATTAAAAACGAAAAACACGGTTTTTTCGATATTTCTCTGAATCTTTAAGGTTATGTGAAAAAATTATATTCATAAAAGTTGTAGATCCTTTTAATACCTACAACATTGCCATGCAATATTTTTCGATTGGAGGCCGGAAATAACGAAAAACCGCGTTTGACCCCTAAAACGCGCCCCCCACATCCCTCCGGCCTTTTACGCATTTGAATTTTTGGTTTCTGTATTTCTGACGGCAGTTTCTTCCCTTCCTCATCATTCGTTTTCTGTTATTAATTTTGTCCCTTTTTCACTGGATTTTAGGCTAACTGTACTGGTCTAGTAGTCGATATCATTTTTATTTTCGAAATTTCGTCTTGGAAAGAAATGACCACGTACGTACATAATATTGTACACACAGATCTTTTAAAAAATAGTTTAAAAATAGTGTAGGGACCGTGAAACAAACATTAGTTGACATTTTTTTTTTATTTTCGGACCGATAAAATAACTTTCCAATTTGCTAAAAAGTTAACAATTGTCATTAAAACATCTCAATTGCTTATTATACAATCCAAAGAAAAGTTATTTCTCAAACAATGTCACCATGCCACAATGGGTGTTTCTTAATTATGTAGCGAACAGTGGCTACACTTGATAGTTATTAAATTTAATAATACGCACTATATCGTAAAAAAAATTCACATGTTATATAAAACATTGATTCATCTCCATCGCGTGCACAGCCGCGGGTAGTGGCTAGTTCCCTACATTAGTTAATTAAAGACAAGAAACAATCTGATAATATTTAATATTAGCATAGCAAATCCTTTCCTCCGATCTTGTAATAATTCTTCTTTTTTGTACATTGTTTAAAGAATATGGAAGCATTTAAACTGTTTCATTTAATTTTTAACATTGACATTTACCTGTCAAACTAAATTTTTTGTTAAGCTATTGACTTTTTGTGAGCTTTCACTGAAAAAACAACTCTAAACCACACAGAGTCCGCGACTGTACGTACAGTGAGTCAATTCCCTGAATGGCAATAAATCTTGGTGTAATGTTCGGTTGGGGGTCATTCTCGTTATCAGAAACATAAATATAAGATGAGGAGTTCGACGGTTGCGCCGAGAGCTGTACACCAATATACCAATTCTACGCTGATTTGATTTGCAAAAGATAATGGCGTATATCGACTGTTGTCTCTACTATACGGCCTTCGCATAATGTCTGTAAGTTGCATCTTTTATATTATATTTTATTGATACGAGAGACGCTCGTATATCGTAAATGCATTGCCTTCATAAGAATGAATCATACTGACACACTTGGCAAGGGACTGTGGCTAATGCTCGGCTCTATCAATTCAATAATGCATTATCAACTGTTCAACCAACAAACAGTTTGTTTATTGTATAATAGTAATTACTATATTTATACCAAGTTTTCTAATTTCTGGGTAATATTTTGCTTACTATTTGTATTTATTAATCAGAATCTTGAGAAATTATTTTAATTGTGTTTTATTTTATATGTAGACAACACATTTGATTGAAGTTTTTATGCGCGATCTAAGTGTAACTGGAAGCGCCTCTATACACTTCATTTGTATGTGTCTATACTTGTTAATCACATATTTTTGTATCATGCATAAGACTCAAAGAGCTCAACCGCTTTTGGAATCTCTTTTTTTTCTGAGTTCGGTTTTTCTTTTCTTATCCTTGAGAGAAGCAAATTAAAAAACGACAGGCAAATACACGTGAAACTTCAAATTAGACAAAAAGATTTTCGATTTTTTTTTTCATTAACAACCTACTTGTGCGATGACACTTTTATTCGTATAAAATTTCAAGATTCTAAATCAACTGGAAGTACCCTTTGATCACGGTTAAATGTGTCATAAAATACATGTTTTTTTCTTAAATTTTTTATCGTGTCTACACCATTGTTATTAAAAAACTCACTCCAGTTTTCTTGGAAAAAATAGTATAAATTTTCCTCTGTAATCTGTAAATACGATTGTTTGTTTAAATTTTCTATATTTTTAAAACAGTGTTGTAACTCTGCTTTTATAAAAATACCGACGCCATTGTGCCATTTGCTCGTTCTTGAGAAATCAGAAACTAGTTGTACCTAATATAGTTGTATATATAGATTCGAAGGGGGAGCTTATCATTTTGTTTTTGTCAGTCATACACAACGCGTGTAAGTTATATTTTTTCGACATTAACCAAATATTAATTTCTCCAGTAATATTTTTTAACCCTTGAATATTAAAACTCATTAATTTTAGTTGACTTTTAGAATTTTACTCATTTGGGCCGAAAAAAAATAAAATCTTCTAATGGCGACTACCCTGGGCCAAAAATCTTCAGAAAAAATTTAATTGTCCAATTCTAGATCAGCGCCGGTTTTAAAACTATTATTATGCTTTAATTGGAAGTTTTGACACTCAAAACTCAGATCTGGATACTTTCCGTTTAAGTATTTTAAAACACAATCTTCAGCAGTTTTGGGTGCAATATTCTCAGATACACCTGTAATTTCTTTTCGGCTGCTTTTAACTTGTATATTATTTCTGTAAAATCTTCTCCCTCGTTTGAGCGTGCAATGTGCATCTTTAACTACCATATTAGTTGGCGAGTTTTCAAAAGAAAAGTCTATTTTATTTCTAACATTTTTTTTGTGTATAGTAAGTTTTTCCTTATCTAATTGAAGACCACAGGGGAAAAATGATCAATGTAACATTTGTATAGTTTTGAGGAATAGCAAATTGAAAGTTTAGTGACTCGTAAATAAAAAACCGACCAAGAATTTATTTGCAATTTGTTTTATTAAATGCATATACACCTTTTATTTCAAATAATTATAATTAATAAACATGAACCTACGCTTAATTTACCTAGACCTAAGCAGTTTACAATTAGTATTATATTGTATATACTTACCTTATTTTATTGACTCGTGCATATAGCCTAAGCTGCTGCGCACGTTAACATAAAAAAAATAAACATGAACATAAATTAATGTACTTTATTCTTTAAAATTTTAAATCTAACTCAAAGTTATTCTAGTAAAAACAATCTAAGTTCATGAATATCCAATTCAGGGCTAAGGAGATTGATTAAATCAGTTGATTAAAATCAACGATTAAAATTGTTTTTGATCAAGTGGTTTTTAATTAAAAAATTATATTTCAAAAAAATAAAGCAAACTTGTTGAGTTCTTGTAATTGATCATATTTTTTCTTTGGCAAAGGTATTAGAGCTTGATACAGCAGCTGAATTAGATTGCTTTGACTCAGTTCAAATGTTGTATTATTACTTATCACAAAACTAGAGGTTGCTCCATTATAAGCGTCAGGAATTTCCATGATTGCTAAATGGACCTAGATCGTTTTTACGTAAAACCAGTGGACATAGATCGTTTATTCATTGTGTACAATATTTTAAACGCATATCTAGGCGACTTTGATCATACTTTCTACATGTTTTAAATCTTTAAAGCGCATATTTTTAAATACGAATTAGAAATTAAATATTAATTATTATTTTATATTTTTTAGATCAGTTCTGAAGAAGTTCCCAATCCGGACCGAAACGTCAATGTATTAATTATTATTTTTTGTTAATATATTTGTCTGAAAAATTGGTCGATAATTTTATTTATTCTACATGTTTTATTTACATGTAAAAATATTAATCATAATCTACCGTTGACGGTATTTTTCACAAAAAAGTTTAAATGTGACATCTATTAATTTCCCCTGTGGTCTTCAATTGTTTAATTTATTTTAGTGTTTTTTTATTGTACATTATTTTTCTTTTATTGCGTTTTCAGTAGATTTTTGATAGTCCTATTCACTATTGTAAATTTCCATTTGATTCTTTTAAAATGGTAATTTCTATAATTATAATGGTTTAATTGCTTGACTCACTGACTCCTTAATAATTGAATTTTCACATAAATTAAATTCACTTATTTCGTCGTTTTTTTTAGTCTGTAAATTTAGCGACATTTTGTGTCAAGTTAAGAGACACCCGATATTAACAAATTTTTTTGAAATGTTTTATTTAATTCTGTAATTTGTATTTCGTATAAAATTGTATTTGTTTTTTTTTTTTCAATTAAGAAGATTATGAATAAATTAGCTTTCATTCCAATTACAACTACTAAAATTTAATTCATGACTACAAACAATAACAAAAAGTTTTTTCAAAGTAGAATATTCCACGGGTGAACTAATAACTGAATTATAAAATTTAATAGATTTTTAATGAAAGTTGTTTAATGATATATTGCCACGTGTCAGTGTTAATAATATCCATGATTTGTGGGTAAAAATGTAAAACTGACAGAAGCAAACAAAATATAATTATGTACAGCTGCAACTGTTTGCAACAACATGGAGGGGTCCAGGTATACGGTGACATAAAGCTAATTAAAATATGCCAAGGGATTATGGTACAATTAACATGTACATCATGACTATACGTACACAAGTGTGTACTACCTAGTGTATACAAGCTGATCCGAGATCTTAGAATTTTTTACTTTGGCTGATTTGAAGTATCAATAAAATTGCATTTTTGTCCAAGAAAATATCTTAAAAAGGATTTTGTTCGTTGTTTGGGGGTGTCTCCTGAGTATTTAACCAAGTTGTGCGCTGACTAAAAGATTATGCAAACGCCATAATTTTTTTGAGAAAACAGCAGTCGTAAAATATATCTCGTGAAGCGTAGATACCCACTGTTGGAAAAAAAAGTGGCGGTTAAACACGTGATAGCCACGCACATGATAACGTACCGTAGTTTCATTTGACGTATTTGTAACACATTTCTCACAAAGAGTAAAAAACTGCTCTTGTTGATATCTGCCAACACTTTAAATATATTTAAGTGTTGGCCCGATAGATTACCAAGCGGGCCTTCGGTTAGCGTTTGTGCCATATTTTCTTTTTATATCCAATATTCATGTTAAAAAAGAAATTTTACTTTTACCTTTTGTTAAGAATTTGGAATTTAAATTATAAAGAGGTCAAACACATTTCGTCATGAATCCATTTTAACATTTGGCAAACATTTTACAATCTATATACCGAATACTATTTATTGTTTTTTCCAACTGCCATTTTTACATAATATGACGCTGGTATTTTTTGTTACTCTGGGTAATTCTAGACGATTGATTTTCAAACATTTTTCAAAAGTTCGATTTCAATAAAATATTGTCACTTTGGTGCCATTTTTATACTCGATAGCCAATTTGTGTCTCTGTACCGAATTTTAACTTCGTCAAAGCATTTTCCCCTATAATAACCTAGGTTGTTAGGCCGCTATTTTAAAATCTTCCATCATATCTCTACATAAATGCTAATTTCATGACAATAGTCAGTCGACATTGGGATTACTTATTTTATAAAAAAAATATTTTTTATGATATAGGTATGACTAGGATATAATGAAGCATGGTACATAATTAATATAATAAATAAAATTATCGACCAATTTTTCAGACAAATATATTAACAAAAAATAATAATTAATACATTATAATATATTATAATTAATATAATATTTAAGTAGCATTTAAGTAGGAATTTAACTTTACAAAAAATAGTGAAATCCTACCAAAAACATAAATATGAAAAATTCCAGGCTATTGGGCGACGAGGCCATTCCAAATTCAAAAATATTGACATTTAATATCGCGTGAGGTGACGCGGGTAATGGCAAGTATTAAATATATTTGTTGTTCGTTGGCATGGTTACCTTCATAATATGTTTCACGTCATATCAATATTAATCAAAGCATGCTTAACTAAGTTTTTTCTAACAGATCTACAGAACAAACGAACAGCTGGTTTTTTCAAAATATTTCCTAAACTATAAATTCTGGAAGAAATAAATTTATAAAACTTTCTTGAAAAAATGAACAGAATAATAGACCGTTATAAAAAATATACCATTATTATATATAAAAAAAAAAAAACATTACAACATATATCTCTTTTACGCATGCGTCGATTTTCCTCAAAAACAATAGAGCTCGGCATATTTGCGTATCAAACATACTCCCAAAATTTGGTTTCAATCCGTTCATCCGTATGACTTGTATCTTGGTCACAGACAAACAGACGCACACAGTTTTTCAAAAAATATGTATTTTAGATTCGGGGAACCTCAAAACAAAATTTTTTTGTAAAATTTTGAAAAGTGAATTTGACCTAATCAAGTACCATTCCTCACTTGTGGGTTGGGATGGAAAAAAGAGCTAAGTTCGATACAAAGAAGAAGTGGCTTTCTGAAAAAAGGTGTGAGATCTAAGAAGGTGGCAAGTTTTTATAAATGTCTCGTGTATGTAAACTGACAAGAAAAAACTTGCAACCTTCTTAGATCTCATGTCTTTTTTCAGCAAAAACACTTGTTCTTTGTATCGAACTTAGCAACAAAAAAAACCGGCCTGTAAAAAACACAAAAAATATTAATAAAAAAGATTTAAATAAAATTATATGATGGATTGGCTGCAGTCGGTTTCCTTTGAAAACATAAGCAATGGAAGAACATTTTCAGTATTATTTCTGAAGACTGCCGAAAAACTACCGGATAATCTGAACTGCTTACGCGCGTCGCTTATTTGGACATTCTTAATTAAAAGACGTGAGACAGTGATACACGACTGACAAACGAACGTTTTTTGGCATGTTTTTAAGAAGACATAGTTTAACCTACACTTTACCATCTTAAGTATAACTCTTGTCTATATAGAATAGTATTTGTTAAAAATCTAAGAACCTGTCTAGAGTGTAGAGCACAGAACAGTAACCATTATCCTGTGTACAGACACACTGTATAGGCACACGTGCGTAGTGCCGATGTTGACGCTATGGGGACAGGACAGGACCTACACAGCATATGTTAATCAATCAAATACACATCATGCGGTCCATGCACTTCCATTTACTACTATTATACAATGAGTCCTAGCGTGAACGCATGGACTGTAATATAATTTTGATTTTGTAAGGTTAATTACCAGAAAGTAACCCAATTCATACTAACTGACTACTTTCGCTTTCACACTGACTAGCACAAAATTTTACAATTAGCAAATATTATAATTGCAATTGATCAACGAATACGCACTAGTGATGTGAAGAGGAAAATTTTCCACGGAAAATTTTTCATTATATTTATCCGGAAAATTTTCCATTTCAAAAAGGCAATTTTTTAGTAATTTTTTTATAGGACATATTTGAACTTTCCATATCTTCTTTCATTAGTTAATTTCTGTACCATTTAAACAAAAAAATTGAATAGTTTTTTGACTGCATAATTGTTGGTACTTCTCGGTCACTATGCTTATAACGTTTTAGAAATCATTTTTTTGTTGGCAGCATTTACAGTTGAAGTTATTTTACATAAATCAGATGACACCGTGTTGTAACGTGAACTTCTTTGGTCGGGTACAAATTGTGTTTATTTTTATTGTTGTTTAATAATAATTAATTTAATAATACTTTAACCATTGATTAAATGTACGGTGAGTTTTAATTATTTTATATTACGTTTTAAATAAAAGTAAAACTTAGGTACTTCAAAATCGAGGAAAAAGTAAATGGTAGTACTTTAACATACCGTTAAGGTAATTAAATGATAAAAATTTATTTTTCCAGCTCATATCAACGATATTGTAAAAAAATTATGCCGCGTTTATTGAAAAAACTTACTGAAGAAGAAATTCTGAGAATTCTGAAAGAATATACAGGTGAGGCACATAAAGTGTTACAGAGCAATAGCACTCAAACTATTGATCATATCCAAAAATGTTTCAGACAAAAGTTTAAGTATTCGAGAAGGCCGTCATACTGGACCACCCTATTTTTTTATCGGTGGAGACGCTGAAGCTACGTCAAGGTCAAATTCTTTTTTTTTAAACGAAACGATGTATTTTTTTTTCGATGACATTATTAGCGATTTTAAGACGAATTCAGCAACCTACAACACAAGATCATTCAAATTATTTTATTTTTATTTATTTAGGAAAAATTCAAAATATTCATTTTTATATTCTGTTCAATATTCAGAATATTCAAAATAATCAGATAGAAGATGTAAACACTTGTTTGATCGTTGTTTTTCATTTCATTTTTTTGTCTTTTCATCAGCGAATTAACAAGTGCTTACATGTCGAGGGTCATCATTTAGAGCATCTTCCGTAGGTAGACCCATACCAAGGTTAATGGATTCTTTAAAAGTGAATATTCCGATATGTTTAGATTTTTCGACTACGATTTTGCGTGATTAGAATGACCTTGTGTTGTAGGTTGCTGAATTCGTCTTAAAATCACTAATAATGTTATCGAAAAAAAATATATGGTTTCATTTAAAAAAGTGAAGTTGACCTTGACGTAGCTTCAGCGCCTCCACCGATAAAAAAATAGGGTGGTCCAGTATGACGGCCTTCTCGAACACTAAAACTTTTATCTGAAACATTTTTTGATATGATCAATAGTCTGAGTGCTATTGCTCTGTAACACTTTATGTGCCTCACCATGTATACCCACTGACAATGAAGCACTAACAGGCGAATCTGAGGACGAATCTGAATGTGGTGACACAAATTTCGATAATATTTTTGAAAGCGAATTAAGAAACGTTCAGAAAGTCCAATTGTTGAAAACCAATTAGACAGCAATGACGAAAATTAATTGGTGATAACAATAACTCTTCAGTGAATGCTGAAAGGACATGGAAAAAACAAGATTTTTCATAGAATGTTCCTGAATACAATTTTCACGAAGGAGTTATTGAAGAACATTTTGCAGACTAATACAACTACTGACTTTTTATTAAAATTTTAGGTTCTACAGTAGATCAAATAATATTCCAAAGACACTGTATTCGGTTCAGAAAGGAAATAATTTGAAATAAGATAAAAGTGAGTTTTTAGCTTTTTTGGGAATCAATTTCCGTTTCGCCTAGTTACAAACTGTATTGGTCTTGTGATGAAGAGCAGCAAATTAACTCAGCCTTGACTTTGAGTTCAGTTCCGCTATTAAACGGAGAGATGCACCGGCTGTATCTCTAACGTCAGACCAAGCAAGGCATTTAATAAAAAAGGCAGAGAAAAAATGCTCAAAAAATACATCGATAAACCGATGCATGGGATTTTATATAAGAACATTGAAACATGCGGTTTATCGAAGGATCTGACATTTGCCTTCTTGAGGTCAGGGGAACTTAAGTCTGAAAATGAGGGATTTGTTTTGGCATATCAAGACAGAGTTATCAACACTCTTGTGTACCGTCGTGAAGTCATGGATGCGAGCGTAACTGATACTTCTTGCAGAGCATGTCCAGAAACGCTCATGCACCTCTTATCGGCATGCAGTCATTATGCAAGTTACGCTTACATTCATCGTCACAATGCTGTTCTAAGGGTTTAAAACTTCCTCATGGTTGATTTGGACGTAGACTGTTCCGTATTTTTGAACTTTTAGATTTTTCACGTCTTTAAAATCATTTTCAGGTGCAGAACATTCAGCAGGAGATTGAAATAAATATTTCACGCAAAATGTGATAGAGAAATTGTAGACAGCTTTTATTATTTTCTATTATTGCACATATACCGCTACACTGCTAGCGATGTGTGCTTTTTACACGTCAGAACTAAGTTTCGTTCATACAAGCAGTTATATCTAGGTTAACTTCTCACGAAATCCATTCATTTCATCTTCTAAGCGGGAACATCACGTTAGACGACGGCGTATTGATTTTGGCGACTGGATTATTAATGTATAGGAAAGGATTAGAATTTGGGATTATGATTGTTGTAGATTGGTTGGATACTGGAATAAGAACTTGCTGCCGTTTCTTGGTTTTGTGTAATACTCAATGATTCTTCCTTCCGTGAAATGCATAAAGGACCCTGATATTTTTTTCCTTCCGTAACAATCTTTCAGATACTCTATTGCAATTTGGTTCCATGTTATTCTAATTTGTTATTGAGAATATCAGTCCAGGCTCTGTGATTGTATCTTTTTTTAATTACTATCATTACACAATAAAGTTATGTTTACTCGTCGAAGACGTACCTGAGCTGAATCAAAATCACAGTACACGAGTATTATTTTCGAATAATAGGATGGTCAGTAATCGTTAAGTTTTTTAAAAATGTTGTTAGATTCAGTATTTCTACTGGATTTTTTTAGAATATTATTATTAGCCGGTTTAGATTTTTTTGTGGATGTGTTGACGCTGTTGTGCTGCTGGGTTGAAGCTATTCTGGCGTATTGTTCTGGTGTACTTTTGTTATTGGCTGGTTTTATTGTTTTAGTTATTTATTGGTCGTTGGTATTTTTTTAATCTTTCGTTGCGTGGGAACTTGTTGGCAGTATTTTTTATTTCCAATTTTGATATTTATCAAATAAATTGAATTCTCATTTCGAATACTTTTTTATCGGAAGCCAAATAACCGTGTCCTCAATTTGAACCAGTTGAGGTTTCGCGTCGTACGCTCTTTACATTACCTGTCGGTAAGACAAGTACGATTTTTTGAAATCTTCCAGCTTTGGCTTCCGATTCTAATTTTTTTAAGTAGTTGTATTGTCCGTTGTGTCTTGTTTGATGGTTAGGTTTTTTATTACAGGCTTATGGCCTGGTGCTGTGTTGTTAGTACGTTGCTATTGAAATTTTGGACTCAACACGGTGGAGAAGCCGTTTAATTTTTAATATATTAAAAAATATACTAATATATAAACAATGATGCCGGCCGGAATCTAATCGAAGACCTTCTGTGTAGAAAGGAGCGCGTTACCGTTAAAATACATATAAGTCAATGCGTGTTTACCGATTGTTATGATATAGCACTTATTTAGTCTACTACGTGTTTAACTATTAAATCTGTTGAAAATTTTATTAGTCGCCACAAAATAATGAAATAAAATTGTTCGTAAAAATCAAATGAATATTTAACGTATTTCAATAAAATTCTGTTCGAATACTAAACCAAAGCAATTGAACGAGGTTAGCGCTTTGTATAGCTTGAACATACGTACAGACCAACCGACAACTGCTGTTCGCAATTTTCAATTAAAAAATCAGGTCTTATTATGAATCTGTATCAGCTTAAGGAGGTTGATGCGTTACAGTCCCAATCAAAAGTAGGGTCGAATTCTAAATGGGAACTTTTCCATAATAAGTTTTTACAAAAGGTTGTATAACGATGATATCAATAAATTATTGTGATAAAGGCATAAATAAATATTTTTTTTAATATTAATTATTTCAGTATTTTACTTAATGGACTAACTTTTAAATTTTTTGTACAAAGGTTAGAAAAAATAAATTTATGTAAATATCTGTATTTTACATATTTTTTGCAGTAAATAATTAAAAAAAGAAATTAAAAGTAATAAAAATTAAAATTAAATCATTAAAAAGTTAAAAATGCAGTTAAAATTGTCAAGAATAAAAGTCCATAATCGAAAAGTGCTAAGGTTTAATAATTTTTTTATTGATTAAAAGTCTCCTAATTAAATTGGAAAAAATATTAAAATATGTATAAGACATCGATGGTTTACATAGTTAGTTTTCGGAACTACTGACATTATTTGGTTATTTGCAAAAAATTAAAATGTACCGTTTGCATGCTAGGTTTGTAGTGGATACATCAGTAAGTAGGCTATAATTACGTATATCATTTGAAATGTAGAACTGCAAGATATGTTAATTTAAAGCGGTTAGTAATAATCGTTCTAGTTAATAACGCGACGTTTGCATTTTGAATGATATAAATATATGTGTATTTGGAAGGAAGGAAGGGAAGTCAGGTGGTGGACGCACGTGGCTATGCCAGCGTCAGCTGGCGTAGGTCAACGTTGGTAAAGTAAATAAAGCATTATTAAATCAAATTTAAATAGTTTTACTAATTTAAAAGAACCTGATAACCACCAACACTACATGGCGATCCTGCCAGTTAACACCAAACATTTTCCATAAGGCTACATGTAAAAGTTTTTTTTTAATTTTTAACTTTATAAATCTCCTAATGATTTTGGATTTTTTACAGAAAATTTTGTCATAAAAAAATCTATTAAAAAAACTTTATTTCAGATTTTCTTCATTACGTTCATAAAACGGCTCAACCTCCTTAAAAATATTTCCACTTTACAGAAAAGAATCCTCCCTTTTTAAGAAGCTACAATTTGAATGGGAAAATAATCTAGATATAACCTGTATGAATGAAGCTCCAGCTCTGACGCGCAAAACCGATAATAGAGCATAACCGCTAGTAGTCTAGTATTATGCGTAATTACAAAAACTAAAACCCGACCAGGTAAAAGAAGAAAACAAACAAATAAAAACACTAGGTATACCTATAGTATTTTTTGTTATCAGTAGTTGGAAACTCGAACACCGATTATTTACCCATCTCCCGTAAACCGACTGAGTTGAAATTTTGCACACTTGCAGTGAAGTTCCGATGACAATATGATATTATTGGCTTTCGTCTGCGTACGGATCACACTTTTTAATTTTCATCTAAACGTCCAGTTAATTGTTCCAGTTAAAATTTGGATCCGAAGACAATAGCCTTGCAACAATAAGGAACTTAGAGAGTTGGAAACTGATCAGAAGTATGCGTCCTTTGTAATTACTATCAGAACAAAATATGATGTTTTTTAAATAACGCCAATAAAACACCCACTGTTTAACAATAAATGCGAGGCCAAAGCTAAAGGTCGAGCGTTCCAGTGAATAAGTGTAATAAAGTAGTGCTAAGAAATAAAGCACACTAAAAACTTAAAAAATAGAAAAAAATCCCAGCCAATCGGGTAACGAGACTATTCCAACTTCAAAAATATTGACATTTGATATAGTATAATAAAGAAAATAAAATTTCTGATATTGCGTGACGTGACGCGGGTAATGGCTACTATTCAATATGAAATTTGCTCTTCTTTGCCATGGTTACTTACATAATTTTTCAATAAATAAAATTATCGTCCAATTTCTCAAACATATTGACAAAAAATATAATAAAATAAAAATATAATAATAATTCAATAAATACGTTTCGGTCCGGATTTTGATCTTCTTCAGAATTGAGCTAAAAATATAAATATAATTAGTTTCTAATAAATTTAAGTGTGAATTTTTTTTTTAAATCGAAATATTAATGAAACATCATAACAAACTAAATTGGTTGATAAATTTATTTATTGAAGAGTACTAAGTAGACGATAATCAAAGATTTGACCTACATAATTTGTTCCACGTCACGTAAAAATTAATAATAGAATTCTTAACTAGTTTATTTCTGACAGATCTACAAAACAAAAGAAGAAGCTACAGGACGCTGGCACCTCATATATGGAATTTCAGTTGACCAATTATACCATTTAAAAGGTCAGAAAATGGTCATAAAAGGTCACTTAATTTCATTAATTGGTCAGCAATAGAACAGTTTTTATGAGCGGTTTAAGTTTTTCAAGGCCATCCAGAAATTCCAGCACCCCATTATTAATTAAATTAAAAATAATACATGTGCCTCATAGAATATTGTGTGCTGATAATTGGTCAGCTAAAATAAATAATTGGTCAATCGATTTTCATTAAAAAATCAATAATTAAGTTGTGTTCGCGCTACTCTTATTTGAAATTATATGGTGGAGGTTCCGTGATTATTACCCGTTCCTCACCACATTTCTCTATGATTTCTAACATGCAGTTGTAATGATTATGCTTAATTCTATTGAAATTAATAAAAATTAAAATACATCAATTATACCATTTAAAAGGTCAGAAAGTGGTCATTAAAGGTCACTTGGTTTCATTAATTGGTCAGCAATACAAAATTTTTTATAAGCGGTTCAAGTTTTTCTCGGTCATCTAGAAATTTTAATACCTCATTGTTAATTAAATTAAAAATAATACTTATGCCACATAGAAAACTGTTTGCTGATAATTGGTCAGCTAAAATAAATAATTGGTCAATTGAATTTCATTTAAAAATGCATTAATTACGTTGTTTTCGCGCTACCGCGCATGCGCTATCTTATTTGTAAAACACGTGTGCGAATTGTTAAACAGAAACAACGATAAAAAAACCGTGTTTTAGCTAATTATAAGAATCCAATTCGTGTAGACAAATTTTTGAGAAATGTGGTGAGGAACGGGTAATAATCACGGCACCTGCACCATATAATTTCAAATAAGAGTAGCGCGAACACAACTTAATTATAGATTTTTTAATGAAAATCGATTGACCAATTATTTATTTTAGCTGACCAATTATCAGCACACAATTTTCTATGAGGCACATGTATTATTTTTAATTTAATTAATAATGGGGTGCTGGAATTTCTGGATGGCCTTGAAAAACTTAAACCGCTATTAAAAAATGTTCTATTGCTGACCAATTAATGAAATTAAGTGACCTTTTATGACCATTTTCTGACCTTTTAAATGGTATAATTGGTCAACTGAAATTCCATATATGAGGTGCCAGCGTCCTGTAGCTAAAAGAAGAGCTGATTTTTTTTTTCAAAATGTTTCCGCAATCATGAAGTTTAGAAAAGACATTTTTTTAACGAAACTTTATTAAAAAAATAAGTAGAATAATAAGCCGCGTTATGAAAAGTATACCATAATTATACAAATACACTCTTATAGTATATATATATCTTTTGTGCATCGCCGATTTTCCCTAAAAACAATAGGGCTCTGCATATTTGCGTATCATACTCTCAAAATTTGGTTGGAATCCGTTTACCTGTATCGTGCTCACAGGCAAACTGACAAACAGACTAACAGACGCACAGAGTTTTTCCAAAAATATGTTTTTTGGATTCAGGGGACCTCGAAACGAAAAAATATTGTAAAATTTTTGGAACGTGAATTTTGACCTAAACTGTTACTATTCCCAACTGTATTGGAAGACTCAACGCCACTGAGACCGTTAGTTCGCGTTTCACTTCCGTCGAAGTTTTCGTTAAGAGTATTCGTCCCTACAAATACCCACTGCACCCTTCATCTCAAATCTTTTCCCCTCGCCTAAAAACGGTTCGCGCTCTCCCGACGCTATTTTTAAAGCTGGAGGGTTCTGGTAAACGCCAAATGAAAGACAAAGAATCAGACTACAGATCCTTCAGGCGAATTTTTTGAAAAAAAATTCCTGAAAAAACTTACAACCTTTTGAAAAACTAATAAGTTACGTAATATTTCACACGTATGCGAAACTGTTTTTCAAAAAAATCGCCTGAAGGATCTGTAGTCTGATTCTTTGTCTTTCATTTGGCGTTTACCAGAACCCTCTAGCTTTAAAAATAGCGTCGGGAGAGCGCGAACCGTTTTTAGGCGAGGGGAAAAGATTTGAGAAGAAGGGTGCAGGGGGTGTTTGCAGGAACGAATACTCTTAATATACATGCATAGATTGCTAAAAATGTTCGTAGTTCGGTAAAAAGTAGCGTAGTGTTACGTTGTTTTCGATCACGTTTCACTTATCCGGTTTCAGTTTACATTTTCACTTATTGACTATTTTCTAAGTTTTAATTAAGTACCTACACTGCTGTATTTCCATGTACAGTGTACACACATAGACAATATTGAGTTCAAAGTTGAAATTAATGATGTTGAAGATAAAGTTGAATGTTAATGGTTTCTAAATACATATGTACGTAGATCCTATAGTCGTGAATATTATTCTGGATAATATTAAACATTTCACCCATATTCGTTAACGTCACGGCAATAAATTTACATACCTCACTAAATTCCTTTAGGCGTGCATGCTGTACATTAAAATTAGTGAATTATAACTAACTGTACACAAGTTACTCTACTGTGGCTATATGCACGAATCCCATCCGGCTATTACTATAAATTGTTTACATACCATATGTATATATCGAACGTCTCTACCTTGTACCTAGATATTACCAAAGCAAACATGATTCAGGAACAAAATATCAACCGCCACACAACATTACGACCACAGGATAAACGTTAAAATGCTTGTCATGATCTCTGTATCAAAATTATGTTTCTGGCGTTTATCTATTAATATTCAAGCGCACGGAATTTGGCTGAAACTCATTTGCAATTAGCGACGAGGAAGAGACGATGCGCACACATGCATAATATATAATATGATGTTAATAGACGGAAGAGTAGAAAGTACAGAGCGGAACAACTCTTTGTGTTGCTTCCACATAATATACCATACCACACCGGTGCGGTGCAACAGCTATACTCGCGTTCCAAGGAAATTTTGCCGATGCGCACGGTGCAGTTATAAAAACTGTACAGGCTACATAATATTATATGGAAGTATGCCGGTCGTGTTCTCTTCCGTACAATCTCTCTGTAACTGCTGAAGTCTGAAACTCTTTAATCTCCATCGCATTTCACGTGCATACATATGCATGCTAAAATGAGAAAACTCAAAATGTCATTACCCAGATTATTTCCATTTGTTATTGTGCATAACGTTTATCTAGCTTAAGGCTATACGGTAAGCTTTCGTGCCGTCTTTACGTATGCTTTCATCATAAAAGATATAAAAAATATATTTCAATAACGAAATGGAATTTATTTGATTTATATCTAACAATAAGAAAAAAATAAACGTGGGCACTTGGTCAATTCCTAACTATGCATATTATAATATTAGCATTGAGTCTTTTTGATACAATATTAATACTCGGCATTATCGACCACCACATTGTTTTGTTTTAAATTTCTAGTAGCTACGCTTTAGAAACAAACAAGTTTAATAGAATTTTCAATTTAGTTCCGATCAGACATAGTCCAAGAAGTATCAAACATTTTTGAGTAGGTTTTGAGGCACCGTGAAAGTGTAGGTATATGTTGTCTGAATACAAAATCGAAAACCTGACTAAATAATCTGGCTTATTTGTTTTTTATTTTAAATGTTTGATTAACGTCTGATTAGAACTCTTCAATAAATAAAATTATCGACCAATTTTTCAGACAATATATTAACAAACAATATAGAAATTGGTCGATAATTTTATTTATTGAAGTGTTTTTTATTTTATTAAATACTAAACTTGAAAGTATTAAATTTCAAAATTCCTCGAAGATATTTTGAAATTTTAATACCTTTAAATTAAAAGTCTATACTAATACTAATAATAAAATATTATAAAGAGAGAGAGCAAATTTTGTGAGTTTGTGTGTATGCGGAGGGTAATCTCCAGAACCACTACATCTATTTAAAAAATTCTTTCAACACTTGAAAGTTACATTACTCCCGACCAACATAGGCTATATATTGTGTATATTATGTGCATAGCTAAAGTAATGATAATATTCGTCAACTAAGTCTGAAAAAGTCGTGCCTCTTAAGTGCATGGCTGGCGCTGCGGGAATCGTTAAAGTTGCACGAAAATAATGTAGGTATAGCTGAATTGTTTGTCTTGAAAAGTACTAAAAAAAAGTCCGCGATAGCATATTATGTCTCTCTTCTAAGGTTAACTTACAAAAACCATTTTTATCTTTTAATGTGATAAAAAATAATGAACTATTTACGAAGCTGTTTTAACCGATATAGTGTTAATCTATATTAAAATAAATCTGTTTATTATTTTAAGTACTTAATTTAGAACATAGTACCTGGGTGACCGAGCTTTGCTCGAAAAGTTAAATAAAATACTGATATGCTGATATCGCCAAAACTTTGAGAACTGTAGGTTCTCTGTCACTTTGTGGAGCCTACGTTACGTTTGTAACAGTCTTGCCTCGCGGGGCTGCGCCCCGCTCGATTGTGAACAACACTAGTCGACCCTTCGGCTCGCCATATAAGAACCGTAGGTTCTCTGGGGAAGCTTCGCTTCCCTTTGTGGAGCCTACGTCTCCACCTTTGTTACAGTCTTACCTCGCGTGGTGTAATGGTCAGCGTGCTGGCCTTTGGATCATACTGTCGTGGGTTCGAATCCCACCTCCGCTCATGGATATTTTGTGTTTGTCGTTTAGACCCAGCTTTGATATTTAATGATACTGGCCAGATACTAAAGAGGTAGTGCCACCCCCCCAAGTGATATTCTCTTGTATATGTGCATATGCTCTATATATGTGGATATATACAATTGGATATACATTAAAAAAAAAAAAAAAATAGGGATATTTGACAAAATAGTTCTGGTAACGGTCGGTGGGAGCGGGGATGTCGGCGTGGGAAACGCTCAGGTATGCGAAGGGGGAACCTAACAAAATAAATGATGTATTACGAGCAGACCATGGAAAAACAATGTATATCAGCTATACGTCAAAATAATTACGATTCACACTGTAAATCACCAATTTTGACACTAAATTACTTGATTTGAAAGGAAAAGAGACGATATAGGCCGGTCATACCTAACATTAAACTCGCAAACTAACATGTAGTTCTGATTTTTTAATATGTTGTTAGGACCACTACCAGTAGCGTATATCCAAGTTTGCAGCTTCGAAAGACCTGTGCTAACTTTGCAGCACTCAAAAAACTGCGAAATTTTCGCACTTTTTTTGGTATTCTCAATATAGGTCTTAAACTATGCATTTTTTTATAAAATATTTTTTGTACGTTTTTAAGTAGACTAAAATTGCTACAATTTGAGACCAGAACCAGCTCTGTAAGTTCAATACTTACCAAGATACAGCTTTCCAAAAATTGACCAGTTTTTTCAAAGTGAAATTTTAAGATTTGGTCAATTTTTGACCCCGATATCGGGGAAAATACTCATTTTAAGGGTAATATCATAGGAACATATATTGTAGCAAATGTAATTAGCTTTCATTTAAGCAGAGAACGACGTCTGTAGGCCATATAGTTTACTCACAAATTTTAAAAATCCAAAAAATGAGAAAACTGCATTTTCGCAAATTTAAATTTAATACCTAGTAATCGTTATGTAAATCCATTCAGTGATTTTAATGTGGTTGAGTAACAAAATTGAGTAACATAGTAGCATAAACGAGTAACATAATAAAAAAAATAACATAATTGATAACATCATAAAAAAATTATGCAGTTTTTGACAAATAATCGTCGTATTTCAGCCATTTTGTAAAAAATATTTACAAATTATATTCATGAACCTTCCTCGTTTATCGCAGTTTTTTGAGTGCTGCAAAGTTAGCACAGGTCTTTCGAAGCTGCAAACTTGGATATACGCTACTGGTAGTGGTCCTAACAACATATTAAAAAATCAGAACTACATGTTAGTTTGCGAGATTAGCGATTTTTAGTGTAAAATAGGACTGGGCTAATAATGTATTTTCAGTGAGTAGTTTTAAGAAATATTTCAGTTTTTTTATATTTCTAATTTTTTATATTGAATTCCCCTTTTATGAATGATTTTAACTGTACATTTTCATATATAATTGCCAAATTTGAACAATATTTAAATTCAATTTTGACAATTATATATGAAAATGTACAGTTAAAATCATTCATAAAAGAGGAATTCAATGTTACATTAACAAATGTAATACACCATCTGAAAGTAGACATTTTAACAAAGAAAACCCCATACTACGAATTTTGAAAATCTGAAATTTTTACATTACTTTTTTAGGTTGAAGTTAGGGGTAATTTTTCGGTTTTTTGTTAATATTGCATTGGCAAATTAATTTTTTTATTCGAAAAAATTACAGCTTATTAAGGACATAGAAAGGTAAGCCTCCTGAAAATTTCATGAATAAAAAATCATTTTTGCAGGAGAAAAAAATTAAAAACGAAAAACACGGTTTTTTCGATATTTCTCTGAATCTTTAAGGTTATGTGAAAAAATTATAATCATAAAAGTTGTAGATCCTTTTAATACCTACAACATTGCCATGCAATATTTTTCGATTGGAGGTCAACTTTCGCCGGAAATAACGAAAAACCGCGTTTGACCCCTAAAACGCGCCCCCCACATCCCTCCGGCGTTTTACGCATTTGAATTTTTGGTTTCTGTATTTCTGACGGCAGTTTCTTCCCTTCCTCATCATTCGTTTTCTGTTATTAATTTTGTCCCTTTTTCACTTGATTTTGGGCTAACTGTACTGGTCTAATACTTTAATACATTTTTCATCAAAATATTGTTTTTTACCATGCCAGATTCAATTTTTAAGCGCCGTGACAGCGTTTTTTCATAAACAAATCAGCTTCTACAAGGGCCGTGTCAAAACACCACCTTAATTTTTTTCTGAAAGAAGGTTTGACATCTATTTTCTGCATAAAAATTGGTCTGTCAGCGAAAAAATGTTTTTTACTATGACAGACTTCATAAAAAAAAATTATAATAAATGAAGTCTGACAAATTTATTTACAAAAATTGTCTGCCAGACAAATTTTTTCAAAAATGGTACATTATTTACTACAAATTGTATAAATTTCAAGCAGGTGTTTTGGAAAGTAAAATCATGTTTTTTTTTTTAAATTCAAAAAATCATAAAAAATAACAATTAACAAATTTTTACTAGTCTGGTGGGCGTAACATGTTTCTGACATGTTTTTCAGTCATTTTCAATTCATAATTTTGAGGTGTTCGTACGGGTAACTTTTTGTGTCATGGGAGCTTAGACTAGTATTTTTAAAAGAATTAGCTGAACATTTTGGTACACTCAACGAGGACGTGTATGGTTGACAGTCCTGGTGCCCTTTGTATAACCGGTCGACTAAAATACGTACGATTTGAACATCGCAAAATCTAAGCAAATTTCTTGTTGTTTTAAGTTTTCCTTTGTCTCTGTGTCTTGTGGTAGGTGGTCAGATTTTTATTTTATCCTTATTGTAAGGATCGTGTAGTTAAGTTTAGGAGTTGTTTCATTGTGTTCCTCTCACGGTACAATTATGACATTCCTGCAAAATGTGACTTATTTATGTCCTTTCACTCCCAAACTTTTTCAGTATTGTCGAGTTGGCGCAACATTGTGAAAAAAATAAAAACCGCTTTTCTCGCAAGAATGTAGGTTATTTAATTTTATTTATTAAAAAATTACCATTATTTGTAAAAAATAAAAAAAAAAAAAATAATAACATCTTTGACGAATGAAATGGAGATAATGTATTTCACGCTAGCTGTGTCTACGATTTCGATCGCCATTTTAATAGTTTCTGAGAGTATCGCAGACTAACACAGGCTACCCCGGTTATATTAGTGGTTCCCAAGAGTAGGTATACCTATTTAATGGTTTTCTATGTAAAAAAAAATTATGCTTTCTGAATCACGGCTTGCGGTATCTACCTATATAATTATTTTTAAGGTGCTCCTATGTCCACTCGTGCGGAGCCGCGTGCTAAAGCTAGATACAAAAAAAGTCACGTTAGTTTGCTGTTTGCCTGTCTGATCGCGATACACTCAGAAATTATTCTAAAAAGGCGATGGAAACCGCACGCACTGCTAGTATGAAATACATTATCTTCATTTTGTTTGTCAAAAATGTTATTGTTTTTTAAATTTTTAACTTTCTTTGCAAATAATGGTATTTAAAAAAAAAACGGTTTTTATTTTTTTTTGCACTATATCGATAAAATTGAAAAAAATTGGTAGTGAAGGGACATAAATGAGTCACATTTTGCGATAATTAAAAATCACACCTCGAGAGGAACACGCTACTATTTATTAGAACCTTCATATAAAATTATGTGTTTTCCGATTTTCCTAAAAAAAAAAACAGTTTTTTTTTAATATTTGTTCTTTTTTTGAGGAAAAGATATTGAATTTATATTTTTGAAATTAAGAAAAAAAATTGTTTTAAAGGATGTATTAAGGGACCGAGAATATAGTGTATGTGGTAATACAGGCATTATTATATGTCATGTGAACTTAATTATGTTTTTGGATGAAATAAAAAAAATTCCCCCTTAATACATCCTTCAAAACAATTTTTTTTCTTAATTTCATTAATATCAAGTCAATATCTTTTAACCCCTAAAAACCACCTTAAAATGTCCCGATTGGGCCAATTTTAAATAGGCTTCGTTTAGTGGTGGATTTCAATATATGGCGCAAATTCCGTTTAAATCGAATAAGTCCTACGGGAGTATCGTGCGAACACACACACACACACAATTTTGGTCGGACCCGTAAGTCCCGCCATCCAAGCGACCTCGACATTGTATGTGCCATATGACAAATACACTAAAAATCGGATTTTAAAAAAGGGAACTAGTAAAGAAACTAGAAGAGAAATTGTCTTCGGTGACAGCAACATGTCTGAAAAGCTGAAAGATTTTTGACAAAAGGCTTATGTCTCACAAATCGTTAAAGTCAGAGCTGTATTAAATTCAACACTCTTCATTAAAAATAAGCAAATTGAATTTTTTTAATCAAATTTAGCTCTAAACAGAATGAATGTCTTTATCTCGAAAATTTAAATAGTATGAGATTTTAAACTAGGCTAATAGACTCCTCATTAGTAATAAGGAAACGCATGTTTAAAGGGGAACGTATTTTTTACACCCGGAAGAAGCCAGGCCGGACAGCTAAATGCAAAATATTTTAATGTAAAAGCTGTACACATTTTCCTATTTGAAATCAATTTAAGTTAGTAAAGGCAATTTTGTAAAGTCTGTCAATGATAGTGGATGAAGGTTCGACTAAGATAAGAACCTAATGTAACAGAAAGTAGCTATATTGACATTACAATATTCTTCTGTGCCTAGTCTACATTAATATATGTCATCGGGAACGTTTGACCATTTCTCTTCTTTTTGAATGATTTATCACTCGGCTTCAACTCAATAAAAGCAATTTTTCTACTTGCACAGTTAGACTGTTATATCTACCTTTGAAAAGAGACAAGTTGATGTACTATAACCATGATCATGAAATGTTGTACGCTTTTATAACTTTTCTTTATTTTCTATCGTATTATTTTCAAAGATCTCTATCTAACTACTTGCATGTCACTCATACAAATTATGATCTTATAAAATTTGGATAAAACGACACACTGGAAATAGACCAGTCTCGGCAATCTTGATATTGACAGTGTAATTTATTTTATCATTCACTTATTTAAAAAATTGAGCACACAGGGTATAGTGTAGACGCCATGGTTGAATGTATAATGTGAGGACCGCATACTGGCGTCTGATGTGTATTCCAAAATTCATTATTGAGTCTTTCTGCGACAGCAACTTCCTAAAAATTGAGGTGCAAATATATGAAAAAAAATATTTTACCATATTTTTTCCTGGTAACATCAATATAACCGAACTCCGTGATGCACAGAGTTTTATTTTATTGATGTTCCTAGGAAAAATATACTTAGGTACTCTATTTTTTCCATATATTCAATTTTAAGGAAGTTGCTGTCACAAAAACTTTTAAACATATTATTTGGAATATACATTTCTTCTAAAACGTAGGCATCCACTAAAAGAAGATTTTTCATAATTAAGGGGATAATCGTTTTGCCCATACTATTAGTCATAAAATTTCGAAAACAGATATTTCAAAATTTGTAATTTCTGTAATTCGTTCTCATAACACATTTTTATTTTTTTTTCACTTGTCCACATAGAAATTTCACTTCTGTAATGCGTTCTCGTAACACATTTTTAATTTTTTTTTCAATTTGGCCACTTATTAGTTTTACTTCTGTAATGAGTTCTCGTAACATATTTTTTAATTTTTTTCCCATTTGGCCACTTAGAAGTTTCATTTCTGTAATGCGTTCTCGGAACACATTTTATTTTTTTTTCCATTTGGCCACTTAGAAGTTTCACTTCTGTAATGCGTTTCTGTAACAAATTTTAATTTTTTTTCATTCGGATACTTAGAAGTTTCACTTCTGTAATGCATCTCGTAACACATTTTTATTTTTTTTTTCACTTCATCACTTAAAAGTTTCACTTCTGTAATGCGTTCTCGTAACACATTTTTAATTTTTTTCCATTTGGCCACTTAGAAGTTTCATTTCTGTAATGCGTTCTCTTAACATATTTTTATTTATTTTTAAAGTGAAACTTTTATTCTAATTTAAAAAGCAATTAAAAAGAAATTGCTTTATTGAATTAGTTGCTCAAAATGTCCACCCAGTTGCTGTATACATAGTCTAGTTCTTCCTAGAATTGAAGTGATAGCTCTGCAAAGAGTCTCAGGATCAGCACGATTAAATACTAATGGTTATTCACAGCCACCTGGTCTTTTAATAATAACAAAACCAACAGCACTTACTTATATTTACTTACATTTGACATACTTACCCTTTTGATCTCATGTTTACGCATATAGCCCTAGTTGCTGCGCGTTTTGTATTTAAATTAAAAAAAAAAAAAAAAAAAAAAAAAAACCAACAGCCGAACCTAATACCTGCATTAGTGGGCTTACTTATTAGTGTATTTGCCATAAGGCACTTACACTATTGGCGTTTTAGTATTTAGTGTTAAAAACACATTCGAAAAGGTTTTACAAAAATCCGTTTAGTGAATCCGGGTTCCGACTTCCGAAGTATAAACCTTATGGAATTTCAATGGCTTATAATAATCATTACGATTAAATTCCAATTATTAGCCATTGTAATAATAATACAGTTAGTCGCGTCAATGAAGCCTTTCACTTCGAACTTCGCAGAAATAGCTCTGATTTTGATTATTTATTTTATAAATTTAGTTTTTTTATATTTTTGAAAATCAGAAACATTTTGGGGCGGGGAACGAATTATTTAGGGGCAGTCAGAGGCATAAAAAAATTAAAAAAAAAATTTTCGACAAAATTTAATTTATTTTATAAAGCTAATAATATTTCATCTTGAGAAGCTTACACCCGAATTTGCAAGAACAGATTGTTATAAAAGCCGAAGTTTTCAACCAAAACAAAAATCCTTTGATCAAGTCCTTGTTTTTCATGCATCCAATAAGCTGTAACAATTTCATTTAAATCCATCAAATGGTTCTTGAATTTCAGTGGTCACAGACTTCGAAAACATAGTTTCGAGAAAAACGCAAGTCATCTAATTCCCTGGGCCATATAATAATTATCTCGAAAACTATTCATTCAATTCACTTGAAATTTTCAAGGAATATTTTCGAAACGTCATACTACAAGAAAATGCAAAAAAAAGAAACTATATAGCTCAGGGAGTTAAATGACTTGCGTTTTTCTCGAAACTATGTTTTTTTTGAAAATTTAGTGAAGTCAAGTTGAAATATTATTAGCTTTATAAAATAAATTAAATTTTGTCGAAATTTTTTTTTTAATTTTTTCATGCCTCGACTGCCCCTAACCCCTTAAACAATATAAATAATTCGTTCCCCGCCCCAAAATGTTTCTGATTTTCAATAATATAAAAAAACTAAATTTATAAAAAAAAATCACCAAAATCGGAGCTGTTTCTGCGAAGTTCGAAGTTCTGCCTATTTTATGTATTCATTGACGCGACTAAGTACCTAAATAAAAAATCTTTCTTTTGGTTTATTAGTTTAACTTTAGCATGTCCGGCTAAATTGAGAGTCAACATTCTTGTAGTGTTGTTATTAAAATAGCTCTCGCAGGTAGTCGATTCTGCGGTGCATTGTGTTATTATGAGAGAAATCTAAAATTATCTGTCGTGGGCACTGTAAAGTAATGTAACTCAGCCAACGCGAAATTGGTTGTTTCGGGTTCAAGTCCTGACAGTGACATTTAAATTTTTCTTGTATATAAGCCTTCTAAAATATTATGACGATAATTTAGTTTAATATAATGCTTTGACTAATTCAGTGAAAAAATATGCTGTAATTGGAATTTAATGGTAATGATTATTATTGGCCATTGTAATAATAATACAGTAAATAATAGTATATTGTGCGACAAGTGAACGAAGGAGAATATTCCACTCACGTGTTACCGCACTCGCTACGCTCGTGCGGTAACACGTGAGTGGAATATTCTCCTTCGATCAATAGTCGCACATAATACTTTATTCAACTAGCACGAGTAATATGTAATCGGGGCCCTGATAAAAGAGGGAGAAATAATAAATCACTTCATTGATTGACGTACCCATCGCCCTCGATGCACACAAGATGGCCCTGACTTTTGCTGAATTGCGATGCTGTTTTCATATATACAAATCGCTACCCCGTTCCTATTGGTCCAGAAACTATATTACCGTACAGTTTCGGCTCATTATTAGCACTCTACGCGTCAACATGAAGTAATTTACTATTTCTCCCGAATTTAGCAGGGCCCCGAAATTCAATTTTACTTACGCGTGTTGAATAAAAAATCTTTCTCTTGGTTTATTACTTATGGAATTTCACTAAATATAATTATCCTCGTTGTCTGATACGTACAAAAATCAGTAATTATCGCTTTCGAAGCCATTCTGTTCATGAAAAAGTGTGCACAGTGCGTCTAAAAGAACTTAAAAATGACATCAGTAACACAAATTTGACAGTATAAAATAATAATTATTATTGTTGCTTCCTATTTTTGTACCCCCAATACGAATCTGGTAAATCTCTGTATTCAAGTATAGGATATCTGAAGGTGAGCTCGTCGTCTATTAAGTATGGGTATTATAACAAATACTGATAAAAGAAATCCTCTCGACATTTTGTGTGCAACTAACTCGCTCGTACGAATGTTGGCCAGTTCTGTTCGGGATGTAGTATTATGGTGCGCGACCATGCGAGTCACGACTCTACAGCATCCTTGCATACTCGGTGTAGTGTGGAAAAGTATTTGACATATTTCTATTATCGTACCGCGCACATTTTCCTTTCTCTTTCTATGCACACACACATCATAAATGTACACACATGCATGGACATAGTACTGCGAAGATAACCAATTTTCCAGTCGTTTGTTTTTTTTGAAAATTGAATTTGTCAACATATTTTTACGGTCACAGCTTGACCGAGGGGCATATTATACATACAAACACTCATAATACGTGTTTGCGAGAGTTATCACAGCAAAGGACACGTCTATTGTGTTTGTAAGCGTAAATGGTAGGAATAGAGAACGTGATTCTTTCGTTTCAAACAGGTACGGGTTTCCGCTGGATAGTCGCATGATTCATGAATAATTCACAAATTATTGTTAACTGCACCAAATATATAGAATCTCTTTTTACGATAAGACCAAAAAGTAAGTAAAAATTAACGCTTTTTGTGATATTTGAGATCAGGACTTTATCTTCAATAGGAAATATTACCTACTGCCAGCGCGCCATTTTCTCTACCGGTGTAGAGTTAGCCCCCTAAATGCGAATTTTTTAATATAATTTATTGTAATCGTTTGACAGTGTTTGACAGAAAACAATTAACGTTTGATAGATTTTATTTTAGCAAATTTTTTATGTTCTTTTTTCAGTGTACCTGTTGTTGCTCCCCCCCCCCCATTTAATCAGAAAAAAACATTATTTTTTAATCGACGGAAAATCATGTCAAAAGATTTTACAGATTATTATAAACGTTTGACAGATGTTCGTTTAGTTGTAAAAATATTTCTTTTCCTTTATTGACAAAATTGCAGTTCTTCGTAATGACCAAAGATGGTGTTTGTTTTATCTAATCGATGGATAATCTACCATTAAATGTCAATATAGGCATTTAAATGCAGTAAACTAATAAAAATCACATCTGTCAAACGATTGTGATGATCTGTCAAACCTCCGGGCACAATTATTTATTGATTAAATAAAACAAACTTTATCTTTGGTCATGGATGCAAAAGTATAGTTACTTACACATAAAACAAAAATATAAAAATTTATAAAAAAAATCTGTCAAACGTTAATTGTTGTCTGTCAATCACTGTCTAAGAACTATCAAACGAGTGAGTAGTGAGATTTCATTACTTTTTATAAAATTAAATTCTTACTTATTCGACGTGAATAATAATGAATTAGCGAAATAATTAATATTATAATATTGAGAAAAATCGCAGGGTTGTGAACAAAAATATAAGATTTATTTAATATTTTTGTTTACAATCCTGCGATTTGTCTTATTAGTATTATCACCATGAACTCGATATCTAATATATTATTATACTTAATATTAATTATACTTATATACCATACTTCATTATACCATTGCTGTATACCACGCCGTCTAGACGCGAGTAGTTTTCTGACGAACGCGAACGGTCGTATTCGGGTTTATGCTCTCAGCACCTGCTAAGATGCCAGTGAATTATGCCAGTCAATCAGTCAATTCCATCTAGAAGTATGCAATTTGGAATGCTACTCTTTTTAAAAAAATAAATCAGCTCTGTACCGTAACTAGGGTTGCCAGGCGTCCGGCTTTAGCCGGACATGTTTGGCTTTTTACGGTCAAGCCCGGCCAAATATTTACAATTCCGGCTTTTGTTAGGCTTTTTGTCAACAAAATTTCAAGGAAAATGACATTGGTGATAAAGTATTTTTTTCAATATTAATACCTAGATAATTTTTTTTTTTTTAGATTTTTCAATTTCCCTATTTGAAATGCCACAACCCAAAAGTAGCATGCAGCTATTAATTTTATTTTTTAGTTTTAATGAAGATCTTTTCTTTTCGTTTTTTCTACCAGAAAAATTAGAAGATGAGAAGATTTGTATGTTGTCTTGTATTTATCTATTAAATAAAATTTCGCTGTTAATCGGTTGTTTTTAGTTGTAAATTATAATGTCCGGTTAATTTTGTAATAAAAACTGTGATTAATTAATATAAAACAGTTAAAAATACCTATTTAAGTTTTTTTTTTTTAATTAAAAAAGGTAATCCGGTTTTTAGGGCTAAATGTCCGGCTAAATATAATGCCGAGTCCGGCTTTTCTATTTTTGGGTCTGGTAACCCTAACCGTAACTAGTCGCAAAGATAGAGGAGGTCGAAAAGGGCTCGAAATGGTTTGTATAAATAATAAATATAGCAGTACTTTGCGAAAACTTGTTATGTGTGCAATAATAACAAGCGGTGTGTACAATTACACAAGCTATATGCTAACTTTGCAGTAGAGTATGAAACTCCAAGTTGAACGGAAATGTATTGTTTTTTCTTTAAATTTATTCATTATTGTATTAAATACAATTTTTTAAAGACTAAAATGAATAAAAAAAATATCAGAATTAAAAAATTCAGGGGCGATCAATTGTTATAAACAATTGACTTGTTTATTTCATTATAACAACAGCACCGAAATTTGGTTTTAAAACGCACAAAAGGGGGACCGATGACACAAAACACTAATTGCGCAAGTATAGCTTCCACTTGACCGATTTATGGAAATATTGTTAAATTCTTTTTTTTTTATAAAAAAAAAAGTTATTTTGGGCATACCTAAAGTCTACAGATATCTCGATATACGTGTACAAGTTTGTTCCTGTATGGAACGAACATTTTGAGAGTATAGAAGGGGATATCAGGGCGTCAGAGTGGAGCGATGTCGGGTGCTAATTTATTACGTAATGCAAGGTGTCACAATGCACAATTTATTATCAGACGACAGACATGAAGTGCTGACCGCATTGGATTCTGTAACCATATTATACAGTAAGTACAACACAGTTTTGGGTACATAATACCACCAAAAACGTACATGTGAAAAAAGGCCAAGTTCAATACAAAGAACAAATGGGTTTGCCGACTTTTCCGGAAAATAGAAGTGGGATCTAAGAAGATGCCAAGTTTTAACTCAGCAAGTTTACGTACACGTGTCATTTATTTATAAAGCACCTGGGTGACCGAGCTTTGCTCAGAAAGTTAAATAAAATACTGATATGCTCATTGTTTGTATAAAATTCCAAAACCTACTTACAATATTTAAGTATTTTCATACATCAAAAAATTGATTTTTATAATGATAAAATTTGTAAGAAAACGATTTTTTTGAGAGATGAGACCTAGCTAAAACGATTTTTTGCCCCCCAAAATCCCTTTTCAGTAAATTTCATCCAAATCGTTAGGGCCGTTTTCGAGAAAATATTTAGGGACATAGGCACATAGATACAAGATTAGCTCGTTTAATAATATAGGGATAGGGATATTTAACATAGGAACTTGCACCTTCTAAGATCTTACTTCTCTGTCGGCAAAGTCGGCAGACCAATTTGTTCTTTGTATGGAAGTTGACTTTGTGGTGGGATTTTAATACTTTTTGAAAAGGTACATTCTTACTTATTCTACTTAAATATTATATAGACAGATAATGTGATAGTTACATATATATAATATTTTGTGAATGTATATTCTAGACACATAGTTCTATATATCTCATTTCGTGTGACTAGACACGAGTTGTTTTCAGACGACCAAATTGATGCATCGGATTGTGAATTATGATGATTGATGATCTATCAGTCCGCCAGTCAGTCAATTAGTGAATGTCCAAAATTGTGATATTTGGACACTCGTGTCTTGGAAATTATTCTAGCTAGACGTATGAAATTTGGAATACTGATTCTTTATGGTGACCTTAACTTCCCTAAACAAAAACCGTTCTGTAACGTAACTAATCTTGGAGATAGACGGGACTCGAAATTGTTCATGTAAATATAGCACATAGTGCTTTCCGAGAACTTGGCCGGCGCACTCTGTGCACTATGATTTTTTTGTACCTAATGTAATTTTATATAGGTACCAATATAAGCACGTTATGCTGTTTAGAATAGAATAGTAAACATGAAAACATGTGTATATATCACACCCTCAATCACAAAACGACGACACTTTTCCGAACCAATATAATAATTTGATTAAAGAATTTTTCTTATAAACCGCAAGTTACAATAATTTCTGTTATGAAAATCGAAATTTCGTGCTAACATATAGTAAAAGTAATTCTAAATGAGCATAACGAAATAGCCAACTGAACATTTTGATAATCAGCTAAAAGTTTAAATATTTTTAAGTAGTTTAATCAACACCAATAATAAAATTGTAGAGGGAGATTCTGTGGTAGTCTGTTCCGCCGCAACTCTTATGCTGAGTTGCAGAAGACATTGTCAAAAAAATTGATATGACAATCAAATTATTATTAGACTGCTCTAATAATTTGATAAACTGTAAAGTGAATGTCTTTCATTTTTGGATTTTCCTAATAAGTTGAAACGAATGCATAGTATGACAAAATAACGTTGTTAATTTTTGTATTTACGATAAAATGTAATCTAGAATTTTACACATACAATATCTAGTTAAAAATTGCGCTTGTGTGAAACCGCACTACAAATATAATGCTCCCCATTTTTTCGATAGTTGACGTGTTGTACCTATAAAGTTATTTTTACTTTTTGGCACGTAATTATATTTTATATTTATGATTTTCCTGCATACAGTTTATCATTTTATATTTAATTAAAATAACACCCATAACCACACTAAATAAAATTCAAATGTGAAGAAAAGTCGGAATATTTAGTGCATGGTTCAAATGAGTTAGTTACCGAAATAACGTTTTATAAAAAAAAACTTTTTTAATTTGTTTAACAGAGTACCGATTTATCAAAAAAGCTACCTATTAAAATATGGCTACATGCATACAACAAAAACTTTTTCATTGTGTTGACAGATGAGATGTGGAAGTTTAGTAAAAAGCATTTATTTCACAACAATTTTGTTGATTTTTAAAAATAAATACAAATCGTACCCCTATATATGTTAAACCAAACATTAATTCAAATTAAACTTGTTTTTAGTTTTGTTTTGTGTGCATACAAGTGTGTGTGTGTGTGTGTTTCGTCATGCGTATGTTAAAAACGTAATATATACAGGCATGTATGATGTCATTGTCAATTCGTTTGTCATTCGTTCAACATAAATATCTGTCAGCTTGATGAGTGTGTTTGCAGTCGTACGGTCGCATGCATATACGGTAACGGACCTCGAATTCGTTATCCTGAAAGGCGCTAGATATCGCGGTAGAAGGAATCAGGAGGTAGTAGTAGAGAAATATTATAATTTTTATACTACAGCCTAGACTGAAGAAAATTTGTTTGGCTTTGATGATAGGGACGATAGTGTGCGTGGTTCAGTTTATCGAATCACTGCGTTAGTCAGTTTATGTAAATGGATATCTATTTTTTAATAAGTAGTCATGGATATCAAAGTACCTAAAAAGACAGAAAAAATCCATTAAAAATCTAAATATTATTTCAAAATAATATCATAAATATTACTTAAATTTTCCGTATCTTATTGAGCATTAAGAGAATTTTTATTAGATTTTTATATATAACATCTCCGAAATACCTTTTTAAAGTAGGTAATTTGTTTCATTATCCAAAATTTTAATACTATCCCAATTAATTTTATGGTCGTATTCAATTTTATGTTACGACATTATGCTTATCAGGGAGTAATTTATGATTGCTTTGATGTTCACTTATTAGTGTTTTAAGCGCTCTTTTTGTTTGCCCAATATAATTCATATCATTCATTCATATCATGTTTACAAAATTATTTGTGAAAATTGTGATATGAATTATATTGGGATTTATATTTGAAGAGTTCTATTCAGACGTTAATCAAAGATTTGTCATTTTTAAGATATAAAACACGAAAACTTCCATCTGAAAATTTGGCTCTCACATAGATCTCAATTCTTTTTTCGGTGAAGTTTTTCTATCTAGGTATTGAGCTTGGTCCTTTTTTCACATTTATGTTTTTGATAGCCGATATTGACTAAATCTGTCAGAAAATCTGTTCAAGTGCAGTTTACATCATAATCAACTGTGCAACAAGTAAATTATCTTAACATATAAAACAAAGTCGGGTTAGTTAGACTATTTATAACTCAAAACGTCTTAACCGATTTAGAAAAACCTTTTTTTGTTCGATTCGTCTCCAGGTAGATTAAACCCTAAAGTCGTTCGATTTTTGAATTTTGGCTCCAGAGGGGAGCAATAAAAAAAACGCTTATTACTCGCTCAATTTAAATCAGATCACTTCGATATCTGTCTTAAACGAAAGAGGAGAAAATTTTACAGGGATTTCGTACAACAGAATACATCGCACTCCGCGGATCGGTCGTCTTTGTCTGCCGCACAATGTGATATGAAAATTAGAAGATTGCGTATGAAAACGACTGCTATTTCTAACATAGGAATTCAATTTTTTGCCATTAGTATTTTATGAAATGCCACGCATTTAAGTATTTATTAGAACATATTACTTTGACAGACGGAAACGTAATTTTTGACATTTTTCAACTATTCAAATACCACGGATAAGCGGATTGAAACCAAATTTTAGGAGAATGTTTGATATGTAAACACAAAGAACCCTATTGTTTTTAGGGAAAATTAGAGCATGCGTAGAAGATATTATATATACTATAAGTTGTGTTCTATGTTCGTTAAATAATATAATTGAATTTTAATTTTAAAGAGTAATCTAGGACTACTTAGTGCAGTTAATTATGTATTCCACCAACGTTTCGATCGTAATTCGATCTTTTTCAAGGTTCTAAAAAGTCAATTACACTTTGTCATCAAATTTGTGCAATGGAATATGTCAATAATACTTGTTTTAACTGCACAAATTTGAACGGACAGTACTAGTTCTGCTTGTTTCATTCAATCAACGTCCAAACCCGAACAAAAGTAGGGTTATGTTCTTGTTTTTGTACCTATTTATTGAATTGTTCCCCTGAATGTTATAGTTAATATAATTGTGAGATATTCAGTGTAATAATTAAGTAAAAATGCTAGATGAATTCGAGTCTCAACTAGTTCGCCTATTGGAGGCTTCTGAAACATAATTATATGACGAAACATAATTACCTGACTACATGAAGTGAGGTTAAGAAAGCAAATTTATTGAAAGCTGAATTAAAACCTCTGTCTACTTAACAAAACAGAAGAATAAATCGCTTTGATATAATAAGTATCATTGATGTGGAAAAGTTAATTAAAAAGCGCAAAAAAAATTCCGATGCCAATGCCATGCTAGTACTGTTCGTTCAAAAATGGACTGAACTAGTTTTGTCCAATTGAAAATGCGCAAAACTAGTTTTGCTCATTTTATAACAGTCAATACCCGTTTAAATGTAAGATTTCGGCTTTGGGCAATATTCGTTGGTCAAAACTAGTTTTGCGCATTTATTTCGGTCATTGACCGAATTCGGGTATAGACCGTAACATAAATATTATCAATGTTTACGAGTTTTGTAAATTTTTTTGGGAAAAATTAGCGCATTAATAGACGAAATATTTGCCACCGTGTATTTTTTTATATAAAATGGTGTACTCTTCATAACGGTTTATTATTTTGTCTACTTTTACAAGAGTTTTGTAAATGTTTTGGGGGAAAATCTGCGTCTGCGCAAAAATGATTTATGCTATCATTGTTTTTTATATAGTAATGGTGTACTTTTTATAATGGTTTATTATTCTATTTTACAACAAAGTTTTTTGAGTGTTTTTATGTAATTTTGGTAAAATTTTACTGAATTAACGCTTCCGATTTTGTCGTTTCGAGGGACTTTCTTATAACGGGGTGGTGTCGATACGATGACGTTTTTTTGCGCAGTGAAAAGGGGAGGGCGTTTCGAGCGAGTTCCTTAAAACAACGATAACGGGGTGGTTTTTGCGTTTTAAAATCAGCCAAAATCGGAAGCGTTAATTTAGTAAGCTGTTACCATAAATTTTGCAGAATTTACCAATAATACAAAATATATCTATCGCTCCCGGATAAAACTTATAAACTATTGAACTTTTTTTTATTTATTTTCTTACGTTAATAAAAAAAATAAGTTTAGCTAAAAGTTAACACGACATTCATTGACTGTTAGGCGGTACAAAGTTCGCCGGGTCAGCTAGTAATATATAAATAGAAAGTATAAAAATAATATAAATGCGATTAATAACAAATAGTAAAAACAAAAAACACGTGAAAATTTTACAAAATATTTTTTTTTCTCAACGATCGTTTCGGACATTATGTCTGTACTCCTGATGATGGACTTAATGTCCGAAACGATCGTGGAGAAAAAAAATATTTTGTAAAATTTTCACGTTTTTTTTGTTTTTACTATTTGTTATTAATCATCTTCTATCAAGTGTCGAGTGAAAAATCAGTGCAAATTATATTAAATGCGATTATTTCAGACGACCACGACAGGGAGATTTTCCCTATGATATTGTAACATCACGTACATCGTTGATTTTTGCATGCAGTTAAAGTATTCCCTGAGGGTCGCGAATGCGGGAGGAGGCAAACAGGTGCGAAAATTGTTCTCCTATATTCTTAGCTCCCGACTAAGTGACGACAAAAGCGACAGTATCACTTTTGTCGTAAATGAAGGGTCACTGATTGGGAGCTGGAAAAAACTTTTTAAGAGCAAAAATTATTTTTTTATTAAAATAACTCAGCGTGTCTTCGAATATTTTATGCATATATAGTTTTTATTATATGTATTGTATTAATGGATTTTGACATTATGAAACAACGCACTCTTACCACATCACCACAAAGTTCGAGTCCAGGGTGCATTTTTTTACGTGGTGTCCCCGTTAGGTACATTTCACGATTCTTTCGTTTCTTTTACTCAGTGATTTTTTACTATGATTTTCGAGTTTGTTTTGGTCTTTGTTTGATGTTGTCAAATTTTTCATATTCATCTTGGTTTTCTTCGGTTTCTCCTTCGTTGTCCTCAGTAGTGTCATTGAAACTAAAAACCTAATCGTCGTCATATTTATCCTCGTTCAGCTCTGCACATAAAATTGTTGACGTATTTTTTCACATGTTTCTTCCTCGTAGCTTTTGCAAACAACTGACCATTTTATGCCCGCTTTTCTGCACCCACAATATTTTCTACTTTTTCCTGTACATTTTCACGATATTAATTTGAGCAATTTTTTTGGGAAATGGGCGCTATCCTATCTGTGGTGTAAACTTGGTTGAGTCCAAGTCCGTTGCTATTTGTTTTTCAGTCCTATTCTTTTGAATCTAATTTTTTTCCACGATTGTGTCTGTCGATGGAAGTGAAACAATGATAAATCTTGTTTTGAAATAGATTTAGCATTTATAAATGTAACTCATTTATACAGAAATCTTTGCTTTCGTGACCTTTATACAAAGCAGTGAAAAGAATTTCCCCGGCGGAAACAATATTATCGGAGTTGAAAAGCTCAACGGTTTTGAGCAAATCCTTCTTTTTCCCCAGTACGTTGCTGATTTTATTTTTTCCAATATTGTAAGGGTAAATGTAAACGAGTAAATGTATGTACAAATGTTTTGCAGTCAATGTGTCGTGTTTGAAACTCGTCAGACTGTAGATGATTCCGGCAGAATTTCCCGGCTTTTAAAAATATACAATGTTCGTGAACTGCCCAAACGATGTTAAAAGCACAAGCAAGTCAATATCATCCCCAATTATTCCAACGACGTCATAAAATGCAGCTTCTTGTAACGCTACATCAACAATTTCTGCATCTGCATCTTCATAAAATTTCTCAACTGGGCATCTCAGCGTCTTTTAATCGGCGACGTAGAAGTTGTATTAAATTGTTTTTGTTAACGTTGTTTGTTCGGAATTACTCTTATGTTGTGCGACGAATACCTGTGGTTTCGTCAAATTCATAATCTGTTGAGCTTTGCATTCATTTCCTACGTCGCCACTCGTAGCCATCGAACACGATCTTTATTTTTCCATTGAAGTGTCGAATTAGGAAAGCAACGTACTTTTGGCATAAGCTGGCAAAGTTTGTAACTGTACTCAAAACCACTTTGTACAACAAGTATCTACCGTCGATGACGTAATGTCGTTTTTTTAGGTTTTTTAAATTTACTGAGACAGGTTTAAAGGATGTGTTAAAAGGATGATTTGGTTCCTTTTCTCATCTCTTCATTGAACAAAGGAAATGGAGCCAGTTCATAAGCTTTTTGACTTGTTCATCAGACTGTTTTGTTATGCATATTTTTTAGAGAAGGAAAAATTAGCTTATAAAATTTAAATTGAATCGACCTGACAGGACCGGATTTACAAATTTTGCGAAAACATTAGTTACGAACACGGATTTACTTTCGTGCAGATATTGATTGGATAAAATATTATTTTAAGAGATGTATTAGGGGTTCAGTTTTTTACTTTGACCGAGAATTAGAGGTTCAGTTTTTTTTATTTTGTCCGAAAACAAACTTAAGTTTACATAATAAAGCCACGCCGCCTATATTAGAAAATACACTACCTATATTGTCGGCAGGGTTTGGCATTATGAACCGAGTTTAAATTGATTTCCATTTTAACATATCGAAAAGATATTATTCGACTATATTTTAAACAAAAAGGCACGCGACTATTTCAGGGATATAAAGGTTTACACCATCTTTCAAGCACCCTATATACTTCAGCTCTTCTTACCATTCTGTCCGCAGTAGACATGGGAAAAGTCGTTACTATGAGATCACAGTGACTGTTATTCCGGTTACACAAAAATCACAGTGAAAAATCATCGTGACTTTTTCACGTCGATCACTCACATCACAAGTCACAACGGCGTTGTTTGCCTACTCCGTGCATGTTTGATTTTGAGCGACAGTGAGTAGTACTAGTGACTGCGGTGACATGGAACGACATACGTTACTTTGAAACATAGATCTATTGGAACTTGGAGCGAGCGTCGTGACTGCGGTGACATGAAACGACATACGTTACTTTGGACCGTAGATCTAGTGGAACTTGGAGCGACCGTCGTGACTGCGGTGACATGAAACGACATACATTACTTTGGAACGTAGATATCTCTTGTCAGATCACAGTGATTATTTTAGACGGCTTGTCACAGTGATTTTTTCATCGTGAAGTTATTTTTTCCCCAACTCTAGTCCGCAGTGCCATGGAGGTAAGTCTTTCTCTGTGGTGTTTTACAGTTCGAAAAATTCTTGCACTGCTACATTTTTATCTCTGATAATATTAACAACATCGTTCAGTCAATGCTCCGTAATATTTCAAGTTTGTACGATAGGACTGCAAAATTTGGCCATTATAAATTAAGTCATTAATATATTTTACCATTCCAACACCGTAAGTAGGAGAATGGTATCAATTTAGGTCAAAATTCACATTTCAAAATTTTACAATATTTTGTCCCGAATTAAAAAAAATATTTGTGCGTCTGTTTATATGTATACACAATACAGTTCAAACGGATGAGACGATTGAAACCAAATTTTTGAAAGATGTTTGATATGTAAATATGAAGAGCCTATTGTTTTTGGGGAACATTACAATAATAATAAATGCGCAGTAGAAATGTGTTATCCTTCAATAAATAAAATTATCGACCAATTTTATTTACTGAAGAGTTCTAATCAGACGTTAATCAAAGATTTAGAAATATGTTATAACGTTGTCTTTTATATGATAATGGTATACTTTTCATAACGGTCTATTATTCTACCTATTTTTACAAGAAAGTTTAGTAAAACTTCTAATTCCGGAAATATTTTGAAAATAAAATAAAATCTGTTGTTCTGTGGATCTGTTAGTTCGATAGTTGACAAGTATACTTTGGTTAATTTATATTATATATAGATAACCATAAAAACTAATATCAAATATCATAATATTTAATACTAGCCGTTACCCACGTCACTGAACGCGTTAACAGAAATTCTATTCTAATTATTAATATTAATATTAAGTTGGAATGATCCCGTAGCATAATTGGATGGATTTTTTTTACTTTTAATGTATACTTGACATTGTATTATGTAATTATAATGCACCGACCCCATAGTTTTTCTCAAAACTTCTATTATACGTTAATTTCCACTTGTTATCCTTAAAAAAAGAGACTCAAAAAATAATAACAGTTAAAAAAGAACAGTGGCATCAAATCGCTTCTGTTTATGTTTATTTTAAATTTATGTACCTATTTATTTAATACTGGGTCAATGGTAATTTTCACAGTGGGCAATGTTACAGCAGCTGTGCACATACTATATCCATTCCGTAGTATTGCACACCAAACATTGGCATCGGTATTGGCTATTATGTACTGACCCACGACCATTTGCTATTATATGAGCGCACATTGCCCTGTATGTATTGCACAATATGTCGCCAGTGCAATGTTAGTCGTTGGCTGATGCTCACTGCTCAGCGCTCGACCAACCAGTCACCACCATCAATTACACATTCATTTTCCGACTCGGGCCCGGCTGACAGTATCCCGTTCCAGTTGTCACGCTCCGACTGTTACATTGTACATTTGTCTGATGCCTCACGTGACACTGGCACTAATTTTTCCTAAATATATTACAGATTTACTTATTTAACTCCTCTTTTTTTGATAAATAAGTAAGTAAAGTTCTGCATTTCGAAAAATAGTTTTCATTACAGGGGGTTACATAGCGCGAAATGTTAGTATAATAATAATTAAATATTCCCACAGATGGAATGCTCTTAATCTTAAACTATAATATATTATATCTTAAAAAAAAAACTTCGGAGAAGTAAAAACTTCATTTTGTGCTAAATTCAAAAACTTGAGGCGACTGGATCTCAAGATTATAAATTAAAAGAAAAGAATTTCGAGGCAGACATGAAATTGAAATCAAGCTCGAAATTCTGTGCCTAAGACGTCGAAAAAAATAATTTCGAGGCAGACAAGGAATTGAAATGCAACCTCGAAATTATGTGGGGAATGGTACTATAGGCCAAGCTGTAGAGCATTTTTGCATGACGTAAAGACTAGTAGCAAACCGATTGTGCGATGATATAAAAGATAATAAGCAGATGAATAGGTATATGTTTTTTACTCGAGTTTCCGGTCCATTTGTTAGTTATCAACAGTTTATTGCAAAAAAAACGCGATTTTTGTCTTTTTTTGCTTGTAACTTTGAAACTAATGGAGCAATCGGAATGCCCCAATGAAATGGTTTGTAGTGAATTGAAATATCTTCAGAATGAGAGGTCGAATGTCTTAATCGGATAATTAGGTCCTGAAAAATTTAGGAAAAACCAGAAAATTAAGCGTTTTTTCGAAAATTTATAGCTCCGTCATTTTTTGAGCTGGAGCGCTAAAATTTTGAGAGAAAGTAGGGATTATAATGTTCTTTATATGTGCCAAAGGTGGGTGCTGTCGGATTATTGGTTTTCACGAAATCGCGATTGAAAGTTTGCAGTGCGCTTTTTTCCGGCATGCGTTAATAATTTCAAAAAAAGTTTTGAAAAGTTGACATCGTGCATTCGTGCACTACAAAACGTAGATTTCAGTTTTTCGATTAGATGCTTGGAAGCATGCTAAAAACACTCGTAAAGTTCGCGAAAAACGGCCGAGCGCGTGCTCGCAATCGAGTGATGGTGGAAGGAGCAGCGGCGGAGAAGCGTATATATAGTAATAGCGCGCGCGGCGCGCACGTTATTTATATTCCCCCACCATCGACTGAAAAACGGCCGTTTTTCACGAACTTTACGAGTGTTTTTAGCATGCTTTCAAGCATCTAATCGAAAAACTGAAATCTACGTTTTGTAGTGCACGATGTCAACTTTTCAAAACTTTTTTTGAAATTATTATCGGACTTACGGTAACGCATACAGGCCTGCCGGATAAAAGCGCACTGCAAATTTTCAATCGCGATTTCGCGAAAACTAATAATCCGACAGCACCCACCTTTGGCACATATAAAGAACATTAAAATCCCTACTTTCTCTCAAAATTTGAACGCTCCAGCTCAAAAGATGACGGAGCTATAAATTTTCGAAAAAACGCCTAATTTTCTGGTTTTTCCTAAATTTTTCAGGACCTAATTATCCGATTAAGACATTCGACCTCTCATTCTGTAGATATTTCAATTCTCTACAAACCAATTCATTGGGGCATTCCGATTGCTCCATTAGTTTCAAAGTTACAAGCAAAAAAAGACAAAAATCGCGTTTTTTTTTACAATAAACTGTTGATAACTAACAAATGGACCGGAAACTCGAGTGAAAAACACATACCTATTCATCTGCTTATTATCTTTTATATCATCGCACAATCGGTTTGCTACTAGTCTTTATGTCACGAGAACGCTGTTTTAAATCTCTATAGCTTGGTCTACTAGTTATAATATTGAAACACAGAAAGGAAAAAATCATTTTAATAATTTATTAATAATTAATTTAGGTTCATATATATAAAAGCGTTAGCTGTAATTTCTATGATCGTCTATTAGTCACAATCAATAATAGGTATAATTATGTCCCTAAATTATTAAAAGTTATAGGTATGTCCTTTTTGGTTCATTTCAATAAAAAAATTTTTTTATTAGTATTTTATTTTTCTTGTTTTTATAGTCTTACAAAATTTTAACTATGACATTAATTTATAAAAATTATTTGTTTACTTTATTCAAGATGGTTGAGAAGGAAAAGGTATTCTGTCAACTTGGGGCATCCGCCATATTGGATATAATATATACATTGTCACCAGACTTATGCATGTGTGTGAAATTTCAAAGCTTTAGTTAATTTAATCTAGTCGAACAAATTGCAGCAATTGGACTACGGGGCCTTTCCAACTAATAAATTATAATATTGACATCTATATAATATATAAAAGGAGAAGCTGACTGATTGACTGACTGACTGACATATCAACGCAGGGCCTAAACTATAAGGGTTAGAAACTTGAAACTTTGTACAGGGGTTCCTTTTATAACGTAGGGGAGCACTAAGAAAGGATTTTTGGAAATTTATCCCCTAAGGGGGTAAAACGGGGGTGCAAAGTTTGTATGGAGAAACAAGATTAGTTAGACCATTTTATTCGAAACTTTGCAGGAATACTCCTGGCGCTAAATGAGTAAATACGTGTTTCAGGATTTTTCAAAATTCAACCCCTAAAAGGGGAAATGGGGTGACAAAACTTGAAAAAAATGTGATGAAATAACAGCGCAAACAGCTGGATCTAGAGACTCCAAATTTGGCACACAGGTTCCTTATGAGGTCTAAATATGTGTTTACAAAAAAGTAAATTTTGTCCAATCCCGAAGTGTGGGCGAGCGAAGCCGCGGGCAACAGCTATCCCTGTATATATAAAAGGAAACCGTGACTGACTGACTGGTCTATCAACGCACAGCTCAAACCGCTGGACTGATTGGGTTGATATTTGGCACATAGACAGTTATTATGACGTAGGCACCTACTAAGAACGGATTTTTGAAAATTCAACCCCTAAAAGGGTGTAACGGGGGTTTAAAATATGAATAAAGAATCAACATACAGCTCAAACCATTGTACGGATTGGGCTGAAATTTGGCACACAGATACTTATTATAACGTAGGCATCCGCTAAGAACGAATTTTTGAAAATTCAACCCTTGAAAGGGTGTAACGGGGGTTTAAAATATGAATGGAGAATCAACACACAGCTCAAATCACTATACGGATTGGGCTGAAATGTGGCACACAGATATTTATTATGACGCAGGCATCCGCTATAAACGGATTTTTGAAAACCCAACCCCTAAAAGGGTGTAACGTGGGCTAAAAATTTTTAATGGAGAATCAACGCACACCTCTAACCACTGGAGGGAGTGGGCTAAAATTTGACACACAGATAGTTGTTATGACGTAGGCATCCGCTAAGAACGGATTTTTGAAAATTCAACCCCTAAAAGGGTGTAACGGGGGTTCAAAATTTGCATGGAGAAATCATATAAGATAGATGTATCAATTCGAAAATGCGCAGGATTACTCCTGTCAACAAATAAATAAACACATGTTCCAAGATTTTTTAAAAACAACCCCGTCAGAGGGTGAAAAAGGTAAATAGTCTAAAAATCAACATGGGTGTCATTTTCAAGGTTTGTCGGGGTGTTGATCACGTGAATGTCATCAATTTTGCAATGTATTACACTTGAACACAAAAATTCTAAAAAGTCATAATTTATTATTAATTTGTATTGATCTAAATAACAATTTTTTTCGCGCGATTAAGATGGATCACGATAAAATGTGACAGTAGTTTCCTTTTATGACGTAAGCACCTGTTAAGAAGGGGTTTTATGTTGTTGTTTAGTTTGAAGAGGACATTCTTTGGAGATAAATATCGCCCCCACCCCCAACTCCTGCACAGGAATGAGGGTGACTTGGACATTTTTAGGAACACCTATTTTTATCACAAAAATTATAACTTTTCGGGAAAACATGTGCAATATTTGCCTGAAAGATTTTTTTACTCGATGCCTCTCTCAACCCCTAATATGCATGTCAAAAGTCGATTTCCATCTCAATCGCGGGCGTAGCCGCGGGTAGCGGCTAGTTTGACATATAATAACAAAGAAAATAAAATTTCCGTTAACGCGTGCAGTAATGCGGGTAACGGTTACCACTAAACATTATAAAATTTGCTATTCGTTTTCATGGTTTTCTATATGTTATCACGTTATGATGTTAAAATTAAACAAAGCATGCTTGTCAAATACCTAACTAACATCTACAGAACAAACGAACATTAGTTTTTTTTTATTTTCAAAATATTTCTGAAACTACACATTTAGAAAAACACATTTTTTTCATGATTCTTGTAAAAATATACAGGCTAATAAACCGTAATGACATGTATATCAAAATTATATAAAAAACAACATTAAATGGTAGGTATATCTTTCTCCAAAATATAGCTCTGTTGCGCATGCGCCGAACTTCCCCAAAATAAGGTACAAAACTTTCGTCTAAAACAGATAGAATAATAAGCCGTTATGAAAATAATACCATTATTATATAAAAAACGATGTTATAATTTATATCTCCTGCGCATGCACCGTCTTTCTCCAGAAAACTTTTTACAAAACTTTCTTGTAAAATGAAATGATAAACCGTTATGAAAAGTATGCTATTTTTATATAAAAAAACATCATAGCATATAATATCTTTTGCGCATACGCCGATTATCCCCCAAAAAAAATTACAAAAATTTCTAGTAAAAATAGATAGAATAATAAACCGTTATAAAAACTATATTATTAATATATAAAACAACATAATAAGAGATATACTCTTTTGCGCATGCGTCGATGTTCCCCAAAAAACAATAGACCACTTCATATTTGCATATCAAACATCCTCCTAAAATTTGGGGTCAATCCGATCATCCGTGATGTCGGAATGGTAAGAAATGTCAAAAATGGCGTTTGCAACTGTCAAAGTATTATGTTCTAATAATTAGTTATTTAAATTGTTAACTCAGAAGGCGTTGCATTTCACCAATATTTATAATGGCATTCGTTTTTGAACAAATGCAATCTTTTTATTTTATTATTTTAATTAAGGTAGTACGAGCACCAAGGCAGTTTTAAATAAAAGGCTTGATTTTTTTTATATTTAACATTGGCTTTATGGTAAAACGGTAGATGGATGATAGATAGATAGATAGATAAATATTTTATTTGTGGAGCATATAAAAAATGCTATAAATACGTCATATATACATGAAGAACAAAAAAAAAATAAATTAAAAGTTACAATAAAAATTTTAAAATTTATATTAACCAATCCGCAATGTATGCCTATGAACTGGTACAATACTCAAACTTATTATAGAGACATAGCTGAGAAAAATAATCCCTGACCTGTTTTTTGAATGTATTTAAATTTTGTATTTTTTTTAAATTATCTGGTAACATATTGAAATATTGTCCACCTTTACATAATGGACTGTTGCTAGATCTTGTACTGTTATATTTATTAATGTGAATGTAATTGTTGTTCCGTGTATTATAATTGTGAATATCATTGTTGAAGTTAACTTTGTGAAGATTTTGCTTGATGTATACTACCAGTTCATAGGCATAAATTGCGTAAACAGTTAGTATTTTGTGTTCTTTAAAATATTGCCTGCATGACTGTCTAAATTTTAGTCGGAAAATAATTCGGATTAGTCTTTTTTGTGTTTTAAAGATTCTGATACACTCTGGTGAATGGCCCCACACAATTATAGCATACTTTATGCAGCTGTGAGCAAAAGCATAGTATACATTCAACAGCACTTGACAGTCAAAGGTGTTACGTAATTGTAATAAGTAATAATAGACAACGTTTAATTTCTTACATATTGCATCCACTTGGCTATTCCACTTTAGGTTACTACTAATATTTAGACCTAGAAATGTTGCGTTTGATACACTTTCAATTTGTACATTTATTTTAAATTTATTATTGTTTCCTCTTTCAAATAGCATGTATTTTGTTTTCTGTATGTTGACTATAAGTTGGTTTTTTTGACACCAGTCAATATATTCTTTTAAAACTAAGTCTAATTTTTTACTTAAGTGTTCCTTGGTTTCAGAGGAAATGATCACAGATGTATCATCTGCATACATTATTAGCTGTCCTTTGGAGATATGTCTCGGCAAATCATTGACATAGAGCAAGAAAAGTATAGGACCTAGGTTGCTTCCTTGTGGCACTCCAACGTCGATGTTATACTTTTTACTTTTTGTACCTTTAATATTCATTATGATTCCTCTGTTATTTAGATAGGATTCGATCCATCTGTGTGCATTTCCTCTGATACCAAGTTTTTCTATTTTATTTAGTAGAAATTCAAAATTCACTGTATCAAATGCAGCTGTCAATGATATGTCTTCATTGATTTCTTCCCGCTTTAAAAAAAAAAAAAAGTTTTTTTTTCAAAAATCGGGAAGTTATTGGTTTCACCTAGATTTTCGAAAATCGAGTTTTCGCCAGATCTCGACATTTTGAGGTCCTAGGAAGCTATTGAAACTATTTTGGCGATGATGTCCGTAGGGCTGTATGTGTATGTGTGTGTGTTGGTGTGTGATGGTGTGTGTATGTGTGTGTGTGTATGTATGTATGTAAACCTTTTATATCTTATGAACGGAGTGTCCGACTGAAACGCGGTTTGCGGCATCTGACGTGATCTTGGTGAACTTAGACTTCCTGAAAATTTGAAACGATTCGGCCCAAAAAAATTTGAGAAATCTTCAAAAAACAAGTTTCAAAAATTTTTTAAAATTTGTTTTTGTAAAATATTTTCTAAACTACTGAACCGATTAATTCCAAAATCTAATCAGCTCTTCTCCTTAACAAACTGCGTCGATTTTCGCAAACCGCATCAAAATCGGTTCATTTGTTCACGAGATACCGTGAACGAAAAAATCGTAAAAATATGTTTTTTTTAAATGACTCTTAAAATTGTTATCAGATCGATTTTTTTGTAATAATTTACTTTCTTAGGTTAAAAAAACTGCGTCAATCGCCGCAAACCGCATCAAAATCGGCTTATTTGTTCACGAGATATCGTGAACGAAAAATTTGTAAAAAAGTGTTTTTTTTAAATTGCTCGTAAAATTCCTATGAGATCGATTTTTCTGTAATAAATTAGTTTTTAAGGTTAAAAAATTGTGTCGACTGCCGCAAATCGCATCAAAATCGGTTCATTTGTTCATGAGATATCGTGAACAGTGTTTTTTTTTGAGCTCGAAGAGCTAAAAAATAAACTTCTTGCTATATTTTATATATTTTTGAGCTTTTTGAACTCGAAAATAGCAGGAAGTTACAGGGATGGCCTGCAGGGTCAAACTTCTTTTTGTTAGACCTCCTCGTATAATGTATAGTGTCTATCCAGCTTACACAGTTCATATCGTATTTGTATCTTAACACACAATATTATGTTAGTATATGTTTGTAGATATAAGGTAAATATCTAACACCGACTTCAAGACGCTATTTTATGATTTATATTCAGTATCTTTTGACATTTCATATATTACGTAATAACGTTACACGCATTATTTGTTTCAGATACAAATGATTCATTGCTATGACTGTAGGATTTAGTTAAAAAGATATTTTCTACCAAAAATAATTTAAAAAAATAGAAAACATAACTGGCAACAGATCGGAATAAAATTTTGAGTGTGCAAGTAATTCAAGAATAGCGAGGTACAATAGTTCATTTATATGATAATTATGGATCCAGTACGATAACTCGATGTGTCTAAATTTTAACTTTTTTTTTAATCATAGAAAATGCTAAATTTTGACGTTCAAAAAAAAACCTCGCGAATTATTCACAAATTTCCTCAAAAATACGTAAACACTTTTTGTCTTTCACTGTCATTTTTTTAATCTAAACAATCAGAAATCACATATACGCGTCATAACAACTGGTATAGAATTACTGTATTACTATCTCACTTTGTAATTGTTTTTTAAAAAACTCCCCCCAAATGCCCACCCCTTTTCACTGCGCAAACAAACACCATCTCATCGACACGACCCCGGAATTGTTCTTTATACACGACCCTCTAATTGTTTTTTTAAAGAACTGCTCCCCAAACTCCCTCCTCTTTTCACTGGGTAAAAAAACGCCATGGCATCGACACAACCCCGTAATTGTTTTTTAAAGAACTCCCCTCAAACGCCGTTCTCGTTTCGCTATGCAAAAAAAATATTTTTAAAAATCAATTTTCCGCACTTAAAACGGCTAATAGTACTGTTATATGTTATTTAAAATAATAATTGTGTATTACCGATGGATATTTTGAACATCGAGTTATCGTATTCTAACCGATAATTATATTGAATAACAACGTGGGTGATTGGCCGCATTAATTTTTTTTTAAGTATCTTATCAACTATTTTTGATGGAAGTTCGTTTTAAAAACTGTCAGACTTTTTCTTCTTCTGTTCTTTCGCCCTTTGACTTGTTGTTAGTGGTATGTCCCTCCGATGTGGATACACTATTGTTGCTGTCCTTTGTATAAACAAAGAACAGCAACAGCTCTAAATTATCCCCTAAATGGTACACTTGCGTGCTTCTCCATAGGAGGAAAACAGGATCCCGGTACTTGAGGTTTGCATTTGTACACCAAGTTACCAACACACTGCTTTAGACTTGATTTGGTTGTAAACCCAGCCTAGCCAATCGACTAACATGGTTGATTGGTTGATATTAAGTAATCCGGCAGGGCTAGTTAGTGTCTCTTGATGGAGTGGCGCCGTCTCTGGAGCTGACTTAAGTATATCATCGTGTATAGTCCTGACCCTCTGAACCGGTTTGCGGTCACCGTCTCCTTGTTGAGCTTCGTGGTGGGCGGGGAGCACGGTTGATGAATATTATATAATTGTTATGACAACTTTCACTCATTTAAGTACCCTTCCCTCTAAGAGAGGCCGAAGAAAATTTATCTATGCTATTAGACAGTTATTACTCCGTGTCACAAATTTTTAATCGTGAGTAAATTAAAAGACAGTCCCTTTTAGTTTTATATTAGTCAACATCTTATTACGCCGGACCGGGCCGCTATAGTGATAATACAGAATGATTTTTAAGTTCATTATTCTTTCTTAATACCGTGTAGAAATCAAATATAGACGAACAAATATTTTAAGTACTTAATATTTTTATTCAATTTCAAAAATAAGAGTGAAAAAGGCGTTCAAAGTTTAATTAATTTTAAAATTTTAGGTGCTGGGTTCGATTCCTACCAACATCGTTGGACATTTTTTTTTCTATTCCATTTTATTTCCATTTGATATTTATATATTATACGAGCGGTTCCACCCGGTTTCACCCGGGTGCAAAAGAACGAATAGTGGGAGGAGGTATATGAGTACGCACATTTCATCTTAGTTTACCGAGATGAATGTTGTGTCTAAATTTCATGATATTCGGAGTTACCGTTCAAAAGTTTTTGTCAGACGAACAAATTTTGAGTTAATTTTGCAACATTTTTCATTGACACTCCGCTCCTATCGGTCGTAGCGTGATATTATATAGCCTATAGCCTTCTTCGATAAATGGACTATCCAACAAAAAAACCAGTAGTTCCTGCGATTAGCGCGTTCAACCAACCAACCAAACAAACAAACAAACTCTTTTGCTTTATATATTAGTATAGATTATGATATAATATATTTTTATATATTTTAAATTAATTTTTTTCATTTTTAATTTTTTAATTGTTTTTTTTTTTCAATTTTTTTTCATCATAATATGTAAAACTTGCGGGATGTGCACTTTTGGCTTTGCCAACTATTTTGTTCTACACACCGTTCCAAATACGGTGCATATGGAATCATGTAGGGGAGAATTTTTCCGAAGTGAAAATCTAATGTTACCCCACTAATATTAGAAATAGCAGTCGTTTCTATTTTAAGAGTGGACATACGCAATTTCTAATTTCCGTAGCTCACTTTCCAATAGACAGAGACAACCGAAAGATGTTTTCCATCACTAACATCAAATTCAGTTTTTATACTGCTTGATTTCTATATAAATGAGTACAAAAAACTGTTCAGCAAATTCTGTTAATTGCAAATTGCGCCATTTTTTTCATTAACGGGTTTCGCAAGCCAGAAAAATCACAAATCCATTCAACTTTAGTATCCGGTTGGAATTTTTGGAAAAAATTAATTCTAACCGATTTTATAACGATTGAATATTGGAAAAGTTTATATGGTTTTATACGTTTGTCTAAAATTGGTATCGCTAAAGAAATCGTTATAAAATCGGTTAGAATTAATTTTTTCCAAAAATTCCAACGGGATATTAAAGTTGAATGGATTTGTGATTTTTCTGGCTTGGTCCGACCAGCGAAACCCGTTTGTGAAAAAAATGGCGCAATTTGCAATTAAGGAAACAAAAAAAAGTGATCGTTAATTACTCGAGAAGAAATTGACCGATGACGCTAAAATTATTCATGCATGTTTGGGTCAACATAGACATCATTTTTGAGAATTTTCAGCCATCTATGTGCGGTCATTTTTTAGTAAAAAAATAGTGAAAAAAACGTGTTTTTTTAACTTTCGGGGCTATTTGCAAGTTAACAATTGCACTTGGCGACCTGTGTTAGTGCTCATTTCTTAGGAAATTTCATAAGGAACAACTTTCTCAATGCATATGCTATACTCAAAGTCAAGAGGAACGGAGATATTAAAGGAAATGGAGAAAAAAGCACTATTTTCGTCACTAATTGTCAATTATAAAATCAAGCACACCAACAATTTGTAAGCAAACTTAGGGGGTTGAACTACACCCTAAAACGAAGCGATTCCAACAATAATCTCGCCTGTGCCCGAATAATGCACTACTTAATGTTTTTATTCAACTCATGCGCGCTGTTCATGTTTTATCATGCCTAAAAACCGAACCCTAAATAGCCATTTACCGACTGGTGACAATTACTTGTCATAACTCAATGATGATTCCTACTAGCTCGGCCATTGCGGAGTAATGAAAATAAACGTAACTATTTTCTGAGTCGTAACGAAATAGTAGGTAACAACAACTCCCTGTTGTTACCCATTGAGGCTAAAATTGAGAGGCCGAATGTTTTCGACATGGAGTTTATTCATAACCGGCTAACCTCAAACCAAAACATTAAATCGTGCTGTTAGTATTGACAATTTTTTTATAAAAAAATAAATAGATATTTGTATACATACCTTATATGAACGTATAACCGTGTTAAAAACATGAATAACGCGCATTTGTTGAATAAAATTATGAGCGCAACTTGTAGGCTATGTCATGACCTGTCAGTTGCGATGTTTTCAGCACTCGTCTCCGGTGCGCAGTATGCACTCGCTTCGCTCGTGCCTGCGCACCTACAACTCGTGCTGAAAACATCGCGCCTGACACGCCATGAATGACTTAGACTACTAGTTACGCCAATAACTATTACCTCCTCGCCGCCTAGCTTAATACCACCTAGGTACTTACTGAAGAGTAATAGCTTGTCGTTATTCAGGTGAAATCGTTTTTCGGTAATTCGTATCCTACTTTCTAAGAGGTGATATCTGAAAAAGTTTATGACATTCGGAAATACAACAATACTTAAGGTAGTACTGTCGGTTAGAGAGTTACTGTTCAGAATAAAATTATTCTTGGTATGTTGGTAAATTTTAATAAGATAATGAACCACCTAAAATTTCAAAAAGATACACAGAACCAAAAAAAAAAAGTAATTAATATTAAACGTTTTTTGCATTTAACATTGACCCAGGACCCGTATGAGTAATCACAGATTTTATTAAATTTCACAAAAAGTACCCTTCAGTTTTCAATGAATTTTGTAAAAAAAATTTTCAAACAATTTGATATTTTAAAAATTGGTGTTCAGAGCAAAAACGATCTTTTTATCTCGTTATGTGGCAACTCTGACATTTTAAAAGCACGCGTATAAAACTTGTAAACTATAGCTTAATACGCAAGTTCTAATATTTTGAGTGAAACAGAGTTACACCTCCTTTACTTTTACGTGGCGTTGTCAAGTCTAAATACTACTAAGTCAAATGTGTCTGACCACACATTTGATACTTGTGGTATCGACAGTACTACCTTAAAGAACACTTCTGCATCTCCGCATGTAAATCAGGAAATAAGTGGTAAAACTCTCCGCAGGTTTCTCTTTTTAACCGACTTCAACAAAAAGGAGGAGGTTCTATGTTCGTCTGTATATTTTTTTTTTATGTAAGTATGTTCACCGATTTCTCCGTCAATTATTTTTTTTATTCGAAAAAGTGCACTTCCGAGGTAGTCCCATCGGAACCAAGTCACGATCTGATGGTGGATCCCGGAGAAATCGAGGGAAACTCTCAAATTTCAAAGGCATGCATAATGTTTTGCACATACCGCTAAACTAGCGGTATGTGCTTTATTATCGCTTTGTGCGTCAGAGCTGACTTTCGTTCATATCAGAAGTTACATCTAAGTTAATTTCACACGAAATCCATTCAAATTGAAGCTTTTTGAAAAGAAGAGATTCTAATCTATAAAACAGAACCATTTTTAAATCAATTCGAGTTCATAAATACTATTAAAATTGTAATTGAAAATCACAAACAGCAGTTGTCGGTTGGTCTGTACGTATGTACGTACGTCACGACTCTACAGATCGCAATTTTGGTCGGATTGCCTTGGGTTATATTTTATTCACTTTGTTTACTATCAGACCAGAACCCTATTTAAATTCACTAAAATGTGTTCAGTAGTTTAATTTTTATAAACAGTTTTATTTTATTATTTTTGACAGCTAATAGTTTAAAAAAACAATATAATAATTGCTGTGTAAATATAATGTAATCCATAAAACAAGTGCTACACTTCTATACCGTGATAACACCACTACACGTAGTAGGCTTCGTGGCGTAATGGTTATGCCGTTGGATCCCCAAGGGCAAGGTCCTGGGTTCGATTCCTTACAAAATAATCGATTCTTTTCTTTTTTTTTTATTTTGTTTTACTTTATTCCACTTGATATTAATTATATATTATATTATGTATAGTTCTTAATTTTTTTTATTTTTGCAAACTTAAAAAAAAATATTTGTTCAATTTTTAATTATTTATTTCTTTAAATTTTTAAATCTTTTTAAATTTATTAAAAATATTTTTTAATTGTTATTTTTTTATCATACAGTGGAAAACTTGCGGGATGTGCACTTTTGGTTTTGCCAACTCTGTTTATTTTTATGTATGTTCACCGATTTTTAGTGTTAGATTAACACTAAAAAGAGAAAAATAAAATATTTTTAACAAAAAAATTGAACCGACTTCAAAAAAGGCACTAAAAAGTAAAAAATAATTGCGTATTGAAATGTTTTGGAGTCGGTGTCAGTCAAAATGAAATCTATTCCGAGAACTACACCGACTCCAAAACATTTCAATACGCAATTATTTTTTACTTTTTAGTGCCTTTTTTGAAGTCGGTTCAATTTTTTTGTTAAAAATATTTTATTAAGATTAATGTCATGAATGTAAGTTTTCTATTTTTTCGCATGTTAAAGCACAATCATCAGACTTTACTGACCTCGAACTTCATTATTTAAATTATATTTTTAAAATGTCTGTACTAAACAGCCGTTCAACAAAATGGTCTGAGCTACTGAAAACACGAATTTGAATTTGTTAACTTACTTTTACATAATATTATTTTTGCAAATGTCATATGTAAGTTTTCCTACCCAACTTGGCAGATTCGGTGCGCGATACACGCTGCCGCTCCAATCGTGTGCGCGTCGTGCTTAATCCCGCGCGCCGAGTAACAGAATTTGTTGATACATTATCCCGCTAATCCCGCTCAATTTACGTGAGGGGTTCGTCCCGCTTAAACTGTGCGGGATCCCGATATTGCATTCCCTAGTGTGCTTAAATGAGACAAAAGTCAAATAGAATGTACGCCAGCAATTTTAATCTATTTAAGAAATGTGGTAATTGACAAAATCCATTAGGTAATTAGATTATAGCACAAGACGTTTAAATGTACAGATTGCTATCTTGTGTACTTAAGGTAAAATATCGTGTATTCAATAAATCTTCATTTTATGCAAATTGTTTATTCATTATTCCACAGTGAAGGGCACATTTTTTTATCTTGCCTACTATATAAACTTGTTTGCGCCGATCTAAAAAAATTCAGCCAATTGGACGACAGAACCATTATAACTTCAAAAATACTGAAATTGATATAATAAATAAAATAAAAAAAAAAATGCGTGCGGTGACGCGCATAACTGCTTGTGATAAATATTATAATATTTTGTATTCGTTTGCATGGTTACGTAATTAATATAGTTTCATATTATGTAAAAATTAACCAATAGTCAAATCGGTGGAGATAAAAAGCTCCAGAAATTCGCAAACAGGCTGAATTTTTTTTTATAAGTAGTTTAAAGTGTACTGATTGAAATAAAAAAAAGTTCATTTGAAAAATTGAAAATCATTTTGATTTTTAAAATTCTTTGATATTTTGAAATGTAAAAAAGATAGGAAGAAATAAAAAATACCACGTTATAGAAGACGTTTTTTTCTATAAAAAAGATATCTTATACTTTTTTCGTCCGACTTATTGTTTGCCCGCAAAAAATTCGATAAACTATGTAACTATTTTACGCGCAGGATGCTCGGCTAGCTATGCGAGAACCTACTTTTTCGTGTCCGGCGTATTGAATTATAATATTTTACATACTTATAGGGTAATAGAATAAAAATTCAAATAGCCTATCTTCAAGAAGAAAATCTGAACTTTTCAATGGTGTAGTTAATTTTTTTTTTTGAATAAAATATCATGTATAAAAATGCAAGTATAGATATATATTTGAATCGAAAATCGAGCGTTGCAATAATATTTTTTTTTAAACATAAGGAAAAGTCGTAAATTTTTTTTGAACCTGGTAAACTATTCTTTAGATGTTCTTTTTCATAAATAAAAATTCCTGACCATAAATCTTATCTCGTTATTAAATACGGCCCTTGTTACTATTTTAAATTTTTTCGGAATCTTGAATTCACTGGAAAAAATATTTTTAATCCTCTGTAACACGATGAAAACTTAACGGATTTCATTGTATATTTTTTTAAATCGTAGGTATAATTAAGTGTATTAAGAATCACTAAGTATAAATTTGTTAAGTTTTCAAAATTTTTTAATATTAACGATTTCTCATCCATAAAGAGAAAACAGACATTTTTTTGGTTTTTCGTCTGTATCTTTTTATATCGTTGAATATAAAATTTCATACTATTACATTACGAAGATAAATACTCAAGGAATAGAATGGAATACAATGGAAATTAAAACAGGTAAACAAATCTTTGATTAACGTCTGATTAGAACTCTTCAATAAATAAAATTATCGACCAATTTTTCCATGACTACTTAATAAAAAATTGTTTGTTATTATTTTTTCATTATTTTGATAATCATTAATAATTTTGAAAGATTTTATAAAAAGCTAATTAGAAATATTAATTATTTTTTATATTTTTCAGATCAGTTCTGAAGAAGATCCAAATCCGGATTGAAACGTTTATGTATTAATTATATATTTTTTTGTTAATAATATATTGTCTGAAAAATTGGTCGATAATTTTATTTATTAAAACAGGTAAAATTCGACGCGGAAAAAAAATTTCGAAAATAGTATTTTTCGTCCCGAAATTATTTTTTTTAGGTTTTTTGGGTCATTCTTAACAAGAAATGTTCTAATCAACTTTTTTCTAAAAGGAGTTGTTTTTGAGATATTTGGTTTCGAAAGTTGGCCAAAACGCATTTTTTCGAACTTTCTAAATGCAATATCACAAAAATGGTGCATTTTATAGAAAAATCATAAGAGACCTTTTTTATTTAGAATTGTCCAAAAAACCTAAAAAATTGGTTCCGACGCCAAAAACAAAAAATTTTATTTCCCGAAAATTTTTTGCAAATTTTGAAATTTTTTTTGAAAATTTTGTTTTTTTTTTAATTTTTTATTTGGAATATTTAGAATATGCATTTCTAGACAAATAGTGTTATAAACATTTTAGTAAAATTTAATGATTCTTGCTTCTGCAAAGTGATTTATTTGCCGACGCAAGATGACTTACTAACTTTCCGAATTTTTTCCAGGTAAACTATAGCTCTGACGAAAAAAGTACAAGATATCTTTTTTATAGAAAAAAACGTCCCCTATAAGGCAGTATTTGTTTTTTATCTTTATCTTTATCCCAGCTTAAAATATTAAAGAATTTTGAAAATAAAAAGCTCATTTAAAGTCAAAATCGTGATCCTTCAATTTTTTTTCAAAAATTCGATCGAATAAAACAAAAAAACGGCTCGATGGATTGAATCGAAACTTTGTGAGGTTTTTGTGGGCATATTGAACTGTAAAAGGCACACTTAACATTACTGGTTTTCTCGATATTTCCAACTTAGCGCCTGATTATCCCAACAGTCACCAAAAGCCCTCTTTTTCTTGATTTTTCAAATTAATGTTGTTTAGGATTAACAATTGAATTTTTTATGTATAATGGATTCGTGAAAGGAATGTTTGGATAATTAGTTTTTAATTGAAGCGAACACTTTTAACTTTTTTGCAATTGTATTTTTATCGATAACTGAATTGGAATTGAATTAATGAATTGATTTTTAACACAAAAATGTATAAAAATGGTTATATAATAAATTAAAGACAATTTCATAATAAACAAAAATTAAATGTATAGGGTGAAACAAAAAAAAAATGAATATTAACTAAAATACGTGGTGTTTCCTGAACATTCCGCCCGCCTCGTTAGAGTTTCGCTCGAACGATAATTTTGCTAAAACAAAGAAAAAAAAAAAAGAACCAATTTAATTTCAACAAAAAATAATTCGTAAATAATGATTAACCGCCCGCCAAGACAAAACAAGCGGATTATTTTGAATTGTTGTCACTTGGCTCACTGATGAGAAGTCTGCAGAGCTTCACGATAGGTCGTTTCATTGTTGATGTAGCTGTTTTTACAGTTACAACTCGAACTCGATCGTCGCTTCCTGGGTGAATTTCTGTAACGCGACCAAGCAACCATTTTGAAGGAGGCTGAAGTTCATTTTTAATTAATACAAGTTCGTTTACAGTTATGTTCGATTCAGGATGTTTCCATTTTTGTCGACCTTGGAGAGTGTGTAAATACTCACTAGACCAACGGTTCCATATGTGTTGGTGAAGTTTACAGACTAACTGCCATCGAGACAGACGATTTTCTTCAATATTTAGCAGTGACGGCTCCGGTACAACAGCAATAGGTGTTCCTATTAAAAAATGTCCCGGAGTGAGAGCAGTAAAATCGTTTGGGTCATCATGTAGCGGACCTAAAGGTCTTGAGTTTAGACTTGCTTCTGTTAGAGCTAAAAACGTAGCTAATTCTTCAAATGTAAGTGTGTGACTTCCAATGACACGTTTAAGGTGATGTTTGAAGGCCTTTACTCCTGCTTCCCAGAGTCCTCCAAAGTGGGGGGCAGCGGGAGGAAGAAAATGCCAGGTGGTGCCATCAGACGCGAGTTGTGAGACAAGATTCTTATCTTGAGATACAGCTCGAAACGCTTGTCGAAGTTCAACATCAGCTCCAACGAAGTTCGTTCCATTGTCACTATATAGGTCTGATGGAATACCTCGACGAGCTGTAAAGCGCTGAAAGGCTGCTATGAATCCTGCTGACGTATAGTCACTGACGAGTTCAAGATGAACAGCACGCACGGCAAGACATACAAAAACTGCGACGTATGCCTTTTGTGACTTATGTCCTCTTCCCTTTGATGTGCGTACAAACAACGGTCCTGCATAGTCCACGCCGGTATGAAGGAATGGTCGCGACGGAGATATTCGAGATGCGCAAAGATCTCCCATGATTTGTGAACTGCCCTTAGCGCGCTCACGAATGCAGCGAACACAGTGATGGATGTGCGATTTGACAAGTTGTCTGCAGCCAAGAATCCAGTAATTCTGTCGAATAATCCTGATTGTGAGCTGCGGACCTCCGTGAAGAGTACTAGCATGAGCGTGGTCAACAATGAGATTACTGACTGGATGTCGTGGAAGTACACATGGATGTTTCTCATTGTATGCTAGAAGTGAATGACGTAACCGCCCGCCAACACGAATTAATCCAGAATCGTCTATAAATGGATTTAGTTTCGCTAAAACACTTCCTACTGGAATTGGTTTCTTGAGTTGCAAAGCTTGAATTTCCTTTTCAAAGGCTTTTTGTTGCACGTATTTGATCCAAAAATTACGCGCATTTCGGATTTCGTTTCCAGACAATCCAGATAATGAGCGCTGTTTTGCTTTGACACGTGCATTGTATATGAAACGTAAACAATAAGCTGTTACTCTTAGAAATCGAGACCATGAAGAAAATTTAAGCGGTAAGTCCCATTCTTCTTCATTTTCTTGCACTAACTGAGCGTGGTGAATTCGTGTCTCGATGTCAGTGTGAAGTGGAAGATCACTCGGGGATGGCGGCCAAAATGACGAAGTCTGGCTAAGCCACGAAGGCCCACTCCACCACAGTGAATGATCAATCAACTTATCTGCCGTCATTCCACGTGATGCACAGTCAGCAGAGTTGTCGGACGTCGGAACATGACGCCACGTTGCGTCAGGTAAACGTGTTTGTATGTCTGCGACACGATTTGCTACAAAGGTTTGCCAGCGCGATGAGTGAGTCTTGATCCAAGCAAGTGTGACCGTAGAATCGGTCCATGCAAACGTCGGAATTGTCGCAAAATTCATCGCACTTACTACGTATTCTATTAGACGGGTGAGAAGCTGAGCTGCGCAGAGTTCAAGACGTGGCAAACTTATGGTTTTTACAGGCGCAACCTTAGACTTGGCGATTAACAAACGAACCTGAATATTGTCGTCGCGTATCACACGCAAATATACAGCTGCTGCATAGGCACGAGTGGATGCGTCTGCAAATCCGTGGAGTTCACATGGTAGGCCGTCCAGTTGACCGGTATATCGAGGTACAGTAATTTCTTGTATTTGTGGTAATGCATTGCAGTAGTCATGCCACCTTTGTTGTATTTCACTAGGAATCGGTTCATCCCAGTCGATCTTGAGCAGCCATAATTCTTGCATGATAATTTTTGCTATGATGACGACTGGTGTTAACCATCCCAATGGATCGAATAGTTTTGCTGTAACGGACAGTATAGAACGCTTTGTCAGAGTAGCTTCACAATTTGAGATTGAGACATAAAATTTAAATAAATCTTTGTGCGGGTCCCATGCTAAACCTAAAACGTGTATACTCTCATCTTCTTGAATAGAATGAACATCATTCATGGCACAGTGACTTTTTGGTATGTCTTCAAGAACTTTCGAATTATTACTCGCCCATTTCCGTAACGTAAAACCACCTGATTTCAATAAACTGTTGAGATCTTGACATATGCGTTTAGCTTCAGGAATGCTGGATGCGCCAGAGAGTAAATCGTCAACATATAAGTCATTTTCGAGTACGTCTGATGCGACAGGATATTGCTTTCGTTCATCTGAGGCAAGTTGCTTTAGTACACGCAGAGCTAGATACGGTGCCGAGGAAGTGCCGTAAGTTACGGTTTGTAATTTAAATGCTTTTAATTCGTGATCTTGTGATGAGCGCCATAATATTCTTTGATAATTGGTATCGTTGACATTCATTCTAATTTGGCGGTACATTTTTTCAATATCAGCGACGATTGCAATGGGATGCTTTCGCCAACGAAGAATGACATTTACAAGATCCGGTAAAAGTTTTGGACCAGGCAACAGGTGATCATTCAATGACGTACCGTTTGAAGTAAAACTTGATGCATTGAAGACGACTCGAAGACGTGTGGTTGAACTTGTTTCTCGAAATACTGCGTGATGAGGTAAGTATACTGCTTGCGAATTTGGATCTGAACCAAGACTTTGGGCACATTGCATATGGCCTAATTGCTGGTACTCCTCCATGAACTGAACATACGACTGAAAATGTGCTGGATTTTTCATTAAACGTGACTCTTGTTTGTAAAACAAAAGTGTTGCTTTGGCAAGAGAATCTCCAATGTTGATTGGTAGACCTTGTTTGAAGGGCAGTCGGACAGTGTAACGCCCATCCAAGTCTCTGACATGCGTAGTTTTAAAATGTTCTTCACACTGTTGTTCTTGCTCGGTTAAAAGTCGCACCTTGGGCAGCTCTTCGTTTTCCCAAAACTTTCTAAGTGTTTTGTCCAATTGATTGACACAAACACTGTGATGTGCTGCATAACTGGATGAGTGTGTAGCATCTGAAGAGGAAACTGATCCCGATAGAATCCAACCAAAAATTGTTCGTTGTGCAAGTGGACCTCCGTCTAAACTACTGTAAACTCCATCAAGCAGAATGAGACCGTAGATGTCAGCCCCGATAAGCATGTCTATTGTTTTTGTGCTACTAGGTTCTGGATCAGCGAATTTTAGACCTTGTAAATAAGGCCAATTGTTCCAGTTAATTGTTGCTTTTGGTACGTACGACGTTAAGGTTGGCAGCACGAAAGCATCAAATGGCAAGATTGGATCATTTGCGTGACATGGTTTGAGCACAAGTGATACTGCTGAACTCACGTTGAATGAGGAATGGCCTTCTAGACCGGAGATTTTTGCTCGAATCTTCTGTTGTGAAGCGTGTAAAGTCTTCACAACTGATTTTGTAACAAACGATGTCTCAGATCCTGGATCAATTAGAGCTCGAACTTGAACACTTCGACCGGCGGCGGTTCGCAGTTCGACATTAGCAGTTGCAAGTAATATTGTCTTTTGATTGTCTCCATTGGTTCGAGATGCAAAATGACAAGCGGCTGTGACTGGTGAGTCAGAAGTAGCTGCTGATGTCTCTGACTTGGCAACGTTGGTTGAATTTCCCGGTGTCGAATAATGTAGGAGCGAATGATGGTTGCTGTTGCAGTGTTTACATCTTCCTTGGCTTGTACACTGTTGAACCATATGACCAGTGCGCAGACAATTATAGCAGCAATGATTGTTTTTAACGAAATCTTTTCGCTGAGCTAGCTGAATTTTTCGAAACGTTGGGCAACGTGCTAACAAATGACTCTGGTTGCAAAATGTACAATCTTTTGAAACATTTTCAGATGCGTGATGACTTCTCAAATTTGGAACGTGAGCTTCTCGTGTTCTTTTCGAAGATGTCGAATTCAAAGCAGAAGCGGCAGTGGTTTGAATTTGCGAAGTTGACGCAGTTTGAATTGCTTCCAAAGCACGAGCTCGATTTTCTAAAAATTCATTTATTTCAGCATATGATGGAAATTCGTTTTTTCCACCCAGCGATAGCTCCCACTCTTTGTGAGAAGCTGCGTCGAGTTTTTGAACTGTTAGAAAAACCATTATATCATCCCATGATTCAACAGATCGATTAAGGTTTTTCAACGCTGCAAGCGATTCATTTGTTTTGTCTCGCAACTGTCGAAGTTCAACTGCTGACTCCGATGAAACAAATGGAACATTCATAAGCGACTGTAGGTGAGACATAACTAAAACACGCTTATTGTTGTATCGCGTTTTGAGTGTGTTCCAGGCTGAATTATAATTGGCTTCAGTGACGAGGACACTCTTGAGTAACTGGCTGGCTTCTCCATCTAGGTTGGTTTTCAAGTAATGAAAACGCTGAACATTTGTTAACGTGGCGTTGTCATGAATCAACGATTCGAAAAGATCGCGAAAATTCTCCCATTCTAAATAATTACCGGAAAATTTTGGTATTTCAATTTTCGGTAGGCGTACTGAGAATTTCGGAGTTAAATTCTGATTGTCGTTTATTATTGGTGCGGTTGACTGATTTAGAGATTCGAAGTGATCGTAGAGAAATGTCAAAGCATCGAGATAAGCTTCTTCAGCCAACGTATAATGCGAATCTTTAAAATAAGGATCTTCTAAATCTTCCTCGGAGGTTTCGCGGTTGAGTTGATTGTTTAATGTTTGACATTCCCTCCAAAGGTTTTGTAGTAATTCTATTCGACCTTGAGTTGCGCCACGAGTCATATTCGCTCTTCCTTTCTTCTTAAAATTAGGAATTAATCTGTTGATTCCATCGATTACTCGTTGTTGATCTTCTAATACGTTTACATCTAACGGCATCTTGATGATAACGCACGAACAAATTTTTTTTAACTGTTAACGGTGCTATTACAATATTGGTAAAAATAATTATCCTTCTTGCTGCTTCAGGAATCCGACTCGAAAGGACCAGAAAATGTTTAGGATTAACAATTGAATTTTTTATGTATAATGGATTCGTGAAAGGAATGTTTGGATAATTAGTTTTTAATTGAAGCGAACACTTTTAACTTTTTTGCAATTGTATTTTTATCGATAACTGAATTGGAATTGAATTAATGAATTGATTTTTAACACAAAAATGTATAAAAATGGTTATATAATAAATTAAAGACAATTTCATAATAAACAAAAATTAAATGTATAGGGTGAAACAAAAAAAAAATGAATATTAACTAAAATACGTGGTGTTTCCTGAACAAATGTAAAGAATGAAAAAAAAAATTTTTCAAAAAACCGTCGCTGATTTTTGTGGGAAATTTATTCAAGATTTCAAAACCCTTCTTAATTTTTTTGTGCGGTCAGCGGTTGCTGAGATATTGAAGGTTAAAGACAAAAAGATCCTTTTCCATTCAAAGTTCGATATCTCAGCGAGAAGTGGTCGTATCGAACTTTTCAAAAAAGCAAATTAAAGCTGAATGAACAAGTTATTCGATCCATATAGTGGTTAAGTTGGAAAATTTTTTTCCAAGTTCGTAGACCAAAAAAAAGAACAGAAAAAATTTCGAAAAATTTTTTTCTTCGGTATTCATTAGGATTGAGCGGAACACGTTGCTTGAAAAAATTTTTCATCATAAGATCTCAAAACTAAAAACTTCGAGCTTTAAAATCCTTTTTTTATAATTCCAGTACGACAATTTTTAAGGGAAATACAGCTACTTGAAAAACCTCAAAAAATTTGGAAATTTTTTTTGATCCTTTAATTCTTTCCGCTAGTTTAATATTAAATTTTTAATTATGTCACATAAATACTGTATTCTCTGGACTTACCCTATGTCGTATAGACAAATTGGGAATAATAAATTATTATTATTATTATTAATTATTACTGTAGTCTCATATTGTCTGACAAAATTTTTAAACGCAGTCTCAGCAATGGCTTTGTCAATAAATCAGCGAATTGGTGTTTAGTTGGAACCTGTTGTACAATTTAGACGACCTTCAGCAGTTTTTTGTCGTAAGGAAAAATTTTTAATACTTATAAATATTTGCTTTGTTCTTCGGTGAAATTCTGGATTCTGTGCTAGCCTAACTGCTGTTGAATTATCAACTTTATTAAGCTTTAGACTCAATATTTCTTTGAATAATCTACTTATCCATATCATTTCTTTTGCTGCTTAATTTTCTGCTACGGTTTCTGATTCAGTTGTCGAAGTAGCTAGTGTCTCTTTGCCTTCTGCTGAACCAAGTAATAGCTCCGCCAGAAAAGATTATAACTATTCCCGATGTTGATCTTCCTGTCTTTATGCAGCCTCCATAGTCAGCATCACTATAGTGATAACACTAATATACCTTTCTTGCATTTTGATTAATAAACTATACCCAAGTCTAATGTATCAGCTGTAGAATCAATTTTCAGAAGGCATAGTACGGACAAAAAGAATGCTTCGCTTTCTATTTGTCCGTAATATGTCTTCTGAAAATTGATTCTCTAGTGACCTAGAAATAAATCCAAAACTGTGCTAAATCGGACATTGTTCCAATCATAAGGAACTTAAGTGCTCCAACTAATTGTCTGTACGGAAAGTTTTGAGCTTTTAGTTTATCTTTCTCTTCTGCGATTCTTTCTAAGTTTCTTAGCATTGGCGTTGAAATTGGTTTGCACAATTAAAAAAATTTTGACCTGGAAATTTGTAGGTCTTATTTCTCTATAGAAGTAAAAAGAGTTACTTACCGATGTACAGAAGGCAAATATAGAGAAAGAGAATGCCCAGCACATGTATGCCTCGTATATTTATTTGATTCTCCAAAAGTGAAACTATTGGAAAACAATAAACCTCATGAAATCCACACATCTAATAGCCATGGTCTCACTTTACAAGACAGGGAACTTATTAAACAATTATTTAACGACGGTGTCCGAAAGCTAAACAGCATATTAAGTGCTTTCAGAGAGCGTAATCTCATGGAACCACCAAAGTCAAAAATAATATTTTTTTAAAGAAAATACAGAGTTGAGAAATTCGGAGACCTACTATTTCTACTGGTGAACTGATTTCATGGTGTCAAAATAAATCTTCAGTTCCAGAACATGACGTCGAGATCTTTGTTTTCATATGTCATAGAAATGGAAGAAACTCATGACTTGAAGATTGTTGTGTCTACAAAAAGGCTGTTGAAAAATTGCTTGAAAAGTGAAGGAATCCAGGCAGATGCCACATACAAATTGGTGTGGCAAGGATACCCCGTATTAATAGTTGGAACCTCAGATTACTGTCACACTTTCCACCCTATAAAAATGTAGATTCAGTATTCCTTATCCGGTAATGAAAAAAAACTATGATTTTAGATCTTCTTGAAGAAAATGAAAAATCAACTAAATCATATGAAGATATTAATAAATTGATGAATATTTTATATAGCGACAGGCCTGTAGCCAGAAATTCTTTTCGGGGGGGGGGGGTGGCCCTGAGGTCGAAAAGCAAATATCGATTTTTTTTAATGAAACGCTGATGTTGCGTGAAGTGCACTGTCAGTTTAACGATTTTTTCATATTATACATGTCATTCAAGTTGGAATATTGTTAATATGTGTTGAGAATAAGTCACGTGAAAAAAGCGTTTTGTTTTTTATAAAATTACGTATATTTAATTATGTTCCCTAATCCCTTGGAAAATATGTATTTGTAAGGAACATTATGCAAATGGCGGGGCACAACATTTGAGTATATTATTACTGTCATATCATATAACCAAATTTGTTGCGGTATGAATGTTTCCACTGCGTCATTTTCTTAGAATAAAAGTAGTTTCCTCGACTTCTTTTGTGCTAAATGTTCAATCACTTCATCTGGATCAACAACAATATCCCAGTGAACAGAAATTATAGCAAGCGCACTTAGTCTGTCATGGCCCATTACACTTCGTGGTAGAGTTTTTATTCTCTTCATAGTAGAGAAAGACCTTTCAACGCTAGCCGTTGTAACTGGAAGAGTAGCCAAAATTGTCAGGAGATGTTTTTTTGGCGCGAAAATACGTTCCATCGCAGTACTCCAATATTTTTGAAACCTCAGTAGAAGGATCAATCGATGACATTTTTTCACACCATAGTCTGTACTCGCCTTTCACTGCAGACAATGACATCTCATCCTCGAAGTATGGAGCTAACTTTTTCAATTCGTCCACTCTATTGTTCGCAGCAAATCCTGGAAGAAGCAGTTGGAAACTCGGTAAAATATCTTCATTTTCGAGAAATCTGTCACTCAAATTCTGTATCAAAGCGTCGATGCAAGGAATGAATATGGTGACTCTGAAATACGCTTCAGTTGAGGTAGTTTGCGGATTCGCACGGTTTTTTGTCGTAATGTTAGTCTTGGAGCCTGAAGTTCAGCTTCGAATAGGTCTCTTGAAAATTGTGATGCAATTTGGAAAATTTCTTCGAAAAAAGCATGTCCAGTTTCTCTTATTTGGCGCAGAGAATTCAATATTTCTTTTGTGCGGTTTATAGCAGAAAGAAAATCTCGAGATTTTTCCTGAAGAAACACCGAAAATGGAAGAGTCAAGCTAAAAAGCCTTTCACAAACTAGAAGGCTGACTAAGAAATTACTTTTCTGAATCGCTGCTAGAACTACTGATGCTGTTGAAGACATAGACCACGTTTTTCCAGAGATTTCTTCTAAACTGATGACGACGCATTCAAAGAGTTCGATAAATGTGATAATGCTGTCATAGTTTTCAATAAATCTTGTGTCACAAAGGCGAAGCAGTCGTTTCTTTTTACTTTCTGGAGCATGTTTTTTTATAACGTCCTGGAAAGTTTTGTTTGAATTCGAATGGTTTCTGAACAAATTGGCGACTTGACTGACGACTCCAAAACAGTTGCGGATCACAGAAATTGACATAGCATTCACCAGAGCAAGGTTCAATCGGTGACTGGCACAGTGAATATATCTTGCATTCGGATATTTTTCTCTGATTCTAGTTTGAACTCCACTTAAATGACCTGCCATGTTTGCTGCCCCATCGTATCCTTGTCCAACTAACTTGGTCATATCGAGATGAAGCTGTTCACACCGTTGCAGTATGACGTTTGTCAGATTTTCAGAAGATTTCAGAAGACTGATCATCGATTGGGACAAAGCCAACAAAATCTTCGCGAAGTACAAGAGTTTGCGAGTCCTTCGAGACGTCGACGTACCGTAGACATAGTTCGGTGCCTGAAACATCCATTGTTTCATCACCAAGAAGACTGAAACATTCTGCGTTGTTCACCCTGTCAATGATTTTTTCAGTGACGATGTCAGAACATGACTGAAGAATTTCGTTTTGGATATCTGGACTCAGATAAGTAGCGTTCTTAGGGCTATTTATAACGTGTTTTTCCAAATCGTGATCGCCAGAATTTATCCTGAACCGCAGAAGAGCTCGAAACTTTCCATCTTTTTTTTCAGGTCTCGTTAAAGATAGAGCGCCGCTATCGTGATCGCCTCTTAAAGGTAATTCCTGCTCTGCACAAAAAAGAATCGTTTTAATAATAGGCCTAATCGCAACTCTATTTTCTTCTATCTGTTTAGCACGTTGAATATCCAAATGAGACAAGATATCTTGCTGTTTCCTATGGGCAATATTGAGGAACGAAGAGGCTTGCAGAACACAATTCTTGTGATATTCGGTATCCATATGTTTTTTGAAAGAATCCTTTGCCTTCTTCAATTTCATTAATCTTCCAGGCTCCAACGTTTATTTATCATATTATTAAATATAAAAGGCATTAAATATTAAAATAATTTGCTTACCGTTGAACGAAAATTCACAAAAAAATGGGATCTCACTAAAAAACCTATTTCATGAAAAAACATAAACAAGCTATTGTAAATAAAGTTTTTACAAAGTACGATCGAAATCATACCGTATGGGACGCGACTTAATGCTCGTACTCGATCGTATGAAAAGTAACGAGTAACGTAACGATACGATAGTAACGAGTGCTAATTGTTTTTGTAACAAATACACACGAGTACACAATTTCGTTAGTCGTACTGTACCACACAGTATCGAGTCGATTCAGTTCTCATTTTCTAACAAAATATTAAAGAGACCCTGTTGCGGGAAGTGAAGTATCTATTTGGGCTTATCGTACTACTTTCCGAACCGGTATTCTCGTTCCTTGTACTCGATTGCACAAACCGTGAACCGGATCCTTAATCCTTGGTCTTGAGTTAATTTGGCAGTACTACCTGTGAGTAATTTAACAAAAAGATAAAAACAATAAAAAACATTATTGATATTAACATTTGTATTTATTTAAATTTTCTAAAGTTTTCTTTTTTATTTTCAGATCATACTGAAACAGAATTTTTTTTGTTCTGAGTTCGTATTCTGCGCACTCGTTTTTTTTTTTAAATATTCTTTTTTATAATGTTCAGATGTAAAAGTTTTTTTTTTTAGATTTTGTTTTTTTTTCTTATGGGACGGGTCATTTTGGGTTGTGGAGATTGTACTGCCGGTCCAGGGGAAGATTCTGGTCTAGGTTCGGGTGTTGGGTTGGGAGATCTCGGTTCCTCCGGAATTTCAAAAATTATATCTAAAAAATGTAATGAACATATTCACAAAATAACTGTCGTTGTCATATTTTAAAAACATTTTTCTTAGCATAAAACTAACTTACCGTTAAAAAATGCTGCGGCGTCATCAAATGGATTTGCCAGTGGGCTGATCTGGCCATCCATTAGGGCCAACATCTGAGCCCCCGTTTCGTCCAATTTGGGCGTAAACGTTCCTCCCCCAGTTTTGAAAAGTTCTTTCTAAAAGTGCAAAACAATTTCTGTTTATATTGATATAATTATTATATATCATAGGAAATCTATGCATTTCAGAGTACGACAGAAAATTGTGCATCGATCCACACTATAACATATAAAACTTGTAAGAAAAAAGTTTTATATTCATAGAAATTGTAAATTCATGTCTACATGCAAAAATTATTCCACTTTTTATATGAGTTTCCAAAACAATTAACCGCTCACCTTATCTGAAGCTGCTGCGACCTTCGCATCCAAATAGTTTTGTTTCTATAAAAACAATTAAAAATTAAGTTTAATGTAAGATTCATATGCAATTGGCAATCTTTAGTTTACACGTATGGGCTCAAATAGGTAAATTGTATTGAACATACTGTATTTCATATTATACTTCATACAGGAATCATTCGTATTGTGATGAAAGTCAGTTACTTACACGATCCGCTGCCACGTTTTTCCTCGTTTTTCGTTTCATATTGAAATAAAGATTTTTCAGCTGGCTTATATCCCTAACACCGGATTGCGTTGAGGCGTTAAACGCATTCTGCACCCTGATCCAAGCCTCATTTTTTTGTCTCAAGTTTACCGCATCGGTTTCCTTGCTCTCAATTATGTGAGAATATCTAAAAGAAATCGGTTTGGGATGATTAACGGAAACAGGAAAACGGATGGAAACATATTGAATAAATCGGACTTAAAAATGGAATTTTGGTAATGTTAAGATAGGATATTTTGGAATCATGTTTATGACATTCTACTGTTTGGTCAAAAAAATGACAGTAGTTTGTTACAAATAAATAAAAAGCATTGATCACAAAATAATTACTGGAAAACAAATTTGTTAAAAATATTATGTATACGGAAACACGATAAAATAATATTAAAAAAATACATACTTTTCTACGTGTCGCAAAAACATCTGCTTTTCGCTCTCCGTAAAGTTTTTGGACCGTTTATCACCCATTTTAGTACACTTTACACAAATTAAACAAATTAAACAATGAAAAATAACACAAGCGTATTTGACAACTGCACTGACACGAACATACTACCGTGAACTAAGATTGCGGTTATTTGTTACCAACTGTGAACGAAAAATTACTACATATGGTACTAGTCCAGTTAGCAGCCCTGTCACTTAACAGGGACGCCATAATCGTTCTTGCAACAGTTAAAATTTTGATTGCGTGGTTAACTCAACAGCGTTGTTGGCCGACAGCGCTGTTAAATTTGCATTGCGCAACCCAGCATACAAGTATTTTTAAAACGATCTAGTTTAGAGGTAGGCATTAATGCCTATAATAAAGACATACTTCATCTATGGGAAGCTAATATCGACATACAATTTATATAAAATATATTTTTATAAAAAACAGAAGAGAATGATGATCAATCAAGTAACAATGACAATGATAATGATGATACTAACAAAGACAATTACAAAAACAGGCAGCAAACAGCTATTATTAGATATAGAAGAAATAAATTACATCAAGATCCGACAAATTACTTTAGAGAACAAATATTATTATTTATTATGCCATGGAAAAATGAAAGGACTGACTTTGAAAATGTTGACCATGAATCGAAAACTGTTAGCAGTTATAAGTGATGAAAAATTCGATGATGCTTTTGAACAAATGATAGATGATGAAATAACAAATATTGAACATCCAGTTGATATTTTTGAACAAGGGGGTCAAAAAATTAACTATAAAAAATTGAGAAACCAATTCATAATTATACTTACCCAACCAGAATATCTTCAGAAAAAATGCACGAGCTGTTTGAAAATTTAAATGATGAGCAAAGAGAATTTTCAATGCATGTATTAAATTGTTTTAAGCTTGATTTATTACCATTCAGAATATTTTCAAACGGATTAGCTGCTGTTGGAAACAGTTATCTTATCAATTTATTGTACCAAAACGAATTATTATGGCAATGAACCAGGTGGTGACTTAGATAAAATGATTGTATTATTCACTGAAAAAGCAGCCTATTTAATCAATGTTATGACATTACACACAGCATTCTCATTACCAATAAATCAGTTTAGTGGTCAAATGCCTGAATTATCAAATGATGTAGCAAATCAAATTCGATCAAAATTAATATCTGTAAAATTAATAATAATGGATGACGTTTCAATGATTGGGTCAAGATCATTTAATCAAATCGATATACGGTCAAATAACTGGTGTTAATAAGCCATTTGGAAACGTATCAATTATTGTAGTCGGTGATTTTATGCAACTACTCCCTGTAAGAGACCGTTGCATTTTTCAATTACCAAACAATCATGAATATAACAATTATTTAATCGTAACCCAAAATGGGATGAATTTATAATTTATGAATTGAAACAAATAATGCGACAAAAAAGAGAATTATAGTTTATTAATGCTTTAAACAATTTGGCTATTGGAAAGATAACAGAAGAAAACATTAAACTAATTAAATCTCATGAAATTAAAAATACAAATAATGTACCAAAAATAGCCATCAGATTGTATGCTACGAATGATAAAGATAATCATTATAATAATCTAAAAATTTCTGAAAGTCCCGGAGATAAAATAATAACTTATGCTCAAGATTTTTTATTAAGTAAAGTAAATGATACAACAAAACAAAAAACTTTAAATTCATTGAAAAATAAAAAATTAACAGATACTAATAGATTACCATATGAAATTAAATTAAAAATAGAAATTAAATATATGATTACTCATAATATTGATGTTGAAGACGGCTTAGTCAGTGGCACTTGTGACACTATATAATTAATTAATATATATATATTAATATATATAATTAATTAATTAATTAAATTTAATGAAAAAAGAAAAGCACCCGAAACATTATGGATATTATATTTACTCCTAATAAAGTTGGAAGTAAATCTAGAGTATCAGTATCAGAATTTATGAAAAATAATAATATTGATCTAAAATTATCACTGAATAAAAAAATTTCTATCACATTAAATATATCTTCAAATTTAGAATATAGAGCAATATGTAAACAATTTCCTGTTGTAGAAGCCGAAGCAATAAATCTCATGATCAGAGTTGTGATGAGATTTGTGTAACTTCAGGCAAAATGAAGGAGCGTATATCAAATTAAATGATGTATGTAGCATTAAGTCGAGTTAAAAATATCGAAGATTTATTTATTATTGAATCTTTCCAACCATTACAAAAAAAAAATACTAAAATAAAAACTGATGCTCTAGAATCTAGACGAATCACTGTTCATAAAATCAGAGAGAATATTAGAACTATCGTTTAATAACTTAAAAAATGAAAAAGGTTTCATAATAATTTATCCAAACACAGATGGTGTTTTTCCCAGCTGTTTAAAATTGTCTAGAGTAACGCCAATTTTCAAAAAAGGGGACAAAGAAAATCCTAGCAATTACAGGCCAATATCGATACTGCCAGCTCTATCAAAAGTCTTCGAATCTATTATTAAAGACAATTTAGAGAGTTTTTTTAACAGATTCAATTTATTTTATGAACACCAATACGGTTTCCGTAAAAAATACTCTACAGTAAAAGCGTTGGTAAATGTGATTAATAATATTTTAACATCTCATAAAAATGGTTCCAATACTTCTATCACGCTTTGTGATTTGAGCAAAGCGTTTGATAGTGCTCCACATAACGTTTTAATCCATAAACTAGATATGTATGGTTGCAGGGGTATATCAAACGCTTTGCTAAAATCATATCTCTCTGATAGATATCAAAAAGTAGTCATCAATGGTAAGGAGTCTCAATATGCCAGAGTGCAGTGTGGTGTTCCACAAGGATCCTTACTGGGGCCTTTGCTATTTGTAATTTACATAAACGACTTGCCAATACACATAAATGAGTCCTGCACCTTTCTTTACGCAGACGATACCACATTTATTAGTAGTCATAGTGACATATTTCAGCTACAAAAAATTTCTGATAACACACTAGACAAACCTTCAGTATGGTTTTCCTCCAATAAATTATTATTAAATGTTGACAAAACAAAACACTGCATTCTGCCATATTCTGTCAATAACATTAAAGTTTGCACTGTAAAGTTTCTTGGTGTATCCATCGATAGTGACCTTAAATGGAGATCGCACATAGATGTTCTATGTAGTAAATTGTCAAAATCTCTCTTTTTATTAAGAAGCTGTATGCCTCACGGGAGACTTGTGGACATCACGAGCTAACGAGGCGTATTTGGCCGTCACAGGACATTACGTCACGGAAAATTTTAAATTAAAATTACTTCTTCTTATGTGCACTAGCTCTCCTGAACACCACTCCAGCGAGAATATTCAGGCGGAGCTGATTGAAATGGCATTCAAGTGGAACATCGAAAACAAAATTAATTTTTCTGTCGCGGATAATGCCTATAACATCGTAAAAGCGATCCGTGACATAGGATGGAAACATTACGGTTGCTACGCGCACACTTTAAATTTGATTGTAAGAGACGTAATAAAGGCCCAAGATAATTTAATTGATAGAGTTAAAAGAATTGTCCGCCATTTCAAAACTAGCTCAACAGCACAAAGTAAACTCTTGAAAGCCCAACTAAATGAGGATCCTGGCTGCATTCTAAAACGTCTGAAACAAGAAGTAGCCACTCGTTGGAATTCCGCTTACTACATGCTACAAAGATTTGTCGAACTAGAATCGCACGTTCGAGCTACAGTCGCCACATTACGACAAGACCTGCCGATAATCACAAATGAAGAATAGATATTTTGTGCAGAGCTTTGCAAAATTTTGAAACCTTTCGATGACGCCACAACTTCCTTGAGTGGACAAAGCTACTTAACAGCAAGCTCCGTCATAGTGATGACTCGATGTCTTGTCTCCGGATGTGACAGACTACTAGACGAAAATTTTTGTGAGGCTTCAAAAAATGTAATTAATCAATTGCGAAACGGGTTACTAGCCAGATTTACGAACATTGAAAAGAGCGGCACGCTCTCAGTTTGTACGTTTTTAGATCCGCGGTACAAACTCGCAGTGTTTGCAGATGCCAATGAGGCCAGAAACACCCGCAAACGGGTCCAGAATATCCTTGTGGACGCCATAGCAGAAGAAATCAACTCCACTGCAAGAAGTGGTAATGATAATACGCTATCTACCAATGCCCCTACCAATAACCAAAGTTTCAGCAAATTTGCGCCTTGGACTGTTTTGGAAGATATTGTTTCACAACAGCAAACTGTAGGAATGCCCCTGTCAAAAGCAATTAAAGAAATAGACACGTACTTAAATGAAGATATTTTGCCAGTTTTCCGCTCCGATGGGTCATGGAACTGTCCGATGGAATGGTGGCGCAATCACAGATTTACCTATCCGTATCTATCAAAATTGATTAAAAAATATGGCAACATTATGGCTACATCAGTGTCATGTGAGCGAGTGTTCAGCAAAACGAGACTATTAATAAGCGACCGCCGCACACGACTTACGACTTCGAAAGTGGAACAGATAGCTTTTTTAAATATGAACCTAGAAGAATAAAGGACAGTGTAAATAAAACTGCATCAAAAGTGTAAATAATATGTAAGAAGTTAAGAACAGGTAGATAGATATTGTGAATTATAGAAGCTCAACAGCTGAGGTTATCGGCGTCAAGAAGAGGTAAGGTAAATTATGTATATAAAATGAAATAAACTTTTAAATACGCTACACTTAGTTTATATAGTACATAGTACATACACTCGTCACCAATGATATCGCTACCAAAACGGCAAAACCACTTCTAGACTCGTGTATCGCCAATACATAGCTATTAAAATAAATAGTTTCAAAAACCGTTATCGAGTACTGATAACTAGTTACGTTTTGTTATTAGAAAAACGCGTACCGATCAATCTCTAATATAAAGAGTGCTCAAGTTTGTTTTGTGGTGTATGAAAATTTACTAGCACGGTTTTATTACAATTTAGAAGAAGACCATTTTGAGAGCACCAGTTACTCATGATTTTCACGCCTTGTCGTATATCTGTTACGATTTTTGATTTATCTTTAGAGGTAAATAATTGACTTGTATCGTCGGCATATAGTGTTATAAAACTATTAGTAGTATTGTGAGGCAGGTCGTTAACAAAAATTAAAAACAAAAGTGGGCCAAGAATACAGCCTTGTGGTACTTCGTGATTGTTGCTAACACTGTCAGATATAAAATTGGGTCTAACTGAAACAAATTGTTTTCTATCGCTTAGATACGATTGAATAAGTTCAATCGCAGGACTATTTACGCCAATTTTATTAAGCTTAAATAAAAGTAACTGATGGTTAATACAATCAAATGCCTTAGTTAAATCGTAAAAAATACCCACTGTAGATTTACTTTCGTCTAAGGATTTATAAACGTCATAGATAAAATTAAATATCGATCGACCACTACGGAAACCATGTTGGTAATTGTGAAGAATTTTGTCTTTGTTTAAAAATGTTAGAATTCTCCTATGAATGACTAATTCGATTATTATAGAGAAAACCGATTGCAGTGCAACTGGACGATAATTATTTAGATCCGTCTTAGAAGCTTTTTTATGGCAAGGTACAACTTTTGAAATTTTCAGACAATGAGGAAATATACCTTCACTCAGAATTAAATTTATAACATGTACAGAAGGATCTATTATATGTTCAAATACGTACGTTAGTAAAGTTCCTAGAAATTCATCAAAACTAGACGATTGTTTTTTAGAACACTTCTGAATATATATTATAAGCTCATCGCGAGTAACCGGAGAAAGAAAAATAGATAAAGAATTATTTTTATCAACCACACCAGTATAATTGTTTGGCTCGATTGGAAAATTTTCGGTTAATTTGTTTACCTCATTGACAAAAAAATTATTAAAGATATTAGCAACATGTTTGGGATCACTGACCTCGTTTCCATTAAATTTTATGGTAAATTGGTTTGTACTATTTTTTTCATTAGACTTGTCATTTTCATGAATAATGGACCAACATGTTTTGGACTTGTTATCAGAACTGATGATTTTTCTGCTATAAAATAATTTTTTGATCGTATTTAGCTGTTTGTTAAAATTATCTTAAATAACGAAAATATTTCCAATGTTGAGCATTGTTTGAAATTCTCGCCCGGCGAAACATTTCTCGCATTTCTTTCTTGGATTGATATACATCGGCAGTGAACCAATTATGATTTGCCTGTTTTGTGACGAACTCGTTGCATCGGAAAAGCTGTGTAAAAATTATGCATTATAGTGTAGTAAAATTCGCTAAAGGAAGAATTACAATCCATGTCTGCATACACGGGAGACCAATCTACATTATTCAATAAATACTTGAAATAAGCAATGTTAACCCCGTTAAATAATCTTTTATTGAAGAACACTTTGGAGTAGAATTCTCCATAGCTTTGAAAGAAAATTCTACTGGAAAGTGATCGGAGAGTAAACAATCATTAATTGTATATTCACTGTAAAAATTATTGTTTATATTAGTTACAAAATAATCAATTAGCGTTGAGGAATCATTACTAACTCTAGTCGGTACTCGGTGTAGTGTATACCGTTTTTAGATTAAAAGACTCAAGAAGATCCACAAGATTGTTCTTCTTGAAGTCGTTTACTTGCAAGTCAACATTAAAATCACCGTTTATAACTATATCAATTGGTAAAAAAGTTTGTAGTATATTTAGGGCTTGTTCAGATATTCTTATAAAATCAAAATATACATTATTGGAAGGACAATAGGTATATAGTTAACACAATAAATGAGTAAGCTCCTATAAATAGTCGAGCACAACTGCATTCGAATACGCCTTCTTTGGCAAGATTGATAACCTCATTGTGATTAAACAGAGCGTGGTTTGATTTAGTTGTTTTATTTAGAAAGTATTCGATTACAAAGTAACAAAGTATTCTGTGTTTTAGTACAATTTATTAAATTTGTTTTAATGTCGAACTTAACCATTTACGCGTCTATTGCGACTTCTTTCAACTTACTGACTGATGCATTTATAGCTTCACGTCACTCTATAAGTGTGATTGGACTACCAACCTAACACCACGAAAAATGCCTATTGTTAATAACACCCTCCCTCAATAAAATTTTTCTTGGTGTTGAAAATCTTTGACTTAAATTTTTCAAACAAATTTTTACCCAATGGTTTTGTGAATAGGTCAGCCAGCTGTTCATTTGTACACAAATATTCAATATTAATTATGCCCTTATCTAATTTTTCCTTAACAAAGTAATGCTTAATTTCTAAATGCTTTATTCTCATGTTTCCCGGATTTTGGGCTATTTTTATTGCTGACTGATTATCCTCATACAATGTAATACAATCAATGTCAATACTGAATTCTAAAAGCAAACCCTTAAGCCAACAGGCTTCGCTAGTTGCCGCACTTAAAGCTACATATTCTGACTCAGTAGTCGACAATGCAACCGATTGTTGCTTTTTAGAACACCATATTACAGTACAGTTAAATACCCTAAAACAGTATCCCGTGGTTGATGTTCTATCTAGACTCTAGATAGAACATCAACCACGGGATACTGTTTTAGGGTATTTTAAAATAGATTCAGAAAATTGTATGGGGTTTGTAGATTCAGATTGGGGAGGAACCCCTCTAGATTCTAGAGGGTTTCCTCCCCAATCTGAATCTACAAACCCCATACAATTTTCTGAATCTATTTTAAATACAAGATTTAACTTTAAGGTCCCTTTAATGTATCTGAGAACCCTTTTTAATGATTTCCATAAATCCTCACTAGCACATGATTGATATCTGCTTAGAATGCTTATGCTTAAAGACAAATCAGGTCTAGTACACAACATTATATACATAAGTGACCCTATCAATTTTCTACATCTATTTTCTAATTCATTATTTTCGGATTTATCTCTTTTTAGCATTTTATGCTGAAAATTTATATCCATCGGGGTGGTTGCAGGTTTACAATTTTCCATACCATACATTTGTAACAATTTTTCTAGGTACATTGTCTGACTTATATTTGTTTCACCTGCTTCTAAATTTTGAGTAATTTTCATACCGAGATAGTCTTTGACATGACCGAGGTCTTTCATTTTAAAGTTTTTACATAGTACATTTTTTAACTTTTCTATCTCTGTTTTACTGTTTCCAAAATATAATATATCGTCAACATATAAAAGCAAAAACATTTTAACATTTTCAATACATCCTGTATATAAGCAACAGTCCCCAACCGATCTAGTATAGCCTTCTAAACAAATTACATTTTCAAAAGTTTGATTCCAATATTTTGGTGACATTTTAAGTCCATATATTGACTTATTTAATTTGCATACAATATCTTTGTTACTTTCAGGGTTGATGCCCTCTGGAAGTTCTAAATAAACTTCTTCATCAATTTTACTATTTAAAAATGCGCTACGTACATCCATTTGATATACTGAAAGATTTAATTTTGTGGCTACTGCTATGAACACTCTAAATGTATTTAGCTTGGCAACTGGTGCATATATGTCATACAATTCATTTGTCAATTTTTGTTGAAAACCCCGGGCTACGAGCCTGGCTTTGAACTCATTTTCATCTTTCTGTTTAAAAACCCACTTGCTTTCAATCACTTTTTTATTAACAGGCCTTTGCACTTCACACCAGGTATCATTTTCACGTAACACTTTTAACTCTTCGTACATAGCCTGCTTCCATTTTTCTGCATTTTTACTCGATACAGCTTCTTCGTATGTAGTCGGATCTTCTGTGAATGTGAAGAAACTCGTATCCGTGTCCATCACGTAATCTTCAGTCCACGTTGGTCTTCTTATTATTCTTCTGTTTCTTTCAATTTTTTGATTTTCTTCTCTATCGTCGTCTTCCGAATTATCTGAACTCATGGTCTCAAGATCTTCATTATTTTCTTCTTCTGAATTATCTTGTTCTGGTTCTTGAACGTTTTTCGGTGTTTGATTTGTTGGTACTTCAATTATGTCCCGTACGATTTCAACTTTATTTGAATCCGGAAAGAAGACTCTATAACCCTTCGTATCTTCTCCGTATCCAACCAAAATGCCCTGCTTACTTTTCGGGTCAAGCTTTAATCTTTTTTCTTTAGGTATTTGTACCGCTACAGTAGATCCAAACACTTTGAATACATTCAAATCTACAGTTTTCTTGAACCAAAGTTCAAATGGCGTTTTTTCTTTTATCGGACTCGGTCCGGATCTATTTATTGTGAATACTGCCGTATTGACCGCTTCGGCCCAAAAGGATTTATCCAAATTCTTGCTATGAATCATGGTTCTGGCTGCCTCCACTAATGTTCTATTATCTCGTTCCACTCGACCGTTTTGTTGCGGAGTGTATGCAACAGTTGTCTGATGCTGTATACCAAGATTCTGTGTAAGCTTTTCTAATTCTTTATTTATAAACTCCTTACCATTATCTGATCGTAACACCTTGACTTTGTTTCCCGTCTGATTTTCTACTTGCTTTATGAATAACTCAATTTTCTTAGTAACTTCATGCTTATATTTCAAAAAATAAACAAACCGATATGACGAGTAGTCATCTTTAAGTAAAAGGTAGTATCGTGCCCCACCGATAGATGCTGTTTCGAAAGGACCACACACATCCATGTGTATCAACTGACACGTCCCTGTTGCTCTCGATTTGCTTATTGGAAAAGGTTTCTTGCATTGTTTTCCGATTAGACAATCACAGCAAAACTGTTTGTTTTCTTCACCAATATATTTCACTTCGTTTTGTTTTAAAAAACTTTTTATTTGGTCAAAATTTTGGTGTGCCAGCTTACTATGCCACTCTGATAGAGTTTCACTGACATTACAGTTTGACACTTCGAACTTGTCACTTTTATTAGGCGCGAATAGCGTAAGCTAAAGCGCCTATATGTACTCGCTTTGTCTGTGAATCTGTGAATCTGTGAGTCACGCTTTTTGTATCCAGCGTACAGCCCAAACGACTTAACCGATTTTAAAAAACTTTTTTTTGTTCGATTTGTCTCCGGGTAACTTAGATCCTAACGTCGCCCGATTTTTGAATTTTTGCTCCAGAGGGGAGCAATTTAGAAAAAACGAAGTTTTTCGCTTATAACTCGCTCAATTTAAATCAGATCGGTTCGAAACCTGTCTTAAACGAAAGAGGAGAAAATTTTACATAAATTTCGTACAACAGAATTCGCCCAATCAGTTTTTTTATACACATTTATATAGAAATAAATTCAATCTGATATAACCGATAGCAAACATCTTTCGGTTATCTCTCTCTGTTGCACGGTATAACATGGTAATATAATTATTGCGTATGTTCAGTCTTAAAATAAAATTGGTCGATAATTTTATTTATGACAATAATGAAATTAACAGATAGCATTTGTTCAAAAACGGATGCCGTTTCGAATATTTCTGAAATCCAACGCCTTCTAAGTTAACAATTTGAATAACTAATTATTAGAACTTAATACTTTGACAGAAGCAAACGTCACTTTTGACATTTCTTATCATTCCGACACCAAGGATGAGCGGATTGAAACCAAATTTTGGGAGGATGTTTGATATGCAAATATGAAGTGGCCTATTGTTTTTGGGGAACATCGGCGCATGCGTAAAAGAATATATCTCTTATAATGTTGTTTTATATAATAATAATATAGTTTTTAAGACGGTTTTTACTCTATCTATTTTTACTAGAAATTTTTGTTATTTTTTTGGGGAAAATCGGTGACGTCACTCTAAATCCAATATGGCGGACTTCTAAAGATGGCGGACTAATTTTATTATGCTTTCCAACAATATGGGTATCAAATGAAAGGGCTTGCTGAGAATAACTCGAAAAATGAAGTGACGTCACTCTAAATCCAATATGGCGGACTTCTAAAGATGGCGGACTAATTTTATTATGCTTTCCAACAATATGGGTATCAAATGAAAGGGCTTGCTGAGAATAACTCGAAAAATAAAGTTACGTCCTCTAAATCCAATATGGCGGACTTCTAAAGATGGCGGACTAATGTTATTTTGCTTTCCTACAATATGGGTATCAAATGAAAGGGCTTGCTGAGATTAACTCGAAAAATAAAGTGACGTCAGTCTAAAACCAATATGGCAGACTTTTAAAGATAGCGGACTAAGTTTTTTATGCTTTCCTACAATATGGGTATCAAATGAAAGGGCTTGCTGAAAATAGCTTGAAAAATAAAGTGACGTCACTCTAAATCAAATATGGCGGACTTCTAAAGATGGCGGACTAATTTTATTATGCTTTCCTACAATATGGGTATCAAATGAAAGGGCTTGCTGAGAATAACTCGAAACATAAAGTGACGTCACTCTAAATCCAATATGGCGGACTTCTAAAGATGGCGGACTAATTTTATTATGCTTTCCTACAATATGGGTATCAAATGAAAGGGCTTGCTGAGAATAACTCGAAAAATAAAGTAACGTCACTTTAAATCCAATATGGCGGACTTCTAAAGATGGCGGACTTATTTTATTATGCTTTCCTACAATATGGGTATCAAATAAAAGGGCTTGCTGAGAATAACTCGAAAAATAAAGTGACGTCACTCTAAATCCAATATGGCGGACTTCTAAAGATGGCGGACTAATTTTATTATGCTTTCCAACAATATGGGTATCAAATGAAAGGGCTTGCTGAGAATAACTCGAAAAATGAAGTGACGTCACTCTAAATCCAACATGGCGGACTTCTAAAGATGGCGAACTAATTTTATTATGCTTTCCTACAATATGGGTATCAAATGAAAGAGCTTGCTGAGAATAACTCGAAAAATAAAGTGACGTCACTCTAAATCCAATATGGCGGATTTCTAAAGATGGCGGACTAATGTTATTATGCTTTCCTACAATATGGGTATCAAATGAAAGGGCTTGCTGAGAATAACTCGAATAATAAAGTGACGTCACTCTAAATCCAATATGGCGAACTTCTAAAGATGGCGGACTAATTTTATTATGCTTTCCAACAATATGGGTATCAAATGAAAGGGCTTGCTGAGAATAACTCGAAAAATAAAGTGACGTCAGTCTAAAACCAATATGGCGGACTTTTAAAGATGGCGGACTAAGTTTTTTATGCTTTCCTACAATATGGGTATCAAATGAAAGGGCTTACTGAGAATAACTCGAAACATAAAGTGACGTCACTCTAAATCCAATATGGCGGACTTCTAAAGATGGCGGACTAATTTTATTATGCTTTCCTACAATATGGGTATCAAATGAAAGGGCTTACTGAGAATAACTCGAAACATAAAGTGACGTCACTCTAAATCCAATATGGCGGACTTCTAAAGATGGCGGACTAATTTTATTATGCTTTCCTACAATATGGGTATCAAATGAAAGGGCTTGCTGAGAATAACTCGAAAAATAAAGTGACGTCACTCTAAATCCAATATGGCGGACTTCTAAAGATGGCGGACTTATTTTATTATGCTTTCCAACAATATGGGTATCAAATGAAAGGGCTTGCTGAGAATAACTCGAAAAATGAAGTGACGTCACTCTAAATCCAACATGGCGGACTTCTAAAGATGGCGGACTAATTTTATTATGCTTTCTTACAATATGGGTATCAAATGAAAGAGCTTGCTGAGAATAACTCGAAAAATAAAGTGACGTCACTCTAAATCCAATATGGCGGACTTCTAAAGATGGCGGACTAATGTTATTATGCTTTCCTACAATATGGGTATCAAATGAAAGGGCTTGCTGAGAATAACTCGAATCACAAAGTGACGTCACTCTAAATCCAATATGGCGAACTTCTAAAGATGGCGGACTAATTTTATTATGCTTTCCAACAATATGGGTATCAAATGAAAGGGCTTGCTGAAAATAACTCGAAAAATAAAGTTACGTCACTCTAAATCCAATATGGCGGACTTCTAAAGATGGCGGACTAATGTTATTATGCTTTCCTACAATATGGGTATCAAATGAAAGGGCTTGCTAAGATTAACTCGAAAAATAAAGTGACGTCAGTCTAAAACCAATATGGCGGACTTTTAAAGATGGCGGACTAAGTTTTTTATGCTTTCCTAAAATATGGGTATCAAATGAAAGGGCTTGCTGAAAATAACTTGAAAAATAAAGTGACGTCACTCTAAATCAAATATGGCGGACTTCTAAAGATGGCGGACTAATTTTATTATGCTTTTCTACAATATGGGTATCAAATGAAAGGGCTTGCTGAGAATAACTCGAAAAATAAAGTTTCGTCACTATAAATCCCATATGGCGGACTTCTAAAGATGGCGGACTAATTTTATTATGCTTTCCTACAATATGGGTATCAAATGAAAGGGCTTACTGAGAATAACTCGAAACATAAAGTGACGTCACTCTAAATCCAATATGGCGGACTTCTAAAGATGGCGGACTAATTTTATTATGCTTTCCTACAATATGGGTATCAAATGAAAGGGCTTGCTGAGAATAACTCGAAAAATAAAGTAACGTCACTTTAAATCCAATATGGCGGACTTCTAAGGATGGCGGACTTATTTTATTATGCTTTCCTACAATATGGGTATCAAATGAAAGGGCTTGCTGAGAATAACTCGAAAAATAAAGTGACGTCACTCTAAATCCAATATGGCGGACTTCTAAAGATGGCGGACTAATTTTATTATGCTTTCCTACAATATGGGTATCAAATGAAAGGGCTTGCTGAGAATAACTCGTAAAATAAAGTGAGGTCACTCTAAATCCAATATGGCGGACTTCTAAAGATGGTGGACTAAGTTTTTGACGTGATAACGTCTTATAAATTGATGAAACACCAGCTGCACGCACAAAAAAGTGTAACGTTCCACCTGACCCTGTGCGCGCAAGCGAGAGCGCAGTAATGTATTATTAAATATGATATTCGAGCGGAATACGTTATCACGTAAAACTATCGTCCGTAAACCGACTTTACAGACATCCAATTTTTTTTATATAATAATGGTGTACTTTTTATAATGTTTTATTATTTTATTTTAAAGAAAGTTTTGTAAAAAATTCTTTGAGCTAAAGTCGGCACATATATGTTATAAAGTTGTTTTTATATAATAATTGGGTACTTTTCATAACGGTTTATTTTTCTATCTGTTTTTACAAGAAAGTTATGAATTTTTTTTTCTAAACTCATAATTTCAGAAATATTTTTAATAAAAATCTGTTGTTCTTTTGTTCTGAAGATGTTAGGTTTAATTTTTGCATGACACAATAACATATTACATAGAGAACCATGAAATTATTAAAATTATATTTTCCTTTCTGTGTTTCATTATTTTCAACGGTTATTTTTTTCTTAGAATAAGTAAATTAAGTTATACTATATTATTCTCCAAGTGTCGTTAAATATAATTATATATACACCGATTTTCAAACAAAACACCGGGGTATATGACGTAAAATTTCGCGCCTTGTAATTCTTGAATTACTTGAGCATATACTCCCACTGGTTTGACATATTTTTGTTTTGTTTGAATTCCATTTTATACAGATTTCCCGATCTGACAGCGCGTGCACAAACCCGATTATTCTTGTCTTTTAGTTCACAAATATTTTTGTTTGCAATCAGATTTATATTTTTATCCAAAACACAACTTAATGAAATCAAATTCCATTTCATCTCTGGTACGTGCAGTACGTTTGCTAGTTCAGTTTTTATCCACTTTTCACCGTTCCATGCATCAAGAATTATTGTTCCACTGCCGACTGCATTCAATAAATAACCGTCACCGATTTTAACCTTTTTGTACACCGACAGTTTTTTTATTGTTTCAAATTTGCTTATGTCACCACACATGTGCTCGCTTGCTGCACTATCGAGGTACCAGTCCTGACTGTATGTGTCACTTGCACACGCGATTACTTCTTGTGTGAACTGTTCTGATATGTTCACTATAACGAACGCATTTGACACGTCGTTATCTTTGTTTTTATCTTCCTTTTGTTTTTCTTTTCTCTTTCTTGTCCAACAATCGGCGATCCGATGACCCAATTTTTTACAGTAAAAACATTCTTGACCATTTCTATTACTAGAATCCTTTGGATTTGTACAGTTTCGAGCTACGTGCCCCTCCCTTTGACACTTATAACATTTCATCTGTTTTTCGCTTCTTCTTTCAGTTTGTGATTTTCCCGCCAAAGCTGTGATGGCTTCGTTTGCGTTCATGCGTTCCTCTTCTATTAATAGTCTAGATACTAATTCTTGAAAAACTTGTTTTTCACTTGGTACTGATTCCCAAGCGGATACAAAATGTTTAAAGTGCTCAGGTAGTGCCATGACCAATTTCGTCATTAGCATTGTTTCGGAAATTTCTTCATCTACTTGTTTTAACTGATTTCTGATCTCTTCAAGTTGAGATACAAACGTCGACACACTGCCGTCTTTAAATTCCAAAGAGAAAAACTTTTGCTGTAGTAAATGTACGCTCACCTTTGACTGCATCTCATAAATTGACTTCAATTTTGTCCACATACTATGTGATGTTTCACACGATAACAAATGCGTTAATGGACCAGGTTCCATTCTCATAACTAAAATTTCTTGTGCCTTCGCATCGTCTTGTTGCCATTTTACACGTGCTGTAACCTGCGCCGCGTCAGTTCCCTCTGGTTTTGGTATACCACCATTCACCATTTCGAACAATTTTTTTGATTTCAGAACTACGGACGTTTGAAATTTCCATATTATCCAATTTTCTCCTGTAAACTTTACTGTCGCTTGTGTCTGCTCCATATTTCAACTCTTTAACTTTTTACGAACCGCGTGATGATTAATACTTTTTATTACGCGCCAAAATTAAAACTATGGCCGCCTCGTGTCTATTTCTTTACACACTAACCTTTCTTTTTTTTTACAACTTTTGTGGCCTGGGCCCATAACCTGTGATTAAACAGAGCGTGGTTTGATTTAGTTGTTTTATTTAGAAAGTATTCGATTACAAAGTAACAAAGTATTCTGTATTTTAGTACAATTATTTAATTTGTTTTAATGTCGAACTTAACCATTTACGCGTCTATTGCGACTTCTTTCAACTTACTGACTGATGCATTTATAGCTTCACGTCACTCTATAAGTGTGATTGGACTACCAACCTAACACCACGAAAAATGCCTATTGTTAATAACACTCATCTAAAATATTAATGTTTGAAAAGACAGAATTGGACAGTATCTGCGCCTCCTTTGGTTTTTGTTCCATAAAAAGTGTGACAATTTCTAAAGTTGTTAATAAACTTAAAATTATAATTGTCCCTGTAAAGCCAATGTTCAGAAATGCACATAATGTCGCAATTTCTTTCCGCCATTAATAAGTTTAATTTATCAACTTTGTTGAAAATGGAATGAATATTCAAAAATAACACATTTATCTGTTTAAAATTTAAGTTTATAGGTGAACAACTGTTATTTTTATGATTTTTAACCGTCGATTTTTCATTGTTGACGTTTATGATGTCCTTAGTCTGTAGACATGCATCATTATTAAGATCGTATGTCGTTTTATTATTTAAATTCTCCTTGGGAGGCCTTTCGCCGAAAAAAAAATTGACCCACATTAACATTTTCAGGCCAGAATGCTGGATCCGTCATCATATCAATTAATTAATTAATTATGCGTTGCGGTCTTACCTAGTACTTTATTTGATGTATCATTTTCTAAAATTTCGTTAAACAGATTTTCTAAGTTAAACTCATAATTATTATTTGAATTGTCTATTTTATCATTATTGTAATCAGTGTTACTTACAATTGAACGTGGAATGGACTGATTACTGTCATAAAATACAACACTATCCAGATCGCACACATTAACAATTTGAGCAATTTGAAATTTCTTTCTATTTCTTCCCCCATAATAAGATTGTTGATTTATTGATTTACTATTTTCATTATATTGTGTTATTTCCGGTAATTTCTTTAAAATTTTAGTATGATCTTAAGCACAGAACAGTTCTGTGATCGTAAGCTAGTTCAACCGTATCAATTTCAGTAATTCCTTGATTAAATAAACGCATCCGATTTCTACCAAGCAATTGTGGACCGTCACCTTTCAGAATACAAATTTCAATTTTCTTAGTAGTATTTTTATATGAAATAAACATGTCGCAACAACCAATAGGCTTGATTTTACTACCATTATAAGTAATTAAATTCACTTTTACTTTTCTTAAATTCAAATTATTAAATTTTTCTCTGTACAAATTCTCAGATATCACAGATACAGCAGTACCCGAATCGACTTGCATAATCATTGCCAAATTATTAAATTTAACCTTTACTGATATTACATCATCTTTTGTAGTATTTTTGAAATTGAAAACTTCGGCATCTATAATATCTAAAAATTTATGCGAAGACGAATCATTTTTTGTTTTACCCATAGGGCACATCGCCTGCATATGGCCTTCAATACCACACACGTAACATTTCCTCTTCTTGTAGCGACAATCAGCAGTTTTATGGTTCGAGTATCCACAGACATTACAAATTCCTTCTGCTTGCTCGCCGACAACTTTATTATCACTATTTTGCTGATTTGACCCTCCGGTTCCCTCTTTACTTGCACCTGATTGTCCAAATTGTAACGATTTCTGATTAAATTCAGACCTTCAGCAATTTCTACTCTAAAGTCAGCGTCCTGTAGTCTTCTAAAAACAGCCTGTCCTTGATTTGACCCTGCTCCAGACCCATAAGAAATCTGTCCCTTAACAAATCAGGTAATGCAGTTCTAAAATCACACGACCTTCCTAGAGATTTAATTTTGGCTGCCCACTCAGATATAGTTTCATTGCTGTCTTTCATAGCAGAATAAAATCTATATCTCTCTGCAAAAACTGGCTTGACTGGTGTGCAATGCGTATCCATAAGTTCAATCAATTGTTCAAAACTCTTTGATTCTGGTTCTTCAGGAACGCAAAGATCTTCAATTAAATTATACGCCGATTCACTGATATTTGCCAACAGTAAGGCAATTTTCTGATTATTTTCAGTAACGTTATTGGAAACAAAAAAGTTGGTTAATTGCTACTTATAAATTAACCAGGAGTTAATCTCAGGATTGAACTCCTTTAATGTACCAATAATTGTTGTCATTTTTTTTACCTCGTCGCCACTGTAATATTCTTGATATTGAAAGAATAACGTTTTAAACTAAAAAGTTTTAATTCTTTATTCCATGAATCTCTAATTACAATTGACACAAATTATAATAAATTCTAATACCAAAATCATATCATATAATTTTTCAGAGGATAATAGACCAATAAAGATATATGCTGTTAAACTATATTTTTAATCGCAACGTTTCGTTTTAATTATTAAAACTTCCTCAGGCTCTACAAAAAATAATAATAATTTGTAGAGCCTGAGGAAGTTTTAATAATTAAAACGAAACGTTGCGATTAAAAATATAGCTTAACAGCATATATCTTTATTGATCTATTATCCTCTGAAAAATAATATTATAAAAATACTAGATCTGAAACACATATCATACCAAAATTATAGGTACATAATCCAATATTATTACTAAATATTTACACATTGCGGCCAGTGTTGGCGCCAACGTTTGCGCATGTTGGCGGTATTATTTTTGAAAAGCATCCACACATTGGGATTTATTGGAGCCTACCTCAGTTAGTTCCAAGCAGAGCCAACATCAACATGTCGGACCTAGAGGTAGCTGTGGGTGCGGTTGCTGTGCTAAGCGCTGCTTATCATAATATTATTTTTCTACAAAACCAAAAAAAACGTCCGTTTCTATTTTTGTGGTCTTTAATTAATATTTTCCATAAAACTGGTTTTGCTTGATAAAACTCCAAAAACAGTAATACATTTTCATTTGACCATGTCTCCTTTGATGACATCATTTATAATTTTAAATAATATTACCACGTTGTCACTCGCTTCATCAAATACTGAAGACTGGTTGGCGTTTTACACGCCAATATGTGGCCGCATACACGAACGTTGGGACAATTTCCCTTTGATGTTTCGTAAAAAAACCAACACAAGACGGCCAAAGTTGGAGTAAACATTGGCACCAACGCTATAATCTCGATCCACACATTGGCCGAGCGTTGTTGGCACCAACATTAGCCCCAATGTGCGGTCCCGGCTTTATCAAAACTAAATACATTACAGAAGGCAATCTCCGAACCTACTCATCCGATTTCACAATTTGTTTCACCAATATTTAGAATGGACCTTCAGAATTGATACAGGCTATATATTATCGCGTTTAAATAAAAGCGCTTTTTGTGGAGACCAATTTTGCAACGCAAGTCAACGAAAAAACGGCGACAAGCTACAAATTCGGGCGAAGGCGAACCGGGCTGCTAGTCCTGATATATTTGCACTAACTGAGATTTGAATAGATGAATATGAAGCCAGTTGCTATAATATTACTAAGTACAGCATGTTTATAAAAGCAAATTGTTTAAATAGAGCTGGTGGCGTAGTTATTTATATGAAAGATACTCCTTATATGTACTACTATTGAGTCTGCGGTGAAACTAAATTTTCATACACGTTAAATATAAAATGTTTGTATTTTCTTTATTTTAATCAAATGTCAACATTTTTGAAGTTGGAATGGTCCCGTCGCCCATATGGCTGGAATTTTTTTAATGTGATCGCTGTTTATAGATTTTGCAAATCTAGTGTGTATCAATTCATTACTGAAATTGAAGGTTTTTTACGTAACATTGACGGAAATATTATATTTACAGGTGATATGAATATTAATATAATTAATATTAATAATGAGTCAGAATCATAGAGATATAAGTAACTAGAGTACGCTAGTTCGTATGCTTGCCATAAGTGAAAGTGACCTCATTTAAGAGAGAGAACGCTGCAGAAATTTCAGAAAACCAGATATTTGTTTATTCAAATCAGCATTGCTTTGTATCATTATTTACCATAGTGATAAGGAATTGTTCTTTGTCTGAATTGCAAACACTTTCACGGCTCACTAGAGTACGCTAGTTCGTATGCTCGCCATAAGTGAAAGTGTCCTCAGTTGAGAGAGAGAACTCTGCAGAAATTCTGGAAAACCAGATATTTGATTACTCAAATCAGCATTGTTTTGTATCATTAGTTACCATAGAGATAAGGAACTGTTCTCTATCTGAATTGCAGACACTTTCAAGGCTCACTCGCGTATCTAGTCTAATATCTCTATGGTCAGAACTGTACTTAAACACTTTGACTACTTATTTGTCAAATTCCTTACATGAGCTACCGACTCGTACATGTCTAGATAATGTTTTTATGCGTCTTTTTAATGCTCGTGACGTTATGTACTATTGCGCCGTCGTCGATACCGATATTACAGATTACTTTATGACAAATTTAAAAATTAACAATTGTGTTGATTTAATGAACGCTAATACTAATATGAGTGGCTGATAGCAGTTACAAATGTAAAATTGACTACATATATTTACGATATCTAGTGTCCCATTTTGATTGGGATAGTGTTGTATTTATTAATAAGCTTTCATGTGTGATTGAACGAGCTACTACTCCTGTTGTGCATAATAGAAGTAACTAAAAGTTAAAACCCTGGTTAACCTACTTAATCGTATTCAATAGAGAGATAAATTATTATTCATAAAAACTAAACGCCACAATAATAACTTCGAATTAATTGAATATTATAAACAATATAGAAACAAATTTGAAAATTAATACTTACCCATTATTACATATTATATCATATATTTACATGTATCGTGTGCCGTATTATATGATATGATTGTTATCCAAGTTATTGTATAATATATCTTATGGTAGCAGTGCCAATAACCCTGGCAGTCGAAGCACACTTTTTTTCCATACCTAAATAAAAAAATTGCGTAGTGAATTAAAATAAGCAGAGAAGTCGTACTATTTAAAAGAATTTGATAAATTTCACGATAACAGTCACCAACAATAGCGCATTATAAATAAATATAATTTGTTATTTGTTTGAATTCATCAATCAATGTTTGAATCCAAAGGGTTATATTTGTGCGGTTGCGGTATTGCGATGTGGGACCGTCAGAGTAGATATGGATGGTTTGAACATCCTTATTTTCTAAAATAATTGTGCTTAATATCGGTTTCATATGAGCCCATATTGCATGGGCTTGATGATCCAAACTTTCACTCACTGTCCCAAAAGATCTTGATTGCAGAGCATTGTCAAGGTTTCGTAAATAATATACGCCTGTGTGAATAGATAATTGATTTTTAGCAAAATGTGTGGACTGTATTTCATTTGCATACTTGGTAGTGTAATTCTCGGAAAAATCTATCTGTATCATAATCTCTTTTGTAGTTAAGTTTTTTTGCAGTTCTTTTTTCAGTTTGTTATAACTATAAATGCCATAGAGATGTTTTTTCATGGCCGGAATGTCTTCAGCTAAAGCCAGTTTTAATTCTTTGACTGTGCTGGAAATAGTAACCCTTTTTGTGATCTTCATGAATAGACTTCCATTGAAAATATGTCACAGAATCTGTATTATCATCTGGCTCAAGCATCTGATTTTTGCATTTTTCACACAAACTATTCATACAGTCATAAGAAGTTACGTCGCAAGTGTAATCTTCTATAAATTTTTGTATGCATCCGTGTTTAAATTCTTGTAAATTTTTCGATTTATTGAACTTTAATTCAAAATTGTCATGTTTAACACACAAACAAGCAGGTTTCTCGATCTTTAAGTTTTGGAGCTACGACCCAAAACGGCTTTGCTCTTAGAAGTGTCGTGCAGGATAAATGAACCCCAGTTTCTTTTATAAATTTTGGCGTCAACGCCTTGACTGAAAATAAAAGGACACGTTTCTGTTTTCTAATGCTACCTTTTTTTAAAAAATCTCTTTTAGCTGGGCACATTCTACTGACGTCATCTCTTTCAAAAAAATCAATAACTTTTTTACGAACTTCTGGTTTCAAAATAATCTCGCGAAACTTGGCATCAAACTTTAATATCGCTTTATCATTTCTTTGCTTTGGCACAATCTTCTTAACCATATGGAGCAGTTTGTATTTCCTCAATATAGTACATACATTTTTGGAAGACTTCTCTTTCTTTGGAATTTTTTGGCAAAGTATTAGCTTTTTTTTGTATTTGCGTACTCAATACTTCGCTAAACAAAAGTGTTTTGCGTACTTCAGGAGGAACATGCATGTCTTTAATTAAAGCATCAACTTTACTGTTAAGTGTAGTAGGCACAGGTTCCTTCTTTTTGTCTCTTCTCTGTAGTTTCTTCTTTAAAGACTCAATTTTACGTTTCATTTGAGCTATAGTTTCATCCTGTGTTTTTATTTTTCGGTATGCTCTTGCCCTATCTCTCCGTACTATTTTTCTTCCTACTTGTCTTCTTACAGAAGAAATTGCAGCTGTACCATCATCAGAATGTGGTGGCGTAGGTATTTGCTAATGCCTTTTTCTTTTCTCTATATTTTTTGGAAGCTTCTTTCCAATCTTTTCTCTGCTTTCGTTTCTCTCGCTCTGACATCTCAGCAATATTCTTCACTTTCTTTTCTGCTTTTTTCTTTCTATAATATTCCCTGTCTTTAGCTTTCTTCATTTCTCTCTGTTCATCGGTCATATTAACTAGAAACTTTCTTTTTCTAGCATTAGCCTTTTTTCTTTCGCGCAAATAAGCCGCACTATCTTATTTAATTTGCTTTTTTGATATTTTTTTATTTTCTACTGCTTCCTGAGTCTCCATAAAAACCAAAAAATGTATTAATTTATTGTATATTATGTATACACAAAGTGTATAGTAATTTACTGAAAAATTGCAACAGCAATATCCTTCAGAAACAAAATTGTCATTCCGGGAACTTCATCGTCATTTCGAGAACGTGTTATCAAGTCCGGGAACGATCCCGAAATGACCGTTCTCGAAATGACAATTTCAAATAAACGCGCGCTTTTTTTACGGCAGCCATCTTAGATGCGGTCGGATACGATGGATGTTAAATATTTAAGGTTATGTTTATGACATTGTACTTAAAAAGGTATTCTTTCAATATTTTAAAGTAATAAACACATTCCCGGGATGATGTACGCCTTGTAAATAATGAGTTGATGGGTACTTACCTCTAAAATCAAATTTATTTCACGAAAAACACTTTGACAGCCGGTTATCACAGACGTTTGTCTCCACTACTGAGCTCTAGTATCTGATGACTGCGTTCATTTTAAATTATTTTCGGTCAGTTACAAGTGCGTTCACTGAAATGACGCATACGCACTCGGACAACATATTTTAGCCTATTTCTAATAATGAAAAAAAAAAAAATTTTATTTTCAAAATCTGGTCATCTGATAAAAATACTATAGTAATGTAATAGAAACTGTTCTAATAGCGATGAATTAATATGATTTCTTGAAGCTTACTTTTGAAAATTGTACTTTGGGACGCGTTCTCGAAATGATTTTTCGTATGTAATTTTTCAAATAATTTCAAATATAATTCACTTTTAAAGTAAATTTCACGATATAAAGTTAAAACAAATCAATATAAATGCTTCATTATATTCATTTGTTCAATAAAATTACGAATTTAGTAATTTATTTTCTGGCGAAGCAAATTTCTCACCTTGGTGATTTTGAGCCAGTTGTTCCTCTTTACAAAAAAAGGAGATCGTTCAAATACGTACCTCTATATCTAACTACCGTCCGATTTCTTTTCTATTCAACTTTTCAAAACTTTTAGAGTTCCTAATGAAAACAAGGTTAACACCTTTTTAAAACATTTTTAGCTTAAGACAATTTGTATTAAATTAGTTTTTTTTTTTGTTTTGGCAATATTAACAAAAAACTATTAAAATCGTTAATTTATATTTTTGAACAATTTGTAATTTTAATTTTTACATTACTAAATGTTATCAGAAAATTACTATTGGTGAAATTTTTTTCGGATTTTTCATAGTACGGAATCTTCTGAGTCCGACTTGCATTTGACCAGTTTTTTTTTTGTTTTGTTTTCGAAGCAAATAATCGTTCTTCACTCTGCTGTGAATAATACAGTACCCTTCGTAGTTACTCTCTTATGTCCTTTAGGTGTCGACATGTATTTATAAGTACGTTGTGTTGTCCAGTTTGCTTTTTCCTTTCATATCTTGTTCACTTTGTATGTTTTGAAGCCATTTCTTAATGCTTGTTTCCCCACACCATACAGGAAACTGTTCCGATCGTCCGAGCTACAGAAAGGGGATATCGGATAAGACTTTTCATTCCCTTTCTCTCTTTTTCTGACTGAAAGGTCACTTTGAAGTTAAAGTTACATGCATACCATGTATGCTTATATACAACAACTTTATATTCCCCAAAGGTTTTACTATTTCTTCGACTGTGAATACAGGAATTTCATACTGAATTGATTTCCTATATATCTGCTCTCATGAAAAGGCTTACTTCAAAATAATCAAATTTTTTGTGTTGATTTATAAATGAAATTAAACAGTGGATAACAATATTAGTTAAGTTATAAATTAATTTTTCGAACACAAACAATTAATCTGCTCGTCTGTTATATCTCACCAAAATTTCATTTTATTGAAGGTTTCAATTTTGACTATATCGTATTCTGGATTAATACTACAGTAAAATTAAACAAAAAAAAAAAAAAAAAAAACAATGATAAAGTCACAAAAAATAAAAAGGTTTGAATATCACAAATTGTTTATTACCCTTTGTTCTAAATGTGGTCAAAAGTCTTCCCAGTATGACGCCCGAGTTTCGGAAAAGGGAAGAGGTGAAGGTGTCAAATCTTCAATTGCGTACACGACAAAATTTTTCGAGTTTCGGGTTGTTAAAAAAAAGGTCAATCGTGGTTAATAAATCTTAAAAAGTATTGATTTTTTTTTCTTTGCAACCCCTACCCCCCCCCAGCAGAAAAAAATATCAACGCCGTTCGGTTTTCATCGCCTGGTGCTCCCTCACCGCCTCCTCTTCTCAGACCATGTGGTACAGTCAAGTAAAACGAGTGATGGATGGGTGGAATGAATTTGAAAGTTTTTTATGTCTTGCATTTTTTGATAAGGTATTGGTCTACTTTCGGGAGCTTTTTCTGGTATGTAATTCTTCAGTTTAAAAAAAAAAGTTTCGGAATCTATTCGGTTTAAGGTCAACCGTTTCATAATCTTCGGTGTAATCATCGTTGTAACTTATTGAGCTTGAACCTTTACTTAAATAAACAGATGAAACACAAGACAAAAGAAAAAATCGCACGCGCCGCAAGTGACGTTTACAAAACAATCTCGTATTTGGTTTGTGTTGCCAGTTAAAAAATTATTTAGTGTTGTAATTAAATAAATTCACTATGATTTCTGTTTCTATTTTATACATTTTATTATATTAACAAAGTATGTAAATAAAATAAACTGTTACTATTGTTCCTGTATTGAACTTAGATCACTTTCGTTAACCAAAAACTATTTCAACTCTAGTAAAATTGGGACCATAGTGATCTAAGTGCAGTTTTTTTTTACTTAGATCACTATGGCGTGCTATTATTGTGCAGATCGCACTAATTCTATAGTGAGATGTTGTGATCTATCAAGGAAGATAGAGCACTGTAGAGCACTTATGTAGATCAGTGTAGCAGGGAAGAATTATGAATTTTATAATATGGCACTAAGACGACCCGGCGAACTTCGTACCGCCTAACAATCAAAGAATGTCGTGTTAACTTTTAGCTAAACTTACTTTAGGATATTATTAACGTAATTTGTTTTTTTTTTCTCAAATCGAAATAACAATTGAAAAAATTTGTAACAATGTGCCAACAAACAGAAAAATTCCAAACAATGAAAAAAATAATGTTAATATATTTCGGTTACATTTTGATGATACCAGAATTTTTTGAGCGATGACTCGCATACACGTGACAAAAATGGTGTGTGATTTAACTTTGCGTGATTATATACGCTTGGAAATTATTTGATGAATAGTAAAGAGTTTAAGTTCAAAGCGTCATTAAAAATATGAATTGATTTTCCCCGCTATGTATTTATAAGAATGTTGGGCAAACATGTAGTTTACTGGTCCCTACTTCAGATTTGACCGTATGAATGACGACGGCGCTCCTGAACTGTTTACAATGTAGCCCAATGTACGAAAAATTTTGTTCAGGTGTATATCACTATCAGGTGATTTATCAATTACACTATCTCCGTTATATTTCCGGCGGGTCATTAATGATTCATGTGAAATTATAGTCCAAAAAGGAAATTGATTTAAAAATGATTAATATACAGGGTGAGTCAGACCACCCGTACCGGTCGTTTTTTTTCGAAAACGGTTAGTCGTAGAGAGTTGTGTCAAAAATCTGTATTATAAAAGCTCTAATGAAGAATCGAATGGTGATATTTCCCCCCCCCCGGAAAGGTCGGCTTCCCTGTTAGTTTACTCCGGAATGTTCAGAACTCCGGAGTGTTAAATGGCACGATAGGTCGAAAGTGGTGTTGTTGAAAAGATCTTTAAAAAATAAGCAAGTTTTGTAGGAAATTTTTTTTTTGTTACTGCCACCCCTATTAAGTAATATTCGTTTGAAATTATTAAATTAACATGTCAGAATAACAAACTTAATTTTAAAAGTCGGCATTTAAAGTCTAGTTACCTAATTAAACAATGCCACAAATGTTCAAACTGCCTTCAATTTACTTTTAAACACTGCGGAGCTCTTCTAGATATGTATGAGTACCTGGAAGTATTTTCCGACGAAAAAAAAAAACAATTGCAATTATTGTAAACTTATTGTTACATTGTTTATTAAGTTTGTTATTCTGACATGTTAATTTAATAATTTCAAACGAATATTACTTAACAGGGGTGGCAGTAACAAAAAAAAAATGTCCTACAAAACTTGCTTATTTTTTAAAGATCTTTTCAATAATACCACTTTCGACCTATCGTGCCATTTAATATTCCGGAGTTCTGAATATTCTGGAACAAATTAACAGGGAAGCCGAGCTTTCCGGGGGGGGAAAATATCACCATTCGATTCTTCATTAGAGCTTTTATAATACAGATTTTTGACACAACTCTCTACGACTAACCGTTTTCGAAAAAAACGACCGATACGGGTGGTCTGACTCAGCCTGTATGTAAACGATTTACTGCGATATTAAAATTTTCAATACTGATTTCTACTATGAGTCCCGGGTCCCCAAGTTTTAAAGGATTATGGGCCACCGAGAACAAACGTCACTCTCGTAAATATTCAAAGCTATTGGACTGTTAATATTATTATTTGTTATAAATCTATTATCATTATTCTTAAAAACGTCCAAGAAAATTAGTTGGTAACAATTAAAAACTAAGTAAACTTTAATTGTTGTAAATAGAGTTGGTAACAAAATTTTAATCGTTGTCAGTATACCGAAGTATATTTGTTACTAACGGACTTAATAATGATAAATATATTCCGCACCCTATTTTGTGTAAAGTGACAACCTCCAATGTGTTTTTTTTTTATTTCGTTTTTTTAAAATAAGAAATGTAAAAATGACGTTTGAATCTGTCAAAGTATTATGTTCTTATAATTAGTTATTCAAATTGTTAACTTAGAAGGCGTTGCATTTCACAAAATAATAATGTCAAAAAATTGAATTACTATATTAAAAATAGCAGTCGTTTCTATTTTAAGACTGGACATACGCAATTTTCTAATTTCCGTAGCACACCATTCAGCAGACAAAGATAACCGAAATATGTTTGCCATCAGTTAGATAAAATTGAATTTATACAGCTATTTTTCTATATAAATGAGTGTAAAAAAACTGTTTGGGCAAATTCTGTTGTAAGAAATCTATGTAAAATATTCTCCTCTTTCGTTTAAGACAGGTTTCGAACAGATCTGATTAAATTGAGCGAGTAATAAGCGTTTTTTCTGTATTGCTCCGCTTTAAGGCCAAAATTCAAAAATCGAACGACCGTAGTAGTGCAGGCATAGTAACCTGTACAAAAGTTGCAGATTTTTTCATGATCTACAACTTTTGTTTTGGATATATTTTTATTCTATAACAAAAAAAAGATTATTTTGCTTACTCATGTGAAGCATTATTATTCTAACTTAGTGTTTATAACATTACTGCGAAAAAATTAGGTTTCCGGTCAAACAATGAAAGACAGTTTCTTTTGTATATCTGTCCGTACAATTGTATGGTGTAATCCGTTTTTCAATTTTTTTAAAAAAATAAACAATTTATCAACAATTACTGAAAAATTCATAGTTACAAAAGTATTTTTTTTAGTTTTTCCAATTTTTGAGCGTGTTGTTAAATAGGCACTATTAACTTTTATTATTGTATCAGAAAGTACATCTAAAAACACAAAAAATAAGCACAGGAAGAACTCTGTACGATGAATTTTCACCGTAGAATTTTCATTTGAAAATAAATGGTTTTTGACTGAGAGAACTGAATATCACAAAAACTTTTCGATGTTTTTATGTAAAAATATTTGTGCTTATTTAAGACATAAAGAGGCATGCTTTCACAAAATTTTATCAAAATTGAGTTATTTATGCGAAAATGAAAAATAAAAAACGAAAGAATCGTTTTCTTCGCACATTTTGCATTTTTCACGGACATTTTGAGATCACAGTAAAAAGTGACCTCTATGAAAGTTGTAGATCTTTTTATGTTCTACAACTGTCCTGTAGAACATTTTTTGATAGAACATTAAGTTTCGCTGGAAAACGCTATAAGATATTTTGCCCCCCTTTTTGACCCCCCCCCCCCCCCCGAATTAACCCTTTACTGCCCCTGGCCGGGCATTTTTATTTTTTACGTTCATTATAAGCCCCTTTATCGTTTACAATGATAAAAGTTCTGTCTACAATTAATGTTGGTTTTGGCTTCTAAATATGCTAATTTGCCTGCACTATAAGGTTTAATCTGCCTGGAGACGAATCGAGCAAAAAAAGTTTTTTTAAAATCAGTTAAGCTTTTCTTAAATTATAAATGGTGTAATTAACCCGACTTTGTTTTATATACCTATATAGACTAGCGGCCCGGTACGGCTTCGCCCGAATTTGCGGATTGTTACCATTTGTTCGTTGATTTACGTTGCAAAATTGGTCTCCACAAAGCGCTTTTATTTTAACGCGATAATATGTAGCCTATGTCCATCCTAAAGAACCATTTTAAATATTGATGGAAAATTTGTAGTTTCGGAGATTACCTCCTACATCTAAATTTACAAACTTCACGCCTTTATAATATTAGTATAGATAATATTTGAAAGCGTGGGACACTCGATGAATTAATTGAACTATAGCAGACCCTGCCACGCGTTGCTGTAGCTCACTTATAAAACGTTAAATTAAGTACTATTATACTAAATTACTTAATTCAGTCAAATGATTGTTCAATAATAAAAAGGAAGAAAGTTTTTTCCGATCGAAAAGTCTACAGGATTAAATAAAGTGCGTTAGGTTAAGAGTTAAATTTAATTTGCGAAAAGCTTTTCGAGATTGGTAATTAAGCACGATCCAACATGAGATTTTTAATTTTATATTTTATTCATTTCATATTCGAGTGTAATAAGTAATACATAAGTATCATAATATGTATTAAAGCTGTGCCCGCGGCTCCGCCCGCGTTAATAAGAATTTTTGCCTGCAATTTTTTTGTTTTCCCGTAGAACCCTAAAAAGTATATGTGCCCGCCCCTCTCCGGCACCGCTGCAATGCCTGGCTAGTCACGACACGGCGCGGCGGCGCCTTTTCTGTATCTATGACTTTTTAAATTCGTAATATCTTTTGAATGGAATATACGATTTGAAAAATTCAAAAAGTAATCTACAGGTATTGAAACAATTTTGAATACAAAATAATTTATTTGGATAAGGATTAATAAAAAGGTATGAATAACATGCACAACGCGACAACGTTAATTTTTTCTATTTCTATTACTTAATAAATTCGTAATATCAGCTATTGAATGGAACAGCCGATTTGAACAATTCAAAAAGTAATCTACATGAATTGAAACAGTCTTGAAAACAATATGATTTATTTGGATAAGGATTTAAACAGAAGTATGAATAACATGGTCTAATTTTGGTCGGTATTTCTATCAACTTTTAAAATGTAAAAAGTGCCATGGTTATTGTGACATAAAGATATATAGTTGGACATAATGGGTGTTTTTTTTAGAGGTATACAAATTTAAAATGAAATAAAACACGTAAAAATAAGGTTGCTGGCCACATTGTTGGCTTTTTTTAAAATATAATTTTATGCCATTAATGTTTAAATATGATTTCGGGCATATGGGCGCCACGGCTGGCTTGAATAAAGCGCAATCGGGAAGTCCAATTTTCGATCACTTTATCGAGCATCTGGGGCCGTATATCGCCAATAGCGCGGCGAATGTTGACTTCCAAGTGATCCAACGTCTGTGGTTTATCGGCGTAGACTAGTACCTTCACGTATTCCCAAAGAAAGTAATCCATACGTGTGAGATCAAAATTTTGCGTTGAAAAAGAGGATCAAGCTGAATATTGTTTTCGGCCCATTCACCGAACGTATGGCGCGCATAATGGTCACGCGGCTTTAACTCTTGCACAAGCTGGATCTTGTAAGCTCGTAAGCCAAGATCTTTTCGCAAAATCTTCCACAACGTGAATAGGCACAGTCCCAATTGCTGTGCACGACGGCGTATCGACTCATTCGGGTCCTCCTCAACACTACGCACCACAGCAGCAATGGCATCTTCTGTGCGCACTGTATGGCGTCTTTTTTAGTGTATTTGCCATAAGGCACTTACACTATTGGCGTCGGTCGGATGGCGGGACCTAGGGGTCGGACCAAAATTTCTCGACGTTTCATAACCTTCTAAGAAGTTTGGCATCATTTTTGGAAAAGTATGTTTATATATGTATATATATATATATTTATATATATATATATATATATATATGTGTTAGCACGATAACTCTCGACAGACTTAATCGATTTAAACGAAATTTGGGCCACATGTTGGAATCTATCACCGCACGAAGCCTATTTAAAATGGGCCCAATCGGGCCACGTTAAGGGTGGTATTTAGGGGTTGAAAAAATGTTTCGGGCCCAAAAATACCGAAAAAATTTTCGGAATCGTTTCAAATTTGAAATTTAACCCTTTAGTAATTATTAAAATACGCTGCTAAAATTTTAAAAACATCGGCCCGACAGGACCGGACTTACAAATTTTATGAAAACACAAGTTTACTGATATAGGTAGATTTACATACTGAAGGGTGTATATAATTTGGTACAGATGTTGAATTGATATGTAGTATTGAAATTTAGTAAAAATTGTTGTTTTAAGGGGTGTATTAAGGGGTAATTTTTTTTATTTTGTCCAAAAATAAGTTCATACAATAGAGCCACACTGCCTATAAAAGCAAATACACTATATTGTCGGCAGGGTTTGGCACTGCGACCCGAGTTTTTTTTTTTATTTAGAATAGAAAATACACAAGAAAAAAATACAATGTATAAACAAAAAAGAAAGAAGAAAAACAAGAAAAAAGAAACTAGTGCATCAACGTAAAGTTATTAGCACTAATGTAAGATAAGTATAATTATTAATATAGATTAAAGGATATGGAAGTAGGTAAGTATATGACAGTTAAGGTAAGTGATTATATTTTATTGGTAAGGTTTGTTAGGTGGAGGAATTCTAATAATATTTTAATATTTTTTTCAGCATTGTCAAGGATTTCCTCAAGATTTTGAGCCAGGTTGGTGGACAGCCTTTCGGGTTCATATAGTGGACATTCAGTCAATAGATGTTCTACGGATAATCTCGTATCACATATGACACAAACTGAAGGAGCATCTTTGGTCATCAGGTATTTATGTGTAATATTTGTGTGTCCTGTTCTGAGTCGTGTGATGATGACTTCTTGTTTTCTTGTTAGTGTTGTAGGATTTTCCCATTTCTCTGTTGAGCTTTTTATTTTCCTGAGTTTATTGTCCGTTAGCGTGTTCCATTCCTGATCCCAGAATTTTCTAATTTTTCTTTTTATATGTGTTGTAAACTCTGTATGGCGTCTTTGTGGATGCGTATTATCAACTAGAGTATGCGTAGTTCGAAAACGATCCATGGTTTTCCGAATAACTTGCTCGGATGGACGATTATGTCGACCGTAAAACGGACGTAGCGCACGGTATGTTTGGCAAACTGAACAATAATTTTCAAAATAAATTTGCACAATTTGCAAGCGTTGTACTGATGTAAGTCTATTCATGGTGAAATGGCAAAACATACTGACCACAAATCATCTGTCAACTGTCAAATTAACTGTCACTTGAAACTGTGCTGCCAATTTCAAAACCAAACCTCCAAAAAAAACACCCTTTACATATAGTATCGCGAAGTTTTTTGTAGTTATTGATATGTTTTTTAATATTGTAGAACATACTTTTGTTCTATCATCAATAGTTTCCGCAGATATTTTATGGCACTTTTTTTACACCTTGGGTTACATTACTAAAGTTTTAGTAAGGATCCCTAATATTTTCTAGCAATAAATATAGCCTGTGTTACTCAGGGTGAATGTAGCAAAGACCTTTATTTTGATAAAAATATCACTTAGATCTCTGGCTCTAAGGTCGTCGGTATTTCATGAAATGCAATGCCTTCTAAGTTAACAATTTGAATAAGTAATTATTAGAACATAATTGACAGATGCAAACGTCATTTTTTACATTTTTTACAATTCCAACACCACGGATGAGCGGATTAAAACCAAATTTTGGGAGGATGTTTGATATGCAAATATGAAGTGACCTATTGTATTTGGGAAACATCGGCTCATGCGTAAAAGAGTATATCTCTTATAATGTTGTTTTATATAATAATAATATAGTTTTTTAAACGGTTTATTATTCTACTTTTACTAGAAATTTTTGTAAATTTTGGAGAAAAGATATTTCTACCATTTAATGTTGTTTTTAGGCGCGACCCAAGCAATAGCTGGAAGCGCCTATATGTATTCGGTTTGTCTGTGAATCTGTGATCCCGAATTTTGTATTCAGCGTACAGCCCAAACGTCGCTGGATTTTTGAATTTTGGTCCCAGAGGGGAGCAATTTAGAAAAAACAAAATTTTTCGCTTATGACTCGCTCAATTTAAATCAGATCGGTTCAAAAGCTGTCTTAAACGAAAGAGGAGAAAATTTTACATAAATTTCGTACAACAGAATATGCCCAAACAGTTTTTTTATACAGATTTATATAGAAATAAATTTAATTTGTTATAACCGATGGCAAACATATTTCGGTTATCTCTCTCTGTTGCACGGTTTAACATGGCAATTTAAAAATTGTGTTCTGTCTTAAAATAAAATTGGTCGATAATACTATTTATTACAATAATAAAACTAAAAGATAGCATTTGTTCAAAAACGGATGCCATTTGAAATATTTTGAAATGCAACGCCTTCTGAGTTTGAATAACTAATTATTAGAACTTAATACTTTGACAGATACAAACGTCATTTTTGACATTTCTTACCATTCCGACACCACGGATAAACGGATTGAAACTAAATTTTGGGAAGTTGTTTGATATGCAAATATGAAGTCCAATTATTTTTGGGGATATTTAGCGCATGTGTAGAAGATATATATACTATAAGGTTGTTTTTTATATAATAATGTTGTATTTTTCATACCGCTATCAACATAGAAAAATTAGTTTATTTTTTCAAACAATGTCACCGTCGGGATACGAACCGCGAATTCGGGGTTCGTATCCCGACGGTGACATTGTTTGAAAAAATAAACTGATTTTTCTATGTTGACAGCGTTGTAACAATGGGTGTTTCTTAACAATTGTAGCAAAGAGTAGCTACTCTGTAAAATATTATTATAATTACTAACTGTAACTAAACTCATCTAAATATTAAATAAAAAATAAACATTTAACATAAATTACTAAACGGAAAATAATAATATAGTATTGAGTAAATAAGGATTCTTGTAGATTTTTATATGCAATATTGCTGAGTTATTGTACCAATTAAAAAATCAAGAATGAATAATCGTTAATTATGGGTTATTATTTTGATATTTTAAATCAAAATACTATACTACCTATTCAAAAACACTAATATAAAATAAAATGTAAACACTTAACACTTGAAAGAATAACCGTAATATTTCTATTCTATTCGATTAATAATTAAAATTTATAGACCTACATTTTAATTTCAACCTTTTCTCTTTGAATTATTAATGATTTATTTACTTATGTGTGGAGCATACTTACGACGCTGATGAGCATCAATAATCTGTTTGTCTGTTAAATATATTCTTACGTTTCCACATTTACAATTCATCATTCATAGTATTTTGGTACCTAGTATTTAGTAGATTATTTGAAAAATATTTTCCATAAAATATAATTAAAAATGAGACGCAAAAGATTTTTTGTAAATCAATATTTTATTATCTATTACAAAATGTAATACAAAATCACAATGTGTACTACATTAGATAGATGTCTCTTGTGTGCAGCACCAAACAATAAACAGTTATTCGTTCAATTAATTATAGTTGGAAGTACGTACACAAAACTTATAAAACTTATATTTATATTTATGTATTTCAGGTTTAAAATTTCATTAGAAAATAAAATAGTAGACTAATCATGAAACCGGAAAATAATGTTATTTTAATAATATATTTGCACGACTCCTTATAAAATAACTGTGCTTTTCATCCCTGTATAGCGGTAGTAATATGACCCATCACGTAGTCGTGAAAGTATGAAAACAAAAATAGCTTACACTTAGAAGTAAACTTGCTTAAAACTGAATTTTTCTTTAATTATGTAGCAATCAGCTCTTTTATAAGGCGTACGTTGCAAAAAATACTATATGGCTCTAGTGTGTGATGATATTATTATTTTAACATATAATTACCGTATTATATTACTACAAATCAAACAGTTATCATTGACTGAGCATATAACACATTTATAATCAAACAACATGATTTTTACAATTTTTACAAATTTCGTTGTTTTGAGAATATCATAATAACGAATATTTAGTTATTTAAGTACTGCAGTTATACGACACGCACTTTTCAATGTTTTTATCCATTGTCTTTATCATAATATCAAAATATACGGAGTTTTTATTTGTATTTCTGTAATTATATGATAATATGAACTAAATTTAGTTTAATACCCACTGTCAAAAAAAGGTTTAATAAATATTAATCAAAGATTGAAAAAAAGGTTACATAGTATCAAAAACAAAACAAAAATGTTAAAAAATCGAACTCATTACAATAACCCATTATTCTAGCAAATTAATAAATACAATGATTTAATAATTCTTTTAGTTTAGTTTATTGTAAAGAAATATTCCAAAATTGATAAAAAAAGAATTAAAATATATATAAAAAAATTAAGGTATTATTTCTAGTAAGTACCTTGACCTATAGATTTCTTCAAAAGTTAATACGGAATATATACCTTTCAACCATTTAAATATAATTTAAACCACTTTTTGTGGGCTATGTTCTACAGCATACATTAGCAATTTTTTAATTTTAATACAAAAATATGTTCCAAGCAGTCAGTAAACGGCCACGAAACCATCACCCGCATGCGCGGTAGCTAAAACGAAACTGTATTGGTTTTGGAACACATTTTAGGTACCTGTGCACGACGGTGTCTGTTTCGTGTCCGTTTGCTGGCTGTTTGGAATATACTACCTTATATTGCTTACACACAAAAATTTTATCAATATTATATATTGACCATTTTTGTCGGCCCATAGATTGCTAAAAAAATTTGACTAATTGAACTAAAATAGCTAGTAACTACAATTAACTATATTTCTATTTTAGTTTGAACTGAGCACAGTGAGATTAGAAATTAAATTAAAATTGTTTCTTTAAAAACATATATAGCTAACAGAAACTCGAAACAAAACAATACAATACCGGTCCAGCACTATAAAATACTTAAGAGTATTCGTCCCCGCAAATACCCCCTGCACCCTTCATCTCAAATCTTTTCCCCTCGCCTAAAAACGGTTCGCGCTCTCCCGACGCTATTTTTAAAGCTAGAGGGTTCTAGTAAACGCCAAATGGAAGACAAGGAATCAGACTACAGATCCTTCAGGCGAATTTTTTGAAAAAAAATTCCTGAAAAAACTTACAACCTTTTGAAAAAAATAATAAGTTACGTAATATTTCACACGTAGGCGAAACTGTTTTTCAAAAAATTCGCCTGAAGGATCTGTAGTCTGATTCTTTGTCTTTCATTTGGCGTTTACCAGAACCCTCTAGCTTTAAAAATAGCGTCGGGAGAGCGCGAACCGTTTTAAGGCGAGGGGAAAAGATTTGAGATGAAGGGTGCAGGGGGTATTTGCAGGGACGAATACTCTTCACATCGAGATACGAAGATCTTTCTAGACAAAATTGTTAGTGCGAAGTTTACCTATCATTGTCATAAGAATGAAACGAATGACGCTCTTAGAGTGTAAGAGTATAAATATTTACATTGAATGACTTGTGAACTATTGATAGTTTCATTTTTCTTGCAATTGAGACATAATATCAATATTTTACATTACTTTGTACAACTTAAAAATTCATATCATCTGTATGGTGATTTACTGACTTTATATTTATTAAAAAGATATAAGAAAGAAAAGCTCACAAAGTGGCTTAAAATTAAATTAGAAAAAAAAATAGTCTGCATTTATTTACGTACCATATTCTTTACACAATCATGATGCATGTACATTACATAATGTTATCAGTAAATATTTAAGTTCAATTACTAGACATTCATAAACCACTTCTATATGGGCAGAAAATTATTACAAACTGATGGATGGCATTCATCTAAATAAAACCGGTGTGAATATTATTACAAATATTTAAAAACAGCCTTTATCTCATTATACTAAAGATGTTTATGACGGATATACATTTTAAAATAAAATCACTAAAAGTCTAACTTACGACGCATATAAATTTCAAATTAAAGCTGACACGAAAATTCGCTAATATATTTTCTATTTGGATAAAAGTGTAGGATTATTTCAAAATATACTATAAACACATTTTTATTAAATACTGCAACAATGATTAGAATTTTCTATAAAAAAACAAAAATTACACAAAGGCTGTTTTTAAATAATCTGCAATCAGTTTAACACCATTTTTATTTGGATGTATACCGTCCGAGCTTAATAAATTTCCTCCACACTTAAATAGCTCGTACACGTCTAAAATTGTTACCTCATGCATTTTGTCGCATTCTTTGATGACATTATTAATATATTATGATACATCATGGTCTTTCAAGGGTGGTATCGTACAGAAATAAATGCGGTGGATTTTTTTTTTAATTCGCTTAAAAGCCACTTAAGACTTTTCGAGAAAGGCTTTCGGGGTGTACCTTAAGGTGCGTCGTTCGTTTCAATCATGACAACGACGGCACTACAATTAATAGGGCTAACGCTGTTGCCTGTAGCCCTGGCGACCCTTCTCCTGAGGGCGTTTACAGTTTGTCCTCCAATACAGAGGTCCAAACATAATTTACCATTTTTTAAATGGAATGGTATTTTGTTGGACGTATGTTGGAGGACTCGTCTCAGGACACTGTCCCCCAGGAAATTCTTCGGGATCTAAAAAAAAAAAAAAAAACGGTATTTAATACATAATATAGTAAAGATGAAATTAAGTTTTTTCAATTTTTCTAACATTTCTTCAGATATCCATGGAACATATTTTCTCTTTATTGCACCGTATACTAATTTCTTATTGCACTTATTAATTAAGTTCCTATCTATGTTCAGATCATGGTGAATTTGAAAACAAAAAATCGTTCCACCAATGGTTTCACGTCACCCGTTCTTGTCTCACTCACTGTAGTCGGACATTATCTCATTCAAATTGTAAATTGACAGTTCTATGAAAGTTAACTATTTCAATCAATTAATTTGTATTTTTTTCTCATTTACGAATAATTAATTAATTATAATTAGTGTATTTGCCATAAGGCACTTACATTATTGGCGTCGGTTGGATGACTGGACCTAGGGGTTGGACCATTTCTCGACGTTTCATAGCCCCCAGAATATTTTGGCACCATTTTAATTTGACAGAATTGTGCAAGAGAGAAACGATGTTTAGAGAGAGAACCCTGCCTAATAAGTATACCATGTAAAATTTCCGCCGTAGCTGTTCAGACTATCTGTATAAGAAACGTATGTTACCTTTGACAACAGGTCGCCTTCTTCATACACTTCCCTTACTATGGATCCTGGTGTTTCTGAATTAGGAACATTAATTTTTAAGCGGCGTCTGCAATAAAAAGAAAAAAAATATACAATTGAACTACACTACCAGTGCATTAATTTTAGCATATTATAGGTATGAGAAATTTTTCGACAATGTATTATTAAAAAAATTGTAGAGAATGTAAGAATTCTTTAACAAAAAGTGAACCCGTACATCTACATTATACCAAAATATGTTTTTAATAAAGAAAAAAAAACAAACAAATTATTTACAATTATTAATTTACTCACTGTACTTGTATGCAAAACATAACCACTAACATTAATTGTCTTAATTTATGTTTCTTTTGATGAACTTAACATATAATCTTTACCAATGCGTTTGGTTTATTTTAGATTGCGAATTTTCTAAAGATAGACTGATGATTTTTGTTGATTATAGGTGCTCGACACCTGAGATTATCAGCGTCTATTTCTTGAACTGAATGTTATACAGTGTGTATACGGTAATAGCGAAGATAGGGTAAACACGTTAATGAATTAAAGAAGGTTAAAAAGGCAAACTTCTCACTGCTCTGTGTCGCGTTGCCTATATAATTGTAAACCAGTATTAAATTTGACAGTTAGATATATCTATATTAAGATTTATTTTCAATACTTAATAAAAGTAATACCCAATTAATCATGAACACTTATATTTTAATATCACACCTGCAATGATTATACAAATGTACACATGGAATTTAACTGCTAAAGGACAACTGCAGCTTAAGCATTTATTTTTATATTGTTGATTGTAGTTTTAATTTTTCAAACTATTTATTTTAAATAAAATAAAATTTCTGTTATGGCGTGCTATGACGTGGGTAATGACTAGTAATTGTAATATTTGCTATTCGTTTGCATGCTAACATAATATTATGATATAATGGTTTCATATGTACAAAGTTAACCAAAGCATACTTGTCAGCTACCTAATTTATTGACAGATCTTTCAAACAAAAAAAAATTGGTTGTCTGTAAAGTCGGTTTACGGACGATAGTTTTACGTGATAACGTATTCCGTAATACATAACCTAAACCTCCCAAAATTTGGTTTCAATCCGCTTATCCTTGGTGTCGGAATGATAAGAAATGTCAAAAGTGACGTTTGCAACTTACAAAGTATTATGTTCTAATAATAATTAGTTATTCCAATACTTAACTTAGAAGGCGTTGCAATTCTCAAAATACTAATGTCAAAAAATTTAATTAACCCTCTACAGCCAGATTTAAAACACAAGTAAAAAAAAAATTTTCGAGTGATGTTTTAATTGAACTTATATTATTAATGCAACATACAATTATTAATAGTAGAATTAATCAACCCCTGTAGATTTTAGGGGTTTGTAACTTTTAGGTTACAGTGAGCGATAGTAGGTAGTTATTTAAAAAAGAACTATTGATTATGAAAGTTAAAAAAGCAGTTTTGTGTCGGTGTCAAACATAAGTGGACCTTGCATTTCTTACAAAAAATTTTTGGTGCACCATTACACCCTGGAAATTTACACCTCCCTCTCTTTTCCTGAAATATTGGCCAGTGTCCTATACCATCTCTTCTTGTGTCCAATGATGGCATTTCTGCAGGTTTACCTCTTTTTCGTTTTTGTTCAATTTCATTTTGCAGATTTGTAAGGCTAGGACGTCCTCGTTTTTTTTGATCTTTTTGTAGATCACCAATGGTACATAGCGTGCTGGCAAGATCAACTTTGAATTGCAGCAAGCTGAACTGCTCCTTTTTTGGAACTTTACAACTAACACAGTCCCTTCTGTATAATAGCCAGCTGTTCACAACGCACAAATCCATGAGGTGAAAGTAGATTTTATGGTACCATTTTTTGCTGCGAATGGTTGTTCGATACAATGCCACAAGAGAATCCACCAAATCTACTCCTCCCATAAACTGATTGTAAATAGTTACAGCATTGGGACAATCTACATCAATTCTAGTCTTGGTTTTAGAATCCCAGCGTTTGACTTGTTTTGTAGGATAAACCCCAGCAAAGGAACTTAGCAAGTGCACCGGTTTATTGTCGTACCACTTTATTGCCACTAATTCTACATCTTCTACAACTGCCTTTTTTTCTTCTACAGATCCTCTGCCTTTTTTGCTCATGTCTTTATCACTTGTAAATATGCATCCTTCTAAACGATTAGAACGCACTGTGCCCAAACTGTGAATTCCGATCTTATGCAATTCAATTTGTAGTTGCAAGCTGTTGAACCAATTATCAAAATATATCTTGTGAAACACATTTCTGGGAATAATTTTTGCTAAACGCAAAACAACATTACCACTAACACCAACATCTGGAAGATCAGAATCGTGATCTACAGCCCCACTGTAAAGTTCCCAGTTGTATACAATTCCGTCAGAGCCACATAACACGAAGGCTTTGTATCCCCATTTTTTCGGTTTAGCTTTCATGTACTGTTTTATAGAATGGTGACCCTTGTATGGTATCATTTGCTCATCTACACATACTTTTTCTGACATGGGGATTTTGTTAAAATTTATCACCACTTTATCAATAAAGGGCCGGATTTTGTATAATTTATCATTGCTTTCAGTAAGATGTGTATTGTCATTGAAATGTATTTTTGACTTTATCTCCTCCCACCGATTTCTTGACATCGCCTCTGCTACTTTTGACACCTGAGTGTCTCGTTGCCAAAACATTCTGGTACGTGGTAGGCCATAAATAGACATCAAAAATGTTATGCCTATAAACCGTTCTAATTCATCAACAGACAATGAGAGAGGCTTTAGCAAGTCAGATTGAAGCGAATATAGGTTGCTTTGTTCCACAATGTGTTCTAATATGTCTCTACCAATAAGCTTTCTAAAGTAGTGTAAAGGAGTACCAACATTTTCAGGTCCATCAGGTAACTGTCCTTTCCAAGGAAGAATTGGACGAATTTGCCGTGCTTTTCCAGAACTCCATTTTACATTTCTCTTTTTCATTTTTTTACTCTTTTGTTTTTGGGTACAATTTGCCCTCAAATTTACCAACGGAAGTTCATCTTCAGTTTCCCATTCATTGTGTCCTTCATCAGACTTATTATTGTTCAGGTCCTCTTCACTATCTTCTAAGTCGGTTTCAGGTATGACTATGTTCGTATTCTTGATTTCTTCATCTACTTCAACGAAAAAATCCGATTCATACGCAAGTACAGTGGCATCCTCTGCATCACTATCACTTAAAAGTGGGTCGTCAGAGTCTTCCGGATTTTCTACGATTTTAGTAAATAACCGAAAATCTTTGGTTCGTGAACTTTTTCCATAAAAACTTCTTGGATCCATGACTATAAACAAAATGTTATTTTAATCACTACAGACCATTGTAACTTTAAAGTAACATACCTGTTTTGCGTTGTCAATGTGTAAATAATAATAATTTTCCACCGTCTAAATGCACTCATACAACCACTGAACTCACATAAATCACAAAATATTTTTGTTTAGCACGTATGTTTCGTAGTTTTTAATAATTTCTTTGATTTTACTACTGTCAAAGTAGGCCGGTCACCATCATGTATCAGTCATATGGAATAACAATTTTAGAGTCGTTTAGAATACACTTGATGGCGTCATAAACGCTGAAACATGTAGCCATGATGTTACTTGAAAGTTACATCAAGCCATTAAAGATCTAAATCTCATATTTAACTGGTAATAGATATAAATTTGATATGTTACTTTGAGGTAACATGGGGCGGTAAAGGGTTAAACATTAGAAATGCAGCCGTTTTCATGTTAAGACAAGACATACGTTTGCTTCTAATTTTCATGTACGGCAAACAAAGACAACCGACCGCGTCGCGCCATGCATTAGACAACATTGCATTTATACAGCTATTTTTCTATATAAATTTGTATAAAATATTTTTCTATATAAATTTGTATAAAAAAACTGTTTAGGCAAATTCTGTTATGCGAAATCTATGTAAAATGTTTCTCCTCTTTCGTTTTGATCGGTTTGAAACCAGTCTTAAACGAAAGAGGAGAACATTTTACATAGATTTCGTATAACAGAATTTGCCTTAACAGTTTTTTTATACAAATTTATAAAGAAAAATAGCTGTATAAAATATAAATGCAATGTTGTCTAATGCATGACGCGACGCGGTCGGTCGTCTTTGTTTGCCGTACATGGAAATTAGAATATAACGTATGTCTTGTCTTAACATGAAAACGGCTGCATTTCTTATGTTTAATTCAATTTTTTGACATTAGTATTTTGTCAAATGCAACGCCTTCTAAGTTAAGTATTGGAATAACTAATTATTATTAGAACATAATACTTTGACAGTTGCAAACGTCACTTTTGACATTTCTTATCATTCCGACACCAACGATAAGCGGATTGAAACCAAATTTTGAGAGGTTTAGGTTATGTATTACGGAATACGTTATCACGTAAAACTATCGTCCGTAAACCGACTTTACAGACAACCAATTTTTTTGATAAAATAAACAGAATGACAAACCGATATGAAAAAAAAACATAACAGAAAAACAATATTGTAATGCATATCTGCATTGCGCATCCTTCGATTTTCTCCAAAAGATTATAAGGGCTCTTCATATTTAGGTACATGTCAAACATTTTACGAAAATTTATTTTCTATACACTTTACCGTTTGACCTGTAAAGCAAACAGACTAATAGACAAGCAAACACACATTTTCCAAAAATATGATTTTTAGATTCGGGGACCTTAAAACCAAAAAGATTGTAAAAAATTTTGAAAAGTAGATTTTGATCTAAATTAGTACTATTCCCCACTTGGGCAGTTGGGAATGGTAATATACTAGTAAGGAACTGAATACGTTACTACAACAATTAGCCATTAATAAAAAGTAATATTATTAATATTAATATGGTCAACAATGGTTATTTAAAATATAATCTCATTGTATTTTCGTTATATTCGCTAAATTACCGTTTACATATACTATACTAGGCAATTGTGAATACTTACTTAGATTGGTCCACTTCGGCCACACAATGGGCATCATAAGTGATTTTCAACTTTTTGTTCATTAAATTAAATAAATTATTGTAAAATAAAAAATGTATAGCATTTCCTTTGTAATAATTCATATAAACAAATTTTATACATATTGTTATTGTTTACTGTCAAATATTTTCACGACAATATTGTAAAAAAATTGGTATTTATTCCAATTATGATTAAATATGGACAAAAATACAATGCAATTTTCCTGAGTTTTTCTTAAGTACCTATACATACGAACTTTTATAATATGACGTGTATTGTGTGTTAGTTACATTTAATTTGTATGCAGCACTATGGATTCAAAATTGGTTATTATCAATCAATGTTTTGCAATTTTTGTACACAATCTAAAAAAAGTTTGATGGGTTTGCTTTTTATGTAAATGATTCGTCAGTAAGGGAAATATGAAGACAAGATTAGTTTAGAAATTTAAACACATAGTCAAAATTATAGCCACATTTGTTTAGGAAAATATGAATAAAATGGCTAGGTATAGCCGTGCCGTCCGGACCTCATGCCGCTCGACATTTTCTTCTGAGGAAAAATTAAATATGTTGTTTATTTAGATATATCCATTACAAATATTTATGAATTAAAAGAACTGTGCAGTGCTTCGAGAAATGATTAACTTTTAAACAATAATAATTGATAATAACGGATTTTGCTTCCATGGCTATTAAGAAAATAGCATAGCACAGCATATAGGAAAATTTCATTGTATATTATTTTAATTAATATGATTATAGGTATAATAGCTTTTTGTGTCCACGTACGAATATAATATATCTATGAATTCACACATATGAGTTTGTGATTATATAGAGTGAAAAAAATAATAATCCTTTAATTAGCATAACTTTTAGCTCAATCAAACTTATTTCCTCCAGTCGTGAACCTGACGATCGCATTTACACATAGAAATTATAATAAAATATTTACTTACCGAAATAAAATATTTTCACTTGCACTATAAATTAGCTAGAAAGTCCAATCTGATACAACAAGAAACTAGGTATAATGAACACAAAGTTAAGCTTTCAAAAAAAAAAAGAAAAATAAATCCGTTACCAAAAATACCGAATGCGAACGAGCTACGGCGAATATGTACGAAAGAACTGACCAGTGACCATGACAATATTATCTATCTATATATTATATAAAAGAGTTCCGTTACTGACAGACAACGCACCGGCCAAACCACTGAACAGATTGGGCTGAAATTTGGCACACACATAGTTATTACGACGTAGGCATCCGCTAAGAACGGATTCATTCAAATTCAACCCCTAAAAGGGTGTAACGGGGGTTTAAAATTTGCATGGAGAAATCATATAAGATACATAATATATCAATTCGAAAATGCGCAGTAGGTACTACTCCTTATCAACAAATAAAGAAGCACGTGTTTCGTGCTTTCTCAAAAACAACCCCTTCAGAGGGTGAAAAGAGGTAAAAAACTGTAACTGAAATACAATAACATTATTTTTTTCATTGTTTGGAATTTGTCTATTTGTTGGCACATTGTTACAAATTTTTTCAATTGTTACATATGTCAATTTGAGAAAAAAAAATTGGTTGTCTGTAAAGTCGGTTTACGGACGATAGTTTTACGTGATAACGTATTCCGTAATACATAACCTAAATTTATATAATAATTATAATAATTCGAATTGCATCTTTCGCTTCAAATTTAGGTAAATTTTATTAAGTAGAATAATAAAACACTATAAAAAGTACACTATTATTATATAAAAAACAACTATGGCATGTATCTCTTTTGCGCATGCGCCGATTTTCCCCAAAAAATTTACAAAAATTTCTAGTAAAAATAGATAGAGTAAACCGTTTTAAAAACTATATTATTATTATATAAAACATCATTATAAGAGATATATTCTTTTACGCATGCGCCGATGTTCCCCAAAAACAATAGGCCACTTCATATTTGCATATCAAACATCCTCCCAAAATTTGGTTTCAATCCGCTTATCCTTTGTGTCGGAATGATAAGAAATGTCAAAAGTGACGTTTGCAACTGTTAAAGTATTATGTTCTAATAATAATTAGTTATTCCAATAGTTAACTTAGAAGGCGTTGCATTTCACAAAATACTAATGTCAAAAAATTGAATTAAACATTAGAAATGCAGCCGTTTTCATGTTAAGACAAGCCATACGTTATTTTCTAATTTCCATGTACGGCAAACAAAGACGACCGACCGCGTCGCGCCATGCATTAGACAACATTGCATTTATACAACTATTTTTCTATATAAATTTGTATAAAAAAACTGTTTAGGCAAATTCTGTTATACGAAATCTATGTAAAATGTTCTCCTCTTTCGTTTAAGACTGGTTTCAAACCGATCTGATTTAAATTGAGCGAGAAATTAGCAAAAAGCACGCACAGGGTCAGGCGGAACGTTACGCGTTAGGAACGTTACGACCGTTAGGAACGTTACACTTTTTCGTGCATGCAGCCGGTGTTTTATCAATTTATAAGATTGGTGATTCATCAATTTATAAGACGTTATCACGTCAAAAAAAAAAAATATATAGGCGAACATAGAACCTCCTCCTTTTTGTTGAAGTCGGTTAAAAATATCTGTCTATCTATCTGTACTGATTGAAATCAAACGCACTGTATAATATAATAATAAAATCCGCGTATAACGATTCAGTTTCATGGCTTTTCTACTAAAACTCGTCAGTTTCCAAGTTTTAATCTGAGCATTGGTAAAAGTATCAATTGCACTTTCAATCTATTAATAAAAGTAATCAAAAAAATAAAATGTGGTTTGGTACTAAGATCAGATAACCTTGGCAGTTAGTCTTTAAAAAAATAACGGAAAACACTGCAAAAAAACTTACGATAAGTAAATAATTCAATATTAATAAAATTATAATACATTTTAGTTCGATGAAAACTGCAAAGAAAAGTTGCTAAATTAAAACTGGTATATTATTTTGTTATCGTTGCTAATTTAATTTTTAATCGGTTTGAAACTTTCATAATTTTTAATAAAATTTCAGAAAATTGAATGTGTAAAATCCGTTTACTGTCATTGGTCATAATATTAACAACTTTTTAGTTTGTAAATTAACAAAATACTTAAAAATATTGCGCCGCCCCTGAGATCGGTACTTGCAGAATTGGTTTACCATCTTCTATACATTTCCGGTCAAGTTAATTGTTACAGAAAAATATATATTCATCTGTCTTTATCTATCTATTCGGTTTCTCTTATTATTGAAATGACCACTGACCAATAAGAAATTCCCAATTGACCGTTATTTTTGTTGTGTTTTATTACCAACCGATTTTTGATTTCTCACACAATCTCAGTGAAAATGTTAAATTGATAAGATTGATTAATTATCTTGTGCTTTGAGCCAATTTGCATTTTATTGAGATAATTATATACGTATCAGCTTACGATCTGCGCTATTTAAGTGTCCTGATATCATAAAACTGATATAAATAATTTAGTTGGGTGTTTTTACTGACTAATCTTATTTATAATAATTAAAGTATCTGTAATTGTCGCTATAATTAATATTTTTTACAGGAATATCTATCACGTATTTACATTAAGTTTTAAATATTGTTTTGCTTTTGAGTTTCAGGAAATAGGTATGGCAACAGAATACACCGCGGCTGGTCAAAGATACCGCATCGTCAGGATTGTTGGTGATGGGAATTGTTTTTTCCGAGCTACCTATAGCCCATTTCGAAGAAGACAACCAAGAAGCTCATCGTCTTGTTCGACAACAAATAATTGATTATATCTTAACACATTGGGATTTATTCAAGGATTTTATTATAGGTGACGAATCGTATCAGGGTAAAATATGCTCTTCAGAAGATTATCGCGCCGTCATGTTACAAGACGGTAAATATGGTGGGCCCCAAGAGATGGCTGTTGCAGCATTGATTTACAGAATTCATCTCCAAATTTTTGATAGAGAGGACAACAACCGATCCGAGTTTTGAGAGTCTGAATTTGAGACGAAAGTAAAACTGTTATTTAGTCGGGGTGCTAATCGAGATTCAGGACATTTTGATGTCCTTGAAGACATCGTAAATGATGATTTATTATAAAGGACCTAATACATAATAATAATTTAAATAAACGGTCTACGAAAAAAATTTAGCATTTGCTTATTTAGTCCAAGTTTCCATTATCCTACTACTTTAAGGTCCCGCTATTGGTGGGACAGTCCCGTTTTTTAACAATTTGTCCTGCTCCCCTCGGCGTTTTAAAAAAAATTTTATGTGGTTATTTAGCCAGGATATGAGTTTTATATTATTATATTTGTTAATTTTATAATTAATCCAGTCAACGAAGGAAAAATAAAAACAATAAATTGTGTAGTCTGGGTTATTATTTCAAATGATAGGGGTGATACCCAGGTATAACATATTAAAAGTCCCCAGCGGGGGGGCACTTGCTTTGGGCGGGAGGGGAGCAAATAGGTCCCATTTTTTGGTTCTTCCTGATTATGCGTTTTAGAAAAGAGAACCTTTTATAAAAAAGAAAGCTGATTAAATTTTCTACAAAATGCCGTATAATTTTTTTTTTTAGCTTTATTAATAAGGGAGATACGGGACCCGTTAAGAAATAGATTGGACGGAGACAAAGTTGCAAAGCTATTGTTTATTAAATATAATTTGCTACTTCTGGAGTCAATGAATTTGATTTAATTTGCTAACTGTTATAAAAACGCGATTATTTTTATTTGTGACACCTATATTTATTATTTTTTAATTGAAATTAAAGATGCTGACTGCTTAATGTTTGTAGTGTTTGTACTATATTATTTTATTGCCTGCCCTTAACACATCTTTCTTCTGCCACCATCTCCGATTCCGGTTCCGACTCCGAAAAACCAAATTTAAAAACTCCGACTCCGACTTCAGTTCCGATAAAACCACCTCCGTAACATCCCTAATTTCAACATGAACCAAAAGACAAAAAACTAATGGTATATTGGATTGAATGTAAGGAAGAATCTTCATCTATATTATTATAGCTCAACGGAATAATAGACATTAATTTTCTAAGGCAATGATACTTTGTTTTCAGTTTGTATCACATTTATATCCCTTGCATTTCCTTTTGTATTTGTCATAAATATATAATTAATATATCATTTTGTAAGAAATTTAATAAGCTTCATTACGTTTTAAGGTTTTTTTTCCTACGACGCTTAGTTTTTGAAATATTTAGGAAAAACTAAAATATGGGACATATCCCCCCCTACCCCGCCTAAAGCAAGTGGCCCCTGGCTGGGGACTTTTGGTATGTTATACCTGGGGGTCAACCCTATCATAAAAAATATTAATCCAGACTACACAATTTTTTGCATTTATTTGCCAATTTCGGGTCTTCGTTAACTGAACTAAATGTGAAACTTTATTAATAACAAATAATTGTTGAGAACTATTTATCGAGAACTGCTTATCAAAGTTCGCGTTTTTGATCAGCTGTTGGAATTATTATATTTTGTAAATTGTACTTATGTTGAAATTGAAAAAAATTATATTACAATACTAAGTATTTCTGCGTTCTGCGAAAAATTTTGTTGCTCCATATAGACCAAATGTTTAATAAAGAATCCCCTTCCCCTGCATTACCAATGTTAAAATCTGGTCCCCTTAAACTACTTATCGATACAGATATAATAAAACGCAGTGACTATTAATCCGGCTACTGGATGATTAATATATAATTATTTGTCCGACTAAGCTTGTTTTTTTTTTTTTTTTAATTAAATATAATTTGGATGAATAGCCTTTTTAAACGCTTTTATTTAGCTTTTTCAACTACTTATGATTATCCGATTGAATTAAAATTTTGCATAGAGGTATGTAGTTCCGGTGACAATTATACAATATTATTAAAACTTATTGACCGTTCCGGCTTTCGTTCGGTTGCAAATCGCACTTTTAATAAAGCACACTAAAAACCTGAAAATAAAATAGGTAAAGAAGCTTTTGAAGTTAAACGGTTTTTAGTTCCGACGACAATACAATATTATAAAAACTCCGGGTCGCAGTGCCAAACCCTGCCGACAATATATTGTATTTGCTAATACAGGTAGGTAGTGTGGCTTTACTACGTAAGCTTAGGTTTGTTTTTGGACAAAATAAAAAAATACCTCTTAATACAACCCTTAAAATAATATTTTTACCATTCCAACCCACAAGTGGGGAATGGTACTAGTTTAGGTCAAAAATCACTTTTCAAAAATTTTACAATATCTTTGCGTTTTGAGGTCCCCTGACATATTTTTGGAAAATCTCTGTGCGTCTATTTGTCTGTGAACACGATACAGGTCAAACGAATGAGCGGATCGAAACCAAATTTTGGGAGGATGTTTGGTATGCAAATATGAAGAGCCCTATTGTTTTTGGGGAAAATCGGCGCATGCGCAGAAGAGATTTGCTATAACGGTGTTTTTTATATAACAATGGTATATTTTTCATAACGGCTTATTATTTTATTTATTTTTTCAAGAAAGTTTCGTTAAAAATTTTTTTTCTAAACTTTATAGTTTCGGAAATATTTTGAAAATAAAAAAAAATAAGCCGCTCTTTTGTTTTATGGATCTGTCAGAAATAAACAAGTTCGACATGTTTTGATTAATATTTACATGACGTGGAACATATTATGTAGGTAACCATGGCAACGATTAGCAAATATCATATTGAATACTAGCCATTACCCGCGTCACCTCTCGCTATATAAGATAGGTATTGTATTTTCTTTATTTTAATCAAATGTCAACATTTTTGAAGTTGGAATGGTCCCGTCGCCCAATTGGCTGGAATTTTTTACTTAATTTTAATGCTAATATCAATCCAACATCTGCATCAAATTAAATACACCGCTTCAGTATGTAAATCTATACCCACAAACACTGAGAAATATGAATATTTTGAATTAACACAAAACTGCTATTTAAAATTTTTTTCTTTGCTTCAATAAAAATTCTTTTAGAACTGAATTTCATTCAAATAAATATTTGTTTCCGTCCAACAAAAAAGTGTTTCTATTTAATAAATAATATACAAGTACCTATGTAATCATTTTAAATCAATAGAACTTTTATATTAAAGATAAAAAACAAAATAATTTTCTTTTTCAAACTAAATTTTCAGTTTGTTAAATTTCAATAAATTAGTCAGAGTGCCCGTCGGCAAAAATTTTATTGATACATACTCTCCCCAAACTTTGTACATGGCTTCATTAGGCCTAGTCTGACACCTATTTCCTCTATGATTTTGGGGCGTTTTCCCTCTAAATTTTCCGATACATGTCGTTTTGACGACATGTAAAAATTTTATACATACTGTTTAGTTTTTTAATTGGATAGCTTAAAAACTTCAACCAAAACGCTAAAATAATGTTCTCTGACAAATAACATGAGCCATTTAAACACCTCGAATATGTCGAAAAAACGACTATAAAAAAAATATCAATAACCAGCTGATTTTCTCATAGTATCTTATATTTGAACACTGCAAAATCAACTTTTCATATTGTCTGACGGAGATAGTTTTCCTATTTTCCAGTCTGACGCGTCAAAGTTGTCGATTTCATGACCACAAAAAAATTTATTAATAACCGTCAGACAATTAAAATATTATACGTAGAAAAGTATTTTTTAATAGGTGGTACAAGTGTCTGATAAATAAATTGGAACGCAGCTAGTGTCTGACGAAAAAATGTCATTTTTCAACAGTCTCGAGTATCAATATTCAAGGGTTGTAATATTAATTATTTCAATAGTTATTATTCAGCTTTTTTACGGTATTATAAATAAAAAGTACAGTATTTAAGTAGTTAATAAACCATTAATAAAAATACTCCATTTTGACAAAATTTTTTGAAGCACTTGTACTTGGATTATACCCTACATGACGTGTCTATCGCGAATCGAATCGTTTTGATTCGATCACCACCCGTAACTGAGTGATTGAATTACTGAATCTTACAAAACAGAGTTTTTTATGGTAGAGTCGCGACTCGTGAGTCATAATAACATACAACAATCACTGAAATGAATCTCGCTCCAAAAAATGGATTATTTTCACGTAAAAGACCCTGTTTCACTGTCAGACAATTTATTTGTTGTATTCTACATTTCATTTAAAAAACAAAAATTTAAATAAAAAATACCACCTATTAAAAAATACTTTTCTACGTATAATATTTTAATTGTCTGACGGTTATTAATAAATTTTTTTGTGGTCATGAAATCGACAATGTTGACGCGTCAGACTGGAAAATAGGAACACTATCTCCGTCAGACAATATGAAAAGTTGATTTTGCAGTGTTCAAATATAAGATACTGAGAAAATCAACTGGTTATTGATAAATTTTTTTATAGTCGTTTTTTCGACATATTCGAGGTGTCAGACATTTTAAATGGCTCATATTATTTGTCAAAGAACATTATTTTAGCGTTTTGGTTGAGGTTTTTAAGCTATCCAATTAAAAAATCAAACAGTACCTACATATAAATTTTTACATGTCGTCAAAACATGGGGAGCGGACCGTACGATTATGCTACGAATTTATCGCGCACTCGCACGTTCCAAATTAGATTACGGTAGCATTGTGTACGACTCGGCGCGTAAGTCGTACATAAGAACGTTAAATGCCGTTCATCACGCTGGAGTTCGACTATCTACTGGTGCTTTTCGATCTAGCCCAGTAGTCAGCATGCTTGCTGAAAGCGGAGAGCTTCCACTTAATATCAGGCGGAAAAGAAACATTGTTTCCTATGTTTCCAAGCTCCGTAGTCAACCTGATCACCCTACATATAGTTGCGTATTCGAACTTCGGATTTTCTTCTTTTACCGCAGAACTTTTTGCAATTTTGCAAGCCTTGAGACACGTTCAAGATCCGAATAAGTATGTCATTTGCAGCGATTCTCTGAGCGCACTTCAGGCTATGCAGTGTCCATATTCCAGCTACCCTCTGATCTGTCTTATTCAGGATAAGATATATTCCCTGAAGAGAGGTGAAACCATCGTTCGGTTTTGCTGGATTCCCGGTCACATGGGAATCGTGGGAAATGAACTAGCCGACACTGCAGCTAAAGACGCCGCAAATGACGGTCAAAACGTATTTTGCGTTGTCGGTGACGACGTGAAGAACGGCCTTATTACAGCTGTCGTTGAAAACAAATTAAGAATAATCAAACCTACAGTTGACCCATGGCTTACATCTTGCCGTGCCTCCAGATGGGAGGAAGTGGTCCTTACTCGGCTTCGCATCGGTCACTGTAGGTTGACTCATGGATTCTTGATGGCACGCGAGGAACCGCCATACTGTGAGACGTGTGACACCCGAATCACCGTCTCACATATTTTAATTGAGTGTGTCCAGTTTAGGGACACACGACAGCAGATCGGATTGTCAAGTGATCTGTCCGTGATTTTAGGGAATGACCCGGACAATGTCGATCTGCTGTTTCTATTTTTCTTTGATTTTATTTATTTATTTATTTGTTTTTGTTACTTGTTATTGTTACTTATTAATTTTTATCTTTTTTTTTAAATGTTGTTATTTTTATTTTAATAGAGTCTTTACAATTCTCTTTTTTGTTGACAAGTTGATTTTTTGTTTTTATTTTTTATTTTTTTTATTTATTATATAGACGCTTATGACCTCAGCTGTTGAGCGTCTATAATTTACAATCTCTCTCTCTCTCTCATTTATGCAAATAAGAACAATGGGGTGCGAAAAACAATATAATCTTAAAGGTAATTGCATTAATGTGCCAGTTAACATTAATACTAACGTATCAATGCTGCCTAGAAACATTCAACAGTCTCACACAATTCATGTAAAAATTATGCGGAGAACGCAAGATTATCAAGCTTACATTTCTGAAGTTATACGACCGGAAAAAATATTCGCAGCTGCTCAATATTTATGTCACAGCCCACTGTACCAAAAACATAATATTATATTAGATGCATCGTGGTTTCAAAATAATGTGTCGGTAATGCAAGAAGATGAAACAGTTAACGAAAATGATATCGTAACAGGTACTATAGACGAAAATGATGAATGGGATGAAACATTAAATGAATTACCTCTAAATCCAGGAGGTCAAGAAACACTTCTAGCAGACGAATCTATTGTTGGACTGGGAATTAAATTTGCACCTGGAGAAAAAAGCACGCCTATATCACTCTTAAAAGATGAAGATGTCGAAGCATTGTCATTTCCAAGTATTTATTGTGGCCAAATTCGTAGCTATCCTGATCGAACAACACTAAATCAAATAGGAAAATCTGAGGCAAGAATGTATGATCGAAGGTGTTCACTAAATATACCGAAACTTATAGTTACTTTTTGTCGTGAACGAATTAAAAAACTATTGAGTACTCTACAGTTGCATTTGAGGAAAGGAAGAAATAATGATACTATAACAGTTTCAGATGTACTAAACAATTAATACATCAACAATTTGATATCAGAAAATCGAGCGTACAAAATTTTAGAAGTAGATCGAAGTAGTCCATCTTTCTGAGAGCAGAAAAAGAGAAACGTAATGGCCATGCTCAGACAGTTAGGTAAAGCATCTGGATTTTTCGCCGGCGCCGAAACAAAATGGAGTGAGCTATTATGTATCCTCTCAAAAGTCGTCGATCGAGTGGAATTAAGTTTGGCTTTTACCATGGCAAGAAAAGGCACGACTAATTCAAGCAGATCCAGTTACTTGTGCCCGTTATTTCGATTACAGACTTAGACAATTGTGGTCTGTTTTAAAAAATCGCAACGGTCCTTTCCGACATTGTCCTCTGAAAGACTATTATTATCGAGTTGAATTTCAACATAGAGGTAGTCCACATTTGCATTGCTTATTATGGCTAGGCAATGCTCCTGAGTACAAGGAAAACTGTTTAGAAGCGACTAAAAAGTGCATAGAATTTATTGATACTCTAATAACTTGTAGGAAAAACGAGTCTCTCGGAGAAGTAATGAATTATCAAACTCACAGCGATTCAAGAAATTGCAAGAAAGTTCAGGGAAATAAAATTAGTTGTCGTTACGGAATACCTCATCCACTAATGAAAAATACGGAAATTCTTGAACCATTACCAGTAGACACTGACAAAGATAAAAGAAAAAATTTGAATGAAAAACAACAGCTAGTTGATGATGAAATGGAAAAATTGGCAAGCAAAAATCCTCCAAATGATGTAAGCAATATAGATGACCTGTTGATAAAATTGAAATTATCATATTCCGATTATATATTGGCGTTAAGATCAAATTTGAAAAATCCCAAAGTATTTCTTAAAAGAGGAATAAATGAAATTCGCATTAATGCTTACAATAAAGAAATTTCTAAACTACATGGTGCAAATATGGATTTCCAATATATTTTAGATCCATATGCATGTGTATCATATATTGTTAATTACATTAACAAAGATCAAAGAGGACTTTCTAAAACTTTAAAAGATTTATCTATAATGGTTCAAAAGGACAGTGATACATTACAAAATCAGATGAGAAAGGTTATTAACGTGTTTGTTAATAAAACTGAAATATCTGCTCAGGAAATAGCATATCATTTTTTAAGTATGCCAATGTCTGTGTCTTCGCGAGATTGTGTTTATATAAACACATTACCACGTGATGAAAGAACTACAAGAAGCCCAAAAAAGAACTCGAAGAATTGGCACAATTAAATCCACAAACAACCGACATTACCACTTTCGGACTCTTAGATCACTATAAACAGCGGCCTGACAATATGAAAGATGTATGTTTAGCAGATTTTACAGCTAACCATACATTTTCAAAAAAAAATCCGTCAAAACAACATGATATATTTGATATTAATATAAATGAAGATGCACTTAATAATATCGATGATGAATCTTCTACTATCATAATTAAATTGAAAGACAATTCAGGATATTTAAAAGAGCGGAAAAAATCTAGGGTGATTCGATATAGATCATATAAAGTGCACGTCGACGAAATAAATTTTTATAGAGAACAAGTGATGCTATTTAAATCATGGGATGATGAACCAGATGCAGGTACAGCTGTCGAAGATTATAATTTGTATAATGATATAATTTCGACAAACAGACGAAAATACATATACGATGATAGCAATGACTACGATAATGAATTAGTTAGCATCGACAGTGCAGATAGTGAAAACGAAAATGCGGAAACAATAAACGATATTGCTACAGGACTGGCTGTGTATGATCCGAACGAATTAACATTCGATGTAGATATTGAAACGGGTGGAAAGGAAGCTACTTCTAAAGGCGAATTGTTCATTTTACCCAGACAAATACCAGACGACGATGATTACGAGTTGATAAGATCTCTGAATGATAGACAATATTTATATCACCAGAATTTAATGCAATTGATACACTTATGTTTATGTTTATGCATTATATCAGCGGAGCCGCAGGAGTAGGAAAGAGTCGATTGATTCAAGCGATAACGCAAAGTGTAATTAGAACATTTAACCAGCAGCCTGGCAGTAACCCAGACAATTTATTGGTATTACTTACTGCTCCGACAGGAAAAGCTGCGTTCAATATTGGCGGTTTAACACTTCACACTTCATTTTCTTTACCGATTAATCAGAATACCTTAAGTAATTTAAGTTCCGATGTAGCGAACACGTTATCAGCTAAGCTACATCACTTAAAACTTATTATAATCGACGAAATAAGCATGGTGGGACAGGCTATTTTTGATGGTAAATAAGCGTTTGAAACAGATTTTTCATAGTGATAAACCGTTTGGTGGAAAATCAATTATTGTACTTGGTGATTTCAATCAATTAAAACCGGTGATGGATTCATGGATATTTGAAGCTAGTTCAGATCCTCTCTCTTTACTTTGTGGTTCATCTCTATGGCGCTGTTTCGTCATTTTCGAACTAACAGAAATAATGAGACAGAAGGATGATAAGAAATACGCTAAAGCCTTAAATAACTTAGCTGAAGGCGTTACAACTGAAGAAGATGACTGTTTATTTCAATCTCGAGAAATTAGAAATCTGTTACCAAATTCAATTCCTCTCAATGATGTAAAACTATTTGCTACAAACTATGAAGTTCACGCATATAATTCCAGTTTTTTGGCCAGTCTAAATACAGACGGCCATTTTATGATCGCCATGGACGGCGTAACGGGAAGTAAAAATAATGACGAAATACAATATTTAAAAAATCGTGCACGATCACTTCCCACTAATCAAACACAAGGCTTAGCAGCAAAACTGAATTTAAAAATTACAGCACGTTATATGTTGACTATCAATATTGATACAGAAGATGGACTGACAAACGGTGCATGCGGAAGACTGAGACATATTGACTGGGATTATAATGCAGAGCGTGAAAAAAATCCAGTACGATTCTGTTTACATTTTGAGAACGAAGGAATTGGTAAAACTCAAAGACGAAAATGGTTTACCTACATGCAAGAAAAACAGATCGACTTATCATGGACTCCAATAGAATACTGTACAAGAAATTTGAAATTAAGTAAAAACTGTCAACTAATAAGAAAACAATTTCCTTTAGTTCCTGCTGAGGCAATGACAATCCATAAATCACAAGGATCCAGTTATACTCACGTTATAGTTTGTGCGGGTAAAAGAATGGATCGAAAAATGATGTACGTGGCATTTAGTCGTGCAACCAGTGCCAGTGGTTTATTCGTAGATGGTGAATATAAACGTCCGATAAGACCTAGCGCAAGAGACAAAGTTGTACAAGAAATGAAACGAATTAAGTCAGAAAATTCGATGACAATTGATTTGAAATTTCATCATCAAATGAATAATTCCAAGTATCGTCTAAAAATGGTTTTCCACAACACCCGGTCCCTGCACAAACATTTTGAAACTATAAAACAGGAAAAATTGTTCATGAACTGTGACATTCTCATGTTTGTTGAAACGAGAACTCTAATGTGTGATAATATTGATATTTCCAATTTTGATATAATTCACAGACGAGATAATATTGGCAATTTTAGAAAACCTGCATTTGGTTCTGTGTTATACGCCAAACAGTGCATTTCTGGCAGAATTATAGTTTTCTATGAAAAATGTGCTTGGAACAATAATAATTTCGTGAACATTATTGGATGGAGAATAGGAAATGTGGGTGTAGTGTTCTTGTATAGGTCGCCAAATTTTCCTTTCACTTGTTTTTGCAACTGTTTAATAGAGGTCTTGAGCGTTGTTAATTCTCTTAGTTTAAGTTATGTCATTATCGTTGGAGATTTTAATATTGATATTAAAAAAATATTTTCCAATCTAATTACTTAGAACAGCAAATGCAAAATAACGGACTTCAATTTTCTGTGGACAAAAATAAAATATCGACAATTTATGGTTCCTTAATAGATTTATGCTACGCTACAGAACATGCAATTCAAACTTCATTTTATCCATGCTGTTATAGTGATCATAAACCACTAATTTTATTGAGATAAAATTTCAATTCAGTTAAAGATTTCAGTACAGTCAAATCCTTAGAATCTTGTATTGCTCTCTTACCACATTCGTTTAATGTCATTTTCATTGCACTGTATCAGGTCTCTTCTTGAATCTCGTCTCGATAACAACTCTTCGAATCAATCAGTTCGGAAAAACTGTGCTTCCAGTCGGTACGCTGATCAGGAAAAACGGTTCTGAAGAACTGGTTGTGTCAAACGCCAAAATCTGCTTCGATCACTCGCTCCGCTTCTTCGTATCTGTACCGCATTTGTAAACCGCTTCGTCGAATGTTAAACTCCGCTCGAACACGTCTCGTCACTTCGTCTCTGTATAAATATTGCACTGTCTCAGGTCGTGACAAACGTGAATGTCTGCTTTGATCAAACGCTTCACTCATACTACCACAATTAATTGTGCAAGTTTTAACCAATTATAATTAGGGACCGGGTCATTTAAAGAAATGGCTAGCTTCGGTATAAAATGCATTTTATGAAACAGTAAAGAACTAATAAATATAATGAAATATAATGCAAGAGAGTGAAGAAGCAGTCTGGTGACGAAAAAGGACTTTTAACGCAAATTAATAAATATTGGAAAGAATGAATAAATGATTGACTTCTAAACGAAGGTGGAATAAATAATTAGTATGAAGATTATGAATGGGAAGATGACTCAAGATTTTTCATCACGCTTTAAATAACAGATAAGTTTTTTTTAAATATTAAATTATAATCATTTGTAATACAACTATACTTAACGAAATTTTTAGAAATATTTTATGTTTTTCAGATTATATCGTATGACGAACATCTACTACGAATCTATCTACGTCTTCATTTGGGACTTTTCAAAAAAAAAAGAACTGTGTTAATATTGTTGCGTGCCCTGATGGGACGCCTATGGAATTCGGTAGAAACTACTAGAACCAACAACAATGGAAACAGGTAACGAACACCCGATTTCGGAGACACACATACATGTAAAGGAAAGTATCTCTGGGCGGGAAGCAGGTAGCGAAGTTAGACCCGATTTCTTAGAATTGCTTGGAGAGAACAGTAGATGTAAAGAAAGGGATCTCGATGCGTGGAGAAAATTCTAGAAGCATGGACCGAAAACTATATAAGGAAGTAGAGTGAGCAAGTCAAGTCAGTCAATTATTGGAGCTGTTCGTTGTGTTGACACAGTGCTCTGGCATTACTACATAAATTATTCAGTTATACTGTGAAAATAAATAACTTTAGTGAGTGCAATTTATATAAATCTGTTTAAATAACTTTTTGTAAATACAAGTGTGAATCAGCTACTGTACTAGCTAAACTTTGTGTTGTGTTCCTGTGTTGTAGTAAATAGTTTGTGTACATAATTTAGTGACTCTATATTCTCTGTTACTTAGTCTTTTATTTTATAATTTAGAACTATTAGTTTTGTTTCTGTTAACGTTATTATTTCTGTTAAGTTAAAGAAGTACGCTTTCGTTTGTGTGTTTTACTGTTTGTTAAACATTTATTTTTACTGTAAATAAATAATTTCCGTCACGGACTACAGCAGTTTTGTTACAATATAAATATCGTTGTTTAGGACATGTAATGTACATATTATATACTATAGTAATCTAGTTTTAAAAATAATGTGATATCATGTCTAAATAATCACTGTAATAGATATAATTGTATATTTTCTTTCTGATTCTTTCGTATGGGTTTTTGCAGTTGGTTTGGAAGTGAAAACTAATTCATTTCCAATACAACTTTCCCAAGGCTAGCGAATAAAGTATTAAATGCAACAAACATTTGTGTGTTTCATTCGAATACTAATGTAAGCTATATTTATATATATATATTCCAAAGCTGGATTTTTTTTGGGATATTTTTAAAAAATAACAGTTTACTGTAAAATTGTCGCGCCTTGTAATTTTTGAATTACTTGCATATACTCCCACTGGTTTATATTATAACGGTTAATTAGTGTGTATATTTTTACAGGATAGTTAAGAAAAAAATGTTAAGTTAATAATTTGAATAAGTAATTATTAGACAGATGCAAACGTCATTTTTGACATTTTTTACAATTCCAACACCACGGATGAGCGGATTGAAACCACATTTTGGGAGGATGTTTGATATGCAAATATAAAGAGCCCTTTTGTTTTTGGGGAAAATTAGCGCATGCGTAGAAGATATAATATATACTATAAGACTTTAAAGAATAGCTTCTGTTGCTACATTGTTGAAACACTCATTGTTACATGTCTATATTAGAAAAATTTACTTCTCAAACAATGTCACCATCGGGATACGAACCCCGAATCTTTCCACTATCGCGGCGGACTGAGTTACATTACTCCACAGTGACACAGTAAGGTCAATTCATCATTCTAATATATAGCCATTTGTAACTGTATATTTCACATCATGCGAGAGCTAATTTTTATCTTAGATAACGTCAGATATGAACCTTCACAGAAGTGAGAGCTGTGGGTGAATCAACGATGAAAGTTGTTTTCTTATATTAATCTGATTCCTAAATCAAGACAATTTCTATTTCATTAGGAAAGATAACAGCGAAAAATTAGCTCTCGCATGATGTGAAATATACAGTTACAAATGGCTATATATTAGAATGATGAATTGACCTTACTGTGTCACTGTGGAGTAATGTAACTAAGTCCGCTGCGATAGTGGAAAGATTCGGGGTTCGTATCCCGATGGTGACATTGTTTGAGAAGTAAATTTTTCTAATATAGACATGTAACAATGGGTGTTTCAACAATGTAGCAACAGAAGCTATTCTTTAAAGTTATTAAATAGTAGTACCGTATTAAAATTCACATATACTATAAGGTTGTTTTTTATATAATATTGGTATATTTTTCATACCGGTTTATTATACTATCTTTTTTGCGAGTGTAATTTTTTTTACGAAAAATTGGCGCATGCGCAGAAGAAATATTTGCTATCGTATAAATTTTTTATTTATTATTAAATTTGTTAACAATTTTTTTTGATTTTTTGTTTTTATTTTTTATTCTGATGTTTTTTTATTATATCGACGCTGATGACCTCAGCTATTGAGCGTCTATAACTCACAATCTCTCTCTATACGATACTCTTGATATCAACGGAGGATTTTTTTTAATATCACTTTAAATTGAGCACCCACTTTAATAGGAAATCTAAAATTCTCTAGATTTTGTGTCCTATAAAAAATATTTGTACGACATTGGGTTTCTTGAAAATTGAAAAAAAACTAAAAATAAAACACGTCAACTAAGCCGACTAGAAAACTTTAAAAAAATGTCCCAATTTACGATTAATACAATCTGTTCTATTAAATTCAATAAAAATTTACAATGTTAATATTAATTTCGTGATTTCAAGAAACAACATGTTTAATATCTCACTAACTTCTGCAGCATCATCAAAATGTTTATTTAAACTTCATGTAGTGTGAAACATAATTCGAAAATTTTCTGTGCGTCTCTCAAATAAAAACAAGTGAGTTGCTTACAAAGCTACGCTTTCTTTAAAACTTTTAATTTTATTATGTGTGTCTACTGGAGACTTCGGACTTTTAAAGTTTCCTGCAATGCACAAAACCGCTTAGGGAAGTTGCTCGACTGCATCCGACATAAAGAGCATTTCATGGTAAACCTGATTTGATGTGGTATTGCCACACACTTGTAAGTAGTCCCTGGGCTTTTATGTATTTTTATTTCCTTTCTCAGGAACTACAGTTAACTTTTCTCTCTCTATATGCGAATTACTGCATTTTCTTGAGAAGTGTGTTATTTATAATAATTTTTCACGCACAAAAAATTGCTACCAAATAAATATTACGTGTACCTACGACAACACAAAAATTAATAATCTTCGTGATAAAACCACGCGAGATATGTACGTCATCGAGTTCTCAGCTCCTGCTGAAACGAACATAGTCGCGAAGGAGACTGAGAAGCGGACAAAATATCAAGACCTTCTTTTTGAACTCAGGAAGCAGGATCCAGAGTGTTCTGTTAAATTAATTGTTCTTATAATTGGTGTTCTTGGAAGAGCCAAATCTTCACTATTGGCAAATATCTAGATATGCAGCTGCGTGTCAAGCCAAGTTCAACCAAGAAAAAAGAAGCAGCAGCCGTGTGTTATATTACACGAACCATTTGGAGCCATTTTTGACCACTTAATAACTCAAAATCCATTTAACATAAACACATGTTTGGTTTATTTATTCAAACCCCGTAGATTAACTAGAACCCAAATTTCATAAATACAGCTCAAACGTTTCTTGTAATATTAACGTCTAAAAATCTTTTGGTCACTTTTGCTATCTATTGTCGCTCAATATAGCTTCTAATTGATGTATGGAAATGTCTTTAGTTGGTTTAGAGCAGAGGTTCCCAAACTTTTTTGTCTCGTAGACCACTTGCCATGTTTTTCGGTTTTTGACAACCGATATAGTGCCACTCACTTTGAACAATTTAAATTTATAACGGTAGTGAAATGTAGTGTGAAATGTTTAGTTTTATACATTTATTAATTAGATTCAAATTAAAATTTACTTTCTGTTACATAAAATAACTAAGCAAAAAATAAATGCTTTTAGTGTGAGGGATGAATCTGATGTTTTAATAATAAATTTTCAACATTTGGCATTAATTTAGTTAGATTTAATCTTAAATCTCTTCGGTTAACGATGTCCAGTTTATTTCTTTTTTTGTTAGGAGATTCACTATCGTTGACCCGCATTTTCATTTCATGGACCCCCAATTTTTTTCCCGCTGACATGGACCCCTTGCAAGTTGTCGTCGACCCCTAGGGGTCGATATAGACGACTTTGGGAATCACTGGTTTAGAGTAACAAGACGTATTGACCCTATGATGTCAATCTTGTCGATGAACTAGCATAGTTAGCCGTTTTCAAAACTTGAAACGCGTTTTTCTCGAAACTGTGTTTTAAAAATTGGCCGGCAGTAGAACGTAAACATGTTTCAAGTGACTTAAATGAAATTTTAGCTGCACCTTCTTATAGATAGTGTAATAAATTACACACGATTTTTATGATTGTTTATCAATTACGATTTTTATAAACAAACTAAGGTCGATTATTCATAAAAAAGGTGATTTTTTTTCACATAACTCATGTAAATAATGAAGAAAATTTTAGTTTTGCCCTAGGTGCAAATGCTACTTCTACTGCCGGCCGTGGAGGACATTAAAAAAATGTTACCTTCGCTCTATGCACTCTGCGCCGACATTTTGTATAGTAATTTAAAAATTATTTTTTGAAGTAAAACTTCTTTAGGCACGCCTGACTTGGGGAGTAAGCTGGTAAATGCCTGACGAAAGCGTTTACGAAAGTGCATCATCGGCCTGACGAAAGCGTTTCCGGAAGTACATCATCGGACGCGAGACGAACGGTGCGTGATCGTTCGGCGAACGGTAGTTGAGAGGGAGATAACTTACGTTGCCAACAGTCAATGTGTATGACTGAGATGAAAAATTTATAGTTTGATTTATTATCTTTTAAAAAATAATAGATTCTATTTTGACGTTTGAAATTAATAAACAAAAACAAACGACAATCTAAAAATGTACTGTTTTTGAGCTGTCACTTTACACTTTAATTGCATAATTTTGCATTAATGTGGATTTTTAATCGAAAGTTTTCAACATAATATACATTGAAGGCTATAAAATCTTCTAATATACGTCCGACACCGGATAAATCGATATTAATTGAGATCTATAAAAATATTGTCTGTAGACACAAGTAATTCAAGAATTAGACTTTTGAAAAAAAAATTATCGATTTTTTTAATGTATTTTAAAATTTTATTATAAATATTGATAATCGATGCGAAAAACTTTCAAAAAACTTTATTTAAATTAATTATAAGCAATTTAAAATTGATAAAATATAAAAAAAATCACGTGACTACAAACGCACTAAAATTGTTTTTGACAATTGTGACGTCATAATGTTAAAATGTATATACGCAGTATACTATCAATGTGTATTGACTAAAACTATCCTAAATTTTGTATACATCGAAATGTAACTGAAATACACTATTTTTTTTCATTGTTTGAAAATTTTTATTGTTGTCACATTGTTACTAATTTTTTAATTGTTATCTTAATATAAGAAAAAAAACACAGCTCATAGTCTATTATTAAAAGATATTATTATGTATGTAAGTACTACATTTCCTTAAATTTCGATTTTTGTGACCTATGCAAAATATTGCAAAACAAATAATTATTGATTGAAATATTATACAAGACATTGCTAAGAAAAATACATCGATAAAATTGTTATACCATATTATGCTTAAAAATGAGTGCCGAGAAATGACAATGGGTGAGTAAAATTACATCCGAAACGACAATTTTTAAAGGATCTAAAATAACGGCGGTAGATTTCAAAATGACGACCTAAATAATATTTACAAAGGGGTTGCATATTTACCTGGGCGAACTCTGGGCTGTCGGGTATAAACAGGTATGTCGATGCACGTAACTTTCACTTGATTGATAATAAGCGCTGATTTATTGCGAACACGTTGATATAGGGTTGTCTGCGAAAAATTCGATCCTATTAGGGGTTTGCGAATTTTAAAGATTTTAAAAATATACACACTAATTAACCGTTATAATATAAAAAACAACATTAAATTGTAGAAATATCTTTTCTCCGCATGCGCTGATTTTCTCCAAAAATTGTTTTTACAAAACTTGTAAAATAGAATAATAAACCGTTTTGATACGTGCCTATACCATCATTACATAAAAAAAAAACTACGTTATAACATATCTTTTATGCACATGCGCCGATTTTCCCCGAAATAAAACACAAAAATTTCTTGTAAAACACATAGAATAATAAGCCGCTATGAAAAGTATACCATTGTTACATAAAAAACGTTATAACTCATAATATCTCTTGCGCATGCGCCGATTTTCCCCAAAAATAAATCACAAAACTTTCTTGAAAACATATAGAATACTAAACCGTTGAATGAAAAAAACAATACCTCCTATCTGTATAGATATACACGTGTAATATGAGTTCGCGCATGGTGGTCCAACAGGACGTTCGTTTAAAAAAGTGGTCAAGTGATCAGAATTCAATATTTTATGTAGAAAACCATTAGTATTGATGAGAGAAACACAGTTTAAGTGATTATAGACAAAAGTCGCTTTAAAAAATCGTATTTTCATTGCCAATTGGTGAGTACTTAAATCTTAAATAAACCACTTAACCTTTTACGTATCAAAAGAATACAATTTTGCAGCATGTTTTAAATTAATATTGGTTTTAATAATTACAAATTTTAAATAGATAATTTTTCCCATTTTAAAAATTCTAATGAAGTTAAGATGTAGGTATTGATAACAGGTTTTCATTTTACATGTGTCAGGAGAAAATAATTGTTTTTCTCTTGCAGAATAAAATGAGTTCACGAGCACGAAAAATTCTTCAATTGGCTGTTGAAAAACAAAAGCAAATCGATATGAACTTATCAGTTGAAGAAAGAAATTCACAAACTGATTTGATAAATATGCCGATTGTGTTTGATGATGATTTAGTCGTTGAAGAATGTGCTTCAGTCCCGACCTATGAAGAATTGAGTCCTGTAAAGTTGAACCTAATGAATGAAGCTAGTCCACATTATATGAAAAATGCTTCAGAAATGGGTATTTACCAAGAAGAAGCATCTCCACTAATTATTGTTCAAGGCACTGATTTTGGTACACCTGTGCCAATCCAAAATTCGATTGAAGATCATGATCTTCACCAAGATGTAGACACCAGCGATTCAGATTACCAGTATGAGCTTGAAAATGAACAAGACTACAGCGGCGACTCTGGGCCTGAACAGGTAGATGAGCAATTAGAAAGCGGAAAAGTCAATGATGTTTTTGAAGAAGCTGCATACGGAAATATGGAAGAAGGGAGGAAGCGTAATAAGAAGGGACAAAAACACACATGGAAGAAATTTAAAAATGAAAGACTACGTGAAAAGGGAAAAGAATACTTGGGATATACAAGAGGCAAAGACAAAAAAGTGACACAGAATGTAATAAGACCAGAAAGGAAAATGGGCGAAGAATGCCGTTCAAATTTCTGCAGAAAATCATCTAAACGACATTGCCAACAGTTTTCAGATGAAAACAGAAAGGAGATCTTTCAAGATTTTTGATCTTTGTTAAATTGGGACCAGAGAAAAGTTTTTGTTTGCTCGCACGTTCAAAGAACGGAAACCAAAAGAAAAACGGATACAATAAATGAAGTATCAAGGAGAGGAGATACTCTCCACTACACTTTAACTCTCAATGAAAAGAAAGTCGAAGACAATTCTTCTTATCGACTGTAGGTCTCCGGCCATTCACAGTTCAAAGTTGGGTAAGAGACAGCAGGAATGGTATGAAGGAAGAGAAAAAATAGGTAAATGGAAAGAGAAAAGACAGACATCCCAGAGTACAAGCATTCGTCATTGCGAAAGAGTATCTAAATAAATTTCTGGACGAACTACCGAAACAACCGTCTCATTATGTCCGGAAAAGTACCAACAAACTCTATTTAGAAGAACATTTTACTTCATACAAGCAACTTATTGATCTTTATGAAACCAAATGTAGAGAAGATAAAATTACTCATTTGACTGCATGGACTTTCAAAAAAGCTTTTAATGAGAAGAACATTAGCTTGTTCACACCAAAAAAAGATCAATGCGACATTTGTCTTGAACATGAACATAGAAATAAATCAGAAGAAGAATGGAGAAAACACATAGACAAAAAAAATACAGTTAGAATTGAGAAGCAAAAAGACATTCAAGATGCCAAAGAAGAAAAATGCATTTTATTAACACTAGATCTTCAAGCTGTTAAGTTGGCTCCATACTTAAATGCTACAAAAATTTATTTTAAAACCAAACTGTGCTGCCACAATTATACAATTTTTGACGTAACAACCCGAAAGGTATCGTGCTATTGGTTTACAGAACAGGATACAAATTTAAATGCTTCGACTTTTGCATCTTGTCTAATTAATTACTTGGAACTGAATTGTTTGCCGCGGAAACTTCCAATTGTTATCTATTCTGATGGCTGTACATTCCAGAACAGAAACTCTGTTTTGGCTAATGCACTTTTGAACTTTTCAATGCTACATGAAGTCACCATTATCCAAAAATATCTGGAAAAAGGCCACTCTCAGATGGAGGTGGACTCGGTGCACAGCTGCATTGAAAGGAAATTAAAAAATCGGAAGATTTATCTCCCAAGTGATTACTTGAGGGCGACTGAGGAAGCTAGAAGATTTCCAGAACCATACAATGTAATCAAATGCGAGTATGACTTTTTTAAAGATTATACACGAATGGAGCATACACGGTATAAATCAATTAGGCCAGGAAGCCGAAGTTCCGATCCAACCGTAACAGACATCGTGGCACTGAAATATAACACAAATGGTATAATAGACTTTAAAACAAACCACAAAGATGAATTTAGTCCACTTCCTTTGAGACCTAAACGAATTGACCCGATTCCCATCTATCCACAAGCGCATCACCAAAAACTAAGCATCAAGAGACAGAAATTTCTACATTTACAGGAATTAAAAAGCGTAATACCACAGGACTGCCATCCGTTTTATGACGCGATTTCGTATGAATAATTAATTAAATGCCAGGAATATAAATGTGATTAGGTCTATAGCGCCATAATTATTATCATTTTGTTTAAAATTTTGTTTCTATATTATTCTAAGTTCAATAAATTCATTCCAAAAGTACAAGGATTATGTTTATGTATTTTCTTATTTTAATTTTTTTTTTAATTCAATCTCTCCTATCTACATATAATAGAAAAGTAATATCTCCTATCGGCATTATATTTCTAAAAAAAAATAAAAATATGTTTACTACTACATGGTTTTAATTCTTGGGACGTTTTTAGAACCCTTAAATTAATAGCTTATTGAAAATCATTTGCACTTACAACAAAATGACTTTTTATCCTCTCCTGTAAAATTGCGGTTAAAGAATATAGGAGGTATTGTTACTTCACTGACGATATAATAGTTTTTGTAATTTAATATTTGTACTTTGCCTGGTTTAACAGACCAAGGTGGAGTTAATGTTGGCTTATGTCCACAAAAATGGTATTTACCATTCGAGAGCTTTAGGTCTTTGATATCTGGTCGACCCAGTTTCGCCTGGGTGAAAATCGAATTGAATTTGAAATATGTACAAAACAGTTTTAAGAGTTTATAAATTTTGTCGAACGAGTAATCGGCTGAACGTGCGAAGTATTTGCGATTACGCAACTTATTTCATTCATAATATATGCAACTTGTTAAGTGTGGTGATACAAACTAAACCATTATAGATATGAATTTATACTCAAAAATTCAAATTCTTATTATACATAGCGCTTTAGGCAGAAAATAGAGCATCTGAAGAAGAAGAAGAAAAAAAAATCAAAACTTAATTGACCAGCAGAAATTTTTTGAAACTAAGAACCCCTTCTTTAACGACGTTAACAGCTTGTCATATTGGCCTCATGTCATTCCTGTATTTTAATACTTCCACCTTCAAAGAGTTTCTACCGATCATTTATGTTGATCTGTACAAGTAATATCATTGTTATCACTTGCATAATAATTTTGCACAAGGAATATTTGTCGTATTGTTGTCCAAAAAATTATTTTACCAGTTCTTAGTTGATTGCTTGTTGACCAAGACTTAGTCTCTGACATATTTAGGAACTTGCGAAATTTGTTTTTTAATAATCATAATGCATTTATCGCAACTTGAAAATGTACAAAAGGCACGGTTAAACTTGCGTTGATCTTCCACTTAGCCCTGCATACAGACTTTACATAGAGAATCTAAAAAAAAATTGTAAGCACCAGTTGCTCTGTCAGTAGCTTATTATAAACATCTGTAGAAAATGTATTTTTATTTTCTTTTGTTGGTAATTACAATGAAGATAGTGAGTTTAATAACTTAGTGGAACAGCGACGCTTTTTTCACAGCGACATGAATTAAATTATCAGCAACCAGGGACAGTGTCTACCTGAAGTAGATACAAAAAGGGATATTTTATAGCTCGAAAATATAAGCATCATGAAATCGTTCGATGTATCAGTTGAACAAACTTGTTTAAGAATCTTCAAGGTCTTTCTAATTTCTACCTCCATACCAGTGATAAGAAATCTGTGTGGAGTTCAAAATTTTTTGTCTTTTTGGAGGTGTTTGTAAGCATACAAGTAGCTCGCAAGCCTTTAGGCTTAGCTGAGCGGCGGTTGTCTCCACAGCATTGTCTTTTGAGACTCTTTTGATATTAATACTTGTCTTGTTTGTCAGGCCTAACCATCCCTGCAAAGTAATTTTCATCGTCAGGGCTATCCGTCCCTGCATGGGTCATCATTGTTTGAAACTACAAAAGCAAAACAAATCTAGCTTATTAGCTAGTCGCCAGGTTTAATTTTCAACAAGGTGAAAAAAAAAATCGCCCAAAATAGAGTTCCACATTTAGTGATAAAACTTATTACGGTGAGTTATACTGTAATGCTATATCAGTTACGATTATCATCATCAAGCTGGCTGGGTTTAGCTGAGCGGCGACTGCCTCATCAGCGATTGTCTTTTGAGACTCTTTTTGATGCCAAAACTGAATTTTTCTTGTCAGGTCTAACCGTCCCTGCAAGGTAAATTTCATTCGTCAGGGCTATCCGTCCCTGCATGGTCATCATTATCTGAGTCTATAAAAGCAAGACAGATCTAGCGTATTGGCTAGTCGTCAGGTACGATTTTCAACAAAGTGAAAAAATCGCCCAAAATTAGAATATCACATTTAGTGATAAAACTTTTTAGTTAAACCGTAAAGATATCGTTAGGCACGAACACTTATATTAATGTGATTGGGTCTTACTGAGCGGCTACTGCCCCCTCAGTGATCGTCTTTTGAGACTCTTTTTGATGCCAAAACTGATTTTTCTTGTCAGGTCTAACGTCCCTGTAAGGTAAATTTAATTCGTCCAGAGCTATGCTTCTCTGCGTGGTCATCATTGACTAAGTCTACAAAAGCAAAAAATTGGTTGTCTGCAAAGTCGGTTTACGGACGATAGTTTTACGTGATAACGTATTCCGTAATACATAACCTACATTTTAGTAGCTGTCAAACTTGGGCCGAAGAATACTGCGCTCTCGCTTGTACGCACAGGGTCAGGCGGAACGTTAGGAACGTTACACTATTTCGTGCGTGCAGCTGGTGTTTCATCAATTTATAAGACGTTATCACGTCAAAAACAGATCTAGCTTATTCTAGTCGTCAGGTACGATTTTCAACAAAGGTGAAAAAATCGCCCAAATAGAATATCACATTTAGTGATAAAACATTTTACTGTGAGTTAAACCTTAAAGATATCCTTAGGTACGAACACCTATATCAATGTGATTGGGTTTTACTGACCGGCTACTGCCCCCTCAGTGATCGTCTTTTGAGACTCTTTTTGATGCCAAAACTGATTTTTCTTGTCAGGTCTAACGTCCCTGCAAGATACATTTCATTCCTCCAGGGCTATGCCTCCCTGCATGGTCATCATTGACTGTGTCTACAAAAGCAAAACAGATCTAGCTTATTGGCTAGTCGTCAGATATGAAAAAATCGCCCAATAGAAAATCACCTTTTTATTACGGTGAGTAATCGTCCGGGCTAACCTTCCCTGTGTGTTTAATTTTACGTCATATTGGCAACACAAAAGGTTAGAGAAAAAACAAAATCTTTTTTACGTACTGAAATTTGTTATGTTAGCCAAACAGAACTGAACCCAAAAAAAAAATTTAAATCGAAAAATCTTATACCTTTTACAAGAGTTCGGGGACATTGACGTATTGGCGTAGATTATATAACGCAATCCGAAACAGGATGTTTCTGACGCAAACGAAGTGTAGAAAACAGTAAAAAATTAGTGTAAGTAATACCATACGATTTTGACTTAGTCAAATTATGCAAACCAACACCAAAATTGGATTGCTGCCCGCAAGGAAGAGCTGAAAAAACAAACCTCTCCTGAACAAAGAATATTTTCAGGCGTTAAAACGTACCTTTAATATCAATCATTTCATCTATGGAGTATTATATAACTTCGAACAAATATAAATGTATTTTGTTTTTATTTCGATACACTTTTTAGCATCTCAGATGGATCACGTTTGCGATTAATGAATTTAGTTAACAAAACTAAAAAATCACTTTAAAAAAATCACTTGAAAATCATTTATTAGTGAAAAAAAGTTGAGACGAAAAAAAAAACGCGTCTGAACTGTGACTGCACAAAGAAAATTATGACATAATCTGACATAAGATGGCGCAGATCTGGTTCTTTCTTACTTTTTCTGAATTGTGGCTCCATCTGTGTACAAAGAAAAGTACTACATAGTGATTCTGAGAGCGAAACATGAGATATAATGTATTATTAATTCGTATTATTATTTATATCTGGTACAAAAGTTTTAACAATACTTTTATAATTAATTTATTAAATGTTCAAAAGAGACCTCCACGTTCTGCCAAACAATATCCTAATCGATTATAAATATTTTCCCTCACATTGTCTAACATCTCATGGTGAACGGACTGACATTCATTAGAAGTCTGTATTTTCAATTCGTTATTAGCTGTATTTTCTTGAAAGCCATAAATTTTGGATTTTACAAATCCCCATAAAAAATCTGGAGACCTGACGGGCCAAAGAGTGATTAGGAAATGTATCGTTTAGATATTCTTACACCAATGGGGAGTTATGAGCTGAACAACCATCCTGTTGAAACCATTTCATTATTTGGATTTTTTCCCGAACAGTATAAATAGCCATTTTATCAATAATTTCACTAGTGAAATTTGATAAAATTGTGATTTTTACTGTAGAAAACAAAGACGATACTATCAGATTCTATAACCACAGTAACTATTAGCGATAATTTATGTCATTCTTACTTACTGCTTTAGTGCTTTATATAATATCGTGTCTATCTTACATACAGAATGTTCTATGGACCGTTTTGATTTGATACAATCTGTATATGTAAATGTGTATAAAAAAACTTATTGGGCAAATTCTGTTGTACGAAATTTATGTAAAATTTCCTCCTCTTTCGTTTAAGACAGGTTTCGAACCGATCTGATTTAAATTGGGCGAGTAATAAGCGAAAAACTTCGCTTTTTTTCTAAATTGCTCCCCTCTGGAGCAAAAATTAAAAAATCGGATCTAAGTTACCCGGAGACGAATCGAACAAAAAAAAGTTTTTTGAAATCGGTTAAGGCGTTTGAGCTGTACACAATCCACAAAAAAGCGTGACATACAGATTCACAGACAAAGCGAGTACATATAGGCGCTTTAGCTTACGCTATTCGCGCCTAAAAACTAGCTGACCCGGCGAAATTTGTACCGCCTAACAGTCAAAGAATGTCGTGTTCACTTTTAGCGAAACTTATTTTAGAATTTTATTAACGTAATGAAATAAATACAAAAAATTTACAAGTTCAATAGTTTATTAGTTTCATCCGGATGCGATAGATATATTTTGTGTTATTGGAACATTCTGCAAAATTTATGGTAACAGTTTACTGAATTAACGCTTCCAATTATGGCGAATTTTAAAACGAAAAAACCACCCCGTTATCGTTGTTTTAAGGAACTTACCCAAAACGCCCACCCCTTTTCACTGCACAAAAAAAAAAACCCAATCGCATCGACACCACTCCGTTATAAGAAAGTCCCCCTAAACGTTAAAATCGGAAGCGTTAATTCAGTAAAAGTTTTTAGGCTATACGTAAAAACACGAATGACAGTCGTTCGCGACTATTAGCTAAAATAGTCACGACATCTAAGCAATAGATTTATTATTAGTACCCAAAGCTAATTTATCTAAAAATTTATTATCTGTATAATTTTTTTTCCGTGAATTTTTACGATATTTTAATAATTATTCTGCTATTCGGGGCGGAGACGAATCCAACAAACCAGAGATCATTTAAATCGATCCAGCCGTTCTTGAGTTATAAATGGTGTAATTAAATAAATAAAATAAAATATTAAAATAAGAAGTAATAATATCTGGGAGACCGAGCTTTGCTCGGATGAGTCTAATAAACATAGTATTAATTTGCTGTGATATGCTAATGGTCCGGGGGCCAGCGACCTATTTAGGTCGTCCATTTCCGCGCGGCTGAAAAACTCGCAAAATGCTCAGACAGTAGTACCATATAGCATAGTGGCCGTCAGCTGCGCCAGTATTGGTGGAATAGCCTCCCACGCACGGTTAAAAAGATAATATTTTTTATATCCAAATCTTTGACAAACATCTGTTAGGTACATAGGTATCCATGACTACTTATCAAAAAACTGTTCGTTATTAATTTTTCATTAAAATTCGATAATTCAAACTCCATTCTATTAGAAAGTAGATATTATACTAATTAATTTATATATTTTTTAGATTATTTCGAAACGTCATCTAGTGAAATATTGATTTATAATTTATTATTTTTTATCAATATAGGTATAGTCTGAAAAAAATTGGTCGATAATTTTATTTATTTGAATAATATTTTTTATCATTACCTATCGATTGAAAACTTGTCAAAAGATAGTTATTAATGATCTTTCATAAAAAAAAACGTCAGCTGGCTGTACGATGGTGGATGTTACGTCAGCTGATCATACGAACTTGACGAAATTAATATGAATTCAGTCATTCCCTATCACATGAAACTTTGTCAAAAGGTAGTTTTTACAATATTTAAAATAAATAAAATCGTCAGCTGCTTGTATATTGGGGGAAAGATTGTCAGCTGATACAAAAAAGGGTGTGGTAGAAGAGAAAGTTGGGAACGTCGATATTTTGGCGGTAAAGCTGTAAAGCGTCGATAGCAATCGCTATGATACAGTTGAAAATCATTAGGTTGTTCAGGAAGTATTACATCTCTTGCTGCTAAATTATAATTTTTTCGAATAGTGAGTATATTACGGCACTTCACAAATCTTCGTTGATTAATTTTAACGTTGAACTTTTCTTTTGACAAAATACACAAAAATTCCAGCCAATTGGGTGACGGGACTACTTCAAAAATGTTGACATTTTATTATATTAAAGAATTTCTGATATCGCGCGGGTAATGGATCGTATTCAATAATATTGAATACGATATCATATTATGATATTTGCTATTCGTTGCCATGGTTAGCTACATAATATTATGTTCCACGTCATGTAAAAATTAATCTAAGCATGCCGAACTGGTTTATTTCTGACAGATTTATAAAACAAAAGAGCAGCTGATTTCTTTATTTTCAAAATATTTCCGAAGCTATAAAGCTACCTATTCCCCCGATAGTGCCGCAGCTGACGGCCACGATGCTACATAGTCCAACTGTCTAAAGCTTTTTACGAGTCTTTGAGGCATGCGGAAATTGGTAAGAAAAACCTGTTACTGGCCCCCGGACTATAATATTGTACTATTTTTTCAAACTGTATCATTTCGAAAATAATTTAAAATTGTTTCTAGGAAATATTTTAACGTTATGTATTTTTACCATTTCTACACCAGGCACTCATTTTTAATCATTACCGAATATAAATTTTTTAAATGTATTTTTCTTAGCAGTTTCTTGTATATTTTTATCAATAATAATTCTTTTGCACACGTCATAAAAAGCTCACAAAAATTGATATCAATGAAATGGAGTACATAATATAATATCTTTTAATTATAATAGACTATAAGCTGTGTAAACATGATTAACATATTTTTCAAAAATCGATATCTTGATGCAAAGGTGAAGAAGTGCAACCATTCGGGCCGCTGTTTTATTATAATTTACAGGGGCAAAATTTCTATAAATTTTATTTTTAGGCGCGAATAGCGTAAGCTAAAGCGCCTATATGTACTCGCTTTGTCTGTGAATCTGTGAATCTGTGTGTCACGTTTTTTTGTGTCACGCGTACAGCCCAAACGCCTTAACCGATTTTAAAAAACTTTTTTTTGTTCGATTCGTCTCCGCGTAACTTAGCTCGTAACGTCGGCCGATTTTTGAATTTTGACCCCAGAGGGGAGCAATAAGGAAAAAACGAAGTTTTTCGCTTATAACTCGCTCAATTTAAATCAGATCGGTTCGAAACCTGTCTTAAACGAAAGAGGAGAAAATTTTACATAAGATTCGTACAACAGAAAATGCCCAAACAGTTTTTTTATACACATTTATATAGAAATAAATTCAATTTGATATAACCGATAGCAAACATCTTTCGGTTATCTCTCTCTGTTGCACGGTTTAACATGGCAATTCAAAAATTGCGTATGTTCTGTCTTAAAATAAAATTGGTCGTCAATATTATTTATTACAATAATGAAATAAAAAGGTAGCATTTGTTCAAAAACGGATGCCGTTTCGAATATTTGTCAAATGCAACGCCTTCTCAGTTAACAATTTGAATAACTAATTATTAGAATATAATACTTTGACAGATGCAAACGTCACTTTTGACATTTCTTACCATTCCGACACGACGGATGAGCGGATTGAAACCAAATTTTGGGAGGATGTTTGATATGCAAATATGAAGTGGTCTATTGTTTTTGGGGAACATCGGCGCATGCGTAAAAGGCGGACTTCTAAATAAGGCGGACTAATTTTATTATGCTTTCCTACAATATGGGTATCAAATGAAAGGGCTTGCTGAGAATAACTCGAAAAATAAAGTGACGTCACTCTAAAACCAATATGGCGGACTTCTAAATATGGCGGACTAAGTTTTTTATGCTTTTCTACAATATGGGTATCAAATGAAAGGGCTTGCTGAAAATAACTCGAAAAATAAAGTGACATCACTCTAAATCCAATATGGCGGACTTCTAAAGATGGTGGACTAATTTTATTATGCTTTCCTACAATATGGGTATCAAATGAAAGGGCTTGCTGAGAATAACTCGAAAAATAAAGTGACGTCACTCTCAAACCAATATGGCGGACTTCTAAAGATGGCGGACTAAGTTTATTATGCTTTCCTACAATATGGGTATCAAATGAAAGGACTTGCTGAGAATAACTCGAAAAATAAAGTGACGTCACTCTAAATACAATATGGCGGACTTCTAAAGATGGCGGACTAAGTTTATTATGCTTTCCTACAATATGGGTATCAAATGAAAGGGCTTGCTGAGAATAACTCGAAAAATAAAGTGACGTCACTCTAAAACCAATATGGCGGACTTCTAAAGATGGCGGACTAAGTTTATTATGCTTTCCTACAATATGGGTATCAAATGAAAGGGCTTGCTGAGAATAACTCGAAAAATAAAGTGACGTCACTCTAAAACCAATATGGCGGACTTCTAAAGATGGCGGACTAAGTTTTTTATGATTTCCTACAATATGGGTATCAAATGAAAGGGCTTGCTGAATATAACTCGAAAAATAAAGTGGCGTCACTCTAAAACCAATATGGCGGACTTCTAAAGATGGCGGACTAAGTTTATTATGCTTTCCTACAATATGGGTATCAAATGAAAGGGCTTGCTGAGAATAACTCGAAAAATAAAGTGACGTCACTCTAAAACCAATATGGCGGACTTCTAAAGATGTCGGACTAAGTTTATTATGCTTTCCTACAATATGGGTATCAAATGAAAGGGCTTGCTGAGAATAACTCGAAAAATAAAGTGACGTCACTCTAAATTCAATATGGCGGACTTTTAAAGAAGGCGGACTAAGTTTTTTTTGATAAAGGGGCATGCGAATTGTCTCGCAGTGAAACGGGAAGGGGCAAAATTGGAGTTTTAAAAAAAACAATTCCGGGCTGAACGATAAATATACACCGATTTTCAAACAAAACACCGGGGTATATGATGTAAAATTTCGCGCCTTGTAATTCTTGAATTACTTGGGCATATACTCCCACTGGTTAAAATAGTTTTTAAAAATCGACGTTTTTCATTTGTTTTTTTTTCTCAAATCGAAATAACAATTGAAAAAATTTGTAACAATGTGCCAACAAATAGAAAAATTCCAAACAATGAAAAAAATAATGTTAATGTATTTCAGTTACATTCATTTTGATGATACTAGAATTTTTTGAGCGATGACTCGCATACAGTTGACAAAAATGGTGTGTGATTTAGGTGTGCGTGATTATATACGATTGTAAATTATTTGACGGATAGTAAAGAGTTTAATTTAAGTTCAAAGCGTCATTAAAAAAATAAATCGATTTTCGCCGCTGTGTATTTATAAGAATGTTGTGCGAATTTGTTTTTTTTTTTTTTTTTGAGGAGATATGGTTCAACTGGAAATATAATCTTTAACTGTTCTATAGCAAGAAGAAACTAAAAAAATGTATGTGCCTATTCAGTGAAATTTAACCGTACAATGAGCCTCCAGCAAGATAATTAGTTTTCACGTAGTTTTCTCTCTTGTGATATTTAAGTAAAATCGAGTTCATATATTTTAAATGCTGATAAAGTCTTTATAAAGAATTGTTTTAACACACTAATTTATGGTGAATTTTCATACGATATAGGACGTATAACTATAACAACTAATTTATAAAATCTACCAATGTAGAAATTTCTTCTCTTTTTTAGAAAATGCTTGAATGGATCTGACTAACTTAGTGAGCTATAAGCAAAAAACACTTTTATTTTAATTGCTTTTCTCTGGGACCGAAATTCTATCCTAGATCGATTTTTCGCTCCGGAAAATCTCTTTTCTGTAAATTTGATGACAATCGTTAGAGCAGTTTTCAATAAAGTTTTACGTATACCTATTATGCATTATCTACATTAGTGAAAATTACATAATGCTACACATATGATATAAAAATAACATACCTTATAGATATATTGTTGTTATTCTGAAGAAACAGCAACTTACGATATTCTGAATTATGTTTACTCAGAAATAGATAAAGGCAATTATGTAATTAGTATGATGTTTGACCTCACAGCAGCGTTCGATACTATTGACGTAAATTTACTTTCCCATAAATTAAATCACATAGGAATTAGAGGTCAGTTATTAAACCTTATTGTTTCGTACATGTCAAATAGGAAACTAATGATAAAAATTGATGATACAATATCCGAAGAGTGTCTAGTGACTCTAGGGGTCAGTCTTGGGTCCTTTGCTTTTTATGTTATATAACTATAAACGATCTTCCTAATTATATTACTGCTGGCAAAGTTACTATGTTTGCTGACGATACTACAATAACTTTATCTGGAAATACCCCTGAAGTACTCCTGCAGTCAATAGTAACTGTAAGGAACCAATTTGATACTTGGTGTCAAAGAAACAAACTAATATTAAATAACAGCAAAACAGTTTGCATTGATTTAAAAATTCGAAAAACATTATCTATTGGGTTTGGCAATGAGCATGACTTTTCTATCTTAGTGATAGTGCAAAATTTTTAAGTTCATGGTTGGATAGTAATCTACAGTGGGAAACGTATATTGACCTAGAGGGTTTAATAAATATGTACTATGCTCTCGCTTATAGCCATATTTCTTTTAATATTGTAAGTTGGGGCATTGTGGAGAACACAAATAGAGTATTCATTGCTCAGAAAAGAATCTTAAGATTAATTTTTAAATTAAAACCTAGAGATAGTTGTAGGCAATTTTTTGCGAATTATAATATTCTGACCTTAGCGTGTATTATAATTTTAAAATCGGTCATCTATGTGAAATTAAATATTGCTTCTTTCTTGAAACATGATGATTTGCATAATTACGACACTCGAAATGGCAATAAATTGGTAATTCCGAAGCACAATAGGGTTAAATATTGCAATTCTCCGAATCATAACTTTATCAATTTATATAATGGTCTACCACAAAATCTCGAAGATATTGACAACATTAATAAATTTGAATATGAAACTAAGCAATTCTTATTAGAAAAAGTTTTTTATTCTCTACAAGAATATTTAAATTGTAAATTTATTTTAATCTGACTGATAATATGCACTTTTGTATAAACACATTATCAATAAATATGTTATGTTATTATTTAGATATTCGTTAGAGTTATAATTTACTCAAATATTTGTTCTTTTTATTTTATTTATATAATTTATGTTTTATATTTAGAACCTATATTCAAAGCAATGGCACGTCAATCCGGTGTCGGAGAGGCAACCGGATGGCGAGTGGTAATCTGGGCCTATGAGTGGTGCAGAACCCCCTGGTAGCGGCCAAAGTGACCCCAAATGGACGGGGGCGGCGATATGGGGGTGGGGCAAAATCGAAAAATGTTTGAAAAGGCAACCGGATAAAAATGCGGTTGCATTGAAGGAAATACCCTAATTATATAATAATTTTTTTTTGCCATCCGAACCACGCGGGCCGTTTTTGCACTAGCGAATGAAAAAAAAATAAAAAAAAAACTGAAAAGGCAACCGCTTCAAAATTAGTAAGCATACTTATTGACACCACCAAACGTTGGAAAAAAATTGCCATCCGATCCTGATGGGCAGTTTCGGAGAAACAACCCTTCAAAGTCGCCGAAAAACCCTTTTTTTCGATTTTTTCAACAATAAGTAAAAAAAACACACTAAAAATTGTTCAAATCGGATGGCATTCGAAATTTATACTGTCCTAAGTACAAATAATAGTGTGTATCAATGCCATCCGATTTCGATTAAATTTACCCCTATTTAGCCACCCCCCAAAACTCATGAAAACAACAATTTTATGCAGCGTATGGCATTATTTTTATTGTTATTGAGTTTTGGGGGTTGGCTAAATTGGGGTAAATTTAATCAAAATCGGATGGCATTGATACACACTATTATTTGTACTTAGGACAGTATAAATTTCGAATGCCATCCGATTTGAACAATTTTTAGTGTGTTTTTTTTACTTTTTGTTGAAAAAATCGAAAAAAAGGGTTTTTCGGCGACTTTGAGGGGTTGTTTCTCCGAAACTGCCGATCAGGATCGGATGGCAATTTTTTTCCAACGTTTGGTGGTGTCAATAAGTATACTCACTAATTTTGAAGCGGTTGCCTTTTCAGTTTTTTTTTAATTTTTTTTTCATTCGCTAGTGCAAAAACGGCCCGCGTGGTTCGGATGGCAAAAAAAAATTATTATATAATTAGGGTATTTCCTTCAATGCAACCGCATTTTTATCCGGTTGCCTTTTCAAACATTTTTCGATTTTGCCCCACCCCCATATCGCCGCCCCCGTCCATTTGGGGTCACTTTGGCCGCTACCAGGGGGTTCTGCACCACTCATAGGCCCAGATTACCACTCGCCATCCGGTTGCCTCTCCGACACCGGATTGACGTGCCATTGCTTTGAATACTATTGAAGATCTGTAATTATTCTGACATTTTGTAATTTGTTTCTCCAAAGCCTACTTACAGTATTACAGTTATATTTTTATACGTCAAAAATGGGTTTTTATAATGATTAAATTTGTAAGAAAACGATTTTTTCCAGTAATGAGACCTGTTCGCGGTGCGCGATGTATTAGACAAAATTGAATTTATACAGCTATTTTTCTATATAAATGAGTATAAAAAACTTTCAGGACAGATTCTGTTATACGAAATCTATGTAAAATTTTTTCCTCTTTCGTTTGAGCGAGTAATAAGCGATTTTTCTTTATTGCTCCCCTCTGGGGTCAAAATTCTAAAATCGAACGACCGTAGGTTTTAGTCTGCCTGGAACCGAATCGAACAAAAAAAGTTTTTTTTAAAATCCATTACGCCGTTCTTGAGTTATAAATGGTGTAACTAACCCGACTTTGTTTTATATAGTTGGATATTAATTCCGCAGGAGGCGGCCATATGCATTGTGAGTGCTACAAAGACGGAGCATTTATCGAAATTCTTTTTTTTTTGGACAACTGTTTGACGTTTAAAATGAAAACAATTGTTTTTGTATCAAACAAAATTTTGCTGCATTTTGTAACAGGAAAAGTTAATAAATCCTTTTAAATGTATTATAAATTATTATATATACATATTTTCCATATTAATTAAACAAAAATTATATTTTAAACATTTCGTCTTTGTGTCGTTAAGTCAGGATGTCTAATCAAAATATAATGATAGACTATTATCGAATATTATTGTATCATTATTATATATGACAGGAAGAAGTTTTACTTCAGTCGTGTGGTCTAAAGCACACTCGCTTTTTTTCTAATTACCTAAAAGTGTGATTAATAAACATCTAAATTGATTTTGTATTTACTTATTTCGTTTTGAGACAAATAGAATTTCCAAAAAATCATTTTTTTTTCAGGCTTCAAACAGATATTTAACCTTATTAATAGCAATGATCGAATGAAGAACATAATTTAATATCAGAAACAGTGGTGACAATAAACTAGATAAGTGCAAGTTAAAACTATCTCATAAAAGTCCAGAAGTGTTTCATATAACAAACTCCCTTACCTACTGTTCTTTTAGCATTCAGTGCTTAATTTTAAAGCCAATTTAAAACTATTTTTATCCAACATTGTTTTTATAATATTGACGAATTTTTAAATTGTACTTATTAGTATTTTATGTATTGTAATTGATCAACGGAACAGGCTCGTCGACCATGAAGATTCTTAGCTATTGAGAGCCAAGAATTCGCTCAATAGCCCAAAATTGTAAGAGCGTTGACATCCTACCACAATTTTAGTCTAACCGAACAGAATTCGCACCGTTGACAAACCAAAATTCCCACACGAATCAGTGGTAACAGACCAGTCTAGATTAGTTTTTTTTAATGGCGCATGCGCAAAAATAAATGACGCCGAAATAAGGACAAATATATTTTTGACATGGATAACTCGAAAATTTGGTATATAAAACCTATGCAGGCAATTCACAAGATTTGAAATTGATTCATAGTAATATTGAAAGTGTTCTTTACTTATTGGTCATATCTATATAAACAAATGTCGATATCGATGCAGGATTTTGCGGGAAAAAATAATTCAAGCTCCGAGCAGAATGTTTGCGTCAACTATGTGAAATGCGAATTAAGATACTCTCACAAAATCGAAACCGTGTAACCGAAAACAAATCTTACGTCTTACTCTTGTTAAAAACCGATAACCGAATCGAAATGAACTCCGGATTCGACTCCTGCTCCTACCTCTTAAAACGTGGCTGAAATTTTGTAGTAATGTCCTGAAGATTAGCTGTAGCTGCACATCATATAATGTAAGCAGTGCATTAAACCATTCGTGACAATATAAAAACCGGAATGCAAAGTGTTTATCTTTCATAGTATGAAAGTATATAAACGATTTCAATAGCTTTCAGTTATAGAACATGCGACGATAAAGCATAAAAGTACATGGTCTCAGAACACACCAGATACTGCTCCCATCTTTTGTTGAGGAAGAGAAAGTTTTTAATTTCTTTTACGATATCGGAAAAGTGTGTTCTTCTTTTTTGTCGTCCTTCCCATATTTTGTCCCGCAAAAAACGGTTTATCTGGTCATAAACAGTTAAAACACACTGCTAGTTAAGTTTTATACAATGGTATTTGACAATGATATCGGTTCAACTATAGATTGGAGACAATAGGTACAGTGCGTTTGTTATCTATCTACATATTGACAAAATGTGAAATATGTCCCTTTAATTTACATTGAATTCAAGTAAAAAATAAATAGTAGATCCACCAAAAACACAAAGGTAAAAAAATTGTTAAGTTCGATACAAGGAGCAAGTGGGTAAGCCAGCACGAAAAACGTGTTAAATATAAATATTATATTACCAGACTTTTTTCCAATTACAATTACCCCCGAATCGCTTAAATACATTTTAAAATCATTTTATTGCAATAAATACCCACATTTTTCTAAACCCTCCATTTAAATTCATGCGTCCTTTGCCCTGATTATCTTCGTCGCTCTCTCGGAATTCTCTTTCTTATGATCTCCGCATTAGCCGCGCATTGTTAGATGGGAAGAGAGTCATTCCATGGGTATTAACAGTTTATTGCACTGCATCCGTATCTGCAACAAAATTGCAAATTTTCGTTTAAGAATTCAAAATTCCCCCTTCACATCCTCCTGGGTGGTGTTTAGTGTCATTGGATTGCTTTTTCAATACTTAACCAAGGGAAGCGTATTTTTTTGTGATTTAATGTTAATTTCTTTAGACTATTAGAGATAATTTTTAAAATTTCAGCATAGATAAAAAATTTGAAAAATTGTTTCGAACAAAACTTAAGTATTTTGATGCAAGGAATCCGACCAGATATTTTTGTGTTGTAATAATTCCGCAAAAATAGCAAAACAACTCAGGTTTATTTACACAGTTTCTAGATGCCATTACTTGGCATTTGTAATATACATAACACATTTTAAGACGGCAGTACATGCATTTTGTTCATTGTCGTCATATTAATGATTTTGTCTGAACGATGTAATTTGCACAGGAAAGAAGCACTTAATTATTGATTTATCTCACATTCTCCTGTATGAGTTTTAAAATGAAAAAAAAGAACTTTGTTGTAAACACCAAAATTTGTTGTATTTAAAAAAAAAAATTATAACAAAATTTTTACCACATGAAGAAAACTTCCATGTACAATGTACATATCTATATAATATAAAATTTCCGTGTCACAATTTTGGCCGTGCTAATCTCCGAAACCACTGAACAGATTTTAATGAAATTTTGTAAATGTGTCTGGCTTGGTGCAGCTTGGGCTATAGGATACTTTTTATTAAATTTTTTGTATAAAATTACGGTATTTTCTCAAAAAACCTTTTTGTTTGCTTTTGAGCCACATAGCGCCATCTATCTGTTAGAACTCACAATTTGCTCAATGGTATTATTAATTCTACGTCACATGTGTTTCATAAACAAACAATAAACACAGAAGCAAACACACAATTGTTCAAGTAACAATTAGCGACATCTGTACATCGACACTAAACCTCAATCGTTCTGTCATCTAACAAATAAAATAAATAAAATAAAATAAAACCGCAGGTAGTGATAGCAGCGACAGAAAACGGTCCATTCCGAAACACAGCAGGCATAGGAAGCTAGGTTTCCTGATTAAAGAGTTCCTGATTTAGTATCAAATAGCGATATCTGTTAGAAATTTGCTCAAATCTATTAGTTCAAAAGCAAATCTGATAGCTAGAATTAATTCCACGCCATGTGTTTCATAGACAGACAATACGAAATAGAAACAACGCATGTGTTTAGTTTTTTGTGTATCATTGTTTTACCGAGTCCGCTATACTTCTATAAAAAAGTCCGATACCTCATATTAATGTCAATGTTTAATAGGTAATCCACAAATCCGGGCGAAGCCGGACCGGGCCGCTAATAGGTATATAAGGGATCATTTCATAATACATTAATCTGAGGTTGGACAATGTTTGTTTTCCTTCAAATGTTTCCGTTTGGACGTAACACAAATAATCTTCGTAGTTTACTGTTAAATTTTTGAACGACATGACATGGAAAAACGCATAGATAAACTATATATTTATTTTTGAAGATTTAAAACCATGAAGCTATTGAAACTTTTGTCCTTTCTTTATTTTGTAAATCGTTGATATAAGTTTATGATATTATGTAAAAGTGTTTCATCCGGCAGTTATAATTTTGTTGAACGAATATCAAGGCGGTTATCTTTTGCCAGTTATGTGTAGTCTTAGAGCGTGTATATAGGTGGTATTTTAGTATAGGCGGTATTGTCCTCGCGGGACGAGCGCCTTTTAACGTTTTTATGTCTATCGAAGAATCTCGCTAGAGATTCTTTTCTGTGCTAAATGCCAACGAATCTCTAGCGTATTCTTATACATTGATTTTGCCTTTGTCCCATATAACGCCGTGTATATGAAGCAAGTTTCCAAGTTTTATAGTTCTGTGACCACGTGACTTTCATAGGACCGATTTTTCGTATCACCCATATATACTTCTGTACCATAATAACAGCTTATACTGTGTGAGTGCCTGTGGACGAGCGGGTTACGACGTAGGCTAGTAATAACTAATAACAGGGTCTTGAGTTCGATTCCCGCCAGCATCATTGGAAAAAAAATTTTTTTCAATTTTTAATTTTTTTATGTTTTTAATTGTTTTTTTTTATTTTTAATTTATTTTCTCAATTTTTTTCTCATATATTTTAATTTCTTTTTTAATTTTTAATTTTTTTTATTTTCTTTTTTTTTGAAAAATTCACTCGTCAAATCTTTTATTAAAAAATAACAAAATATATGATTGAAGTTAGATTTAAATAAATTAATTTATTAAAAAACATATTTATCATAAAAAGTGCAACAAAAATTAAAAAGTGAAAAGATTACGAAGTGAAACTTCTTTTTTTAATGCAAAATAAGTATTTTACAAATGATATGAAAAAAATTTGTATTTTTAATGGTGGGCCTTGTTCATTGATTTTTTTTTCATGCCTTCAAAATGTGCCTTCATGGAATCTTCAAGAATATCCATATTTCAAATGAATATAAATAAAAAAAAAAAAATATATACGCGTCGACTTGAGAACCTCCTCCGTTTTTGTTTTTCGTCGGTTAATAAAAAAGAATCATGTATTACAGAGCATAGACTTGTTATAGCTCATTTTTATTTTTAATAGACTTCACATGGATTGTTTACAAATTGAATGTCATGGTATTCGCATGGAGGTGTGATGAGCCGATTGCACCGCGGCAGCACTGGACTACGCGGCAATTGGCAAAATATAAATGCACTTTTGTAGTAAAAATCAAAAGTCGATTATTGCAATTTCTATAACCGACTTTTGATTGTTACTTCTTATTTAACAAAATACATGAGAGACGCGCTCGAAACCACAGTTGCATGGAGTAAGGATCGTGTTGTTTTTTACAATACATATTCTAATTTCGGAGATTCATTGCATTTAAATACAACAATATGAACACTTTTATTGCATTTAAATACAACAATATAAAAAATGCACATATATTATGTTTATTTTGGAGGAAAAATAAAAATAATGTCTCACACTTTGGAAAAAGACGTGAAATCTTAAAAAAAAACTTCGGAGAAGTAAAAACTTCGTTCTGTGCTAAATTCAGAAACTTGGGGCGACTGAATTTTAAGATTATAACTTAAAAAAAAAGAATTTCGAGGCAGACAAGAAATTGAAATCAAGCTCGAAATTCTGTGCGTAAGACGTCGAAAAAAAATGAATTTCGAGGCAGACAAGGAATTGAAATCCAACCTTGAAATTCTGTGCTTATAAAAGTACAAGAGCAACAGCAAAAAAAAGTGCACAGACGGCGTTTTTTTAGTGATAACTAAAGGAGTTATGCGAACACCGTCTTTGCATTTTTTTTGCTGTTGCTCTTGTAGCTTTTATAAGCACAGAATTTCAAGGTTGGATTTCAATTCCTTGTCTGCCTCGAAATTCATTTTTTTTCGACGTCTTACGCACAGAATTTCGAGCTTGATTTCAATTTCTTGTCTGCCTCGAAATTCTTTTTTTTTTAAGTTATAATCTTAAAATTCAGTCGCCTCAAGTTTCTGAATTTAGCACAGAACGAAGTTTTTACTTCTCCGAAGTTTTTTTTTAAGTATCTTATACAGGATGATTTGCATCAGAAAACGAAAATTCTAGTTAGGGATTGGATTGTAAGCATAAACCGTAAAATGACATTTTAACAAAAAATATTTATTTTGCAGACATCGAGGTCAAACTTTGAAATATGTAAGTTCATAAACAAACTAATAATATACTATCTGAAAGTTTTATTGAATCTGTGTATAACAATTGCACACAGATTTAACTAGGCTGAGAATTTTACAAAATTCTTGTGTTCGATTTTCGTGTGGAATTAGGAAATTTGATCACATAACAAACTATAGAAATACTGTGGTAATATGATTAGCATATCTTATGGTATGGTTATCAACTTCTTATGTCTCTTACATAAAGTGATTACCTCCGGTCAACCTGAATATTTGCTTGGAAAAATATTTTGGCGTAATGAGAATTTGTACTCTGTCAAACTCCGTGCTAAATGTCAATTGGAAATCCCGAGACATAGTGTAACATAATTTAATTTGAAATAACGGAAAACCGCGTTTGACCCCTAAAAGGCGCCCCCCGCAGTCTCCCGGCCTTTTTTGTTTTTTTTTGGTTTCTGTATTTCTGACGGCAGTTTCTTCCCTTCCTTATCATTCGTTTTCTGTTATTAATTTTTTCCTTGTCAAAAGCTAACTTCACTGGTCTATCAGTTGATTAATTTTTGTTCACGACGTCGAATTAAAAATTTGTATTTTATTTAAATTCTTGAAACCAAAAAGAACTTCTCTTCATAATTCTTTTTAATGTGGCGAGGCTTGATGCCCAGCAATATACCACATTAAACAAAACAATTATTTGTCGCAAGAGAACATTTGTATTAATTTATTTTAATTTAAAAAATAATCGAAATTACGGCTGCAAACTAGATAGCAGACGAACTGTGGACTCACCAACCTATTAAACTTCTATTTATTTTTTCAAGAAAGTTTTGTGAACTATTTTTTTCTGGCAGATTTTCAAAACAAAACAGCAGTTGGTTCTTGTCTTATTTTCAAAATATTTCCGAAATTATTAAGTTTAGAATTTTTTTTTCACAAATATTTCTTGAAAAAATAAATAGAATAATAAACTGTTATGAAAAGTATATTATTATTATATAAAAAACAACGTTATAGCATATATCTCTTTTGCGCATGCGCCGATTTTCCCCAAAAACAATAGAGCTTTTCATATCTGCATACCAAACATCCTCCCAAAATTTGGTTTCTATCCGTTCATCCGTTTGACCTGTATCGTGCTCATTGCGTATATTAATAAAATATCTTCGGGGGGTTCTGCCCCTACTTTATAACCGACAAAATGTTCTGGCATTTTCATTTCTGGATTATATAAATGCTGAACTCAAAGATTATAAAAGTTTCAAGTTGCCTAAAACATGTTTTTTTGGGGATATTTTTTTGCAGATGACATATGCTGCGCAGGCGCGAAATAACCGCAAATGCTCAGGCAGACTCACCATTCCAAATTCACCCATTGATAAATTACTGTTTTTTCATTATTTTAACCTGCCTAAAATACATACCCTAAATTGTGTCATCAGCTCTCCGGCTATAATACTCAATAAACATAACATTTTTTTTTTAATTGAAGTGTAGATATATTTTTTTTATCCAAAAATAAAGTAACAAATATAACATCACGTTACAATAGAACAACTAAATATAAAAGGAGTTTTTCGTATTTGGCTGCCAATCTCTATAATAAAGTACAACCGGAATATAAAGTTCTAAAATTAAACCCCTTAAGAAAAAAAAAATGGAGCAATGGGTTGTCTCTAACATTACATAATATCTTCAACAAATAAAATTTTCGACCAATTTTTCAGGCAAATATATTAACAAAAAAAATATAATTAATACTTTAACGTTTCAATCCGGATTTGGTTCTTCTTCATAACTGATCTAAAAAAATAAAAAGTAATTAATATTTAGTTAATCAAAGATTGGATTACATAATATCACTTAATTATTAAAAAAAAATCTATTATTATGCCAATATGACGATGCTAATATATTAGCCACGTTGGATTTTATATGTATATTTCTTAAAATGCACATTTCTCTGTTAGTCACGAAGTGTTTATAAAATTTATATGTTTTTTGTTAGTCACAGACACAATGCAATAATAATTTCTAAATTATGAATCATGTACTCATGTATGTAGATATATAAGGTTAAGTTGTAAAACAATTTCTAGCTAAACTCATACCAAAAATCCACAACGTGGAATCACTGGATATATACAACCCATTATTATTTGCTGAGTTGAATTCTTAGCAAAATTGTTATCTTTTCTCTATTAGTAATTAAAAGCAAAATGCAAAGTATGGGACAATTTTTTAAACAGAAACCGATCAGAATCCTATCCCGGAAACAAATTTCCAATTTTTGCATTCTAGTGTAAATCACTCTGTATATATACGGTTGCTATTTATGTGTGCACCTCTGTTCTCATAAGGTGTCAGAAAATTGTTTTCCAACAAGAGTGACATTACGTCTTTATAAATTTATCTCGACAGTTTGTACTAACATTAAAACTCAAAAAACTCGGGTCGCAGTGCTAAGCCCTGCCGATAATATAGTATACTAGTAGTTAAGCCTGTCTCTGTCAGGCGTAATCAAAGTTCAAATATTCAAAATAACGTTCTTATTTTACATATAACATAGAAGTTAACATATATTTTAGAAGACCTCCCCTTTTTCTGTCCCTGGGGAGGTCAACTGGGACCTTCTGGAGGGTCTAGAAAGACAGACAGACAGATAAACAGATAATAGTTCGATGGACAGATAGACAAACAGACAGACGGATGGACAGACGAACATCCGGACACACATTAGGAAATTATATATAGATGGGTTAAATTCAAATTTGCGGGCTTTTGGGTTCGAGCCCCACGTTACGCGAGTCACCTTTTTTAATGGTTTTCTTATTTGTAAATAGAAAAAAATTATTTATTAATTTCAATTGTATGAAATTAACATTTGTTTTTTTTTATTGATTTCTATATCTTATAAGTTAACCAGTGGGATTGTGCAAGTAATTCAGACGAAATTTTACATAGTTCATCCCAACGTTAAAGTTTTGAAACCAGTGTATAATATAATAATGTAATTTAAATTACTCAAGAAATAAATTACAGTAGAACCATGTAAGACGCCAAAAAATCCGAGTTATATAGTTGTGGCGTTGTAGAAAAGAAAATGGGAAAAGGAACGCCGCGAAAAAACAAAACGAATTACTTAAAACAAGTATATTGTAATTAAAACAAAAAATAACGAAGATCAGGAAAAAAAGAATATTAGAGTTTGTTCAATGCAAAAATCAATTTATAACTAACTGAAAAAAATATTTTAAATTCACAGAATGGAATGCATAAAAATTTATATCAATTACATAATTGAGGTTGGACTACAATTATTTAACTTATCATTTATTTTGTTTTAGGTAAAACACAAAAGGTGCGTTCTTTTGCTACCCTATTAACATTAACAATTGCAATTTAAAAATTGTAAAAAACTCAACATGGTGCAGTATCCTCCTCACTAGTGAAGCGCGAAAGCGGCTTCAACTCGACAAACATAAGGCTTCAGTTGACTGACGTGGGTGCGAAACTGTTGTTCCGGATCGTCAACACTAGCTACAATGCAAGACGCAGGTGTGGTAAAACGCACGATGCGTCGAGGACTGCTCCATTTAGGCGTAAATTTCTGACCTTCTCTACCACCTCCGGGAACGATCTGGTGCAAGCGTTGGACCACGATTTGGCCCTCTCGAAGACGGTGAGCAGGCGGTTGGCGGAGGTCGTATAGAATCTTCACCTTCCGGTGAGCTTGACGGATATTTCTTTCGACGGCTTCTGGAGTCGCCACCGCTACTGGATCAATAAATTTGTCAATCTCCCATTGGCGATCCAATGGACGAGGAAGTTCACGTCCAAGAAAGATGCTCGCAGGAGTTACCTGTGTGACCTCAGACATGTTCGAGTTATGAGACAAAGCAAAAAAGGGCAGAAATTTGTCCCATTCTTTATGATTCCGCTCTGTACAGGCTCTCAGCATTATAGTGAGCGAGTTTTTCATGTCTCTCATCGAGCGCTCGACCATGTTTGAGGACGGTTGGTACGGAGAGGTGAAAATGTGACGGATGCCCCAGGCCAAGGTCATGCGTCGGAACAGATCGCTTCGGAATACCGCAGCGTTATCTGAAATTAATGTCTTCGGTGGTCCGTAATTGCACCAGAGTTCGACCAACTTCTTAACGGTTACTTTGGATGTGGCGCGTCTGCACGGAATAGTCTCAATCCACTTGGAAAAAGCATCTAGAACTACCAGGACGTAGCGATTTCCTGAAGTAGAAGAAATTAGAGGGCCGCAAAAGTCAATATAAATTCGGTCGTAAACACCAGTCGGTGGAGTAGACGCCATGGGTGCGCCCATTTGTCGGTTAGCTGGCTTGACGGTTTGACAATTATCGCAAGAACGAACGTATTCTCGGACATTATTAAATAGATCGGGCCACCAAAATCTTCTGGCGATGCTTCGGTACGTCTTCGTAACTCCCGGATGCATAGCGTCGAGGTCGTGAAAGTAATAAAGTAGCATATTACGCACTTGGCGAGGCACTACCACTCTCTTCAAACGATTTTTTCCGACCAGCCTCATCAAGACTCCGTCGCGTTCGACATACCCTGTCACATCTTCTCCGGCTGAAATTCGTTGTAAGATGAGGTTTGTCTCAGCATCGGCAACTTGATGGTGCTTGAGCGTGAAAAAACTTTGAGGTATTTCGTGAAGTGCGTTTAGCTCCGTGTCTATTATATCTGAAGGAGGGTTTTCTGGATGTTGATTGTATAGACGACTCAAAGCATCGGCGATGTTGTTCAGAGGGCCCCTAATGTGCTGAACTCGAAACTTGTACTGGGAGAGTTTTAGAACCCAACGGCCAATTTTTCCGAGCTGCTTGGGATGGCGTATCATCCACGACAGAGCTTCATTATCCACCTGTAACAAAAACTCTTGACCTAACAAATAATCATGGAACTTACCGAGTGCAAAAATAACTGCTACGGCTTCCCTCTCCAAAATAGCATATCGTTTCTCAGCGTCTGACAGTTTGCGGGAAGCATAAGCTATAGGATGAACGCCATCTTCGAATTCTTGTAGGAGTACACATCCAAGAGCGACGTCGGAAGAGTCACTACGTACAATAAACTCTCTTTCAAAATCGGGATATTTGAGAACAGGCGCAGTAGAGAGAGCTCTTTTAAGATTGTCAAAAGCCTCCAACTGAGGACGATCCATGACAAATGGGACGTTTTTACGCTTGAGATGGTTTAAGGGAGCTGCCAGCTCACTGAAATTGGCGACGAATCTGGAGAAATATGCCGTCATTCCGAGAAAAGTCTTAACTTGCTTCAAGCTGATTGGTATGGATAGAGCCTGAATGGCCTTAATCTTATCAGGGTCAATATGGCAACCCTTAGAAGATACGACGTATCCGAGGCATTTGAGACGAGACTTGCAAAAAAGAGCCTTGTCGGGATTAACGGTGAATCCCGCTCTGCTGAGTCTTTCCAGTACTTCGGTGAGATGTGATAAGTGTTCTTCAACGCTTGACGAATATATTAAAAGATCATCGAAGTATGTTATAGCGAATTTATAATGAAGATCCCCGAAGAGGTCGCCCATGATGCGATTTAGTGCAGCTGCGGAAACCGAAAGACCGAATGGTAAATATCGGTACTGGTATGCTCCAAACGGTGTGACGAATGCGGTGATCGGCTTAGAGTCTTCCGTTAAGGGAAGCTGGTGGTATGCCATGTTTAGATCCAGTTTGGAAAATATAACTGCACCGGACAGGCACTGAAATATGGATTCAGGTCTAGGTACCGGATAAGCATCGTATAAAACGCGTTGGTTGACCCGTCGAAAATCCACAACTAGCCGCTGACTTCCATCTTTCTTCGGAATAAGGAAGCACGGGCTGCTATACGGAGATTTGCTTGGCTCGATGACGCCAATGTTAAGAAGTTTATCGATGTGTAGCTTCATAGCTGCAGCCTTAGGTGGAGTTAAACTGAAGGGTGGCAGTCGAATCGGGGTAGAATCATTCAATTGAATCTGATAAACGTAATCCTTCACACATCCCAACTCGCTTGCCAGAGTACTTTGATACGTTTTGATAATTTGAGAAAGTTGTTGTTTATGACTGCTGGAAAGGTCGAAATGACCTTCCACCATCGATGCCAAAGATAAGTTGAAATCTTGAAAATGATGAATAAAAGGTATCTTTATTTTAGGGTTAAAATTGAAAGAGAGACAGGACTCAGCGAAGTTTATGTGAGCTTTGGTTTTCTTGAGAGAATTAGAACCCATGATGAATGGAAAGGATAATTTAGAAACCATAAGGAAGGATAGCTTCCACGTAAAATCTGATATTTTAATGATAACGGAAACTTCTTCATTTACAGAAATCAGACGACTATCGGGAAGACGTACAGTAGTACAGACGGGAGCCGAACTAGCCGAACCACTTTGAAGAAAATTCATGCCGACTCGTTCGTCACAAAAATTGGCGCTGGCACCAGAGTCTAACAGCATCCATGAAGACGTGCCGTTAATATTGATAGGTATAATCGGAACTTGAAGAGTGCTATCATTGATAGAGTCGAAATTGCGATCAGATACCGACCGCGTCGCTAATAGTTTTTTGAAGACTGTTGATCGGAACTTTTCGTGTTGTTTGCTCGCTGTCTCTTACGACAATCGTTGATGTGGTGGCCCGATGCTTTGCAATAGGCACACTGGAGGTCGATATCCGACTTCTGTTCAGAATGCCAAACTTTTTCTCGCTGCTTGGCCAAATGAATAAGCAGCTCCGCTTCCTCCATACGACGCGCTAAATCTGACAGCTCTGCAAAGGTACTCGGCATCGTGATATGCTTGAGATCCGTCAACGTGCTGACATTTGCGTGAGCCCAAATATGGCAGACTAGGTCCATTTCTGAGATACCTGCTTCTAAAAGTTGGGCTTTTCGAGAAATATCGCGTAGAAAGTCGCCAAATGACTCATCGGGACGTTGATGCCTTCTCGCCAGCGAATTAATGAGTTGTATTTTGATTGTAGGTGGGATGAATCTGCGTAACAGCTGCTGCTTCATCTCCGTCCAGGTTGAACAACTGGAGATGGCTTCGGGCCACCAGGACAAGAGATCACCCTGCAGGCGATCGAGTAGCGCCGAGAGTATAACTGTGTCTGGGCCAATTTTTAACTCGATTAGCGTCTGAACTTCTTCTATAAATTTGACTAGCTTCTCCGGATCGTTGCCTGAACACTCCGAGACTCTCAAAATGAATTTAGAGATGTCGTGCTTGAACGTATTGTCGCTTCTGATGAGATGTTTGGATAGAGTTTCAGACCAGTGACGTAACTCGGCGATTTGATCATGAATGCCGGCAGACAATTGCATATGTACAGCCGTCGCGTGGATAAGTGGAGATGGCTGATCGGACGTAGATATTGACGGCAATGGACCAGGAATCGTCGAATTTCGAGTTTGTTGAGCGGTAGATGGCAACTGATTTGATGGAAGAACTTGTTCTGTCGGTTGCTGTAGACTGTCAGAAGTGCGCTGATCGGTTGTAGAAGTCGACGCTTGCGATCTGGTATTCGGCATGATGAAAACGAAAAAGATAGGATGCCAGAACCAGATTAAGAAAAAGGACAAAAAAAAAAGGTAAATTCTTAGAAAGTGGAAAAGGAAAACGAACTGTGCTCTGCTACCATTTGTGGCGTTGTAGAAAAGAAAATGGGAAAAGGAACGCCGCGAAAAAACAAAACGAATTACTTAAAACAAGTATATTGTAATTAAAACAAAAAATAACGAAGATCAGGAAAAAAAAGAATATTAGAGTTTGTTCAATGCAAAAATCAATTTATAACTAACTGAAAAAAATATTTTAAATTCACAGAATGGAATGCATAAAAATTTATATCAATTACATAATTGAGGTTGGACTACAATTATTTAACTTATCATTTATTTTGTTTTAGGTAAAACACAAAAGGTGCGTTCTTTTGCTACCCTATTAACATTAACAATTGCAATTTAAAAATTGTAAAAAACTCAACATGGTGCATAGTTTAAAAATAAATGGTGTATTAATAATTAACTTAAAATATGCTGACGATACTGTTCTAATAGCAGACAGTAGTCAAGGACTTAAAAAATTAATAACAAAAATAAATGAAGTTAGTAAACGTTACTACCTTAACATAAACTCAAACCCCCCAGGGTGGCATTAGAATGTAGTTGCAATGGCAGTTACTTTCCAATGTCTTTTGGGAATTAGCGCTCCCAGGGGTTCTGAGCTCGCACCAGTCGGTTGTGTATGCCGACTGGGTGAATGTACATATTTGGGGACTATTATGAAGGACAGACAGTTTCAACTTTTTCTTCTTCTTTTTCTCTCGTCTTTTGGTTTGTTGATAGCGGCATGTCCCTCCGTTATGGGTACAGTATTGTTGCTGTCCCTTGTTTGTAATAGTCCTCAAATAATACACCTACGTGTTTGCCGTGCGTGGTGACCCGTAAGGGGGAAAGGGGGATCCTGGTAGTTGAGGTTCGTTTTGGTACGCCAATACACTGCTTTGGCCTTGGCTTCTCTGTAAACTCAGACATGTGTATGTATAGACAGAAATTTCCCCGCCTAGTACCAGTGTTGCCGTAAAACTGACAAAAAGTCAGAAAAAGCGGAGAGTCCTAGCATTCGCTCAAGATCGCCAGTTGACACTAGTATATCTAAGTCCCCAGCTAGAAAATCGAGACCACCAATTGTTGGAACGAAACCGGTATCTCCGGTGAAAAAAACTAAAATTATTTTAAATCGTGATAATAGTCAGACCATGACTATTACACGTACACGTGTGGACCATAGCAACAGTGCAGACTCTGCTATGGACGATGATGACCTCACGAGACCTCCTCATCATCGTAGCGATTTAGGGAGGAAAAAAACTAGGTAGTTTTTATTATTTATTATATAAACTTTCATTTTCTTACAGTGGAATAGGAACTAAAATTACTGCTCAATAATCATAATACTACCGCTGTTAGCTTACAGGAAACACACTTAAAAGACATTAACACTCCGACTGTCAGTGGCTTTACTATTTATCGTAAAAATAAACCGCTTGCTGAACGTGCAAGCGGCGGAGTGGCTGTTTTAGTCAGGAATAGTGTGTTTTCCGAAAATGTCCCAATACAGTCTAATTTACAGGTCATTGCAGTCAGACTTTATGCGCCGAAACCAGTTAATTTGTGTTCAATATATATTCCTCCAACAGAACAACTGACAATTGCAGATATCGTATCTGTGGTCGATCAGCTTCCACGCCCATTTATCATCATGGGAGACTTTAATGCCCATAACCCTACTTGGGGTTCAAATCATATGGACGCTCGTGGAAGACTGATGGAGACGATGACTCTAAATCAAAATCTGGTTATATTGAACATAGGTACTAATACACATTTTTCGGCAGCAAATGGGACATTTTCAGCTATCGATCTTACTCTCTGCTCTTCTTCAATCTAATTTTCAAAAATGAATTCGTATAACGAACTATAATATAGTTATTTAATTCATTTGATTTATAGTTAATATATTTATTGACACTGTAATTATAAATACACGATTGACAGCTGTGTCTTATTTCTCTTTCTCCTCTTTTTTATCTCTAATATGCTGCAGTACATGCTCTAACTGCAGGCCGCATCAAAGAATCATATTATAGTAAATTAAATAGCGTGCGCTTCTCTCACTTCCTTAGCGCATTTCCGTTGCATTCACAAAATTACTGCCCATATCGAGAGCTAAGATGTTAAGGAGGTTGAGGCGTTACAGTCCCAACCAAAAGTAAGTCGAATTCTGAATTGGATCTTTTTTATAATAAAATTTTAACAAAAGGTTATAAGTCGATGATACCAATAATAATTATTGTCATAAAGGCATAAATAAATCATTTTTATTATTATTATTATTATTAATTAATTATTTCAGTATTTTACTTAATGGACTAACTTTTGAATTTCTTGTACAGTCAGGGTACAAAAATAAATTTATGTAAATATTTAAAAATTGAAAAATCAGTTAAAATTGTCTATAATTGAAAAGTGATAAGGTTACGTAATTTTTTTATTTATTAAAACTTAAAAGTCTCGTAATTAAATTGGAAAAAATATTAAAATATGCGTAAGTAATCGATGTTTTACATAGTTTTCGGAACTGATGACTTATTATTTGGTTATTTGCTATCATTTAAAATGTACCGTTTGCATGCTAGGTTGACACATTTTCCATAAGACTACATGTAAAAGTTTTTTTTTTATTTTTAACTTTATAAATTTCATAATGATTTTACATTTTTTACAAGAAAATTTTGTTATAAAAAAATCTAATAAAAAAACTTTATTTCATATGTATTTCATTATTTTCGTTTAACGCCTCAACCTCCTTAAACATCAAAAACAACTGACCGACAAACAGTGATTAACTGTGAAATCGGTGTAGCACATTAGCACAGTCGAGCTGTTTCATATTACTTTACCACACTAGTGCATAAAGAATCACTTAACATGCCTGTATAATGTATAATATTATATGCATGTAAATCAGTTATTTTACAAGGGATTGTACAAAAAGTTATTACGTACCTGTACATGAAAAACAGTCGATAAATAAAAATTATTTCCTAAATGAGCAAGTACCTATTATGAATTTTGTTAAAAGGTCAATGACAAATCTGAAAGTGAGAGATATTTTTTTTTATTTAATTTGGAATTAAATAAATCCTGTAAAGAGTATGAAGCAGTAAATTAAATCACCTTTTTTATCGGCAGAAAACACAACTTCTGTAATACACGATACGTGCTCGACGTCATATTTGCTAGCTTAAAATTTAGCCTCACCCCTTCACAAATACATAGAATGCGCACTCATAAATCACACAAATAAGTACAAGTGGAAAATATATGTTTTTTATTTCGGAAAACCGGACTCGTTGATATTATGTGTTTGACAATGTATGTACATAAACAGCAATAAATAACATTATAATACAAATAAGACGCACCATCGATTGTGCTACGTCCCGTACGACAATTTAGGTGTTTTGATAATAATTTACATTTATGTGATAACATATTTTATTTTTTTATTGCTAGTCATTTTGTAGATTTTTTATTCGTTTTTATCGTTCAATTTTCAAACATTATAACTTTTATCTAACGCGGTAAATCTTATTTTTAAACTAGCACATAGCATTCGGACATGTTAGAAAGAAACAATAATTAAATGTTTTTATGGCCATTAATATCAGGATGTTATTAAAAAAAGTGCCATAATAAATAAGATAACCAGAATCAAACTATATACACTAAGTTACAAGGGGTACACTGTTTCGGTTTATAATAAGTAGTGACTGAGGAGAAGTAATTAGGGGTACGGTTCCGATTAAGGGACATGTCCGATTGAGTTGAAATTTTGAACATTTGTTGAACTTGGTGGGACATGTAAAAACCCTCACGGATTTTTGGCGTAAATGCCCCATAACATTTTCATGGACGTTTAAATATTAAACCTTTTTATTCGTATACGAATAAATAGCTACATATGGAAAAAAGCCTGCACTGTCATTGATCATATGTGGGAGTTTTATGACCTCATCGATGCGAAAAACTGAACCACGTTGGGCCAACGCGCGTTGAACGCTCTTCATGTGTGCTAGGCCTAAGAGAATCTTTTTTTTTCAATTCTGAAATTGGCAATTGCATAATTTTACTCAATCTGAGCCACGCGTCATTGTTTTTTTTTATCCTTATGCTGGAGATAGTATAAACATCCCAGATGTTACAATTTTATTTTTTTAGTGACCTTTATGTTGGTCACAAATTCCGCTGTGGAGACATGAATTCATTTTTTTTATTATTAGTAGTTAGTAGGCACTCATAATAGATGGAGAGCTGGCTACGGAGAAAATGGGTGACTCGGTGCAGAGCTGAAAATTTACAGAATAATAGGAGATAGTACAAGTAAGTAGGGAAAAAATTGCCAGAAGGCTAGGCGGAAGATAACGAGCCGCCAGAAGGCGCTAATGTTGCGAAAAATCAGTGCACTTCTGGCAATTTCTATACTTATTCTGTAATTCAAAACTAGATTATATATTATATATATTATACAATATACATTATATAGTTATAAGGGCATACTGAAAATTCAAACATGATATAATTACATTCGACAAATATTCAAAATTATTAATGACATTTTGATATAAATAAAATTATATAAATTAATAAAATTCGTTGTTATAACAACGTAATTTTATTAATGAAAATATATGACGGTTAATTTTATTTTTTATTGTATAATATTTTTTCTGTGAATTTTACGATATTTTAATAATTATTCTGCTATTCGGGGCAGAGACGAATCCAACAAACCAGAGATCATTTAAATCGGTCCAGCCGTTCTTTTATAAATGGTGTAATTAAATAAATAAAATAAAATATTAATAAAATAAGAAATAAGAATATCTAGGAGACCGAGCTTTGCTCGGATGAGTCCAATAAACATAGTATTAATTTGCTGTGGTATTCCGAAAATAATTTATTTCCGTAACAATTTAAAATTGTTTTTATAAAATATTATAACGTTACGTATCTTTGCCATTTCTATACCCGGGACTCATTTTTAATCATTACCGAATGTCAATTTTTTCAATGTATTTTTCTTAGCAATTTCTTGTATATTTTTATCAATAATAATTTTTTGCACACGTCATAAAAAGCTTATAGTAGGGGAGCCCAAGCGGGCATTTTTGAAGTGACTCTAGCGTGTCAGAAAATTATATAGGGAGAATCCTTGCACCCTTTAATGTACCTCTACCAAGTATGAACCCTCCATATGGTGGGGTGTGTTGAGGGGAATCCGTCTGATTGGTAAAAAAATCGATCCTTAGAAAAACTCGAGCGCGTCAGATTAAGAGAAAGTTGATTAATTACATTGAGAAGATTGTATATCTCAATAATCTGACAATTTGAGCTTGACATTAAGAAACAAGCGAGTCTCGAAGTTGTAAAAAAAAAACGTCACCTTGAAATACTCGAGCGCGTTTCAATTTTTTTTTATTTTGAAGGAAACACTATTAGAATTACAAAGAACTAATAATCTGACAGTTTTCATGGGGCGATGTTAGTAGAATCGTGGAGCAAAGGTGAAGCGTACAGCGGCTGAGAGCTGTGTATTCCCCACTCCGCGTCTCACTTTCTTTCTCGCTTTTTATATTATATTAATATATTATATATTATATTATTATATATTATATTATTATATATATAATATATTATATTAATAAATTTCTGTACGTAAATGCGGATATATTATTTCTAAATTTCCTTCAAAATGGTCAGACTAGCGATATCCCTCCATATAATTGTCAGATTATTATTCAGGAGGACTATGACATCAACTTGACCCTCCTGCATAAAAATCTGACGCGCTGGAGTATCTCAAGATCACCTTTTTTTTACATATACAAAAATATATTATGAGTTTGTGTCATGTCCAAATCGTCAGATATTTTAATAGGACACTTTTTAAGCTTTGGTTGACATACACTTTGAATGTCTGACACGCTCGAATAACTTTTTTTTTTTTCAACCGCTCGTTACGGCCAGCCCCCTTGAATTAATCGTCAGATTAATATCTAATAGTTACCAGAAATATAATGCGCGTAAATACTGTAAATGACTGACGCGATCGAGTTTTTCTAAGAATCGATTTTTTTTTTTTACTAATCAGACGGGTTCCCCTCAACACACCCCACCATATGGAGGGTTCATACTTGGTAGAGGTACATTAAAGGGTGCAAGGATTCTCCCTATATAATTTTCTGACACGCTAGAGTCACTTCAAAAATCCCCGCTTGGGCTCCCCTACTATTACAAAAATTGATATCAAAGAAATGGAGTACATAATATAATATCTTTTAATTATAATAGACTAAGCTGTGTAAACATGATTAGCATATTTTTTAAAAATCGATGTCTTGAACCCTTCGGGCCGCTGTTTTACTATAATTTACAGGGGCAAAACTTCTATAAATTTAGTTTTTAAAAATCGATGTTTTTTTATTTTTTTTTCTCAAATCGAAATAACAATTGAAAATTTTTGTAACAATGGGCCAACAAATAGAAAAACTCCAAACAATGAAAAAATAATGTTAATGTATGTATTTCAGTTACATTTTGATGATACCAGAATTTTTTTAGCGATGATTCGCATACACGTGACAAAAATGGTGTGTGATTTAATTGTGCGTGATTATATACGATTGTAAATTTTACTGAGTGCAGTACGGATTAAGACTTCTTGATGCCCTAAGCATTTCTTGCTTATGGGCCCCATCTCTAATATGTTCAGTTTATAATAATATTTAAAGAAAAAAAATTGAATTTTACAATCAATGTTCCCATTGAAAATTTGGCTGTCTATAAAATCGGACCTTACGCATTTTTATGCAATTAATAGAAAAAAAGTTTCAAAACTTTAAAATTAGAAAAGTTGAACTAATTGAAAAATGTTTTTTTCCTTTTCATTTTCAAAAATAAATTATTATTAATTTTTAACTTTTATACTTCTAAAAATAGTTTTATGTCAGTAAATAAATTTTTTGAGAACATGACAAAAAGAAAAAAAAATTGTTGACACGGTTTAGTGGGGTACTACTTTTCATTTCTGAGTAGTGCTTCTTGGTGCTCCTTGAGACGTGATGCCCTAAGCAATTGCTTAATTTGCTTATAGGTTAATCCGGAACTGCTAAGGTTAGAAATCCAATCTTTATTAAAAGTGAGTTTTTCTGTGTGGAATAGTTGTATATTATTGGGAAGTGTGACTTGAGGTTTTTTCTTATTGTTAAGTTTTTTGAAATAGAAGTTATTACGTAGTTTTTGTATTTTTATGCGGTGAATTTTTGTAATGTTTTGTTGAAGAACCATGTTTTGTGCGGTTTTAATTTTTAAAAAATTTTGAATAATTGTAGAGTCTAGGGGAATGAAGTGTAAATAATTTGCATAATTTATTTTTTAAGTAATTTTTATGTTGTAAGCATTTGATAAAAGAAGGGAGAGAACTGATTTAAAAAACTTAAATTCTATATGGTATATATTACAACATTTTAAATTAATATTTTCTCTCTATCTCTATCTATTTAAAGTTTAGTTACTTTTATATCAAACATAAAAACAATATACTATAAGGCTTAACTCACACGTACCACGTTCCAACAACATCAGAACCACAATAAAGTCGTCGTCTGTGGAGAGTAGCTAGTTTCCATGCTAAAGTATGGAAACTGGCCCGCAGCACTCACACGGCCGACACATTGCCGACAATGCAATGACAGTCGCAATGTGTCGTCAGTATGATCCACTAAACTGTCGCAGTCGGCAGATCAGCACAACTCACACGTGCGATTCTCCAGCGACACACCAACAGGTCGGCAGATATCTGATTGTATCAACGAAGAGATCGCATTCGTGAGCTTTTGTGTGTAGCAAGAAAATGGAAAACGAAAGTGAAACATTTGACAAATAATCGAATATACTTTTGCTTATTCTGAAGTAATTAAAAAACTTGTCGTCATAGATCCTTAATAAAGGGTAAAGTTGATGAAATTGACTTTCGTTTCTATTTTCAATAATGGGATGAACCCAATAAATTCTACTGCGGCGACGTCGCCTTCTTCGCCGTAACAAAAGCCACAACAGTGCTTCCTCTTCCAAATCCATTTTAGAACTTGCTGTTTCTGTGGGTCATCTACTCACACGTGCGTCTGTACGCCGATTAAAATGTTGTTGTAAAGTGGTTAATTGCTGCGACAGACGACGACTTTTTTGTGGTTCTGATATCGTCAGAAAGTGGTACGTGTGAGTTAAGCCTAACTATGGATTTTCTACATAACCTACAAACAAGATACTTAGAACTAAGACAACAACTTATCGATAAAAACCTTTTTAAAAACTTTTTGGCGTTTTTTACAATATCTAATAATAAATAAAATTATCATCATGTCGTTTTTAAATAAATTATACATCCTATTAACATAGATTTTATATAGTCTCCATTATAATTATTATGTAGGTAAATAAATATTTTTTAACTATTGTTCATCAATTTAACACGTGGTTTTTTACTACCAAAAATATTTTCTCTACAATACTATAATATACCTATATTTTTCAGGTAAGTACCTACTTTTAAATATTATTTTTCACCTCAATCCCCACTGTTTAAAAAAATATATATAACATTAATCTTTGTAAAATATTATATATTTTTTCTAGTTTTTCTGAAGATGCATTGTGCGAAACGTTAATATAAACTGACTTTGCAATGATAAATTGTTTTACAAAATTGTTGTAATTTACACAGATCCATGCTGGCTAACATCCTATCAAAATTCTATTACAATTACGTCTTTTTACTTTTCTACCCAATATTCATAATATTTATAAATTCCGGTCAATTTAATTTTTTTAATAGTTTTTGTCATATTGGGCATTTTTCAAACTGTCCTATATATCACTTGGTCCATTTACATATACATTATACATGTAGTATCCATAGCTCAAAATCGATAACCTTTATACATACTAATCTGTTAACATGTTTTTATGACGTTAAAATTAAATGCAAACAAAACGTTCACACACTGTTTAGTGCTTCTTTCAGATCCAAAATGTCTGTCCGTGTCGCAAAATGAAGTACCTATGAACAACTCTTAGAATTCGACATACCTATTTTAAAGTTAAATTTAAATTAAAAAAAAACTAGAAAAATATATTTTTGTAACAATGTAGACTAAAAAGTAAAAACTAATTTCTAAACATAAAGGTTTTGTTTAACAGCGGTAGGAAGTCTCTCTATATCGAATTAGGGGACTTCCTATGTGTAAAATTTCAATATATTCATACACTAGCGGTCTCGCTCGGTTTCATTCGGGTGTAAAAGAACGAATGGGGAAGGAAGGGACATGAGCACGCACATTCATCTTAGTTTACCGAGATGAATGTTGTGTCCAAACTTCATAATGATCGTAGTTACCGTTCAAAAGTTTTTGTTGTTAAAACGCAGTGTATACTTTTTTTAAGTAATAAATTTCTTTTAATATAATAAATATTTAATTCAAAACACTGTAGAAAAAATATTTTTATATAGCTAACTATAGTTGTAACAGTTTTCAAATGAGCTATTAATTAGATTTATTTAATTTTAATTAGTCGTATTAAAATTTTAAAAAATTAAAATGTAAGCCTTAGAAGAAAGCAATGTAGAAAATAAAAAAAATAAAAATATATTCGCCGACGTGGGGCTTGAACCCAAGACCCTGGCATTAAGGAGGTTGATCCGTTATAGTCCCAATCAAAAGTAAGTCGAATTCTAAATGGGAAATTTTCCATAATAATTTTTTACAAAAGGTTATAATAAGTCGATGATACCAATAAATTATTGTCATAAAGGCATAAATAAATGATTCTTTTTAATATTAATTAATTATTTCTAACTTTATTATTTTTTGTACAAAGTTAGGTTAAAAAAATAAATTTATGTAAATATCTGTATTTTACATATTTTTTGCAGTAAATAATTAAAAAAAGAAATTATAAGTAATAAAAATAAAAACTAAATCATTAAAAAGTTGAAAATTCAGTTAAAATTGTTAAAACTGTCAAGAATAAAAGTCCATAATAATAATGATTTTTTTATTGATTAAAAGTCTCCTAATTAAATTGGAAAAATATTAAAATATGCGTAAGACATTGATGCTTTACATAGTTAGTTTTCGAAACTGCTGATATTATTTGGTTATTTGCAAAAATTTAAAATGAACAGTTTGCATGCTGACATATTTCCATAAGACTACGTGTAAAAGTTTTTTTTTTTATTTTTAACTTTATAAATCTCTTAATGATTTTGGATTTTTTACAGAAAATTTTGTCATAAAAAAATCTATTAAAAAAACTTTATTCCAGATTTTTTTCATTATCTTCGTAAAACGGCTCAACCTCCTTAAGAGTCTTACGCTCTATCTACTGAGCTATCCGGACTTGTGAACGTGACGCGCTAATATTGTAATATTTAGTTAAGGCATTTCACCTGATAATATTTGTCGGACGGACTAATTTTGAGATACATCTTGCAACATTTTTCATTGATGTTCCATTTCAATTGGTCGTAGCGTGATATTATATAGCCTATAGCCTTCCTTGATAAATGGGCTATCCAACAAAACAATTTTTTTTCAATTCGAACCAGTAGTTTCTGAGATTAGCGCGTTTAACCAAACAAACAAACAAACTCTTCAGCTTTATATATTAGCATAGATATATTAACAAACATAGATATAGGTGAAGTTAATCAAAGAGTGTTAAAAAGGTCTAAATATTCTTTATTTTTTCTGCTTGTCAAACTTTTCATGAAATTATTAATTTGTCTCGTCTGTGATGGACCAAGAATTTTATATTTCAAATTTTGTTCATCTGATGTCTATCTAAATGTTAATATTTTTTTTGTTTTTCTATATAGTTATTCTTAAACAACGTCGTAGCGACAATTTAAACAAGAAAATGATTTAATGTGACAGTATAGAGGCATTAATATATTATTTATTACAAGAGAATGCCAAATGTATTGCCACGTGACCTCCGGATTTACAGTATATAGAGCATTGATATAGAGTCAACGTTTCTTTATGATGCAACGTTTTTCCCTGCAAAAATCCTTCGATCATTTGCCATAAAGAGGGTTATAATTATAGCTACTCGCCCTTTTTTACGAAACCAATGATACGTTCAGTCTTTATGAGAAAATTATATATAGAAAAGACTACTTAAAACACTCTTCTGGACTAAATGTGCACAGAGTTGAAATTATATTCTGATTTTATGACCACATTTATTTTTAATATCGGAAAATAATACAAGTTACTACACAATATTATTTACAGAAAAATATTAACAATACGAATGAGATTATAACATAATTTGTGTGTGATGCATTTATAAAATACATACTAGCTGCTTCGCCCAGAGTCGCCCGGGTGAAAATAGGACTAAACCCACGAATATATTATGAAGAATGATTTATTTGTCGATTTAAATTCGTATATTTTTATAATAATCTACATCTAATAGTAATGCACTAATCAAACATTGAAATAATGGGTATAATAATATATTTTATACAGGTTTTTTTTTAATTAAAATTAACACAAACTTTATTTTAACCCGAATTGCATCTGGGCCGCTTATTAATATTACGAATTACTATTTGTATTATAAAAATTATCAACTTCAGCTATTTATAAAAAAGTTCTAACGCAGTACTCTTACATGAAATTATAAATCAAAAAATTATTTAAGTATTTTCTAGTATTGTCATCCAATTCCGCGTTATGTTAAAAATTTCAAGTCTTCTCTATGTCATCAGGAAATTAGTTTAAAATCAATAATACTAAATTCCTCCCGACATACACCAAAAGCAAGTTGATATACAAACGTGGTAAAATAGATAAACACTATTTCGTTTGAAACAGATTCATGTTAAATAGTTCATTATTTTTTTTATCAAATTTAATAGATTGTAACAGGGCTATTCTAATTTAATCATCGTGATTACCAAGTGTTTATCAAAATAAACACTCTGCGTAATCACTTTTGTCTGTTTCGTATTCTGCTAAGCAACGTGATTAGCACAAGTGTATAAATTGGTCACGTGACGTGTTTATAAGAGTGGATAAATTATAACTTGTGTGTTGTAATCCGTCACTTTGGGTGTTTAATTAATTAAAATGGAAGGCGAGATATTTCATGAGTTAATTGAGAATGAAAACAGGTTAGTTTTTTATTTGAAGTTTTTATATTTTGATAGAATTAATTTGAGAAAAGACATGCGGACATTACACGACAATCAGGATCCATTTAGTCTCCCACAGTATAATTTCAAGAAAACGTTTAGGCTTTCAAAGGAACTAACGAGGGGATATGTCAACGGCTTGAATACCATACACGAGAGCCGCGAAGATCAGATGGTATCCATCCGGTGTCTAAAATTTTAGCGGCCCTACAATTTTATGGGCATGGATCGTACCAAAAGGCAGTTGGCAATGACTTCAATTTAGGATTGAGCCAACCGTCTGTAAGCAGAGCAATTAGAAGTCAGTGAGGCGATAACGACGTTTTTAGGCCCTACATGGATCAAATTTCTTGTAGAAAACAATGAAGTAGAATATACAAAATTAAGATTTTATGAAAAATTTGCTTTCCTTGGAATTGTCGGCATTATCGACGGTACACATGTTGCCATAATTGCACCACCAACCGAAGATCTATATTATCCTGCTCTTGCATATTATAATAGAAAGGGCTATTATAGTATTAATTCACAGATAATATGCAATGCAGAGTTCAAAATATTGGCCATAAATGCTCGATATCCAGGTTCGGCACATGATTCTGCAGTATGGCAAATGTCGGCACCGAGACTTCTTTTAGAAAGACGATATACAAATGGGATTTCTGAGTGGTTGTTAGGAGACTCAGGATACCCTTTGGAGCCTTTTCTAATGACGCCAATCGAACATGCTCCAGAAAATACTCCTGAAGCACGATACACATCATTACATGTTCATGTTCGGAACACTGTCGAAAGAGCAATTGGTGTGCTGAAGATGCGCTTTTGTTGTTTATGTAAACACCGGGCGCTAAATTATCACCCTGAACAAGCAACAAAAATAATATATGCGTGTTCGGTTTTACATAACATATGCCTTGAGCAGGTCGACGAAGAATTAGATGAACCTGAAGAGCCCGATGATTATCCAAATTAATCTAAATAATTTACCAGCTGGAAATTTGCTCAGAGAGGGAAATAGAGTCCGAAATCGTATTATTCAAGCACATTTTAATTAATAATTAAACTCTAGCGACAGTGATTAATATTAAGAAAAATCGCAGGTATGTGGAGAAAAATATTAGATTTACTAGCGGCCCTGTACGTGCTTCGCTACGTATAAAGTGAAATAATAAAACAATTTAATTGGAACATCTATCTATCTATCTATCTATTTTATTAACTGCTAGCTGTTTTAAAATATACATGGGCGTATATGTGTGTATGTCGAGCACTCCGGCTGCGCCGTCGTGCTCGAAAAAAAAAATTGGTTGTCTGTAAAGTCGGTTTACGGACGATAGTTTTACGTGATAACGTATTCCGCTCGTATATCATATTTAATAATACATTACTGCGCTCTCGCTTGCACGCACAGGGTCAGGCGGAACGTTACGGAACGTTACACTTTTTCGTGCGTGCAGCTGGTGTTTCATCAATTTATAAGACGTTATCACGTCAAAAACTTAGTCCGCCATCTTTAGAAGTCCGCCATATTGGATTTAAACAAAAGTCACTTTATTTTTCGAGTTATTCTCAGCAAGCCCTTTCATTTGATACCCATATTGTAGGAAAGCATAATAAATTAGTCCGCCATCTTTAGAAGTCCGCCATATTGGTTTTAGACTGACGTCACTTTATTTTTCGAGTTATTCTCAGCAAGCCCTTTCATTTGATACCCATATTGTAGGAAAGCATAATAAAATTAGTCCGCCATCTTTAGAAGTCCGCCATATTGGATTTAGAATGACGTCACTTTATTTTTCGAGTTATTCTCAGCAAGCCCTTTCATTTGATACCCATATTGTAGGAAAGCATAATAAAATTAGTCCGTCATTTTTAGAAGTCCGCCATATTGGATTTAGAGTGACGTCACACAGCTAACCATGCATTGTCATTCAAACTAAACCTGTATACAAATTTTCATCTCAATCGGTTGATGATATCTGCTTCAAAATTACCGAAGGCATTTTCGCCATCTTTAGAAGTCTGCCATATTGGATTTAGAGTGACGTCACACAGCTAACCATGTATTGTCATTCAAACTAAACGTGTATACAAATTTTCATCTCAATCGGTTGATGATATCTGCCGCTCGAATATCATATTTAAGTCAGGCGGAACGTGACACATTCGGAACGGGGCAGATTTCGGAACGTGACACTTTTTCGTACATGCAGCCGGTGTTTCATCAATTTATAAGATTGGTGTTTCATCAATTTATAAGACGTTATCACGTCAAAAATAGCGTAAAGTATTCGTGGATAACTGGTCTTTAAAACACTTGCTCTATTTCGAGCACTCCAGCTGCGCCGTCGTGCCGAGCACTCCGGCTGCGCCGTCGTGCCGAGCTGTTTTCAAGCTATTTTTTAAGTGGCCCAGAAACCCCCTTATTCATCTACTGACTGTCAAGGAATAGACAAATAATAATTTGCAATAAAATAATATTGCGACTATAAATTGAAATGTAAGCTATCCTATCTTTCAAGCTGGGTCGAATTGCACACGGTGTGCAAATCAAATTTAAAATCGGTTCAGTAGTTTAGGAGTCCATCGCGGACAAAGACTATTTTTCAAGTGGCCCAGAAACCCCCTTATTCACCTACTGACTGTCAAGGAATAAACAAATAATAATTTGCAATAAAATAATATTGCGACTATAAATTGAAATGTAAGCTATCCTATCTTTCAAGCTGGGTCGAATTGCACACAGTGTGCAAATCAAATTTAAAATCGGTTCAGTAGTTTAGGAGTCCATCGCGGACAAATATGTGACACGTACTTTTTATATATTAAGATTTAATGTACGACGATTCGTCAATAGATTTAGAAGTACATACAGAAAATCAACTAACAAATTATTACAGGTATTTTTATCTCCTTCCGATTCTGACTGAACTACGCATTCGTCTATTATATGGTCAATCATTAGATTTTTATTTTCGTCTGCAGTTTTATGAGTGAAGAGTCATTTGCATTATCATCCAAAATAATTTCTTCACCAGTTGGCTCCCAAAAGTTAATTATTTGTAAGTACAACATGTTAATAAAAATCAGTTTTTAATAAAAAAATTTCACTCCATATGTATTTGTAAAATTTTGTTTATTTAGTCTGCACTTGATATAATTTACATAGATTCCGAGTTCTTCAATATTTGCACCGTCGACAGCATTTCTCGATGTCATTGCCAAAAGTCGCTCCTCATTTTCAGTCAACTGCTGTGCGTCTGATGATCCACCACCCGTTTTTTCCAGTTCGCATTTTACTTTTGTTGCCTTACTTCTTATTTTACTTTTCCATTCCGTAAAAAACTAAAGCAATAAAACATATTCTACTAATTAAATAAGTACTTTGTTGATTTTATTCTGTTTTGTCCAAACAAAAATAATGAGATCTAACGTAATTATATTTGTAATGATTTGAATATATTTATAACCTACTTTTACTTACCCGTCTCCATTCTTTTGCGGTTTTTTTTTACCCAAAATTTGAATTGGAATTTAGTACAAGGGCTAATTTTTTCCAATTTTTATCCACAATTTTGGTTTCAGTTGGTGATAGTTTTCCAATCAACATATTTTTATTAGCGTCAATAAAATCAATTATAATTTGCATTGATTAGGTGACACTTTTTTTGTCTTCTTTTTGTTATTTTATTCTCCATAATAATTATAATTAATTAATTATTGTAAATAAAGATTTGAATTATTTGTTATCCCTTTTGACAGCTTACTGTGAACTATCACAAAACTCAGAAATATGTAACTATGGCAACCACACAGAAATATACTAATTGTAATTAATTTCAAACAACTGTTTATAGGTGCGTTTTTTTGAAAACCAGTGATAAAAAAGATTTGTAAACATTCGCCTAATAGCCCAGTACGTGGGGGTTTTTTGAATGCAAAAGGTGGGGTAGTAGTGATTTTTTAGTATGTTGTTAAGCTTGGGGCCCTAATGAAAAATCCAAGTTTTTGACCTCGAGGCGCATGCGCTCGAGCCGCCATCTTGGATTTTAGGTACAAAAGTTTATTTTTTTGAAAATAACTCAAAAACGGTGGCTTTCACCACAAAAGATGTTCTATACAAAGTTAAAGAGGACAAAATTTCCTGTATTTGGTTTATGAAATTTTTTTTGTAGCACACATATGTTAGGAGTTACAGCTCCGTGAAGTTGCACTATTTGAAAAAAAATGCGGAAACTTCATTTTGGTTGAGTTTTATTTTATTATTCTTATTATATATCATTATATTTGTACATAATAATAAAAAAACTAAAAGGCACTTGAATATTATCATTTAACAGTATTATACTTATCGTAAACAAAGTTAAAGGCAAAAAGTATAGGTATCGCATTTTTTTTTATTTAAGAATAGTAAATTATGATTTTAGAGCGTTACAAAAATTAATTTCTACTACATTTTGCTACGTGTCCATGGTCCGGGTTGGTTATTGTTGATGTCCTGGTCGTAGTTTTGGTCCGTAGCCTGAAAAATGTCGTCATCCTCGTCCTCGCTTTCAATGCTGATTTGCGACGCTACTTGAGGTTCATTATCGTTTTTACGACAATACGCGGCGATCAGTTTTTAATTAATATAATTTTTTTGACATGCGCCATGCACAGTTACAGAAGATAGTGTTCTCAAAATGCGCGTATGTGCGCGATTACCTCGTAACTCACTCGATTTTAAAAGTGTCTTTACACCTCTTTCCTTTACAACGACAACGTCACGTCCACTTAAAGTTTTCTCACAAATGAAGCACAAATCAACTTGGGGATTTTCCATTATAGATAGATAGACAATTTATTTGTGAAGCTATATATACAATATAGATACAAAACGTCATATGCAATGCATAAAATATAAAGTGCTAAAATAACTAGAAATAATTAAAACTCACTAAAAATATATCCTTGCAATTTATACACCGGCTTTTTAACAAGCATGTTTTTTAATTCTTTTTTAAATGATTTTATTTCTATTATATTTTTAAGTCTTTCCGGTAATGTATTATATATGTCAACACCTGCAATTGATGGCGAGACTTACAGCAAAACGTTTTTGAAAAATTCGGTTTATATAAGTAACTTGCTCTGGCGGGTTTTTCGGCAATATACAGTGGCCCGTTTATAACCATTTATATGCATAGAGTTTACTGTATTATCTGTCATCCATTTTTAAGAAAAACACAGTATTGTTGGATTCTGCTGATAACAGCAAGCTAGACAATAAGCACACTGACGCATACAGACTTTCTCAATACCTACAGTAGCTGTTCTCTCGCCACCTGCCTATCCGTTAAGGTTTAGGGAAACCTATTAATATAAAATTAAAGTAATCTCTTTAAAAATTATTTCAATATTATTGGCATTTGTTTAAATTATTTATTTTAGTTATTAACAGCCAAATAACAAAATATAATACTTTCTTTCAAATAGTGCAACTTCACGGAGCTGTAATTCCTAACATATGTGTGCTACAAAAAAAATTTTTTAAACCAAATGTTGAAAATTTTGTCCTCTTTAACTTTGTATAGAACATCTTTTGTGGTGAAAGCCACCGTTTTTGAGTTATTATCAAAAAAATAAACTTTTGTACCTAAAATCCAAGATGGTGGCTCGAGCGCATGCGCCTCGAGGTCAAAAACTTGGATTTTTCATTAGGGCCCCAAGCTTAACAACATACTAAAAAATCACTACTACCCCACCTTTTGCATTCAAACATCCCTTATTGATACCCACGTACTGGACTATAATCACTTGTCATTAATGCTTTACCTGAATACCATGTTAAACATAAGTGATCACAGACAGTGTTTATACATTTTTTTATCACTGTGGTTACCTAAGCACAGTGATTAGAACTCAAATAGCAGAATAGGGCTACATAAGACGCTTCCAGCTAAAGCTTGGGTCGCACTTAAAAATCGTTTTTGTGAGTTATCCTTAGAAGATATGTTGTCGTTGACTTTTTTGTAGAACTTTTCAAGAGGAACAATTCAAGTATACATCATTTTCGTGTAACTTTATTAACGTAGCGGACGCCGTGGAAGCTCTCAAGAGGCACGAGTTTTTCCGACTTAGTTGACGAATATCATCATAACTTTAACTAATTTAGCGTGAGCAGGATCCTAAGCGATTCCTTCAGAAATTTTTTCAGTGTGCTTAGAGAGGAATAATACCAAAAGTCCTGACATTTAGGAGGTGAGCCAAAGAGAGGGGGGCACAAGGAAGGTACCACTGTTGTATTTTTAGCTTATATCTCGAAAACGATACGTCGCAGGGAAAAAATGTCTTATGCCAAATGAACGCTCATAAAATTTTATACTATGTTAGGAAAGAAAGGAAGACAATCACCACATAATATAAAACAAAGTCGCTGTCTGCCTTTATTTGTTTCTATTTTTAAAAGAGACCGGTCTTAACCGATTTCTTTGATTTTATTTATTTATTTGTTTTTGTTACTTGTTATTGTTTATTCTTAATTTTTATCTTTTTTTTTAAATGTTATTTTTATCTTAATAGAGTCTATACAACTCTTTTTTGTTAACAAGTTGGTTTTTTGTTTTTATCTTTTATTCTGTTTTATTTTTTTTTATTTATTATACGTATATTATTTTTTTTTTAATTTATTATATAGACGCTGATGACCTCAGCTGTTGAGCGTCTATAATTTACAATATCTTTCTCTCTCTCTTTATTTGTTTCTCCGCTTACTTCTTCGTCGTCGTCTTCGTCAACAGGCATGCCGTTGAGGCATTTCCCTTGGCAGTGGAGGCACGCCGCAAAACAGTTCAGCATTGCTCTCCGGCATCCACATTTACCACTACCACAATCCTTGGTGCAGCGACAAAATATCATTTTCAGTAGAACCTCCGGTGCTGGTGGATCTTCTGTTGTAATTGACATCAAAGTATCTCCACCTTCACTCTTGAGGGGGGCAGCCCATTCTCGAGCTACTGCTGCACGTGGTGATAGGTGTGTCGGGAATGCTGTCTAACTGCACTCTCAGTTGGCGGGCTTAATATTTGCCACTAACCTTATGAACGACTGGAAGCGGTATTGGTTAAGGGAGGTCTACCTTGCTGGTGATCCATACCATTTGAGGAAGTACATCTTCTCTGCCTCTTCAACCTCGCCGTGAGTGGAGGAGGGATTGTAAAAGATCACTGTCTTTTCCTTGATAATTTCTGACTTCAAGTACAATTTTGAGAAGCCAACCTTGCTTCTCCTAAAAGTTCCAGATGTGTCGCAGCCGGTAAATAAATGTAAGAATAGGATATGTTCAAATCCATGCTGCTGCATTGTTTTGGTTTTCCCTCGGCCGGGTCTCAGCAGCAGGATGTCTTGGGTGGGAGGAGTGGAAGCTATCAAAAGGACAGCGAGGTTCACATCCTGACCTACCACAACCACAGACCTATGAGTGGATTGTTCCACAGCAGTTTTCACGATAAGGACGTATGTATCTCATTCTCCTGACGCTTTGTCTTTAGTAAGAAGATAAACTGACTTTTGTTGGTAAGATTGGACAGAAAATCTTCTTGTTTTACAGATATCGATGTATTCCACGTCAAATTGATGTCAGCCGACTTCCTCAGTCTATATCGTCGTCTCTGTTCTTATGACTTTGTTCTGTTGGCTGAGTTTGCGTACACATCAAATATCATAGTGCGACTAAATTTCTCGGTCAACAGTTTGATGACAGTGTTTTTATTTACGGCATTCAGAGCACAAGTCTCATCAAGAAAACCAGACAAATTTTCGTGACAGGGAATTTCTCTCTTTCTGTTAGTTGGATGTTTAGTATTTTGTCCGACAAATGCCCTCTTACTGTTCTCGCAAACGCGTGACCCTGAAAAATTTTGTCAACAGCAGAGTGAAGAGGCACTTTCCAATTTAGTAGCTGGTCAAAGGTGATGATTATTCTCGGGTGGTTAATTCCGTTGCCTTTGTGAGTTACTTGCATCGACTCGCTTGCATGTGCAAAGCCGTGTAGACGGTGTCGTAGTGTGAGGGTGGGGAGAGTTATCACTTTTGTCGTTTCGCTGAAATCTCCTGTTGTTATGGTCTCCATGTACCATTTCCATTCTGGCAGGGAGATGTCCAGTTTTTTTTGCAACTAACCAGAGAGTGTCGAATGGTTGATGATGAACCATTTTTTCGTGTACGTCAATTCATCTAACCACTACACTTTCCTTCTGGAAGGTTTGCAGCGGAATAATGCCAAGTTTTCTGATATCATGTGACGAGAGTATGTGCTTCAATCTTGGCATTTCTTTACCTTTTTCAAGCGAATTGGAGAGGGTAATACACCTGATTCCACCCACAGTATAGAGAGTGTTGTGCCCATCAATAGTACAAACGTTGAAATCAACGTTGTTAAACACAAACTGATTCAAAGTTCCTATATTGAAACTTGGTTTAGCATGGTAAATTGCAAAAGTTTCTAACTTCCAAGAGGCTGCACAATAGGGGCGATAAGAAGCTCCTTAGTCTGGTAATCGCAATAATGGCATTTTCCAGTGCAGCACATTTTCTCTACGTATCTTCTACTCTCTTAGTTTTTGCCAATAGAAAGGCCATCAGGAAAAAATCAGGGATCGAGGCAGTGTACCTGGATTCTTTAGGAAGTCGTCGCTGGATGGATATGTATCTGTGCTGTACACTTGACTCTGAATCCTCAACATTTCCTCTTCTTAATTTTTGGCCCTGTTTTCGTACCAAGCTTCATTGATAATTTGATACCTAGTGTCTTTAAAACAAATTACGAGCACACTGAATCCATTGACCCCTGGAGTGATCAATATTCGATCCCCATATTTCCTTTCCAACTCAGCCTTGGTGGTTCGCCACTGAGGTTTAGCCGCTGTTACAGCACCCAGTATCTCATCATGGGAGAACTGACAATCGGTACTTCCCTCCATATAAACAAAAAATCTCTCCATAACCTTTGCGACATGGCTGTCACTGGGGATCTCAGCTTTCAGAATTGGAAACTCAAAAGTGTGGTAGTAGTCTTTGTGTTATACTGTCGTCTCAGCAATAAGATCGTTTGGAGGACAGGCGACCAAGAACTTCGTCATCTCAGGAATCCTTCCTCATAGAACATGTCTCTCTTATATGATTTTGAAAAGTGAGGGTCTCAACTAAATGTACAACTCTCCTTTTGTCCAAAGGCTTTTTAGTTTTTTCCTTTGCGCAATGTGTACGTAATAAACAACTGTTCTTAAAGTCGAATTTGGAAGCTGGAGAATTGAGCTGAGACGGCCTTGAGTGAAATTTTGGTCGAATAAACAATTTTGAATTTCAATATCTATAATTTTTCGGAAAATCCAAATTTTTCAAATCTCTTCGTCCATCCGAAGCATTATGTCATTAACTAATGACTCCTTTTTTATTTTTATATCAAACGATTCAGTGACGAGCTTCAGTGATCACGGCAAAACTTTTTTTTGGACCCCTCGCAAATCTGCTGTATTTCACGTTTATCTCAATATTAAGTCATAAAAAAAATATAATATCTTCTTGAAATACGTAAAAACATTTGTTATTAATATTTTTCACCGGTGGACTAAAAAACCCTTAATAAGAGCTGTTCCAATTCGGGTGTAATTTTTACGACAACTGGTGTGAATCAAAAGGGGTGTCAAAACACGGAAACTTTGGTGCTTGTCGTCTTTCCATTCCTTACTTGCTTTAATAAGGCGCAGTGTTTCCTTTTTTCTCACCTCAGTGACGTCCTTACTTACATTATTAGTACGCATTGTAGAGATATCTGTAACAATGAATAGTTGTAGCTCAGGAATGATAAAAACAGCTTTTTCTGAAAATGACGAAACTTTACGAAATTGATGTAACTGTTGACAGTTGGAGATCAATTGGAATAGGTATTGTGACATTATTGACATTTTGTCACAAATTTAATATGTAGCGTACCTTATAGTTTTATTAGAAAGGGTAGTAAATATCCTGCCAGTTAATATTTGCTCTATATTAAATATACTTTGCGTAGGTATAAGCCGTGGTTATCCCTGAATTGACGCTTTGATATTATATCTTAGTTTATATTTTTAGTAGAGTTGTAGAAAACCGTATGTATCCGTTACCGAGTAACGGGTACATCGTCTGTCTCAAATTAATGAAACGTTATTCACCTTCAGCAAGAGCCACCCGCCACTGAGGATGAGGATGCCATGGACGAAGAACACTTGCTAGGAACCTCGTTGTCAAAGCGAATGAAAACGTGAATCCAGAAGAAGTTGTGAGTAACATTCAAACGTTATTGAAATAAATAAATATAAAATAAAATTTTCGACTTATTAAAAAAAAATTATGTGACTTTTTTATCATTTTTAAAATACAATTTTCCTTTTTTCAATTAATTTGATTTTCGTCAACTGCATTTAATAATCCGATTTCAAGTGTGGCAACACATATTATTAGACCGTCGTAGTTCAGCCATTTTGTAAAAAATATTTACAAATTATATACAGAAACCCTCTTCGTTTATCGCTCTTTATATTAGTGAAAACCGTTTCCAAATCCGTTGCATGATTTAGAAGTAAGCGGAGAAAAAGACAGAGTCAGACAGCGACTCTGTTTTTTACTATGTAGTGTTTGACAAAACTGAGTCATTTTGTAAAAAATACGTGTGGCACTCGGGGACTGCCGCGGTAAAGCTATTGCATATTCTTTTTAGGTCTTTAAGTTTTTCTTCTCTGTAAAACGAAAATAACTAGGTATAAATAATAAGGTATAAATAGTGTAATTACACACCAAAACAATTATTCATTCAAAAAATTTGAACAAAAAGAACGATATTAAGAGTTTGATCATAGAATTTCGCGCGATGTACATTTATATAGATATAATATCATATATACTTTCTCTGCACATAACCTAAAATGGCCAATGGGTAAAAACTGTTAAACTCGCGTCAGATCTGACGCGTCAGGGTCACGTGACCCTGATGAGTTGTTGAGACGGTCTACCGTACTTGCTTCGGCAGTACATATACTAAAATTCGCTAGATGTCAGTAGCAATATAAGTTACATGCAGTGCAAAAAATTCCTTAAGAGATGTCGCCATGTACTCAGGTTTCGTAAAACTACAAATTTAAAAAATTACATCCAGTGACTGGCTGCATGTAATTTTATAAATGTGTAGTTTTACGAAACCTGGATGCATAGCGACATCTCTTAATGTTTTGTCAAAGCTTATTCGCTATGTGCGCACGCACACAAACACCGTACCGAAGTCTGCCGAACTGAAACGACGTTAGATGATCCGTTAGGTTTTTACGTTACGGAATTTCTTGATTCGGTCGCCGCGCTCAAAGCCCGCGATAGAAGCTATGCAATAGCTTAAAATATTTACAAATTATATACACAAACCTTCCTCGTTTATCGCTCTTTCTATTAGTGAAAACCGTTTCAAAATCTGTTGCGTGGTTTAGAAGTAAGCGGAGAAACAAATAAAGGCAGACAGCGACTTTGTTTTATATTATGTGGTCTTCCTTTCTTTCCTAACATAGTTGTAGAAATCCTTTGGGTGGATATTACCTCTAAGATCATTAAATGTTCTCCCACAGAGCTCTGTCAATTTTGATATTTGTTTTTCTTCCCAAATATAGGTTTTGGAACAAGTGGGTCTCAGCTATGTAATTCTCTACAACTTTCTCTAAATTAATTTTTTTTCTTAGATGAATAGTTAAGACGCCATTAAGAAATGTTTGATGAAAAATGTGAGGTAAAAATCTTTTTTTCAAAAACTTTCACTTTTCTGGAACGTTGTAGCCCAAAAACGGTTGAGAAATTGAAAGAAAGTGTATAGAATGAAAATTGTAGAAAATTATATGAGTGTTCATTTGGCAATAGAAATTATTTCCCTACGACGTACCGTTTTTTTATGATCTAAGCTAAAAACCCCGAAGTGGTACCTTCTTTGTGCCTCCCTTCCTCTGGCTCACCTCTTAAACCTTAGAGCTTTTATTATGTTTGCTCCCTAAGCACCCTGAACAAGTTTCTGAAGGAATTGCTTAGAATCCTTCTCACGAACTCTACACCCCGTTTTGAGTCTTTCATTGACTGGACTATATTAGATATTATCTTGTAAAAAATACATATGAAACCACTAAATTAAAAATATCAAATAAAAAGTAAAATTGATCCAGCATTGGTTGAGTCAAAATAGCTTCGCAAGTCTCACCAAGTCAGTAAACCTTAATTTAATCATAATTATTTTATACCGATTAATTAATAACATTTGAAAAACTTTTCTTTACAAGTGGAGAGTACACTCAAAACTTATAGTGCTAACACACGGTCGAACTTGGTCCGGTCCGACAACGGACATGGTACGGCGGATCTTGCAACAGACGACCGAATCTGTTCCCATCGAACCGGGCGGACACACAGACTACTGTACAGACGAACAGATTTGGTACGGAGCGGACCAGATCCGCTGTCCGCTTCGAACCAAGTTCGACCGTCTGTTAGTACTATTATAAGCACCTTGTAAGATATACTGCCAGAATATTATTATATCGCAAGCAACATTCACGATGAAAAGGCAACCAATCAGGAGCTTGGATAGCCCGACAAAAATGGCTGCCTGCATTTATAGAAACGACAACTTCGTTGTTACGTTTTCTTTTTTCTTTTTTAGATTAGTTGCGTTTGCTAAAGTGGAGAGCCAAATTTCGTGGTGATGAGTAACGACGAAATATGGCTTTCCACTTTGGCAAACGTAACTAATAACATAACTTAAACATTCAGTTACTAGGACGACGTCATCTTAAAAAGTAGCGGATCGCTTATAAATTATTATCTATAATTTGTAGCTGTACTTATAGGCTGGGGCCGTTACCTTTTTGAGATGAAAAAATGAGTAGCAGGCAACGGTCGGCTGAAATATATAGTTGAGGTCATAAACAATGAAAAAAAAACTTTCGAACTTGAGATGAAGGGAAGTAGTGAAATGGGGTGCTATTTAAGGGATGAAAACCGTTTTTTTTTATTTGTGGCAAAGCGTGACCTCCTAGAGAAAAGTGTTTCATACAAAAGTTGTAGATAATAAAAAAATCTAAAACTTTTGTTCTATATATTTTTCGACATTACCTCAAAGTTTGCGAGAAAATAATGAGAAACCGATTTTTCTGTTTTTTATTTTTTTCTCGCGTGAAAATTATTTAATTTAAATGAAACTTTGTGAAAGTACGTAATTATTTGCACATAATAAGCATGAATTTTTTCAATTATTTTTACCATTTTTCCGAAAAAAACACCCCTATCTTCGGCGAACAACTTTATTGATTTTTTTTTTGGATTTTGAAGTTTTTGAATTTATTGTTATTTAGCAGCATAAAATTGAGAAAAATCGAAAAAAAAAATTTCGAATATCGAACTTGTCGATTTTTTCATTGTTTTAAATTTTTTAGCATATTTAATAATTCATAATATTCTGATGAAAAACTTACTTTGGTATAAAATAAATAAAGTTGAATGAAGTTCATCTCGGAAAGATAGGGAAAACTTCATGAAACTTATAGCGCGGTCACTTCGGCAAAATAGACGGCACGAAAAAACCTGGTTGAATTTTTTTTTCGCAATTTCAAATCGCGATATTTCGCGAACGGATTGAAATATCGGGTTCAGCTTTGAACCAGCTTGCGTGTTTTTTCAAGCTCTTCAATTTCGCCATTTACATTTTTTTTTGTAGGATCAGATCCGACTGAGATATGCTCGAAAAACCGTTTACAGGTAAATTTAATACGCCCCTCCCACCTCCTCCTCCCGAAAACCGCCGATCACTTGAAATATTTTGAGGGAATAAGGGGAGGATCGAACTTCATCGGTTGGGAAAAAAAATCGATTTCCTTTATTGGTTTTCGTGCCCTCTATTTCGCCGAAGTGACCGGGCTGTAAGTTTCATGAAGTTTTCCGTACCTATCTGTGGTGAGCTTCATTCAACTTTATTTATTTTATGCCAAAGTAAGTTTTTTCATCAAAATATTATGAATTATTAACATAAATATGCTAAAAAATTGAATACAATGAAAAAAATCGACAAGTTCGATATTCGAATTTTTTTTCGGTTTTTCTCAATTTTATGCTGCTAAATAACAATAAATCATTAAAATCGATATACCATTTGAAAGTAGACATCTTGGAGAAAAAAATAAGCAGCAGTACAACATCAAAATCCAAAAAAAAATCAATAAAGTTGTTCGCCGAAGATAGGGGTGTTTTTTCGGAAAAATGGTAAAATCTCAAAAAATATTTATTTTCTATAATTGAAAACATTCATGCTTATTATGTGCAAATAATTACATACTTCCACAAAGTTTCATTTAAATTAAATAATTTTCACGCGAGAAAAAAATAAAAAACAGAAAAATCGGTTTCTCATTATTTTCTCGCAAACTTTGAGGTAATGTCGAAAAATATATAGAACAAAAGTTTTAGATTTTTTTATTATCTACAACTTTTGTATGAAACACTTTTCTCTAGGAGGTCACGTTTTGCCACAAATAAAAAAAAACGGTTTTCATCCCTTAAATAGCACCCCATTTCACTATTTCCCTTCATCTCAAGTTCGAAAGTTTATTTTTAATTGTTTATCACCTTAACTTTCAGCCGGCCGTTGCCTGCTACTATTTTTTTTTCAGCTATAAAAATCCATAACGGCCCCAGCCTATTAATGGGATCAGCACAGTAAGGTAAACGCAACTACTCCTAGCAGTCAGACGTACCGCATCCCTACCAAGCTTTAATAAGAAAAGGAATATCAAAAAACTAGCCAACGTAAAATACTTGTTTTCGCTATGTTGTTAGCTCTTATACTATAATATATTAATTTAAATTATATGGAGTACCTAAATGTCAGTTTTGATCTAAATGAAACCAACATATCTAATTGTATAAGGATTTCTACCATGTCGGTCAAAATTGCTTCGCAAATACCGTATTTAATGTATCTCTTATGGTTAAACAACGTAAGCACCCTAAAAGCTTATTTTTTCGATTTGATTATAAAACATCGAGATTCCTCTACTATCTTTTAAAGTATGCATGTATTTATACACATAAGTCTTTCGGAAATAAATGTTTAAATGATGTGAAAATCGCGTCAAAATCCATTCTGTAGTTCAGAATAACTAGGCGAACAGAGATTCGGATAGAGACTTTGTTTTATACTATTTAGAGATTATCACGATTTTGATAGGTTAGCATGTTATAAAGTAACAATAGGGAGTTTTTCGTCGTTCTCGGATGACAAGCCTCATTATACCAGAGAACGGAAACACGTCGTCGCTTGTCGTTATGCCGTAATTTTATCCTCAAGAGGCATATTGACAATATGTAAAAACGATATCATTAGGCTGTCCGATCTATGTATAGAAATGTAGCTCTATAGTATACACAGAACGCCTGTTTGGAAGGGCAACGCAACGGTAACACGACGACACTAGTATACTGTCTGGCACATCCTTATATACGTCATCTGACATCCACCCGTGACACTATCGCGGACACCAGACATGGTTTTTCATGTCAAGAGAAATTAAAGTTTTCATTTTTCTCCGTTGAGTTGGTGAAGATAAGATAAAAAAAATTCATAAGAAAATGTATTACGTCGCTGCTTGGTTGGAAGGATTCGTACTTTTTCCTTAAAAAAGAAAAATGTATGCAACATAAATTTTCATGCCAAGTTGTAAAACGGCATAAGAAAAAATATCAGGTACTTCTGTTTCTTTTTCATATTTATATTCTCATTTCTTTTAGGTTTTTTTTTTCGATTATATTGTGTATTCCAGCTTTCGGTGTCTAATTGTGTTTATTATAATGTATGCATTTTAATATTCTGCACTAAATTTAGCGAGGCAGCAGAAATCCCACTTGCTCCAGTAACTGTTTAAAAAGGAAAGAAACGAGACAGATATCAATGCAGATGAAAGCTCGGGGTGTGGAGCTCGATAGAAAATTATTGAACCCTGTTATCGAGCTATAGAAGAGCAACCCCACATAATGAACTTCACCAGACGTTGATATTTATAAATAAAGAAATCGTATTTCATAAATTTGATTTGATTATATCTGTTACGGTCTATACACGAATTCGGTCAATGACCGAAATAAATGAGCAAAACTAGTTCTGACCAACGAATATTTCCCAAACCCAAAATCTTACATTTAAACGGGTATTGAGTGTTATGTAAAGAGTAAAACTAGTTTTGCGCATTTTCAGTTGGACAGAACTAGTTCTGCCAACGTCCGAACCCGAATAAAAGTAGGGTTATGTTCTTGCTTATGTACATACCTATTGAATTGTTCTCCTGAATGTTATAATTAATATAATTGTGGGATATTCAGTGTAATAATTAAGTAAAAATGCAAAGTGAATTCAAGTCTCAACTAGTTTGCCTATTGGAGGCTTCTGATACAAAGAAACATAATTTTATGACGAAACATAATTACCTTACTGCATTAAGTGAGGTTAAGAAAGCAAATTTGTTGAAAGCTGAATTACAACCTCTGTCTGCTAAACAATACAGAAGAATAAATGGCTTTGATATAGTATAACTATCAGTAATGTGGAAAAGTTAATTAAAAATGCAAAGAAGATTCCGATGCCATACTAGTACTGTCTGTTCGTAAATGCACAGAACTAGTTTTGTCCAATTGAAAATGCGCAAAACTAATTTTGCTCAGTTTATGACACTCAATACCCGTTTGAATGTAAGATTACGGGTTTGGTAAATATTCGTTGGTCAAAACTAGTTTTGCGCATTTATTTCGGTCATTGACCGAAATCGGGTATAGACCCGTAACATATCTAATAAAATGCACAATTATAACGTACTAAAAATCAAATAATGTTCACGCGTACAATGCGGCTTAAAGGCTATTGAGTTAGTAGTGATTATTCCACGTACAGCACACGATCTTGAACCTGAAAATATAAACACATAATAGAACTTTAATTGGCAAGGAGCGAGACTTAAACAGAGATTTCGATTTATAAATTAATAACAATAGGTAAAAACTTCGGTCATAGTGATAAACCCTGCCGATAGATAGTATAGTACTAATATAGGCATTATGGTCTTGTTATGTAAACTTAAGCTTGTTTTGGGACTAATTAAAAAAATACCCCTTGATATATCCCTCAAAATAATATTTTTTTTGTAATTTCAATAATATTACCAATTCAAAATATGTACCAAATTAAATACACCCTTCAGTAAGTAAAACCATATCCGTAAACTAGTTGTCATTTTATTAAAATTTTGGCAGCATATTTTAATTCTTCCTAAAAAGTGAAATTCTAATTTTGAAACGATTTTGTGAATTTTGTCGATATATTTAACCCTAAAAATATTTTAACCCTTAAAAACCACCCTTACCATGGCTTGATTGGCCCCATTTTAATACGCTTTGTGCGGTGGTGGATTCCAACATGTAGACCAAATTAAAGGAGACTGACTGTGTAAAAATTCAGGTCTGGTGAATTACATACTGGTAGCCGGCCACTGGCTCTTATACTATTACACAAGCCCACTTCTTGTAAAGAAAACCCTATTTTCCTTCAATGAACTATCAAGTAACTAAATAAAAAACGTCATTTCTAAAAAAAAAGCAAATACTATACTTTTCGACACTATTTTTTAAAATATACCTATACATTTTAAGAAAAGATTGTTTTCTTTACAAGAAGTGAGCTTGAGGAGGCTATGAAACATCGAAAAATTTTGGACGACCCCAAGGTCCTGCCATAATAGTGTATGTGCCATGTGGTAAATACTGTAATAAGGATAATTGCAGACTTATTTAATAACTGTAAGAAATTATAAGTACTAAACTGTGAATAAATCATACAGTATTGACTGACAGAATTAAATTTCATACAGTCAGAGCGATAAGGTATGTGAGTCATTGTACACCCATCCAGCGTACGACCCAAGAAGCCGAATTTCCTTTTCCTTCACAACCCTCTTGACTTATCAAATGAAATAGTTTGACAATTGGAATACGATAAGCTATGTGACATCATTGTAAACCTAATATGGCGGACGTCATACCTATATCCGTTCGATTTGAATTGTTGTACTCATACGTATTACCGGTAAAAATACACCGTTCAATCGGTTTTTTAATGCAATAAGCAATTAATTTAAATAAAATAATGTTTTCATAGAAAAAATGTTGAAAGACTATAAATAACAAATTCAAATTTAGAAAAAAAAACATTTTAAAGACAAAATTTTATTGAAATGCACCGACTAATAAAAAAGAAAAATAAACTAAATATGTATATAAAAGGAAACCGTGACTGACTGATTGATTCATCGACGCAAGGTTCAAACCACTGGACGGATTGGGCTGAAATTTGTCACACAGATAGTTATTATAACGAATAATAAAACATTATAAGAAGTACAGCATTATTATATATAAAACAACGATGACATGCGCATGCGCCGATTTTTCCCAAACAAATTTACAAAACTTGTAAAAATAGAATAATAAACCGTTATGAAAAGTATACCATATACAAACAACTTTACAACTTATTAGTCCAATCGGTGGAGATAAAAAGCTCCAGAAATTAGCAAACAGGCTGAATTTTTTTTTAATAAGTAGTTTAAAGTGTACTGATTGAAATAAAAAAAAGTTCATTCGTCTATCGATTTCCCAAAATAAAAAAAAAAATTAAAAATCATTTTGATTTTCAAAATTCTTTGATATTTTGAAATTTAAAAAAGATAGGAAGAAATAAAAAATACTGCGTTGTAGAAGACGTTTTTTCTATAAAAAAGATATGTTATACTTTTTTCGTCCGACTTATAGTTTGCCCGCAAAAAATTCGATAAACTATGTATCTATTTTACGCGCAGGATGCTCGGCTAGCCATGCGAGAACCTACTTTTTCATGTCCGGCGTATTGAATTATAATATTTCACAAACTTATAGAGTAATAAAATAAAAATTCAAATAGCCTATCTTCAAGTAGAAAATCTGAACTTTTCAATGGTGTAGTTAATTTTTTTTTTTGAATAAAATATCATGTATAAAAATGCAAGTATAGATATATATTTGAATCGAAAATCGAACGTTGCAATAATAATTGTTTTTAAACATAAGGAAAAGTCGTAAATTTTTTTTAACCTGGTAAACTATTCTTTAGATGTTCTTTTTCAAAAATAAAAACTCCTGACCATAAATCTTATCTCGTTATTAAATACGGCCCTTGTTACTATTTTCAATTTTTTCGGAATCTTGAATTCACTGGAAAAAATATTTTTAAACCTCTGTAACACGATGAAAACTTAACGGATTTCAATGTATATTTTTTTAAATCGTAGGTATAATTAAGTGTATTAAGAATCACTAAGTATAAATTTGTTAAGTTTTCAAAATTTTTTAATATTAACGATTGTTCATCCATAAAGAGAAAACAGACATTTTTCTGGTTTTTCGTTTGTATCTTTTTATATCGTTGAATATAAAATTTCATACTATTACATTACGAAGATAAATACTCAAGGAATAGAATGTGATATGTGGCTAGGTAAGAAAGTATCTAGGTAAAAAATACAATGGAAATTAAAACAGGTAAACAAATCTTTGATTAACGTCTGATTAGAACTCTTCAATAAATAAAATTATGGACCATTTTTTCCATGACTACTTAAAAAAATTGTTTGTTATTATTTTTTCATTATTTTGATAATCATTAATAATTTTGAAAGATTTTATAAAAAGCTAATTAGAATTAATATCTCAAAAATGGTGCATTTTATAGGAAAATCATACGAGACCTTTTTTCTTTAGAATTGTCCAAAAAACCTAAAAAAATTGGTTCCGACGCCAAAAACAAAAAAAATTTATTTTCCGAAAATTTTTTGCAAATTTTGAAATTTTTTTTGAAAATTTTGTTTTTTTTTTTAATTTTCTATTTGGAATATTTAGAATATGCATTTCTAGACAAAAAGTGTTATAAACATTTTAGTAAAATTTAATGATTCTTGCTTCTGCAAAGTGATTTATTTGCTTGTTTGCCGACGCAAGATGACTTACTAACTTTCCGAATTTTTTCCAGGTAAACTATAGCTCTGACGAAAAAAGTACAAGATATCTTTTTTATAGAAAAAAATGTCCCCTACAAGGCAGTATTTTTTATTTATCTCTATCTTTATCCCAGCTTAAAATATTCAAGAATTTTGAAAATAAAATTTTTTTTCAAAATTTTTTTTGACTTTGGGAAATCGATAGACGAATGAACTTTTTTCTATTTCAATCAGTACACTTTAAACTACTCATAAAAAAAATTTGAGTCTGTTTGCGAATTTCTGGAGCTTTTGGTTTAAAATTGTCTCCACCAACTGGACTATATACCTATTCTGTGCGTGCGCCGACTTTCCCTCAAAAAACATTTTACAAAACTTTCTTGTAAAATATAATAATAATAAACCATTATTAAAAGTACACAATTATTATATTCAAAGCAATGGCACGTCAATCCGGTGTCGGAGAGGCAACCGGATGGCGAGTGGTAATCTGGGCCTATGAGTAGTGCAGAACCCCCTGGTAGCGGCCAAAGTGACCCCAAATGGACGGGGGCGGCGATATGGGGGTGGGTCAAAATCGAAAAATGTTTGAAAAGGCAACCGGATAAAAATGCGGTTGCATTGAAGGAAATACCCTAATTATATAATAAATTTTTTTTGCCATCCGAAACACGCGGGCCGTTTTTGCACTAGCGAATAAAAAAAAAATAAAAAAAAAACTGAAAAGGCAACCGCTTCAAAATTAGTGAGCATACTTATTGACACCACCAAACGTTGGAAAAAAATTGCCATCCGATCCTGATGGGCAGTTTCGGAGAAACAACCCCTCAAAGTCGCCGAAAAACCCTTTTTTTAGATTTTTTCAACAATAAGTAAAAAAAACACACTGAAAATGGTTCAAATCGGATGGCATTCGAAATTTATACTGTCCTAAGTACAAATAATAGTGTGTATCAATGCCATCCGATTTTGATTAAATTTACCCCTATTTAGCCAACCCCCAAAACTCAATAACAAGAAAAATAATGCCATACGCTGCATAAAATTGTTATTTTCATGAGTTTTGGGGGTGGCTAAATAGGGGTAAATTTAATCGAAATGGGATGGCATTGATACACACTATTATTTGTACTTAGGACAGTATAAATGTCGAATGCCATCCGATTTGAACAATTTTTAGTGTGTTTTTTTTACTTATTGTTGAAAAAATCGAAAAAAAGGGTTTTTCGGCGACTTTGAGGGGTTGTTTCTCCGAAACTGCCCATCAGGATCGGATGGCAATTTTTTTCCAACGTTTGGTGGTGTCAATAAGTATGCTCACTAATTTTGAAGCGGTTGCCTTTTCAGTTTTTTTATTATTTTTTTTTTATTCGCTAGTGCAAAAACGGCCCGCGTGTTTCGGATGGCAAAAAAAAATTATTATATAATTAGGGTATTTCCTTCAATGCAACCGCATTTTTATCCGGTTGCCTTTTCAAACATTTTTCGATTTTGCCCCACCCCCATATCGCCGCCCCCGTCCATTTGGGGTCACTTTGGCCGCTACCAGGGGGTTCTGTACCACTCATAGGCCCAGATTACCACTCGCCATCCGGTTGCCTCTCCGACACCGGATTGACGTGCCATTGCCTTGAATATTATGCTTTAGCTTACGCTATTCGCGCCTAAAAATTCAATTTTAAAGTTTTGTGACCTATAGGTATGTTATTTCGGTATAATATGTTGTTTACTTTAATTTTAACGTCAAAAGAAATGACAGTGAGAAAACTTCACAAAGCGCGAAATCAATCAGTGTAAAGGACAAAAGTACGTAAATGTTTGAAGTACGGTTCAAAACCTTGCGAGTTTGAATACGTGATTAAATAAGTGGAAGATTTAAGAGCCCGTTTGCCGATCACAGAGGGGAAGCTGTATTTTGCGGCGTGTGGTAAGGAAACATTTTGAAACATTCCATTCATAATAGTACACCTAATTATTGTGGTCTATGAGAATTGAATGCTCTCTCTCTATCTTTCACACATGTGAGAAGGATTGACAAAGAGAACCGAATTATTATATGCCTCGTTATAGTGATATACATACTATTGCATGTTTAGTATACTAACACAGACACGTATAGACTGCAGATATCAAATAGGGATGTGCTATATTCATTTTATATCCAGAATTACAAAACTTTACAACATATAATTTATCTGCAAAGAAATAGTTTACAAAAAATAGAATTATGTTAAATGTCACAAAAATATGGAAAAAAAATGTATTGTATATTCATAATAATAACTATAATACAGAACTGTTTGTTACAATTAGGGTTGCCACCTTTTTTTTCGAAAAAAAAAGTATTTTTTTAAAGTTGCAAAAATATAGGACTTTCATTATTTGTTTTATATATTATTTATTTAATTATTTAATTTATGACTGAGTTTCTTTACTCCACAGTGACACAAATATTAGCCAACTTATGAGCTAACGAATGAGCTATGGAATCTAATACAGTTGCATAAATAAAAATTTGAAAAGAAGTTTGAACCTGCAGGCCATCCCTGTAACTTCCCGCTATTTTCGAGTTCAAAACGCTCAAAAATATATAAAATATAGCAAGAAGTTTATTTTTTAGCTCTTCGAGCCCAAAAAAAAAACACTTTGTTACGAAATTTTCGTTCACGATATCTCATGAACAAATGAACCGATTTTGATGCGATTTGCGGTAGTCGACGCAATTTTTTAACCTAAAAAAGTAATTTATTACAGAAAAATCGATCTCATAGGAATTTTACGAGCAATTTAAAAAAAAATACTTTTTTACAAAATTTTCGTTCATGATATCTCGTGAACAAATGAGCCGATTTTGATGCGGTTTGCGGCGATCGACGCAGTTTTTTTAACCTAAGAAAGTAAATTATTACAAAAAAAACGAATTGATGAGAATTTCACGAGTAATTATAAAAAATTACTTTTTTCCTAATTTTTCGTTCACGTTATCTCATGAACAAATGAACCAATTTTGATCTGGTTTGCGGCGATCGACGCAGTTTTTTTAGCCTAAGAAAGTAATTTAGTACAAAAAAATCGATCTGATAACAATTTTAAGAGTCATTTTAAAAAACACTTTTTTACGATTTTTTCGTTCACGGTATCTCGTGAACAAATGAATCGATTTTGATGCGGTTTGCGGAAATCGACGCAGTTTGTTAAGGAGAATAGCTCATTAGATTTTGGAATTAATCGGTTTAGTAGTTTAGAAAATATTTTACAAAAAAAAATTTAAAAAAATTTTTGAAACTTGTTTTTTTAAGATTTCTCAAAAATTTTTGGGCCGAATCATTTCAAATTTTCAGGAAGTCTAAGTTCACCAAGTTCACGTCAGATCCCGCAAACCGCGTTTCAGTCGGACACTCCATTCAAAAATCGGGGTGAAACCAATAACTTCCCGATTTTTGAAAAAAAAAATTTTTTTTTTTTTTTTTTAAGCGGGAAGTTAATAATAAATCAGTTAATTTACTAGAAATCAATTAAAAAAATGAATGCACACTTTTTATTTTTTTGGTTTTTTAATTCTGAATTTTTATTATGTACATAATTTTATTACAATTCATTCTTATTTTATTATGTCCACTCATGCGCCTAGGCACAGGTTTTTTGACATTAGCGCGTTATAACTTTAAAAATATTAATTTTAGAAAAAAAGTTGGAATTAAAAGCAGTAGAAAATTTGTAGATTTAAAACTTAAGTCATTAGCATTTTATTGTTTAAACAATTATTAGAAGAGATATGGATCCAAAAGTCAATAAACAAATCGTAATAGTTGAATAAGTCGTAAACGGTAAGTGATACAAAAAAAAAGTATTGAACAAAAAAGATAGTAAATTTATTTATCTACAATAAAGGTTATTACCTTTTTCGCCTCATGTGCACGGTTAGGGAGATATAGGCTGAAACGGTTTTTGTCAAAATGGCGGCACTTCCGCCCTCCTAATTTGTAAGGATTTTGTGCATTTAGGGTCAGTACGTGATACTGAACCTATTTAAGAAAACAAAAAAAAGTTGTAGGATAATGCAGAAAAAAATTCTCTATTACCTGTACTAGTGCCATAGTAATTAAAACAGTTTTATTATTTACATCATTTTAATTCAAAATTCTTATTTTGTCATTAGTTCTGAATTTTTATTATGTAGGTACATAATTTTATTTGAATTCATATTTATTTTATTATCTCTTCATAATTAAAATTCTCAATATATTCTATGTGTATAGATATAAAATTAATCTCTTCCATTTTAATTATGCAGTGACAAAATTTTTTTTCTGTTTTGACTTTTCAGATAATTTTTCTTCTACTATTAAATACAATAACTTCCTATTGGAAGTTAAATATCAATATAAATCAATAAAATAAGTATTATAGATAAAATATTTACCTATTATATTTGGCAATGTTACATTTTTTCTTACGTTCTGTTGACAAAGGTAATCTTGTTTATTTTCCACGGCGATAATCCATGTTGAAACGCTGGACTTCTGTTGGTACAAATCTGGAAATGAAGTCACTGTGGGCTCGCCTGCTAGCTTACAAAATTACAATAAGAACAGGGGCTATTGTTCTTTCAAGGTCATCTGCTGGCTCTGAGCAAGAACCAATCTAGAAACGGTATCTTGTAACGTGGGCGACATGAACAAAGGCCCACAAACAAACATTATGACATAGTGTGTGTTTGTAAAGATGTCTCGTGTGATGGCAAGGTGTCCTCTTAAATGACAAGGAATGATTTTAATACCAACTGTGTAAAATGGTGTGTGTGTCGTAGCTGCCCTGGGAATGGTGTTGTCACAACAAGCACGTTTCCAACAAAATGGTTGATGTTTAAAATACATTTCCTCTTATAATTGTAATTTTGTAAGAATTGAACAGTTTTTTATCCTTTTTTATTAAATAATATTGTTCATAACATAAGTAGACAATTTTGAAACTCCCGCTTTGATGCGCTTTGGTGAGCTGGCGCCATTTCAGCGATGCCAATGACTGAAAAAAATTCGTCAAAAGTACATTTTCATTAATTTTCATGCTATCATGTTGGCATTAAAATTATTCCTTCAGACAAATAAGAGAAGCTCAAATAGCATTGAGTTTCATACCCCTGGTCAGTCCTGCATTAAAGTTCCGTGTCCCGTATTATAGGAAATGTCCCGCATTATTACGTGAATATTACGAGACCCGTGTGGCTATATGAAAAAGACTTTTTTTTGGCTCTTCAAATTCTACCGAAAATAAAGTTTTTTAGTTTAGTCGTTTGGTTTTGGTGTTCCTATTAATAAAACTTAAAAATATTGATTTCTTTAGCTTTATACCCCGCCCCCCAGAAAAAAAAATATCTACGCCCTTGTGTGAAGTGAGCACATAATAGCAATTAAGAAAACTAGTAGTGAAATCTAGCGGCAAATCCAGCCTCGTATACAGCGAACTTTAAATTAAAATCGTTGCAACGAATATATCAAACCACTATATAGTATACAACCCAGCCCTAAATTTTAACGGCACATGCCAGCACAGAGGATAATTTCAAAAACACCCGTTCTTTCCGTAGTTACAGCACCAGTCAATTCAACATATTACGATATTTTTTCATTGCAGAGCTACGGCTTCCCGTATAAACTGGGTCGTAATTTTGGAAAACAGGCTACGGCATATTTTTTTCTAGTTATATTAAGGATCAATCTATGTCCGTATTGTAACAAATTTTTCATTTTTTACTTTGTTAATTAATGGCGAATGCTTTTAAAAGACACTTTTTACGGTTTTTAAAATTTTTATAAAAATTTTTCTGCTAAAAAAATTAAAAAAATGGTACAATAGGGACATAGATTGATCCTTAATCTCCATAAAAATAATTTTTCATAATTTTATCTCTCGTTTTACGATCAGATTTATACGGGACCGCAGACCACTGTATTGCATTGAGAAAACCAGGGGAAACGGGCTCTTAAGCGATTGGCTTGGCGCATTTCAGCAAACACGTCACTAAATGCTAGTGGAGTGCTGTCCCATAATATACGCGGAAAAATTTGCATTGTATTATTTATCCTATGTGTGCTAAATGAAAACTCATACTGTATTTGCCGCTTTATGATTAATTAGAACCTACTCCCATAGTAACTATTTTATTGTAATACAAATACTTTTTCAGTTATATTGTGTGATACTCTGAAATGGATTTTAAAATAAAAATTAAAATTAACTTTACGAATTTACATTTTGATTGTAAATATAAAAGAAGCAAATACAGCGATATAATAATAGTGGAGTGAAATTGTTGAAAACAGACCTTATCTTCGAAGTAATTCTCTCCTACATATTTTTTTATGAAACCAATACAATATCCTCCAAATTGTGGTCACAAGAAATGCTACCTTCAGTTTTTTCGGTAAATTGTTAGTCTTTTTTATGAACAAATAACTAATAAATAAGCTGCAAAATCTAATATCTCAAGTATAAATCAATAAAAAATTATGAAAATCTGTATAGGTACCTACTATAAGTCAGATTTACGAAATTATGAAAGACTTATTTGTCAATTTATGTGATTATAAACATATACAGGATGAGGCATTTAAAGTGTTATAGGGTTGTATTCATAAAGAGCTAATAACTAATTTAGCAGGTAGATTGTACTAATAAACCAAATAATAGACAGATTTGGCATTCACAAAGAACATTTAGTGCTATTGGACTGAATAATATGGGTAAATTTTTGTAAATCTCTGGTGGTGTTGGCCATACAATCAAGTCTTTCATTTTTGCTGCGATAAGAGGTATACTTTTAGAGAATATTCTACGCTCTGTGAATATCCAAAATGTAATGCTAATATGCTGAACTACTCAATTAATTTTATTTTTTTAAGTGTTATTAGTATGTCTATAGTAGAAAGTGGGATATTTTGACTTAAAAGTTTTACTAAAGATATGAATTTTTAGGCAATCCCAGCAACATTTTAGGCTCTTTATCTAAAACAGCTAGCATGCCAGTGCGCATTGCATTTTTAAATTGTTTTTCATCCTCTGAATCTACTTGCACCTAACTTAATTCAGATGAACTTGATTCATAATCATGGGTTGTCACTGAAGAATTAGAAGAAATATAGATATATGTATTATAATCTACTGGGTTATCTGAAAATAATTTTCTTTTTAAAACTGTTGTCATAGCTGATTTTATTGGCGAAGTTGCAATATTTTTTGATGAAAGAGGGAATGGAGATAGCGCTACATTTTTCTGTTTCATAGTTAAATTTATATGAACACTTTTACTTCTGTACTTCGGTTTAATATTTACTTGCACAGCTTTGTCACAGTATAATTCCTCTACCTACATTATCAGAGATTTCAATATAAGAAGTGCTAGGCACTGTTTCATAATAATCAGAGATATTCATACGGAAGGTACTGGGCCTTGCTTGATAATCATCAGAGACATCCATACGGGAGGTACTGAGCCTTGATTGATAATCATCAGAGATATCCATATGGGAGGTAATGGCCTTGTTTGATAATTTCATTACAGCCTTCAATATGGGTACTGTGCCCCGCTTCATATTCACTTGTGTGTGGAGGTTTGCAAATTTCTTCTAAAACATCAGTAGTTTTGACAGCAAAGTCGGAAAGAGCCTCATTTACCAGTGCTAATCTTTGTCTCTTAATAGGACAGTTTCTCTCTAGTGGTGGTGGTATATTTTGTTTTTGGCACTGGAATATATGAGGCACAATTCCTTCCTTTAACCGTAGTGTAACTTTTTCCCCGTGTTGTTTCATAATGTTGTATTGAACACATTTACTGTATCTTCCTCAACCTGAAATAAGTTCAAACTTTAGTAAAAACTAAAACCCCGACGAAAAGACAGGTAAGATAACTATATAGTTTTTAAAAATTTTATTGGACTTTTCTTACCTATAAAAATATAAGTTAGGTATAGGTAGGTAGAACGAGTGGTCTTCTGCTTGATATTTAAAATATATAACTGTACTAATTATAATATACTTACATTAAAGTGATCTTCACGACAATACAGATTTGATATTTGAGATACTTTATCTCTTCTCATTACTTTATACCATAGTTTTCGTGTTTTCGCATCTCTTGGAACAGAAAAAAACATTTTATCGGTTGTACTTCTAATAGTGTTCATGCACTTTGGTACAAGGCAATACCTATAAAATGTTTTTTTACCTTTTTCCATCGTCTGAATGGCTATTACAATTGAAAATTGTTATAAAATAACTGTAACACTATAGTAACCAACACTGAACTGGCAGAACGTGCTATGTGACGTGTACGCAAAGCCCATGAAAAATGGCGGCGTTCAAACAAGTCGAATTTTATCGTTGTTTTAAAATTTATTTTAATATATTAATTTGAACATTTCCAAGAGTATTTATATTTTTTATGGTGTTATAATGATGTAAAAAGTGAATTAAAAATATAAAAAAATGCATGCATATACCCTATTGATTTCATATAATTTGCTTGTCCCAGTCAAAGTTACACTGTTACAGCCATTTCCGTACAGTGCACGTGCTCCCACAAACCTATTCCAATATGAGAAGGTGGACTTTGTGATCTTAGTTAACAAATTTCTGTGTGCTCGAATTTCATGTTGCCTTCGTGAACTTTACGTTTTATTCCTATGGCGCTATTCATTTTTTCTAAAAAAATATTTCAAAAGTTATTAATTAAAAACCACATGGAGGCGCCAATAAAAAAATCTGAAGGAAAAATCTCACGGTGGGAATTTGTTAGTTTGCTCTACAAACCTTCCCGAATACCTTTCACAAGGACTCATGTAGGGGAAAATTGTTTCGAAAAAAAAATCTAATTTTTCCCTACTATAGGGATGTTGACTATTTTTGGGAAAGTGTTTTAAATCGTGCGTAAGTAACTAATATAGTCCCAAATATTTGTTTCTTAGCTTTATAGACCAGTCATTCTAAATTTTTCAGCTGTTTACCGATAATACAGTAAACCAAAATATGTAAAAAATCGTAAATTTTCCGTAGAATTCAATGTTGTATTTTTAAAACAACTGACAGTATTGGGTCTTAACGACAATTGGGGCCAAAGTTGGTCAAAAACAGTTTTTTGCGTTTAAAAAAAAATATTCTTTGGATTGAGAAAAGTTTAATACAAAAGTTATAGAATTAATTATTACGGATCAATCTAGCTTGGTCCGATGTTAAAAAATTTGAAAATGAAATGGCAATTATTAAAAAACCGTTAAAAATCGCTGTTTTTTGAAACGCTAGTATCTCTTTGAAAAAAATAATCTTCAGGCGATACTTGGTGAAAGTGTAGCCCTTTGCAATCCAAACAAAAGCGTTTTTGACAATTTGAAAAATAACGAAAAGTTTTCGCAAAAACCGATTTTTTCGAAAAAATAGCATTTTTTTAAAATGCCAATAACTCATAAAACCGTGAGTTTTTATAAACGTTTTGGGTTTAAATTTTTTTTTAATAGTTGCCGTAATGTTTGCAATTACTGCGCGCCTTTTTAATTGATCGGTAATGTGCGAAAAATCGGTATTTTTTTTCTATAAAAAAAATTAAATATTTTCAAAAACTGAAATTTTCTACAATCGTCATTATTGCCATTTAATAGCTGGTATTTTTCTGTGAATTTAAAAAAAAAAATAAACCCTCCGACTTTCTGGAACCGAAATAATTTTTTAACTTCCCGCTTTATTATTGGTTTCACCCCGATTTTCGAAAATCGAGTTTTCGCCAGATCTCGACGTTTTGAGGTCCTAGGAAGCTATTAAAACTATTTTGGCGATGATGTCCGTAGGGCTGTATGTATGTGTGTGTGTGTGTGTGTGTGTGTGTATGTATGTATGTAAACCTTTTATATCTTTTGAACGGAGTGTCCGACTGAAACGCGCTTTGCGGCATCTGACGTGATCTTGGTGAACTTAGACTTCCTGAAAATTTGAAACGATTCGGCCCAAAAAATTTTGAGAAATCTTAAAAAACAAGTTTCAAAAATTTTTTAAAATATGTTTTTGTAAAATATTTTCTAAACTACTAAACCGAATAATTCCAAAATCTAATCAGCTCTTCTCCTTAACAAACTGCGTCGAATTCCGCAAACTGCATCAAAATCGGTTCATTTGTTCACGAGATACCGTGAACGAAAAAATCGTAAAAAAATTGGTTGTCTGTAAAGTCGGTTTACGGACGATAGTTTTACGTGATAACGTATTCCGTAATACATAACCTAAATTTATATAATAATTATAATAATTCGAATCTATGATATTGCATCTTTCGCTTCAAATTTAGGTTAATTTTATTTATTTAAATTACTCACCATATAATATAATTGTTTTTTTTAACTTTCTTTCTTTCGTATTTATTTTAAGTCTCAAAGATTAGCTGTCATAATATTTATAAAACAATTGTTTCACTGTTTATATAAAATTCCAAAACCTACTTACAATATTTAAGTATTTTCATACGTCAAAAAATTGATTTTTATAATGATAAAATTTGTAAGAAAACGATTTTTTCGAGAGATGAGACCTAGCTAAAACGATTTTTTGCCCCCCAAAATCCCTTTTCAGTAAATTTCATCCAAATCGTTACGGCCGTTTTCGAGAAAAGCACGCACAGGGTCAGGCGGAACGTTACGAACGTTAGAAACGTTACGACCGTTAGGAACTTTACACTTTTTCGTACATGCAGCCGGTGTTTTATCAATTTATAAGATTGGTGATTCATCAATTTATAAGACGTTATCACGTCAAAAAGTGTTTTTTTAAAATGATTCTTAAAATTGTTATCAGATCGATTATTTTGTAATAAATTACTTTCTTAGGCTAAAAAAACTGCGTCGATCGCCTCAAACCAGATCAAAATTGGGTCATTTGTTCATGAGATAACGTGAACGAAAAATTAGGAGAAAAGTAATTTTTTATAATTACTCGTAAAATTCTTATCAAATCGATTTTTTTGTAATAATTTACTTTCTTAGCCTAAAAAAACTGCGTCGATCGCCGCAAACCAGATCAAAATTGGTTCATTTGTTCATGAGATAACGTGAACGAAAAATTAGGAAAAAAGTAATTTTTTATAATTACTCGTAAAATTCTTATCAAATCGATTTTTTTGTAATAATTTACTTTCTTAGGTTAAAAAAACTGCGTCGATCAACGCAAACCGCATCAAAATCGGCTCATTTGTTCACGAGATATCGTGAACGAAAAATTTGTAAAAAAGTGTTTTTTTTAAATTGCTCGTAAAATTCCTATGAGATCGATTTTTCTGTAATAAATTACTTTTTTAGGATAAAAAATTGAGTCGACTGCCGCAAATCGCATCAAAATCGGTTCATTTATTCATGAGATATAGTGAACGAAAATTTTGTAACAGTGTTTTTTTTTTGAGCTCGAAGAGCTAAAAAATAAACTTCTTGCTATATTTTATATATTTTTGAGCGTTTTGAACTCGAAAATAGCGGGAAGTTACAGGGATGGCCTGCAGGGTCAAACTTCTTTTCAAATTTTTTTTTTTAATTCCTGTAGCGTCATTTTACAATATTAAGGGCAGAAATTTACATACAATAATTCATTAATACAATAATTAAATTATATTATTAAGATCTGATAAGTTTGGATATGATGTGGAATGTTAGGCACAGTAATAAGTTAATACAATTAATTATAACTCGTTTATTATACGCAGGTTGAAAAATAACTGAATACTCTATTAACATTAAATTAAACAGGCATATTTATAATATTACAATAGTTATATAATAATGTCATTCAAAAATAGAAATTATAGGTACATAATGATAACTATAACTAAAGCCGAGATAGTACGAGTTGATATTAAATTTTATTTTAACACACCCCCTCAATGAGTACGTTACTTTATTATTTTAAATCCAAGTCCATGAGAGAATAGTTGATGTTTTGGTCCAGTCACAGCTTTTGTTAATACATCAGCTATCATTTCATTAGTGTTAAGATAATCAAGTTGACTTTTTTTTTTATTTTTAAAACATATCGGACGAAGTGATATCGTATGTCGATGTGCTTCCTTCCATATATCACTTTCAGAGCCTCCAATAGCATTCTTAAATTCCACTTCAGTATTAAAAGCGTAAGCAACAATTTTTTCTTCTTCATCAACATTCGGAGCACCTTCTGCATTTTCTGTTTGGGTATCAAAAACGTCATCCGTTAGCTCTTCGATAATTGGAAATTCAGGAGTCGTTGGCGTGTCTGCTTCAGTCACGGAGCTAGTCGATGCAGAATTTCGTATGAAAGTTACTGGCACCATCTGGTATTGTTTTGTCGGTCTACCCCGATTTCCTGAACGAACACTTTTTGGCCGCCCTCGACCTCTTTTAAATAATGTCGTCGTCGTAGTTGCTTTGCCTAAGTTTGATGGAGCAACTTCAGTCTCAACTTCATCAACTTCACTTAGTTCGTCATCGTCGTCAGTTGAAATAAGTGTCAAATTTCCACATTTTGTGTCCATTGAGATAATGTCTTCCTTATGTGGCTGATAACACATCTCGCCCAGGAAGCGAACATCTCTAATTGTCGTTGCAATCTTTCCAGTCGCTAATAAATAAATTCTGTACGCCTTGGCTTCCGAAGAATAGCCCACAAAAATTCCTTTCGTTGATTTGGCTGCGAATTTATCTTTATTCATTTCTTTACACAACACGAAAGCTGTCTCTCCAAATGTTTTGAAGTATTTAAGGTTCGGTAGCTTGTTGAACCAATATTCATACGGTGTTCTTCCTAATAATGTGACAGTTGGACACCTGTTTCTAATGAAATTTGCCGTACAAATAGCTTCACCCCAGAATGACAGTGGTAAACCTGATTGCAGAATCATGCAGCGCGCCATCTCTACAAGCGTTCGGTTTTTACGCTCAGCTACCCCATTTTGTTCGGGCGTATACGGAGCTGTAAGTCGTCTCTGGATACCATTAGCCTTCAAAAAATTGTTGAATTCAGTTGACGTGTATTCACGAGCATTGTCAGACTGAAATGATTTAATTTTTAAGTTAAATTTGTTTTCGACCAAGTTTTTATAGTTTTGAAATACAGTGAAAATGTCACTTTTCTTCTTTAAAATGAAAACCTCGCACCATCTTGAGTAGTCGTCTATGAACGTGGCAAAGTATATACCACCCCCATTCGACCGAGTCCTCATTGGTCCACAAATGTCTGAATATACCAACTGTAGAGGCACGTCACTTCTATCATATCTCTTAGGGAACGGTAGCGTCGTTAATTTACCCTCGAGACAAATTGAACAAGGTGGAAGTTCTTCACCAACCTTTAGTTTTATACCCCTTACAAAGTCGTTTTTCACCATCGATTGTAGATCATTTGCATTCAGATGTCCCATCTTTTCATGCCATGTCTGTACATCATTTCGATTTTGCTTGGAGACACAAGTAGCTACGTGAACCGACTCAGTAGGTTCTCTGACGTAGTAGAGGTCGCCGATCCGCTCAGCTATTAGACTTACTTCACCAGAACCATCCTTGACCACTGCTTCTTTTTGTTTGAACGTGACTTCATATCCCTTGTTTGTGATCTTTGCTACAGACAACAAATTCACACGCAGATCAGGAACGAACAAGGTACTCTCTAAATTTACTGACCTTGAGGTTTGTCCATCTGTTACGGGAAGACGGACTGTCCCCTTCGCCCGTACATCTGCTGATGAATTGCACGCAAGTTTTAACTTAGCTCGATCAGCCGGAATGCATGATGTGAACATAGATTCCTCCTTGCATAAATGGGACGTACTGCCACTATCCAAGCACCATCTCGTTGCATGTAATTTATCTTCAACTTGAAAAGCACTCTCAAGTTTTACAGCCTCGACTAGAAATGACTCTTCGCTTAAATTAGCTTTATCTCGATTATTGTTTCGATTTTGAGTTTGATTAGGCACTTCCTTTTGTCCTTGATCCTGTCGCAGTGGACAATCAGCGGCCTTGTGTCCAACTTCACCACATTTACTACATCTAAACGGAAACCTTTTTTCTTTTGAGTCGTCATTCTGACTAGAAGAAGGCTTGTAATTAGTATTTTTATTTGAATAATACCTTTTTGCAGTCAACATCGCTTGTTCATCACGCTTGCTTTTTGATTTCTTTCTCTCAAACTCTTCAAAAATTTTTATCTTACACTCATCAGGATTTGGTAGTTTATCACGACACCTCATGTTTCCAGAAAAATTGTCATAACTGTCAGGAAGACTGTTGAGTAATAAAGTTGTTAAAAGTTCTTCATTTATATCAATATCCATTGCCTCAAGTTTCGAAACAGTATCAAAGAAAACGTTCAAGTGTTCGTGAACATCATCTCCTTCAGACATCTTGGATAAAGTGAGTGTATGTAAGAGAGTAGCTTTCCTTATTGGACCAGTTGACGCAAACGTTTCTTTTAGTTTCAACCAAACGCTACGAGAAGTCTCTAATTTACCAACCCGTTTAGCAATACTTGGCGTAATAGACAAAATTAAGTCAGCCTTTGCTTTACTATCAGCAATTAACCACTGATCTATAGCACTTTGTTCTGCGGCTGTCGCTATTGCATTCGTAGAAACTGGTTTCGGAGTTTTACCATTGACGTAACTCCAACCATCGTTTTTAACTAATAAAGCTTCAGCCTGAACACACCATGAGTCGTAATTGTCTTTCGTTAACATTTCTATTCTGGTAGAACTCACTAAATTACTGGAACTCATTTTTGCTTGAAAAACACGTGGTCGGCAATTTTGCTTAACCTTCAAAGTCTATTCGCTTTTAATGCTGTATTTCACACTTTTCTGTTGTGCCTGGGCCCATAACCTGATAAGTTTGGATATGATGTGGAATGTTAGGCACAGTAATAAGTTAATACAATTAATTATAACTCGTTTATTATACGCAGGTTGAAAAATAACTGAATACTCTATTAACATTAAATTAAACAGGCATATTTATAATATTACAATAGTTATATAATAATGTCATTGAAAAATAGAAATTATAGGTACATAATGATAACTATAACTAAAGCCGAGATAGTACGAGTTGATATTAAATTTTATTTTAACAAGATCAAAGTATCGTTAAAAATATACACCAATTTTCAGATATAACGCCGGGGTATATTAAAATGTCGCGCCTTATAATTCTTTAATTTCTTGTGTGTTCAGACAATATTTTTTCAATCCGCGTTTGCTATTATTCTTCTGTTGGTTTTTAAATTGTCAAAGACTTCTTTAGCTTAAAGTGCACACTTAACTTAAATTTTGTGTTGCTGAAAAATATTTCCATCAAATTTACCAATTGCTAACATGCTCATTCCTTCTTCAATCGTGAACCTTGTTTCTGACATATATACATAACTGATCGAATTTGTTTAACAGTTTCTTAATATTCTGAACTTTTTAAACATTTCTTGATCTAGAACCCCTTATGATCTGGGCACATATCCTGACGTTTTTAGATGTTTTTGTTCAGTAAATAAAGTGTTAAAAATAGTACAGATTTATTTAACAGTTTTAAGTATACTGCATTTGATTTTTTTTTAATTAATCAATCTAAATCAATAACGTATATTACCTAGTTAATAACGCATAGTATGATAAAGACGTTCCAAGTGTTGACATCTACATTCGCTTAAAATTGCGAATATGTAGGTACCTTACATAGAGAATGTAATAGATATGCCAAGATTTTCTGTTTTACCTTTTTGAACTTAAAGAGAATAATAAATCTGAAGACGATCAAATTGAACGATGGCAAAGTACCATGTAGAAAGTCAGCCAGTGACGTCGCTGTCCGTTCGTATATACGTTGTGATTGTAAAAACGTTGACTAACTCACTTCTTCGCATGCCTCAAACTAAATGCCATTAGTGCCTACATTTTTCTTTGCTACTTCTACTTACTTTCTTTTATATAATAAAGTAAGGCGAAAAAATAAAACGCCTGACATAGCATTGAAAACATTATTTAATTTAAAATGGAAAGACGTCGCACTTATTTTTCTTCTTCGGTTTGTTTTTCACGAGCATTCTAATATGTTTTTTTTTTATTATGAGAAAAATTCAAGACTAATTTTTGCGAGCACATGTTTCCATTGTTTGATATATTCATATTTCAAATTATAAAACAAAAATAAAACCGGTCAAGTGTGAGTCGGACTCGCACACGAAGGGTTCCGTACATTATGTAGGTACTTTTTAAATACTTTTGTAAAAGAAACAAGAGAGGTGCTATAACAATATGTGCAAGTAGTTCAAGAATTTCAATACGTGAAATTTTACATAATACACCCCGGCGTTTTTATATTATAAACACTTTTCTTACAAAAAATTCTTGTAGAATAAAATAATATAAAGTTTTGATAAATATACCATTATATCAAATAACAACGTTATGGCAAATATCTCTGTTGCGTATGCGCTGATTTCGCCAAAAAAATTACAAAAGTTTAGAATAATAAACCATTATAAAAAATATACTATTATTATATAAAAACATTGTTATAGCACATTAGTGACGTGCCGGATATCCGTATCCGTATCCGCGGATATCCGAGGGAGAAGAAAGATCGGTATCCGTATCCGTTAGTTTTATGGCGGATCTTTTACCTTATTATTTTTCAATTCATAGATGAAATTTTATATACAGTATGTTTTTTTTTAAACCGAACACCCTTTTATTTCTTAGAGGAAGGGTTTTCGAAAAAAAAGTTTCGGACAAAAGTTACAGGGAATCAAGGGGGAAGAACAATGATGTAATTTTTTTTCATTTGTTGGAGGTGTCTCCAAAATATCAAGGTCACCTACACTTTCTTAAATACGACCATGTATTTTTTATCTAGGATTATCGTTCTTTGGGTCAAAGAGATCAACTCTTGTACCAAACATTTTTGGATTTGATGTCATCGTGAACCGCTGTTTGATTCTCAATTCATCCCGTTTCCTATTTTGGTGTATTGTGTGAGTCGGAAAAACCCCTGAAAAAGTTTTTCCGACTCTCACAATCCACTAAAATAGGAATCCCGTTTCCTCAAAACAGAAAGATATTGTAAAATTTTTGAAAAGTGATTTTTAACCTAAACTAGTATGTACCATTCCCCACTTGTGGGTTGGAATGGTAAAACAATTAAAAAAATTAAAAATTAAAAAAATAGAAATATATGAGAAAAAATTGAGAAAAAAGATTATAAATTAAAAAAAGAACAATTAAAAAAAATTAAAAAAAATAAAAATATATGAGAAATATATTATATTATATAAATATCAATTGGAAATAAAATAGAGTAGAAAAAAAAATTCCAATGATATTGGCGGGAATCGCCATTACTGGCCTTTCCTTGTCTGCCTCGAAATTCATTTTTTTCGACGTCTTAGGCACAAAATTTCGCGCTTGATTTCAATTTCTTGTCTGTCTCGAAATTCTTAAGATTTCACGTTTTTTTCCAAAGTGTGAGACATTATTTTTATTTTTCCTCCAAAATAAACATATGTGCATATAGATAATTAATGTTAAAAATGTAAATAAAAAAAAGAATGTTTTGAAAATCCAATTTCTTATTCACGATAAAAATATATATTGTTGAAACTGCGAACTAATAGGTTTTTTTTTAGCGATGTAACTTACACTTAAAATAAAAAAAAAATTAAAAATAAAAAAAAAAATTAAAATATACGAGAAATATATTATTATATATAATACCTATATAAATATCAAGTGGAGAAAAAAAATTTCCATTGATGTTGGCGGGAATCGAACCCGAGACCCTGCCGTTACTGGCCTTACGTCTTAACCATTCGGCTACCGGGCCGCCAGAGTGTATTGCTATTATTGTCGTATAGAAGTACTATATGGGTGATACGAAAATTTGGTAAGACGAAAGTCACGTGGTCACAGAACAATAAAACTTGGAAACTGGCCTCTTATACACGGCGTTATATGGGAAAGAGGCAAACTCAAGAGATGCGCTGAATTGCTTTTATTATGTGAATTTTTATTATTTGTTTTATTTTATGTGCGGAATTTAGCACAGAAGAGAATCTCTAACGAGATTCTCCGATCTAAATATCAAGTGGAAATAAAACAGAGTAGAAAAAAAAATTCCAATGATGTTGGCGGGAATCGCACCCGAGACCCTGTCATTACTGGCCTTATGCCTTAAGCACAGATTGCTTATTAAAATACTTGACGCCAAGTGTTCTACTAAGAAGAGTGTACCAGGAATATTAAATTTAATATCAGGAGCAATTCATGACCTATTAATTAATAGAAAAATTTGGAAAATCTGTAAACAAACACCATACAGAAGCATTTGTTTTTAGATTGTATTTTTGAGACGAAAAAGTAAGATCTCGAAAAAAAATGCATGTAGGGAGTCCACTCCCAGGTCTTTCAATTTTATTTTTTGAAATTTCATTAAAATATAGCTTATCGTTACGTCTTGAACTTCTATGCGTCATTATTTCTTCAGCTCTCGTGTAGCTGACATAGGGATTACTACTGAGTCTAGAACAAACTTGATTTTTTATTCAGCAGGCAAAGTCATTTTTTTCGACCTTATTTAGTTTCTTTTTTCTACGTTTAATTGTTTAAATACTTGTCTTTCAATTAAACTTCATAATGATTACGGGGGGCCTTTCTCACAGTTATTAAATTTTTTTAACAACAAATAATAAAAGATTGAAAGTTAGCACTATTTGATAACTTAAATTTTGAGTGTCTGTTCTATAAATTAATTAAATTGTTTTTTCTAATATAACACATCTCACTGATATTTCATTTCTTCCAATTTGACTCTTTAACAAATATTTGAACTTCAGTCTACTCCGTACTGATATAATCTATTTTATAATTGTTTTCTTTGTCGCACATTGCACTTATTACATTCACAAGGTATGTTATAAATATTTTTAGAATGATATAATATGGGGTTTTAGTGTATTTGCCATTAGGGACTTACACTATTGGCGTCGATGGGATGGCGGGACCTGGTAGTCCAAGAGACGGCTGCAGAAAATGTGTCGTCATAAGATGGACGAACGAAAAAATTAGAGATGATAGTTAAGACCATAATTAAGAAAGATCGCTAAGGTTGCCTGCGAATATCCTGCCGAAAAAATGTTTTTTTAATTTGTGTATCAGTTAATAGACCAGTGAAGTTAGCTTTTGACAAGGACAAAATTAATAACAGAAAACGAATGATGAGGAAGGGAAGAAAATGCCGTCAGAAATACAGAAACCAAAAATTCAAATGCGTAAAAGGCCGGAGGGCTGTGGGGGGTGCATTTTAGGGGTCAAACGCGGTTTTTTGTTATTTCCGGCGAAAGTTGACCTCCAATCGAAAAATGTTGTATGGCAATATTGTAGGTATTAAAAGGATCTACAACTTTTATGAATATAACTTTTTCACATAACCTTAAAGATTCAAAAAAATATTGAAAAAACCGTGTTTTTCGTTTTTAATTTTTTCTCCTGCAAAAATGATTTTTTTTTTCATGAAATTTTCAGGAGACTTACCTTTCTATGTCCTAAATAAGCTGTAATTTGCAGGAGAAAAAAATTAAAAACGAAAAACACGGTTTTTTCAATATTTCTTTGAATCTTTAAAGTTATGTGAAAAAGTTATATTCATAAAAGTTGTAGATCCTTTTAATACCTACAACATTGCCATACAACATTTTCGATTGGAGGTCAACTTTCGCCGGAAGTAACGAAAAACCGCGTTTGACCCCTAAAATGCACCCCCCACAGCCCTCCGGCCTTTTACGCATTTGAATTTTTGGTTTCTGTATTTCTGACGGCAGTTTCCTCCCTTTCTCATCATTCGTTTTCTGTTATTAATTTTTAAACTCTATTGACTGAAAACAAATATTTTTCGATGCACTTATTTTATATTTATTTTACTTCACCGCAATGTTTTTTTTAAGCTAATAGATAAATAAAATATTACTAGGAAAAGAAAAATGCTTTTAGCAAAAATATTGCAGTTAAAATTTTTGCTAAAAGTATTTTTCTTTTCCTAGTAATATTTTCTTTATATGTTAGTTTAAAAAAGCACTGCGTTCAACTATAATTAAAAAACACGATGAAGGCACACATCTGTCTTCCTTGTTGCCTGTTGGGACTCTCATCGCCGCGTTTCTGACTTTACAGCACTGCAGATATTACATAAATAATATTATACCTATCTGTATATGAAAGAAGATTTTTCCCTTGAAACAAAAAATGATTATATAGATTATATAGCAAAATTTGTTATTATGAAGACACTTAACTTTCATTAAATTATTTATTATTCATATAATAATTATTTGAAACGTTTTTTTTCCCATACACTCATTATAGACACGAGCATTTACGTTAACCCGCGACTAAAACCGTAATTCGCTTGTTCAGTAACACAATCTGAAAAAAATATTTAGTTATACAATGCTACTCCCTCAGGGAAAATATTTGAATCTATGAATATGATATTAACCAATTAATTAATTATTTATTAGGTTATAAGAGATAATAATTACTATGCCAATATCAAATGTATAGATCTGAAAAAAACTCAGTATAACACCAATAAAAATGCATAAATTATATATAATCTAAAAGGTGTGAAATCTTAGCAATGACAAGCATTACCTACTACAAGTTATCATCGAGAACGAGACGTTAGTATAATTACAGTTTTCAGTATATTATACAATTTTGTAACGCTAATGATGATTTTAAAAACCATAATTAACTATTCAACCTCTATTATACCGGGTGTCCCAGAAGTCACGCACTTCCTCGTAGGGATCGAAAGAGAAAATTATTCGGAGACGAAAAATCCTTAGCCATTTTTTAATCAGACGCATAGATAATTAATTATTAATTAATGAAAGTGACCAATCAGTAGCGATTTGATTTGTTTTCCGATTTTATTTGTTTTTCTCCCGTAGCTTGGATAACTGTCTTCCGTTGTCAGTCGTCTCTGAATAATTAATTAAAATTAATTAAAATACATCCAGTGACTGTCGGGAGAAAAACAAATAAAATAGGAAAACAAATCAATCGCTCCTGATTGGTCACTTTCATTAATTAATAATTAATTATCTATGCGTCTGATTAAAAAATGGCTAAGGACTTTTCGTCTCAGAATAATTTTCTCTTTCGATCCCTACGAGGAAGTGCGTGACTTCTGGGACACCTGTATTAATTTCAATGGAATTATATTCTGATAGTACACAAAGTAGTTAAAAAAATAAACTAAGTCGATCCGTCAAGAATTGCACACACAGACCAGCTGACGACTTATTGTTTGAGATTTTCCGTTATAGCCGGAGAGCTGATGACACAATTTAGGGTATGTATTTTAGGCAGGTTGAAATAATGAAAAAAACAGTAATTTATCAATGGGTGAATCTGGAATGGTGAGTCTGCCTGAGCATTTGCGGTTATTTCGCGCCTGCGCAGCATATAACATCTGCAAAAAAATATCCCCAAAAAACATGTTTTAGGCAACTTGAAACTTTTATAATCTTTGAGTTCAGCATTTATATAATCCAGAAATGAAAATGCCAGAACATTTTGTCTGTTATAAAGTAGGGGCAGAACCCCCCGAAGATATTTTATTAATATACGCAATGAGCACGATACAGGTCAAACGGATGAACGGATTGAAACCAAATTTTGGGAGGATGTTTGGTATGCAGATATGAAAAGCTCTATTGTTTTTGGGGAAAATCGGCGCATGCGCAAAAGAGATATATGCTATAACGTTGTTTGTTATATAATAATGATATACTTTTCATAACAGTTTATTATTCTATTTATTTTTTCAAGAAAGTTTTGTGAAAAAAACAATCAAAACTTAATAATTTCGGAAATATTTTGAAAATAAGACAAGAACCAACTGCTGTTTTGTTTTGAAAATCTGCCAGAAAAAAAATAGTTCACAAAACTTTCTTGAAAAAATAAATAGAATAATAAACTGTTATGAAAAGTATATCATTATTATATAAAAAACAACGTTATATATATATCTCTTTTGCGCATGCGCCAATTTTCCCCAAAAACAATAGAGCTTTTCATATCTGCATACCAAACATCCTCCCAAAATTTGGTTTCAATCCGTTCATCCGTTTGACCTGTATCGTGCTCATTGCGTATATTAATAAAATATCTTCGGGGGGTTCTGCCCCTACTTTATAACCGACAAAATGTTCTGGCATTTTCATTTCTGGATTATATAAATGCTGAGCTCAAAGATTATAAAAGTTTCAAGTTGCCTAAAACATGTTTTTTGGGGATATTTTTTTGCAGATGTTATATGCTGCGCAGGCGCGAAATAACCGCAAATGCTCAGGCAGACTCACCATTCCAGATTCACCCATTGATAAATTACTGTTTTTTCATTATTTCAACCTGCCTAAAACACATAGCTCTTGGGCTATTAGGCAGTTTGCACACAAAATAACGCGATGGCAATTAAAGTCGTGGTGCGATATTGTAGGCGATAAAGGTGATATCGGTGAGCTGAGCTAGTCAACATTTTAGAAAGTCAACTCGTGCATTTCAAGGAGAAAACTCAAGACGGTACCAGGTGCGTCAGTTTTGGGCGAGTTTATATACTGATTTTAATCAAATATGTGTTTACGTTTGCTGACCAGACAAGCTTTTGCAAAAACAATTTGCGTTCTTTATATTTCCTTTACAGTCAATCTAAAAATACAGATTTATTCTAATTATAAAGTTTCTTCAAAATTACTCCAAAACTTTACTATACTTACTTACTTATTTTTTTATCTGTCACATCTGTTCGGGAATACTCAGTGAGTGAAATAATAGGTATAAAACACAGCGCTCATGAATTTGGCATTTATTTGCAAGCGATATTGGTAACATTATGCTCAGATAGCGCTCATTTGCAGGTCGCACGACTTAGATCATACAAGTCGAATGTATCGCCGATAGATTGGTTTCATATTGTCCCGTTGGTGGTTACTCATTTCTTTACCTAGTAAGTATCGTCGTTGAATTGCTATCGTGTTGCCTCGTATGCGGACGGCTTTATGAAGTCAAATTAATCTAAAATTGAATCCATTTAATAGAACAGAATCTCTCTTTTCTGAAAAGCTACAAGTTGAATGAATTTCTTACGAAATTTAACCTAGAAATAAGTTCACTACTGCTAGCGCTATGTACAATTGTAAAATTATTTAAATTTGAAAAATATACTTAAAAACTGGCATGAGACGTATAGGACATTTTTTTTTAAATAATATTTTGTGGACAACTTTTTTTAACCTGTAGGAATACGGAAAATGGTTGTTTTGGGTGAATAAGAGAATGGTGTTTCAATTTTTGGATGATTTGGATGATATTAGCCGAAACATGTTTATCAGACCATAATTTGCAAATTTTGAAATTTAATTATGATAAGACAAACACCAGAATTTTTAAAAATATTAGACTGTATAGTGTATACTGAAACTAATATCCAGCACTTTCTATACCTTTTAAGTCTTGAACCATGGACAGAAGTGTTAGCCCAGGCAACGAAGCAAAAATAAAAATAATAAATACGAAAGTTTTGAAATTTGGTGACAATGTTTATACTGGCTTCCTATTGAACGTGTTAAAAGTCCTGAACAATCGAAGGTCCGGAATCGCCGCCATCTTGGAAATAAAGTGCATTTTTATGGTTTTTGACGTACAACTCCTTAATTATTGACTTTATTATAAAAATAGTGATTACAAAAGTTGAAGAACATTAAATTTTCTACAAAAAAGATTCAGTTCATTTTTTTGTAAAATTAATAATTGTCTGAACGAATGGACGATGAACGTGTGCATGTGCAAATTCTGCAAACAGAAAGTTACATTAATTACGTTAGATTTCATTATTACAAAGTTTTATTCATTTTATACACATTTTTATATACTTACAGTATTTTTATGTCCGTGTGCGAAGCTTCTTCACAGTATGACTTGGGTTATCCTCAACCACATCAGGATAAACCGATGAACCGACATCAAGCTCAAGACGATCATCCGCACAAGATGATCGTCTTGAGCTTGACATTGATGATACGCTTTCTTCATTGGTATAATCGTCTTCGTCTCCATCCTCATCCTCATCATCGATTATAATTGGTCCATTGAAACAGTCTCCGTGGCAATTGTTGCAAACGGTTGTGCATTCGATCCTCGCTTTTCTGCACCCGCATAATCCTGCACAGCCAGTTGTACAAAAAATGAGATTCAATAGAGCCTCGGGTGCAATGGAGTCCAGCGTTGGGGTGGGACTAAAGTATCCTTGGACTCGTTTCCAACCCCATGATTCAGGGGGTAATTCATTTCCCAGCCATTTTTGCACTTGATTATACACTCGCAAAGAATGCTGCCTGGATGCTCCTTCTGTTGGTGGTAGTGAAGCAATGTGTGGTTTAATTTTTGTCACGGATTTCGTGAAACAATTAAATCGATGTTTATTCAAAGAATTGTCTGCAGCACGGGCACCGTATATGGCAAGGAAAAAACGTTCTCCAGCTGCAGCGATTGTTTCGTGCGAAGAATCGCTGATGAAGTTCTGATGATTACAACTGCTGTGATGAATACACTCTTCTTGCAGTTTTTCCCTTTCCCGGTTTGACGAAAAAGATATTCTTTTCCGATTGAGCCAACGCAAGTAGTAAAATAAAAAGATCAACGTCCTCACCAATAATAACCACGTTATTGTTTGATGAAGGTACTTGGATTGCAGTGTTAACGATTAAACAATCTGCATCATCAGTGCTTTGTCGAAATCCTATTCCGCGATCTCTTAACTTTGTTGATAGCATGTCAATTAACCGGCTTTTGTTTCTATCGTTTGATAAAAACTGATCCTGGCGAACCGTGACACTCATATTTTCGTCAAAATTGATGTCCACAGACTTTTTAGCAGAAGATCGGCGATTTTGCTCCGCTTTTTTTGTACTATTGTTGGTATTTAAATAACCATCGAATACTACTGTGCAATTTTGACCGTAATGTCTCTGAATGTAGTTGATGTAGCTTGCACAAATGGTTGAATAGGTTGAATATTGTTTCCAAATGACTCGATGTACAAAGAATCCACCGTCCACAATGTTAATACAGTTTTCTAGTATAATCAATGTTTTCCGTACAATAAAAGCATTTACCTTTAAAATCAAACACAGGCAAAGACAATCCTCCCAAGACGAGTAACGGTTCTATACCTGGCTCAAAACTATCGATATTTACATGGCCTATGTGTAAGTGTATGTGCGGAAAAAGGTTTTTGTAGCAATTCATTTATCTTCTTTACGTTCGTCATCTATTCGTTCAGAAAAATATTAGTTCTACAAAAAAGTTAATTAAATCTTTTTTATAGAAAATTTAATGCTCTTCAACTTTTGTAAACACTATTTCTCTAATCAAGTCAATAATTAAGGAGTTATGCGTCAAAAACCATAAAAATGCATCTTTTTTCTAAGATGGCGGCGATTCCGGACCTCCAATTGTTCAGGACTTTTAATACGTTAAATAGTAAGCCAGAATAAGCATTATTACCAAATTTCAAAACTTTCATATTTATTATTTTTATTTGATGAAATTTGGCCTTCGTTGCCTGGGCTATGTATGCTACTGAAGATTTTGAGATGGCCTTTAATAGTTTTGATCAAACTTTTGTTTTACTTTGAAGCTAGTTTTTCTTTAACTAAAAAACATATTATATTTAAAAATAAATCCTGGGTAACACAAGAGATCAGGAAAAAATCTGCAGAATTAAAGAATATTTATTACATTGATAAAGAAATGAACTCGGAAGAATTTCATAACTTCTATCTAACAAAAAAAAAACGTCTATTATAATTATGTCAACCAAACCAAAATTGACTATTTAATGCCAGGCTGCTATCAGCTAGTAATCTGTCCAAAGAATCCTGGAAAATAATTCGAGAAACAACTACAGCTGTCAAAACAGATTCATATATTAAAAATATTAAAAATTCTGTGGGCAAGGTTACTGACCCATCCACCAAAGCTGAAGCATTTAACGACTTTTTCATTAATATTGCAAACAGAGATATAAAAGATAGTAGAAATATCAATCAGTTCAGTAATTCTTCAAATATAAATAGTAGGTTTCATACTCCATCAAATCTCTTTTTATTCCCTACGGATAATCGTGAAGTGTCACACCTAATCGATATTTTAAATGCCGGTGGTCTTGATGAGATCCCAGCCAATATAATAAAAGTTTCAAAGCAATTAATTTGTAAACCATTATCTCATATAATAAATATTTCTTTCAATGAAGGGAAATTTCCTTAAAAATAAAAAATGGCCATGGTACTGCCTATATATAAAAATAATAATAATAAATAATTCCTAATGGAATATTATAGACCCATTGCTCTTCTTAGTTAATTATCCAAAATATTTGAGTTAGCTTTTTATAACAGAGCTATATATTTATTGAAAATAATAACCTATTATCTCCTTGTCAAAACGGTTTTCGAAAACACAAGTCAACTAACAGCACTGTAAATGATGTAGTAACTTTTATTCTTAGTTCGCTGGACAATAAAAAAATACCTTTGGCCATTTTGTTTGATATGAGTCGTGCATTTGATATGGTTGCGACAATATTTTATTTGATAAACTGGGGGATTTTGGTATTCGAGGAAATCCACTTAAATGGCTGCGATCATATCTGTCATCTCGCAGTCAATGCACATCTATTACCGATTATAAAACAGATCCATTAACTGGTCATATTCCTGAACAAAAATTTATTTCGAGCCCTTCCTTAGTAACAAAAGGTGTCCCACAAGGCAGTATCCTAGGCCCATTTCTTCTCATTCTGTTTATTAATGATCTTCCTACTTTTATTCCCTGCGATTCGAAAACACTAAAACACTAAAGTCTTAATTGAAGCTGATGATGAATTTACTTTAATCTCAAAAGCAAATCTAATTGTTAACGCAATGCAAGAATGGTGCAATGTAAATAAACTGGTTCTAAATCTTGAAAAAACCCAAATCATAAAATTCATTCTGATAAATACAAAACAAGAGTACTAGTCAGAGTCAACCAAAAATCTATCACACAAGTAGAAAATACTAAGTTCTTGGGTATCTATATAGACCAGAAATTACAGTGGAATGATCATTTAAACAGTTTATCATCGAAACTCTCCACAGTCTGCTTCATGGTTCATAAACTAAAAGATTCAGTTTCAAGACAAGTGTTACTCCAAATATACTTTGGCTACTTTTAGTCCCGTATGACTTATGTGATAATTTTTTGGGGCTAGCTACTCATAGTCATACTATTTTTAAACTTCAAAAAAGAATAATGCGTACTATTTTTAATGTCTCCTACAACTCTTCTTGCAGAGAACTTTTTAAAACCTACAGAATTTTACCGTTTTATTGTGTTCAGTTAAAGTAGTGTTGATACAATAGAATATTAAGATGAAGGGAGGTTTTGGTTGAGGATCATAAAATAAGCTTTACCAGTGTTTCGCTAGTGGCCAACGTTTCGAAAAATTTATTTTCATCTTCAAGGCCTATGAACATGTATAAATGAATATAATTTAGAACATATTGTATCACAATTTTTAATGTACAAAGAAAACCATGCTCAAAAGATAAGTTTTTGTTAAACGTACTACATAATATTAAAAATCTTATTACATACCTCAAGCTGGTCAAGTAGTGGTAAATTGTACAGTATACATGATCATAATTATTATGAGTTAATATAATTTTAAACATATCTTATTATAAAAAAAATTAATTAAAAAATTTATTCAATTTTTATAAAATTGTCACGCGGTGAAAAAATTAAAATTTTTATTTGAGAATTTAATTTAACCAAATTTGAGAACTTTCTGTGTGCTTTTATTCGATACTGATCAAATGTATGGTTAAAACATTATCATTAGATTGCTACAGCTGATTGCCTGTTTTAGTATAATTAACAATATTTGACAATATAAAACAGGCAATCAGCTGTAGCAATCCAGAAATATAATTATAACTCTACTTACCAGATATTTTCCGGATCTTCTCTCACACCTCACGAGAGGGAGTTTTTCTTACAGTAGATGCGAACTCATTCCATGACTGCTTTTTACTTTCTGCTATGATACGTCTGGCAACAGAGCGCTTTTGCATAAAAATAACTCGATTTTCATCTGTCGTGCTTCTGCGAAGGAAATCTTTTCTGTTGTTCTAATTTCCTGAATTTTGAACTCGACTTGGTACTGTGGACAATCTTTACATCTTGTCGAATCGCTGCCGTCACAATTAACACATTCTGACATTTGTAGCATCGAAGAGGTGATAGTATGTACTGACGTACTTTGAGTAGATAAAATGCTGCTTGTATTGACGTCGGAGGTTGCGGTGTACAAAACGTTAATATATGAGACGGTGTTGGTACTAACTGACCGTCTCTATGAGTATGTATTCTATAAACGTCTGTGACTCCTTGAACCTTAAGCTCTTCTTTTATTGTTTCGACAGAGCAATTAAGAAGAACAAAACAATAAATAATACCTTTAGAGAAGTTCAGTTGTTTATGAATCTCAACTTTTATCGGAATGTCAGTCGCCATGTTGGGTCCTTTAATACTTGTGCAAGCTAAGATCTTATCAGATTGTTGCTGTGTTACTGTTTCCAATAATAATGACTGGTCGCGTAATTTTTTAATGCTTTTGAATGTTCCAAAAAGTCCAATAAGATGTTTGCTAAGGTAAAAGGGACTATCTTTATCAAAATTGCCATTAATTTTATTTATAATAAAAAAACTATTACAAGGGATAACAGTAGCCGTTTCATTGCCAAAAATCAAATGAAGGTTTTCATCTTTACGCCCTCTCCTAGAGGGAGGGTTGTTTAATGAGGGAAAATTATTCATAATATTTATATGAATTTCATCACCCGTGCTCCCCATCCACCATGGGGTCCAACAAGGGGACGGTGACCGCAAACCGGTTAAGCGCCAGGGATACACGGTGATATAATCAACTCTAGAGACGGCGTCACTCCGTCAAGACATATTGGCTCACCCCGCCGGAATACAAAATATCCACGACGTTAGCCGATCGGTTAGGTTGGGTTAGGCCTAGCCGTCCCTTTACAGAGAAACCAAAGCAGTGTATTCGCGTACCAAGACGAACCTCAACTACCAGGATCCCCCTTACGGGTCTCCACGCACGGCAAACACGTAGGTGTATTATTTGAGGACGACTATAGACAAGCAACAATAATGTAGCCATAACGGAGGGACATGCCGCTATCAACAAACCAAAAGACGAGAGAAAAAGATAAAGAAAAAGTTGAAACTGTCTGTCCTTCATAATAGTTCTCAAATACATTCACCCAATCGGCATACACAACCGACTGGTGCGAGTTCAGAACCCCTGGGAGCGCTAATTCCCAAAAGACATTGGAACGTAACTGTCTTTGCAACTACATTCCAATTCCTTCCTGGTAGGTGGCAGGTCAAACCGTCTTGTTGGAAAAACATCAATTACATCCAATTCGGGCCACAAAAACTCCGTTAAGATTTCGCGATTCCGCACACTATTAACAGTTAGAAAATTTCCAGCCGCATTTTCTAAGAAATACAGATTCTTTTATTGTGGCTATATTTTCGAGTGACCGACAAGGACGAAGACGAACAATGGTCTTCTGATCAATCGACGTAAATTTGGTCTCAAATTTTGTAATTAAACGCCTCACTGTCGATTCATTTGACGCATAATTGCGACTAAAAACTTAACGTAATTGGCGAACTGTTTTCGCAAAACTTTCACCATTTTTGTAATGTGTTTTTACAATAATTAAGCGCTGTTCGTTTGAATACTTCTCCATATTCTTAAATCACGTGGTCTGTACGTGACAACTGTCAAAAAAAAAATCGCCGTACAACTCGTATTAAAAAATGGCGGCAATTTAAATCCGGCGCTCTTGTTGGGACACCCTATATAATTAATCAAAGAAAGTTAAATATTTTTTTAAACTTAAAAACAAAAGATTTATAGTATTTAGGATAGTAACCACTAACTAAAATTTAAAGTAGTCAGTTTGTGATTTGCCACCGATAATGTAATTTATTCTAACTAATTTTACATATAGTTATTATGACGTGGGCAAAAACAAACCCAACGTTAGTGTAACATAACTAGTTAATATGTGAATTTTGTTTACGATATAATGCGTATTAATTAATTTAATAACTTACAAAATGCAGTATCTGTTTAAATTGAGATGCCAAGATTCGAATTCAAACACTTTTTTTGCAATTGAAACATTAACCAGTTATAACTTACAAGAATAGCCACTGTTCGCTACATTGTTAAGAAACACCCATTGTTACATCGCTATATTAGAAAAATTTATTTCTCAAACAATGTCATCATCGCCGCGAAAGTGGAAAGATTCGGGATTCGTATCCCGATGGCGACATTGAGAAATAAATTTTTCTAATATAGCGATGTAACAATGGGTGTTTCTTAACAATGTAGCGAACAGTGGCTACTCTTGTAAGTAATAACTGGTTAATGTTTCAATTACAAAATAAGTGTTTGGATTCGAATCTTGGCATCACAATTTAAAAAGATACTGCGTCTTTGAATAAAGGCATTTGTTATTATTATTAAAAATGATGTATCTCATTTATGAATTAGGAATTTTCAATCTTTGAATTATTTGAAAATTTATGAACTATTCTGTATTCTTTTGTGGGATGCCGTTAACCCTTCACTTTATTAGAATTTTTGAAAATTCAACCCCTAAAAGGATGTAACGGGGGTTAAAATTTTGCGTGGAGAAATCATATAAGATAGATGTATCAATTCGAAAATGCACAGGATTACTCCTGTCAACAAAGAAATAAACACGTGTTTCGTGTTTTTTCAAAAATAATCCTTTCAGAGAGTGAATTAAAGTAAATAGTCTAAAAATCAACATGGGTGTCATTTTCACGGTTTGTCAGAATGTTGATCACGTGAATATCATCAATTTTGAAATTTATTAGGGGAATCTACATAGAGAACGAAGTAACTATGCCAAATAATGGAAATGCATCCGTGTTTCGTCTCAATCGCGTGTAAAGCCGCGGGTAACGGCTAGTTATTTATAAATATACAGGGTGAGGCACATAAAGTGTTACAGAGCAATAGCACTCAAACTAATGATCATATCCAAAAATGTTTCAGACAAAAGTTTTAGTGTTCGAGAAGGTCGTCATACTGGACCACCCTATTTTTTTATCGGTGGAGGCGCTGAAGCTACGTCAAGGTCAACTTCACTTTTTTAAACACAACCATGTATTTTTTTTTCGATGACATTATTAGCGATTTTAAGACGAATTCAGCAACCTACAACACAAGGTCATTCAAATTATTTTATTTTTATTTATTTAAAAAAAATTAAAAATTTTATTTTTAATATAATCTGTTCAATATTCAGAATATTCAAAATAGTCACGTATGTACCGAAATTACACCACAAATGTCATCATTTCGAGCATCTTCCGTTGGTAGACTTAAGCAAAGGTTAGTGGATCCTTTAAAAGTGAATATTCCGATATGTTTAGATTTTTCGACTACGATTTTGCGAGATTAGAATGACCTTGTGTTGTAGGTTGCTGAATTCGTCTTAAAATCGCTAATAATGTCATCGAAAAAAAATACATGGTTGTGTTTAAAAAAGTAAAGTTGACCTTGACGTAGCTTCAGCGCCTCCACCGATAAAAAAATAGGGTGGTCCAGTATGACGGCCTTCTCGAACACTAAAACTTTTGTCTGAAACATTTTTGGATATGATCAATAGTTTGAGTGCTATTGCTCTGTAACACTTCATGTGCCTCACTCTGTATATCACAGTAATCTGGGATAATATAACTGAAAATGAAATAGATAACCTTCTGGTGTAACAAGACATGCTATGATGCGGCCAGTTATGGGGCTATGATAAAAATATAGTCACAAAAAATATTGATGATATTTTGTTATATCTTGTAAAAAATATTTTTTGGCACATTTACCATTCTTTCAAATTGTCGTTTATTCTTTACATAATAGTATCACAAAGCAAAATTTGCAATTCTTTGACCTCTATATAAGTATGTCTTGACGTTTATATTTCACTGTCAATAGTAAACATGTAAATATATTACTGTAATATATCAGATAATGTTGTGCTGTGTTCTGTATTACGGCCCTGTGTTACGATATGAACAAAAGAATAGAGGATATAGCAAACAAAAAAATATAGCGCGCACACGATCATAGAATAACAATCAGTAAAGGGAAACAACTGAATGTCGAGTGGCTGCAATAAAAGTGATGGAAAACAAAACGGTTTGGACAGCAAAAAGAGAGCATAATATTCAATTTTTTATTAGAGTAGGTATATTCGTGTATGACTTTTTATTTCAGTTGTATTTCAACTTAATTAAAAATGTTGTTTTTTTTATTGTAATTCATGCATTCAATTCTACATTTTTAAAAAGAATATTAATAGAACAAGACTATGGATTTAATAGAAAGAAAAATGATCAAATTTTATTTTAATGATTTAATCAGAAAGTTGTAAATGGTGACAGTGGCGTTGTCACCATGTTTGAAATATTTAGTTATCTATACTTACTAATATTATAAAGAGAGAGTTGTGAGTTTGTGTGTATGCGGAGAGTAATCTCCGGAACCACTGCACCTATTTGAAAGGTACATTACTCCCAACCATCATAGGCTATATATTATGTATATTATGTGCAAATTAGCTAAAGTTATGATGGTATTCGTCAACTAAGTCGGAAAAAGTTGTCCCTTTTGAGAGCTTCCATGGCGTCCTCTGCGTGAATAAAGTTACACGAACATAATGTATGGCTAAATTGTTCCTGTTCAAAAGTTCTAAAAAAAGTCCGCGACAGCATATGTCTATCTTCTAAGAATAACTCACTAAAAGCATTTTTATCTTTAAAATTTGATAAAAAAATAATGGACTATTTACCATAGAGATATAAGTTACTAGAGTACGCTAGCGGGTATGCTTGCCATAAGTGAAAGTGTCTGCAGTTCAGAGAGAGAACGCTGCAAACGTTCCGTATCATTATATATGTTTACTCAAATCAGCATTGTTTTGTATCATTAGTTACCATAGAGAAAAGGAACTTTTCTCTGTCTGAATTGCTGACACTTTCACGGCTCACTCGCGTACTCTAGTCTAATATCTCTATGCTATTTACGAATCTGTTTTAACCGATAAAGCGTTAATCTATATTAAAATAAATGTGTTTATTATTTTAAGTATTTAATTTAGAACATACATTATTTAATCGACGAAAAACGATGACAATTTACAAATTCGTGCGAAGCCGGACCGAGTCACGAGTTATGTATAAAGTGAAACCTATACCTACTTTGTTATGAATGACCAAAGCATTTTAGTACAATAAGCTCGTCTCATTTTTTCAGGGTCGAAATCTACGTTGCAAATAGATATAAAACAATTTTTTTAAGAATTTTTCGGAAGCATTTTCTACAAGAAAAAATTCCGGTCAATTAAGCGACAGGACCATTATAATTTAAGTATTATTGACATTTGACATATTACAATAAGCAAAATAAAATTTCTGTTAACGTCACTGATGATATATTGCTTTTTATTATTTGAATTTTTTAAATCTTTATAATGTATTGTAACAAAACTGTTCTAGTCCATGGTGGAAATTATTTAATTACAATAAAAAATGTTTAACAAAACAGTTAAACACACAAACGAAAACGTACTTCTTTAACTTATCAGTAATAATAACGTTAACAAAAATTAAATAACGACAGTTCCCAAATAATAAAATAGAAAACTAAGTAACAGAAGAATATAAAGTCCTCATTATGTACACAAAATATTTACAACACACAAACACAACAAATTTTATCAGCACACTTGTCTATTAACTATATTCACACGACTATTTACAAAAAGTTATTTATGTAAAACCGGATTTATATAATTGCACTCAATGGTTTAGACACACATACACACAAATTTATTTATCTTCACAGTATAATAATTTATGTCGCAACGCCAGACTTATATCAACACAACTTGGGAAAAACTAACTAACTGACCCCTGCGCCAGCGATCCGCCCGCATTTTATAGCTTCGATCCTGCCTGATCGAATCTTCTAGAAGAACCTTTCTTTACCTGCATTGCATTTTCCAGGAAATTCCAAGAAGGTCGGGTTTTTACTTGGCTACCTGTTTTTCATTGTTGTTATTGCTAGAAGATTCTATAGAACCCATAGACGTTCCAACAGGGGGCGCGCAACAGTATTGTTGTTATTCAGTGTTGTTTTACTTTTGTTACTTTGATGGTTTTAATTATTGTGAAGTTTTTTTCTTTATATATTTCTAAAGGGCTTCGAGCAGTTGTTTTTTGTCCTTTTATTTCTATTCTTTTTGTCGTTTTTTCCCTTTATTGAATAAAATTTAGAATTTTCTTATACGAATTGACACGAATTTCAAATTTATGAATAAATTCAAATTGTTATACCGTAATATTAAGTCATGTAGATTGTAACTCATTGGTATATTTCTAGACTCATAGTCTCGGGGTGCTGGCTTTGAATCCCATGTTGGATGGAGGTATATATATTATATGTATATTTGATTGTTTTTTTTTTTTTAACTTATTCTTTATTGTAAGTATTTATACTTGTTTTTAAAGTTGAGAACTTAAAAAGAACAAAAACAAAATATGCGCAATCAATTATAAATAAATTATTTTTTGAAACACAAATATATGATGTATTTTTTTATTTATTCTTTATAGAAATCAATATCCTTTTAGTACAAAAAGAACAAAAAAAAATTATCAAAATAAAAAAATTCTAGCGCGATCAATTATTCCTGGTTTATTTCTTTATAACTGCAGAACCAAAATTTAGCTATAGACCATATAATACAGTTGGCGGCTTAAAATATAGTTTAAAAGCTCTATCTAGCGTTATAAATAAACTACTATTGGATAGTTGAAGAACTTAATCCATTACTCAATCTTGAATACTTTCAAATAATTATAAAGTGTATACTTTGTAAACTATCTTTTGTACTAATGTAGGCAGCTGGAAAACCAAACATGTTTGAATTCTGCACCGTTTGCTCTTATAACAGGAGCAATAAACATATATTTATTTAAATCTTTGATTAACGTCTGATTAGAACTCTTCAATAAATAAAATTATCGACCAATTTTTCAGACAATATATTAACAAAAAATATAATTAATACATTAACGTTTCGATCCGGATCGAAACGTTAATGTATTAATTATATTTTTTGTTAATATATTGTCTAAAAAATTAGTCGATAATTTTATTTATTGAATATATTTATTTATTTAATTGTGCAAGTATAACTTACACCTGACCGATTTTTTTTGTTTACTTGCCAAATGAAAGCTTGGCATCCATTTCAAACTTAATTCTTTTTTCGGCGAAGCTGTTTTTTTTCTAGCGAGTTTCGCTCCTTTTTCCACATTTATGTGTTTGTTGGAATGTAACTTTTCAAAAAGTTTAGATATCCTAAACAAATGTAAAAAAAGGACCAGACGTGGTACCTAGAAAAAAAAATCAAAAAAATGCTTTTCAAAACTACATTATTAGGCGCGAATAGCGTAAGCTAAAGCGCCTGTATATACTCGCTTTGTCTGTGAATCTGTATGTCACGCTTTTTGTGGCTTGTGTACAGCTCAAACGCCTTAACCGATTTTAAAAAACTTTTTTTGTTCGATTCGTCTCCGGGTAACTTAGATCCTAACGTCGCCTGATTTTTGAATTTTGGTCCCAGAGGGGAGAAAATTAAAAAAAAAAAAAGTTTTTTGCTTATTACTTGATTAATTTAAATCAGATCGGTTTGAAACCAGTCTTAAACGAAAGAGGAGAACATTTTACATAGATTTCGTATAACAGAATTTGCCCAAACAGTTTTTTTTACAGATTTATATAGAAAAATAGCTGTATAAATTCAATTTTGTCTAATGCATGGCGCGACGCGGTCGGTCGTCTTTGTTTGCCGTACCATGTGACATGGAAATTAGAAGATTGCGTATGTCTAGTCTTAAAATGAAAACGACTGCATCATCATCATTACATAGTATAAAATAAAGTCGTTGATTCCCTCTGTCTGTTTGTCCGCGTTATTCTTCTAAACCACGCAACAGATTTTGAAATAGTTTTAACTAATAGAAAGAGCAATAAACCAGGAAGGTTTGTATATATAATTTGTAAATATTTTGTACAAAATGTGGATGAACTATGAGGATGTTTTGTCAAAAAGCACTATCACTACATAATATAGAAAAAAATCGCATCTGCCTTTGTATGTTTGTACGCTTACTTCTAAGCTACGCAACGGATTTTAAAACGGTTTTCACTAACAGAAAGAGCGATAAATGAGGAAGGTTTGTGAATATAATTTGTATAAAATATGGCTGAACTATGATGGTGTTTTGTCATCACTACGTAGAATTGAAATCAAATCGCCGTTTCCCTCTGTCCATGGTTTCCGCTTAATTCTTCTAAACTACGCAACAGATTTTGAAACGGTTTTCGCTAATATAAAGAGCGATAAATGAAGAAAGTTTGTATATATAATTTTTGTAAATATTTTGTACAAAATCGCACAAAAACGGGCTGCCGCGCTGTTGACGTCCATGCCACGGCCTATAAGTAGTGCATCAATAGCCGCGTCTCGCCCTATAGCAACAAACGATTAGTAGCGATAAGTTAATAATACGTACCTACGAGTATACTGGAGCTATCTGATTAATTATATAAAAAAACGTGCTTTTCAGCGCAATATTATTTATTATGTAAAATCACATTGACTAATAAATATTTTATCGAAAACGGCCCTAACGATTTGGATGAAAATTACTGAAAAGGGATTTTGGGGGACAAAAAATCGTTTGAGCTATGTCTCATCATTGGAAAAATCGTTTTGTTATAAATTTTTTCATTATAAAAACCAATATTTGACATATAAAAATACTGTAATATTGTAGGCTTTGAAGAAACAAATTACAAAATGTCAAAATACTGACAGTGAATCTTTAATAGCTTCTAAATATAAAATCTATCTAAATGAGATAAACAGAAGAAATATTTAGGTAAATATAATTTTAACAAACATCTAAAAATATTATAATAATATAAGGTATATTATTTTTATATTACATATTATATTGTAATATTGTTAGTAGGCTTTGAAAAAACAAATTACAAAATGCCAAAATACTGACAGTTCTAAATATAAAATCATTATTATCTATACTATCTATACTAATATTATAAAAAGAGAGAGCAAATTTTGTGAGTTTGTGTGTATGTGGCAGGGAATCTCCGGAACTACTGCACGTATTTGAAAAATTCTTTCATCGTTTGAAAGGTACATTACTGCTAACCAACATAGGCTATATATTATGTATATTATGTGCAAATTAGCTAAAGTTATGATAATATTCGTCAATTAAATCGAAAAAAGTCGTGCCTCTTGAGAGCTTCCACGGCGTTCGCTGCGGGAAGAGTTAGACGAAAATAATGTATGGCTGAATTGTTCGGTGTTCCTCTTGAAGAGTTCTAAAAAAAAGTCCCCGACAGCATATATCTATCTTCTAAGGATAACCAGAGCTATATTAAATATCTCTGAGGATAACTCACAAAAACCATTTTTATCTTTCAAATTTGATAAAAAAAAACTATTTACAAGGCTGTTTTAACCGATATAGTGTTAATCTATATTTAAATAATATTTTTTATTATTTGAAGTATTTAATTTAGAACATTATTTGACAATGAAGATTGACTCTATTCAATAAATAGAGTAACTGTGATCCATTGAAGTTAATGATGAGTATTTGGAAAGAATTCCGTGGCATAAGGATCGAAAATGAAGCAATACTGAGACTTTTTTAAACTTGCATTTAATACTAACGTTTCGATACGTTTTGTATCATCTTCAGAGTGTTCAAACACTCTGAAGATGATAGTTAGTTAGATAGTTAGTCTGAGCTTTTTTTAAAATTTATATTTTTTTTTTAAATTACAGTGGATTCAAATTTTATTTCAGAATGGATAACGAACCTGAAAAGTGTTTACTCTGTGATGGAAATATTTTGGTAAATGAAGGAAAACTTCATTTACAACAGGCTGGCATTGCCAAGCTTATAGAGTCGAGTACCGAAAAGATGGGAAACACCTTATTCTGCGAAAGTACAATGCCATCACTACTCACAATAGCTGCCAGCGCATCTATAATTCTTCAGCAAGCATACAGAAGTACACCGACAACAAACGGGCGAGTGCATAAAAAAAACGGCGATCATATGATGATAATCGGGACTTCGATTTTCTACAGTCTTGCTTCTTTTGTACAACGGATGCTTCCGAAGAGTATATCAAACTGAGTAAAAAACATCCAGGTAGGCACTTGCAAGTTCGTAAAGTAACAAAAGTAACAATGAAGCAGACTATTATTGATTTTTTGAGCACGAACAAGGACGAAAGTGTTGCAGATATATTAGCGAGATTGCGACACGCTGATAGTCTAGTTGACGTGGGAGCGAGATATCATATAAAGTGCTATGATAAATATCGTAATAGTAGTTGCGAAAACAAATTACGGGGCAGAATCGAGAAGTGTAGCATTAAGGGTGCGATAAAGTTCGTTGTGAACAAAATCAGCAATAATCGAGATGAGTGCCAATTCTCACTAAAAAGTATTCTTGCAGAGTACGAGGGCGAAGATGCCATTAATATTTATTACATAAAAGAAAAACTAGTCGAGATTTATCAAGAGGAAATGTTAGTGTATAACTTTCAGAAGGACTTCATACTGTGTTTTTGAGAGAAGACTGAGAAAATCCTCAGCGAAGAATGGTATGAGCATTGCTCTGCAGACAAGGAGGAAGAAAATTGTAGAATCGCTAGTACAGCTGCAAAAATATTATTAAATGACATTAGATCGCGTCGGTACGACACGAAAAGCTACGAAGCTCCCGGTGATTTTTTGACAAACGTTGATGATTACATTCCGAATACATTGAAATCTTTTTTTTTAGATACACTCATTAAGAGTAACAAAAGTAATGCAGCCGATCCGTTATGGTGTAATCGAGTTACTTTTTTGGCTCATTGCTTAATAGCCGCTGTTAGGCCACGGTCATTTATCTCGCCATTAATGCTTGGATTATCTAGTATGCTTCACCAAACGCATGCATCACGTAATTTAATCGATTCGTTGGCAAATCTAGGATTATGCGCTTCGTACAAGGAAACGATGCGTTTCGAGGCGTCCATTTTAAAACAACCGGAAACATACGACCTAAAAGAATCGTATCTTCAGTTTATTTTCGATAACGCTGACCACAACACTGATACGTTGGATGGTCGCGGGACATTCCACGCAATGGGAGGCATAATGTGCGTTACTCCAGCTGAGTCTGTGTCGACGAGAGGAAAAATTAAACGTCTTCAAGAAATTCCCAGTGCCGAAAGTCTCGGTAGCTTCGGTTACTTACCTCTACAAAATTTTGAAAACAGACACGCCCTGGGACTGAAAAACGTTATAGTGGCAAACCTGAGCTCGATAAACGAATTTTCTAGTAATATTAAATTGAGTTCGAACGATTTTTCGTGGTTTTACGCTACATATGCTAATCCTGGTGATACGCCAGGCTGGAACGGATATTTAGAAAAAAATACAAAACCGAAAGATTTTTCACGATCAAAAATAATTCCGCTACCGTTTGTCGATGCTCCTCCGAACAATTACGATACAATATATACTGTGTTATTAGAGGCAAATAACAGGTGCAAAGCCAATAAGCAAATGCACACGGTTGTAACGTTCGATCAACCACTCTACCAAAAAGCCCGTGAAATATTAGCGTGCTTGGCAGGGACTGACAATTCGTGCAAAGTAGACTGCATAATACTTCGCCTCGGCGGATTTCACACCCTGATGTCGTATCTCGGTGCAATCGGCAATGTCATGGATGGAAGTGGCTTGAAGGAATGTTTAACGGAAATATATGCCGAAAATTCAACCGAAAAAATGCTAGCTGGTCATGCTTTCGCTCGAGCAGTTCGCGCTCACATCCTTGTGCAAAGTGCTTTGGCGCACATTATTTTGAAAACTGTACAGTTAAACGACGAGGATACCGCAATTATAAGGCATTTCCTAAGCAACCAAGACAGTGGGGATATTTTTAATATTGTTGATACGTTGGAATCTGTAAAAAGTAACGGCCCAACGCAACGGCACAGTTGTGGGTGCAGTACTTCATTATGGTGCAAATTTCCAAAAATTTTATTGAAGCAGAGCGTACAGGGAATTGGTTTATGCACCTGGAAAGTGTCCAAAGTATGCTGCCCTACTTTTATGCAACTGGACACAATAATTATGCTAAGTCGGCGCATTTGTACGTGCAGGATATGTATGCATTGAAAGCTAATATGAACACTTTTGAGTTCGAGAAATTAACAGAAAAAGGCTTTTTTACCGTGAGACGTAAAAACAAATTCAGGACTGGGACGTGGACAGACATGACTATTGAGCAATAGTGGTGGGTCGTTGAAGCTTTTTTCGTTAACGAAACGAAACCGTTGACGTTCGTTCATCAACTAGTCGATTAACTAGTTAAATTCTTCAACTAGTTTTAGTTTGATTACTTTGTTTATTTAACTAGAGAAAACGACGTTGCGATTAGTTAATTGAAACGTAGCGGTGGCGGCCGGCGACTTTGGAACGGTGCGTTTTAACATGCAAAAAATAAAATACATTTATCTACAGTATCATCAGTACAGTACTGTACACAATTTATTTGATTAAATTAAACAATCTTCCCTTCATACTTTTCCAGGCTTAGGACTAGCTGAATAGGTAATAGGTATTATGACGAATTCGTATTCGGGCGTATTTAGAAGATCAACTGATTTTATCCCTATATTATTAAACGAGCTAATCTTGTATCTACCTATGTCCCTAAATATTTTCTCGAAAACGGCCCTAACGATTTGGATGAAATTTACTGAAAAGGGATTTTGGGGGGCAAAAAATCGTTTTAGCTAGGTTCATCTCTCGAAAATATCGTTTTCTTACAAATTTTATCATTATAAGAATCAATTTTTTGACGTATGAAAATACTTAAATATTGTAAGTAGGTTTTGGAATTTTATACAATGAGCATGTCAGTATTTTATTTAACTTTCCGAGCAAAGCTTGTTCACCCAGACCCAGGTAAGGTACTATACCTACATTATTTGATGTTTACATAATATTTACATTTTTTTGTTTTTATTTTATTTTATGCTGTACATTTTTTACACTTTTTTTATTATTTTTTTGTTTTATTTTTTTAATGTATGTACACTACATATTTTGATTATTTTAATACCCCTCGAACCTATCTTTTGGTGTATTTACATTCAAGAACATTATCTGCTCGACTTTGCTGCTTGTCAGTCTTGTACGTCTCTCGTTTAAAATCAGCCCTGTTTTTGAAAACATTCATTCGCATGGCACGGAAGTTGCTACGATGTTGCAATGGCTTATGAAAACTTTTTTTAAATTTGGGTACACGTACTGGTGCTTTTTCCACCATTCGAGAGGGCACGTTAACTTTCCTGCCTGATCTTTTCTTGGAAGCAGCTCGTCTGAGAGATACATATCCACCTCTTTTATTGCCCTTGAAAGCGGTGTACCTGGAGCAGTACTTAATGCTACCATTTGATCAAAAATGTTCCAAGGACTTAAATCGTCGCCGTTTGTAATGTTGTCCTCGTTGGCTGAAGAAACGCTAGTGGCTGACGTCGTCGCTGTAGGCTGCTCCGTTTGGGCGATCAATGCTGCCACAATTTTTCGCACCCTCTCTTTCGTTTTCAGGGCTTCATTTTGATCTGAAAACCCTTGCAATTTGAACCGTGGGTCCATAAAAGTACACAATGAAAATGTGCCACTTTGTTCGATTTTATTAAATCGTTCTTGTAAACCTGCTTTAAGTAGACGAACCGTATCACTTACTTCTGGTAACAGATCGGTTCTGTCTAATAGTTTTTGGCATGCTTCTTTAAGCATCGGGTCACCACAATAACTGAACTTCCGGTAACGTATTTTTCCCCGCTCATTGTGTTTGTTATTTCCTCAAAGGGACGTAAAATCTGGCACATTGAGTATATAGTCTCCAATCTTCTGGGCTGATAACAGGCAAAGATCTGTCCGCAAAACCTAAAATTGATCGGATGGCATCTTCCAACTCGACAAATCGTTTCAACATGAAATAGATTGAATTCCACCGCGTGTCGACAGCTTGGATAAGTCGCTTTGGTTCCTGACTTTGTTGCAACTGATACTTCTGCAGTCTTTCGGAAGAAAGATTGCTTTTTTTTACATGAGCAACTATCCGCTTCACTTTATCGGTCTTCTCTTTAAGTAGTACTAAGGCGTCATCCACTACTAAATTGAGGCTGTGCGCATAACAGCCAAAATGCTTCCACTTCAACAGTTCTTTTACAGATTTAACAATATTAGAAGCATTGTCCGTCACCATGAAGTTGACTTTGTTTCTTAAATCATATCGGTCCACCAACGTTCCAATCTCATCAGCAATATTTTCTGATGTGTGGCTTCCCTCAAATTGGCAGCAACCTAATAAAACTGTTTTGAATTCTAGCCCTTCGGTCAAGTAATGTCCGGTAAGGGCTATATAGCTCTCGGTTTTCATAGAACTCCACAGATCTGCAGTCAGACAAACACTTAAAACTTCTTGCGTTAGTTGAGCTTTTATTAAATCGTACAATTTCGTATAAACTTCTTGCAACATCGAATTTGATAACGTCTTCCGTGTGGGCAGCTGATATCCGGGTATCCACAGGCAGAATTTTCTAAATGCTTTTTCTTCGACAATTGAAAATGGGTGAAAGCTCTGGGTACATAGTTCAAGCAAATCTAAGTCTATTTGCTTTTTTTGATCCTTGCTAATTTTTTTATTTATGTATGTATCCATAACTTTTTGTCGTTTTGCACTCTTGTTTATATTTACAGATGGGTCCAGGTTTTCAGGACACTGGCTCGTACCTGATGTGCTGGGAGCGGGATGAATTGTGTTTGGTTGCGCAGGGTGTGTTTGAGCGCTTGATTCCTCTCGCGTCACGGTATTTACTGCCATCGGTAGCGTCAGCGAAGAAAAAATTGAAACATGTTTCCTTTTTAGGTGACTTTTTAAATTAGCCGTTGTTGATTTATATGAAATTTTGTCTTTGCACACGTTACACGTAGCTTTTCCACTACTAGCGTCCTTTTCAAAGTGGTGCCACAGTTCACTTCCCGCCATTCTTAATAAGTTTTTAGCAATACACTATAATCTATATAACTTTCACTACCAATAAGTCGAATAAAAACAAAAGATAGTTATTACTTTGATTGATATGAATAGTGTTACAATCAAAAATCAAAATGTAACTGAAATAAATTAACACTATTTTTTTTCATTGTTTGAAAATTTTCTATTTGTTGGCGTATTGTTAGGTACTAGCTTTTTTAATTGTTAGCTCATAGTCTATTATTAAAAAATATATTATTATGTACTCCATTAATAAGTTATTAGATATTATTGTCATTGTGGTGCGGATAAAACAACTAAGTATCGCAATATGTGTCGTTTTAAATGATAGCTTTCGTTGTGATTTTTTTCATCCTTACCTTGACGAAACATTAACATGTATGGGTGCTCCGCACCCATAACATTTTCAGTATGGGTGCTTGCGCCCCATAGCACCCATGGAGTCGGCGCCTATGTTACTTACCACGCGATTAGTGTCCGCGAACAACCTAAATAAACAGGTTAATACCACTCGGCCGCCAGTCAGTCCCACGCAGTTTTCTCTTTCTCGCTTGCGAAATTATCCTATCGGCATCCTTGTTTACATTTTACTCAGGCTGAATATAGGCTTATAGCGTAACGCGCTTATGGCAATAACAACGCAATCAATAAATAAAATTATCGACCATTTTTTCAGACAATATATTAACAAAAATATCAATAATACATTAAACGATTAACGTTTCGATCCGGATTTGGATCTTCTTCAGAACGGATCCAAAAATATACAAAAATAATTAATAATTAGTTTCTATTTATTTTTAAAGTACTTAATTCGTGAAAGATTTTTTTAAAAATAAATGGAAACTAATTATTAATTATTTTTTTATATTTTTAGATCCGTTCTAAAGAAGATCCAAATCCGGATCGAAACGTTAATCGTTTAATGTATTATTGATATTTTTGTTAATATATTGTCTGAAAATTTGGTCGATAATTTTATTTATTGAGGAGTTCTAATCAGACGTTAATCAAAGATTTGTACAACGCAATCAAGTTGTATTTAGAGTTCACTTTAGTAAAACCGTCGAAGTTATTAACGAAATCGCGAGGATAAACGAAGTTTTGTATAATACGGCTACGTTAAAGCGTTGACGTTGCTTTGTGCGTTGATACAAAAAACCGAGACTTACTTTTAACCGTTTACGAATTTAACTAGTTGATCAGATAATGAAAAACCGTTGAAGAGTTGATTGCACGTCAACGGTTGATTCAACTAGTTCGTTGATTTAACGCCCATCACTATTGAGCAATCTTTAATGCGACAAATTCATTCGAAGGGCGGATTCACGCGCGGTCGCGGTTTAACTAGCAGTATAATAGCGAAGTGGGTTTCATCGGCTGTAGTATTGACGCAGCTATCGAGTGATATGGAAGAATTTTGCAATTCGGCTTATAAGGCATCGGAGCAACACGTAGACGCAAGCTCAAGTCGAAAGTCGAGAGACGCTGTTGATCGCGCAAAAATTATCGACTATTTTTCGAAGCACGATCCTTTCTCTGTAACCGATAAACTGTTTTCGATAAGTAGTGAGGTCGTCGGAGGAGAAGAAATAAACTGCCACAGAGCTTTTGAAATTGGCTTAATATCGCTACACGACATGGCTGGCAAAGACTTCGCGAGCGTCAAATTCAAAAGAAAAAATAAAGTCGTATCGTTAAAGGCTGCTTCTTCTTCCATAAAAGTAAACGACAATGTGGTAGTGGTAGACCCAACACTGCTTTTCCAGCGTTTATCGGTTTCAATTGATTCGCAAGAAGAAATGAAAAAATTTCTCGAATACGAGCTTGCGCCCTACCCGATGTCACTATTCGATGATGCGGGTATGCGAAAGACTGCCAAGTCAAAATTGTACAGCAATTTCTGTGAAATCCCTCGGCCCCCGGCCGACACGGATAAATTTTACGTACTTGATGGAGGCTACCTACTGCATCGAGTCGTGTGGAATGCCAATGACAATGTACGGACAATTTTACAGAAATACGCAGATTTTGTCCAGCGCCATTATTCAAGAAATTGTACATTGTTTTCGACGGTTATCCCGAAGACGCGAGTTCATACGCCACAAAAAGCGCCGAACGCTCGCGAAGAGTGCAAAAAATTGTTAGCCGTGAAATTAATTTTGATTTCACAACAATAATAAATATTGCACAAGAGAAATTCTTGGCTAATGAAAAAAATAAGCGAAATGTGATTGCACTCTTATGCGAAGAACTCGAACTGATTGGCTGTGCAACTGCAGTTGCCCAGGAATGCTGACTTTTTAATAGTACAAACAGCGATCAATTTGTCTAGAACTGATAATACGGTTGTTATTATTGGTGAGGACGTTGATCTTTTAGTAATATTGACGCAATTGTCTCAAACACAAAACATTCATTTTATTAAACCAAGCAACGGGAACACCGCTGAAAAAATTTATAATATCGATAGTCTTATAAATCAAGATTTAAAAAAATATATTGCATTTATTCATGCTTTTACCGGCTGCGACACTACATCGTGCTTTTATAGACAAGGTAAAAATAAAATAATGAAAATTGTGCGAGATCAGCCTATGAAAGATGCAATGGATACTTTTTACTCCAAAGACGCCAGTGTCCAGGATATAACTGTAAATGGCATCAAATTAATTAAGAGACTCTCTAATACCGCGAAGGATGATAAAACGCTGGGCGAGTTGCGTTACATGTTATTAAGAGGTTTCTCTTTCACGAGCAAGGCAAAATTGGAGCTGCTACCACCAACCGAAGAGGCCGCGAAGCAACACTGTCTGCGCGTTTATCTACAAGTGCAAACTTGGCTAGGAAATAAACTACCGGCGACAAATTTTGGCTGGAAAAAATCTATAAGTGGAACTCTGGAACCATTGATGACAGTAGGTTAACTCTTCCCGAAAGAAATTGTGAAAAACATTAGTTGCCAATGTAAAACAGACTGCAAAAATAAAACATGCACCTGCAAGAAGCATGGTCTGCACTGCACTGCATTTTGTGCCAAGTGTCACGGCGAATTAGTGGTGTGCCTAATATATTCATAATAGGTAGACGTAACCTAATATGAGCAAGTTTATTGGAATATGATTACCATGATTGTGGATTAGGTTATCGGATATTCGTATTATTTTTCTACTCAACGTTTGAACGTACATACTACCATGCAAACAACGTTGTCATTTTACCGTCGCTTTGTATTAATGTATTAGTAATAATAGTAATATCTTCTCTTCTCTTCTCTTTCGCACGTTTAAGTTGCACTTTGCAGATCTCGCCGAGCTGCCGCACTCGCACTGCAAGCGTGTACCTAATACCGAATACGTACTTGCCATGCCTCTATCTGTCCTGTTCTCTCACCTAGCTTCTTTACTGCAGTAATATGCACGTCTCTTTTTCTAAAGCTATCCTATTATTTTAGACGAAAACAACACCAACCAATATCTTGGTATGCATAGCGTATTAGGTACCACATGAAACGAATATCAGAATATTAGTATTAACACAGTTACGCATGTTGATCGGTAACGCTATTATATTATATTAATACGATCTGATGAAACGGACGGTGAACTTCGTTACTATTACTTGACTAATACCAGGTAATAGGTAAGCTACCTAATATCAGTAAACCGATATATTCAATATTAGGATTACTACAAAGTGACCATAATATAACATCTCTACGGCGAATCGTGTGAAAATCGGGAAGAAATAATTTATTCTCTTGACGAAGATTCTTTGGATAAGGACGAGGTTGATGAGCTACTTGACTTACTAGCAGTTGATAGAGATACCCAAGATATTGAAATAGAACCGGAACAAATGAATCAAGAAGAAATCGAAGGCTTGGATGATGATTAATGTAATTAATAAAATACTTGTGAAAAAACAAAAATAAATGAAAATATAGTAATTTGATAAACACATGATAATAATTAATGTAACCATTGTTTAATTTTTTTACAAATAAATTTGAGTTATCGCAAATTATTAATACATAAATTATTTTTTTATCAACATATCCTATGTAACAATTACCAACATGCAATTGGATAACATTAAAAAAGGTATGGACTCGGACATACGCTGATTATTCATATTTTCAAAAACTATCACTTTAAAAAAAAAGGAGCATTTTCATACAGTGGTTGCAGAGTTATCAGTGTTTTTACCGGTACCTGCAATTTGAACGCACGAGCTCACGTTTCCGCGGTTACTGCTGACACTGCTGCGAGAGGCTTCCCCCACTCTGCCGCCGTTTCCCCTTAACTTTCCAGCGGGAGCGCTCGGAGCTCGGAAAAGCCGATTTTCGAAGGCGTTTTTAACGTACTTGCGTACTAATTACACCATTTTCATATATAGGGGCTGTAGAGTAACTCTTCCCCAACAGAAAACCGTTCGAATATTTACCCTAGGACCATTATGGGCCTTATGGCAGAAGATTTACAGAAGCACCTGTTTTCACTTAAACGGGAATAACGCAAAAACTTGCGTATTGATTTTAACGAAATTTTGTCCTAATATAGTAGCCACTAAATGCTACAATTTAAGCCTTGAACGAAGTCTCTGCGATAGAATGGGCCCTGGCAATTAAATGGTGAAAAATGGCACTTTTTCGTCGTTTTTAATTTTTTCTGCCAACAATTTTCAGCCGATTTAAAGTCTACAAAGCTCATTTTTTTGTCTTTTTAAACATTAGAACGTGATATTTTTTATGGTCTCGGAAAAAATTTTTTTAACTGCTTAAATCTTAAAATACCACTTTTAGGCCACTTAATGAATTTTTTTACCAACCTTGCCCAAGCCAGATTTTTTCTACTGTATTTTTCCTCGATTACTACTATTTTTCTGCTATTTATCACGTTGAGAAAATCGACGGTTGATCTATTTGAAAAAACAGCTATGTTTTCTGTAAATACCCTGGGCTATTGTCAGACTTCATTTGTTATAAATTATTTTTTTTATGAAAATACATTCCATAACACCTCCTTGAATTTTTTTTTAAATAAAGTTAAAGATCTCTTCTATCTAATACAACTGGTCTGGCTGACAATTTTTGTTAATAAATTGGTCAGACTTCATTTGTTATAAATTTTTTTGTTTATGAAGTCTGTCATAGTAAAACACATTTTTTCGCTGACAGACCAATTTTTATGCATAAAATAGATGTCAAACCTTCTTTCAGAAAAAAATTAAGGTGGTGTTTTGAGACAGCCCTTGTAAAACCTAATATGTTTATAAAAAAACGCTGTCACGGCGCTTAAAAATTGAATCTGGCATGGTAAAAAACAATATTTTGATGAAAAATGTATTAAAGTATATAAAAGGGATCTACCGTATTAATTTAGAACAAAAAAATTTGTTTTCTAGTTAGCAACGATTATACCATATTTTTTCATTAAATGCGACCACATTTTTTAATGAAAAAATATGGTATAATCGTTGCTAACTGGAAAAAAATGTTTTTTTTATTCTAAATTAATACGGTAGATCCCTATTATAAACTTAAATACATTTTTCATCAAAATATTGTTTTTTACCATGCCAGATTCCGAATTGATTTATTATTAAGTGTACCATCTAAAGAATAATCAAATTTATTTTGAGGTGTGTGAAAATTAATTAACACGGTTTTATTACAATTCAAAAAGAGCCCATTTTGAGAACACCATCATCGGCATAAAGTGTAACTAAGTTATCTGTTATATTTAGAGGTAAATCGTTTATGAGTATTAGAAACAGTAGCGGGCCTAAAATAAAACCCTGCGGTACACCTTGCATATTTTTCAAAACATTTGATTTATGTAGGTTTTAATGAAAGGAATTGTACTCTGTCACTTAAATATGAAAGAATAAGTTGATTTACACGACCATTTATTCCGATTATGTTTAGCTTATATAAAAGCAGCTGATTAGTTAGGTATTTGATTAGCATGCTTTGTTTAATATTAACATAACGTGATAACACATAGAAAACCATGAAAACAAGTACCAAATTTTATAATGTTTAGTGGTAACCGTTACCCGCGTAACTGCACGCGTTAATGGAAATTTTATTTTCTTTGTTATTATATGTCAAATGTCAATATTATTATTTATTTATTGTTGGAAAGGCCCTGTCGTCCAATTTGCTGCAATTTTTTCGACTAGATCATATTAACTAATTACACACTCATGTATAAGTCTGGTGACAATGCATATATCTAATACGGCGGATGCCCTAAGATTACGGAATACATTTTCCTTCACAACCATCTTGAATAAAATAATCAAATAATTTTTACAAATTAATGCCATAATAGATAAAGTTTTGAAAGACTAAAAACGAGAAAAATAAAATAATAATAAAAAGAAAGTTTTTATTGAAATGTAATAATTTAGGGTAATAATTATAAGTTTATAAGTTGGTTGTGACTAATAAACGATTTATAGAGTTTATATTTATGAACCTAAATTATTAAAATTATTTTTTCCTCTCTGTGTTTCAATATTTTCAACTGTTATTTTTTCTTAGATTAAGTTAATTAAATTATATTATTAAGCTCAAAGTGTCGTTAAAAATATACACCAATTTTCAAACATAACGCCGGACTATATTATGTAAAATTTCACGCCTTGTAATTCTTGAATTACTTGTGTCGTCAGACAATATTTTTTAAGATAACTTTAAACAGACAATACGTCATTAGTAATATGCGAAAGTCAAAATAAATAAGCTATGCTAGTTTTGACTATTGTGATACTTTGCCAGTTTTGCCGTTCAAATATAGGAGACGTTAAAGTTTTTCTATGAGTCGCCATATAGTGTACATTACTTTTATTTATTAATTCAAATCTTTGATTAACGTCTGAATAGAACTCTTCAAGTAAATAAAATTGTCGACCAATTTTTCTCAGACCGAACGATATATTGACAAAAATGATAAAATTACAAATCAATATAACACAAGATGACGTTTCGATCCGGATTTGGATCTTCTTCAGAAATATCTAAAAAATATAAAAAATAATTAATATTAAGTTATTTATTAACTAATAGATTGTACGTAAAATTGAAAGTTTGAAAGATAATGAAAAATTAATAACAAACAAAATTTATAAACCGTAGTCATGGATATCAAAGTACCCATAAAGAAAAAATTATTTGAAAAAACAAAATATTATTTCAAAATAATATCATAAATATTACTTAAATTTTCCGTATCTAATTGAGCATTAAGAGAGTTTTTATTAGATTTTATATATAACATTTCCGAAATACTTCTTTTAAAATAATTACTTTCATTATCTAAAATTTTAACACTATCCCAATTAATTTTATGGTCATAATCAATTTTATGCTTAGTTACGACATTATGTTTATCAGGGAGTAGTTTATAATTGTTTTGATGCTCTTTAACACGTGTTTTAAGTGCTCTTTTTGTTTGCCCAATATAATTCATATTACAATCTTCACAACTAATTTTGTAAACAACATTATGTTTTTGTAATTTGTTTAGTTTATCCTTTCCCTTTTTAATAATTTTGTCTAGTTTATTATTTACATTATAAACTGTTTTTATATTTAAATTTTTAAGAAATGAATTAAATTTCTGAGAAATATTTTTGTAAAAAGGAATCACAATAAAAGGACAATCGACATTATTAATATTTTCAATTAGATACGGAAAATTTAAGTAATATTTATGATATTATTTTGAAATAATATTTTGTTTTTTCAAATAATTTTTTCTTTATGGGTACTTTGATATCCATGACTACGGTTTATAAATTTTGTTTGTTATTAATTTTTCATTATCTTTCAAACTTTCAATTTTACGTACAATCTATTAGTTAATAAATAACTTAATATTAATTATTTTTATATTTTTTAGATATTTCTGAAGAAGATCCAAATCCGGATCGAAACGTCATCTTGTGTTATATTGATTTGTAATTTTATCATTTTTGTCAATATATCGTTCGGTCTGAGAAAAATTGGTCGACAATTTTATTTATTTATTAATGTTAAAGGTTTTTAAGTTCGTGGGGCTTCTGGAATGTGTTTCATAATGCATTCAGTTTTATGTGTATCAGGATTAATGGTAACAACAACGACATGAAGATATTCAACCCTGCACACATCACGCAGACTGATACTTTATTACCCCAGACTCCCTCACGAGCAATCATTTTCTGAAAATCTACTGATATAGGATTAATCATATTTTTGTCCCTATTATTCATATCTTGAAGAGGAACTCGGAGAACTTGCAAAAGCAATAATTCTTCAAATAGATCAATGTGATAAAGAACGTAATTAATGATAAAAACTTTTATATCCGAGTATTTATTTTCATCGTAGAAAATTAGAACAGCAAATGCTCGAAACAAACAATTGCCGACACCTTTTTGACGTGATAACGTCTTATAAATTGATGAATCACGTCAAAATAAAAAGATGAAACACCGGCTGCATGCACGAAAAAGTGTAACGTTCCTAGCGTTCCTAACGTTCCAAACGTTACTAAGTGAGCGACTAGAATGCCTTCGGTAATTTTGAAGCCGATATCATCAACCGATTGAGATGAAAATTTGTATACACGTTTAGTTTGAATGACAATGCATAGTTAGCTGTGTGACGGCACTCTAAATCCAATATGGCGGACTTCTAAAGATGGCGAACTAATTTTATAATGCTTTCCTACAATATGGGTATCAAATGAAAGGGCTTGCTGAGAATAACTCGAAAAATAAAGTGACGTCACTCTAAATCCAATATGGCGGACTTCTAAAGATGGCGGACTAATTTTATTATGCTTTCCTACAATATGGGTATCAAATGAAAGGGCTTGCTGAGAATAACTCGAAAAATAAAGTGACGTCACTCTAAATCCAATATGGCGGACTTCTAAATATGGCGGACTAATTTTATTATGCTTTCCTACAATATGGGTATCAAATGAAAGGGATTGCTGAGAATAACTCGAAAAATAAAAAGACGTCACACTAAATCCAATACGGCGGACTTCTAAAGATGGCGGACTAAGTTTTTTATGCTTTCCTACAATATGGGTATCAAATGAAAGGGCTTGCTGAAAATAACTCGAAAAATAAAGTGACGTCACTCTAAATCCAATATGGCGGACTTCTAAAGATGGCGGACTAATTTTATTATGCTTTCCTACAATATGGGTATCAAATGAAAGGGCTTGCTGAGAATAACTCGAAAAATAAAGTGACGTCACTCTAAATCCAATATGGCGGACTTCTAAAGATGGCGGACTAATTTTATTATGCTTCCTACAATATGGGTATCATCTAAATGGGCTTGCTGAGAATAACTCGAAAAATAAAGTGACGTCACTCTAAATCCAATATGGCGGACTTCTAAAGATGGCGGACATATTTTATTATGCTTTCCTACAATATGGGTATCAAATGAAAGGGCTTGCTGAGAATAACTCGAAAAATAAAGTGACGTCGTTCTAAATCCAACATGGCGGACTTCTAAAGATGGCGGACTAAGTTTTTGACGCGATAGTGTCTTATAAATTGATGAAACACCAGCTGCACGCACGAAAAAGTGTAACGTTCCGCCTGACCCTGTGCTTGCAGGCGAGAGCGCAGTAATGTATTATTAAATATGATATTCGAGCGGAATACGTTATCACGTAAAACTATCGTCCGTAAACCGACTTTACAGACAACCAATTTTTTTCACATTATATTGATCCCGAAATAACGATTGAATATGCAATTTTTTTTGTGTGCTTGCGATACCGCCCTAATTTAATTTAAAAGAATATTTTTTAAATGGAACCGTGTCTACGTTAGCAGCGTATTGAATAAAATTTCTATTACAAATATCCTGAATCTGCGGATTATTGTGTTGCCAGATATGTTTTATTTCCGTTATACTTCTACATAGACTTATTTAATCCAAAATGTATTGAATATATTATGTACAATTTTTTTAAGTTTTAAACTGTCTATCGAACTCGACCATAAAGGTATTTTTCTTTTTTTGAAGAACTATTACTAACAGACATCTCTACGGCGGAAACATTTTTTTTTGATCTGTTTGTTTAAAGAATTTTCGGATTTCGAAGTTCCTTGAGACTCCTTTATCAAAGAATCTTCTTGTGACACATTTTTTGATAATTGAGCATTAGAACAACAGATTGGTAATGGAATCGTTTCTCTAGATGTCTTTTTATGAACTGCTAATTTTCTGTCAGGTACGGTATTGATTTTGTTACAAAAGAAGATCGGTTCATGAGCTGATGTAATACTTTCATAAACAGCTGATACATAGTTTATTTGATTGGTGAAAATTATATATTAGTTACACGTAAAGAAATTTAGTTTTTTAAAGAATAATAAAACTTCACTTTATAACAATTTTATTACAAAAATCAAAAGCAACGTAGAATATAATAACAAAAAGAAATGACCGTAAATACAACAATTATGATTGTTAAATTTATACGACAACAAAAAGAACAAATAATTAAGTTTTTAATTAAAAAAAAATGAAAATTAGAGCGATTATCAATTTTGTCTGGATACAGTCGTGGCTGCGATATAAGTGTCCTGTGCTTCGGTATTCTTCATGGCCATCCCCGTTGTGCATTTGTTTACGTAAACAGAGTTGCGTTCGTATGATACAGGCGATCCCTGTATCCTGTTGTAACGTGTTGCTAATAATATATTTATGTACTTAAATCAGTTGTAGCGATCGCCACAGGCAAAGCTCGTTTAAGATAAAAACGTTCATCCATGTATATTTCCAGCCATGATAGATTTGCTGTATAGCAGTCTGAATTAAAAACTCCAATGACTACTATGTTACGGTTTCCGCCGCAGGAAGAAAGTACAGTGTTAATGCATTTTTTCAAGAAGTGGGCGAGAAGTGCGCGGCGAACTGTAGCCCCAATGATGGTTAATAGTTGTTACCAATGTTACATGCTCCACTTTATCTGGAGATCTACTGTTTTCGGTTATTTTTTCTGCAACTACCATTTTAAGCTATATATACTATTATTCCGCGAAGAAATTGTTGGCCAACATTATTTCCATCAGATCTGTAAATGATGTCTGAGTGCGTGTTTCAGAAAAAAATAAGAATACCAGCACCGTGGAACCATTTGTCAGTTCTTACATAATTTATGTTATTAATCAATCACAAAGCGCTGTAATTAACAATTTTTATGCCTGTCTGTTCTTTCAACGGTTGTTCAAAAGTTAAAAAATGCTTTTCATTTTGCAAGCGCTTCAATTGCACTCTGAGATTGTCTCTATCGTTCAAACTCGTTGGAGCCTCAAAATGGACATCAATAAAAAAGCCATCAATTGATGAAACATCAGAAACTGTTACTGGAAAGATTGGAACAAGGTTTATATTTAAGTTATTTTTTTAAGATAGTTCAAGTAACGACTCCTTGTAATTCTTCCAATATTATTAGATTCAAATTGCAGCCAGAAAGCATTAATTATTTTCTTTTCGGAAATTTGAAAAATGTACCTCAATATGCCCGTTGCTCCGTTTACTAAACGTTCAGCCGTGGAAATATTGCGAGTGATTACAAATTTCATATTCATTTTTGCGCTAATCTTTTTTGGAAAACAAGCGGTTTTGCTGATTGGTAAATTAATTATCGAGGCCAGGAAAAACATTTGATTTGGCTGCTGCATTCTTTAATTTACCTAGGGTATGATTTTCAGCTTCATGCTCGTACAAATCACCCGGGATATTTTTCATTTCTTTTTGCATTAAATACATTAACATCAACATTTCTATAAAATAAATGAATAGCATCATTTGGAACATTTCGCAAATTGCATCGTAACATTATTAATTGAATATCTTTATCAGTCATTGTTCCTATAGAGAGGTTATTCAACGCATAAACAAAGTCTAGACTTCCTTGTCGGATAACATTTGTTAATTCATAGAAGTCAAAATCAGCCCAATGATCTGTTGCAAATAGTTTGGCATAAGATGTATCATTGACGAGGGGCTAAAGTGCTCTATTTGGACTTGCTTTGTTCCATTTGTTTTTTTTTGATCTTACAAAATAGTGCTGTGATAGTGCTGTGTATTATAATAAATAGGTTTATCCATAACAGGCGGAAGTTGCTTTAGATCTCCTAAAAAAATAATTGAGAGATTAGCAAAAGGCTCATTCACACCAGTAATTTGTTGAAGTTGAGTATCAGTTTGTTCCAAGCGATGTCGATCGATCATGGAAACCTCGTCCATAATGACTAATTTCACGTCACACATTTCTACTCGTAATGATGTAACAACACTCGAGCTTAAATTCGGAAGTGGACCTCGATTGTTGTCAACAGGCAAGTGGAAGCAACTATGAATAGTAGCTCCGCCATTTAAGAAAGCTGCTTTACCCGAAGGAGCTGCTAAGACAACTTTTGTAGATTAAATATTTTGACAATCTATTTTTTATTAATATAGTTCGATATGACGTGATAAACGAGACGAATTAAAAAATATTTCCGGGTTCCAGCTTGATTGCTGATGATTAAACGTACTGATTTTCCAATCTTATGAGCATGTAAACAGTGCATACGTATTTGAAGCTGTTGGTCATTGGCGTTCAAGAGTAATGCAAAGATGTCTACTTCGTCCATTACTTTCGGAACACAATTTTTTTATGAAAATTTGATTCGTTTTTATAAGGATCTTCAAAAATATCAACCATCTCATCTATAAATAAACTGTTTATGTTTGAGTCGATCCTATCACTATTTTCCTCACCATTCAGAACGTTTTCTAAATATTCTTCGTCCATTACATAAATTAATCCACGGTTTTGAACAATCACAGATTCATTATTTTTATAAGTTTTTATATACCTAATCTACATTTTGAATTTCCTCTATTTCATTTCTAAACGGTAATTAAAGAAGGAATTGTTCCCGATAATAATTGGCTTCATTTTATATTTTTTATAATGGCGTGCTCGCAAAACTTTTCGTTGTTTAACTGCATTTGGATTATTGTCATTTTCATTATTATTATCATCATTAACATCATCGTCATTTTCATCTTTATTAATATTTTCGTCAGACAACAGTTTTTTGGCGTTTTGGTATGCTGTAGCAAAGTCTGCTAGACACATAAAATTAAATTGTTTATCACGTCGACGATATTTTTCAATAATATTTGAGTTGTAAATATCAGTAGACTCAAGGTTTAAATTCTTGAGTTGCTTTTTACTTTCCGGCATCGCTCTTCAAATGTGGGAATGCCCGGCTTGATTTAAATAGCGACAAGTGAAGTATAAGGCACGCATCCTCTTGAGCGGCAATAATACATATATATTAGCAAACTTTTTCAAGGTCACTAAAATCCCTACGTACGAATTGCTCAATCAAATAACGAAAAGTTTTTTTCTTTATCTGTTTGTACTAAATAGTCGGTGAGGTACAACACGCAAGCATGAGCGTCACATACAAATTGAAGATCCATATTAGATTTTAACAAGTTTAATATATCTAGATTATACGCATTAATAAAAATTTCAGTACTTTGATGTTTTAAAAATACACGAGAATTGTTCAACGAATATCTAGCAGCGGTAATATATTCTTCTTCTGATATCAAGCTCTTTAAGAATTTCAGAGAAAAAAATTGTCCTTACCCAAATCATCAAGGAAATTTATTATCTTTTCGTAGTTAAATTTCACTAATTTATTATATATCGAAGCAAGCGTCGATGTACATTTGTATTCGCACAAATCCTGTATGAATTCCTATGTCATACGTTTTCTCTAGTAACTGAAATCTGTTTTCGATCAAACTTTGGGCACGGGTGCGTTCCCATCATGTCAAAAGCCTTGCTAAGTTTAATTTATGTAATTAAAAAAATAGTGCCTTTTTGGCCATAATATGTCAAACAAACGTCTATAACTTCTATACGATACTAGCTACAAAAAAAGCCATCCATGGAAATGTGTACGTCGATTAATTACCTTTCTGACTGGCAAAAAAACACTGCTATCTATCTGCATTTGACCTTTATAAATTAATTTCCTTTGGCTTGCATGAAAATCATTTTTTTCTTTGTTATTCACATATCTTTCTAAATAATTTTTTCAATTATCACGAAATTTGCTCTAAACTCGGAGAGTTCGCTTTTTATCTGTAATTAATATAATTTTCAATGCTGTAAATATGTTAAAAATACTTTTTTTGGATAATTTGGGATAATTTTATATTTCGATCGACTGTCATGTGTAATCCCTTAGGAAGAGACTTCTCGGACACTTAGCATATTCATTTAATAGTCCAGTAAATAAGCCGGAAAATCTGGAAAAGTGATGAAACAGCTCCGATTTCAAAAATTCTTTTTTCCTTGATTCCTTAAACCCTCAGGAATATTCATCACCACTAACCTCCGCCTCACTCCGAAAAAGTAGACTGGTTTTAACCCTCTCAAAAGCACCCGCCAGTGAAACAATGGAAAAAAAATTTGAAAAATAAAAATTTTGTCTTAAAAATCGGCTTTCGGGAGTTTTCGAGGTCTCTGATTACGAATCCGAGATCTGTAATCAAGTGAGGGTAGTTCCAACCCTTCAAAACCGCCCCTAGTCGTCACTGTAATGAAAAAAACAGTAAAAAATAATATTTGTCTTAAAAATCGTTTCTCGGGGGTTTTCGAGATCGCTGAGTACGAATCCGAGGTCTGTAATCAAGTGAGGGTAGTTCCAACCCTTCAAAACCGCCCCTAGTCGTCACTGTAATGAAAAAAACAGTAAAAAAGAATCTTTTGTCTTAAAAATCGTCTCTCGGGGGTTTTCGAGATCGCTGATTACGAATTTGAGGTCTGTAATCAAGTGAGGGTAGTTCCAACCCCTCAAAATCACCCTTAGGCGCAACAGAAAGTTTTAAGAATTTGTGTGAGTTTTTCACGTGCGAAAATGTAATTTTATGTTTTGAATTTCGCTCTACATCTGCTAACCTTCATTTTTGTAACGAAAGGGGGCGTTCTATGCATACTTTCTACTTATACGTGTCTCTTATCGAGCTCATGGTCTTATATGTCTCTCTTAACCTTCATTCCTCACCTCGCATGCAAGCCACCTGGCACGTGCTGCGTGAAGAACTAACCTCTCTTGATTACAGACCTCGGATTCGTAATCATCGACCTCGAAAACCCCCGAGAGACGATTTTTAAGACAAAATTTTTATTTTTCAAAAAAATTTCCACTGTTTCACTGGCGGGTGCTTTTGAGAGGGTTAAAACCACCCTACTTTTTTCAATTTTCGGAGTGAGGCGGAGGTTAGTGGTGATGAATGTTCCTGAGGGTCTAAACTCTAAGGAATCAAGGAAAAAAAGAATTTTTGAAATCGGAGCTTTTCCACCACTTTTCCAGATTGTATAGTATTTCCCGGCTTATTTACTGGACTATAAGTAAAGTGAAACCTAGTTTATCTAGCCCTCGTTGATTCGAATCTCCGGTTAATCAAAATCAGATTTGTAGATATTTTATTAATTTAATGTTAATGTTTAAACGGTAAGTCCACTTATTTAAGGGTTTTGTTTTGCTTATTACCCATATTATTTGCATTATCCGGATTTTAGATTGTCCGGATATATCTTTCCCGTTAGTTCCAATATAATTTACTATTATATGGTTTGTTTACATGTCATTTGTTTTATTATATTTATAAAATGTTGGTTGTAGTTCCATATCAAATTCAAAAACATTTACAAATACTCACAGGTACATAACTACTGTATGTTTATTATCAGTGAAACAAATGTACTTTACATTTAACAACAATTTATAATTTCATTTACCTGTCACTTCACATTCACTAGTTCGGTTGAGAAATCAGAACTTATTGCACTTATTATTATTTGTTCGGTTGATGAACCAGAACGGCAATGCCTGAAAATGTGCTCTGCAGCTCAATTTATACCCTTTTCCCATTGTTTTAAAAAACCACCTGTGACTATGATTTTAAAATGCATTTTTCCATTGTCGCGGTGCATAGTTCAGCCACTGTACGCAGCCACCTCTTAGCGTTGTGTATTATTTTGACGTTTGCGTAAAATAACCTTACTTAGCAAAAACAAACAGGTTGGGTTTGTATTTTTTTCACTGATAATATTTATTCTTTCTTAATGTATAATATTCTTATATATTTTTTAGACAGAAAACAATAAAACAAAAACCTACAAAGGTAAATATACAGCTGTATTTTTATGTGGAAATCAAAAATCTTCAATAAATGTCTGAAATATGTGGAAATGAAAATCTTTAATTTATTGTATCCTTTAACTTCAAAAATATTACCCATGTACGTATTTATTTATTTTAATTCTTATTTCATTTATTAACTATTATTCAAAAAAGAGAACAAAAAACGTATTTTCAAATATTGCATTCAAAATCGGCTACGTTACTCGAATAACCTTCAACAAAATTGGGAGCATATGTCTGTTTCATTACAGTTCGAATAAACGAGATTTTACTGTATTAATGAATTAAGTAGAACAATTTATTGTTTTATCACACAAAAAATATTAAGTAACAGTTTTAACTTATAACTAAATTTATGACAAATATTTTACCTGGTTTTAAAGTAAGTACATAAAAAATGTCAATTTATATTATAATGTCGTGTTTATTCCCAAATGGCATTACAATTTTAAGTTTTTTATTACCAATTTTATAATAATTAAAATTACTAATATCAAACAGGGTTTAAATCTCTATGCATGTTGGTAACACGAATAACGTATAACTTCATCAAGTGTACCAAAAAATTTTCGAAATCATTCCTGAGCCAAACATTTACCAGTGACAACGCATATTCTAAATATCGTCGACGGCCGCCAGAAGAGGGTGGGCAAACTGCCACTGTGCGAAACTATTAAATTGACAACCGGTGGGTCGTTCCTTATATCCTATTGTTTCTAAAAACTTTCGACGCTCATATCAACGTTGAATTGTGCAGTTCTATTAAATCAATACAATACGTCAATATATTATGTATTAATAAAGGTACCGACCAAGCTACATTCAGAGTACACTCACCAAACGAAGTAGAGAAATATCAATCTGGTCGTTACATATGCAGCTCCCACGCAGTATGGAGGATTTTATCATTTAACGTACATGACCGGGTAGGTACCTACAATTACCCATCTCGCCGTTCATTTAGAGAATGGACAGAGAGTTTATTTTACTGAAAGCAACATTAGCGATGTTGTTACAAATCCGCGAGATACGATATTAACAGCATTTCTTAAAAGTTACGTGCTCAAGATGATTTCGCTAAAACCTTGACATATGACAAAGTTCCAAGTTATTATACGTGGAGTCAGAGTGCCAAAACCTTTCAACGTAGAAAGCAAGGAACTCACGTTGAAGAGTTTCCTAGAGTTAAAAAAAAAACAACAGTGAAGGTTTTCACATGAGCTTGCTACTTCATATTGTAAAAGGTCCATCATCTTTCGCACACCTCAAAACTTTACAAAACGTAACTTATAATAGCTATCAAGCAGTGTGCAAAGCGATGGGTCTCTTGGAAGATGACTCAGTGGGGCAACAGATTATCGGAAGCTGCAGTTCACCAAGATCATTAAGGTGTTTGTTTGCCAATATTGTAGCGTTTTGTCAAGTGATCGATTCTGTATTTCTCTGGAATACATATCAGGAAAATATGCGAAAGATATACTGATTCGGCGACGACGAGAGATAATGTCAGATGACGTTCAATATGATCAAAACATTTAAGTCGAAGCGTTGTTAGAATTGAACAAAGTAGTAGAACTACTTTCGGGTAAATCTGTTAAGGATTTTGGACTGCATGCCGGTGCCTACAAATATAACGAACTCGGATTTAAACAATGCCGATTACATAAGAAAAACGTCCTACGATAAATCAAAACTATTACAAATTGTAACTCAAGATGAACATCGCATAAACATCGATTAAAAAAAGTAGAGGATGCGTTAATTGACAGGAACGAAGGAAAAACATTTTTCCTTGATGCTCCAGGAGGAACGGGAAAAACATTCTTAATCAATTTGCTCTTAGCTAAAGTAATATCTAAGGTAAAATTGCATTAGCTGTTGCATCATCAGGAATTTCATCTAAACTTTTGGAAGAAGATCGAACCGCGCACTTCTACTAAAAATTGTTACTGAAGATACTAGCACTGTTTGTAGTATTTCAAAACAAAGCAATACTGGAAAATTGATGCGTGACTGCTCATTAATAGTTTGGGGCGAAGCTACTTTGTCGAACAATACTTCTGTTGTAACAATAGACAGAACAATGTGCTATTTACGCAGCACAAACTCATCTATGGGAACAATATTGTTCTCGGGCGACTTTCGTCAAATCTTACCGGTTGTAACGAGAGGAACACGTGCTGATGAAATTAATGCTTCATTGAAAAGATCTTACGCCGTATGTGAATAGATTAGTATTAGTACTCAAAACAAATATGAGTTTCGTAGTCTGCATACAAAAACCGACATTTTGCAGAGTTATTGCTCAAAATAGGAAATGGGCAAATGTCACAAGTCAATGAGAGAATTAATCTAAACAATCAAAACATTTGTTTTTTAGTGAATGATCTTCAAGAATTGGTCGACAACATTTATCCAGAAATTAATATTATAAGTTGTAAGACTATATCTTGATCCAAAGAGAGATCTACTTTGTTATCTACTAACGAACAAGTAGGTAAGGTAAACGATTTAATTTTCTTGAAGATCAATGCACCAACGCAAATATACTACTCTGTAGACACTGTGCTTGACCTAGAAGAGGCTGTACATTTCCCAGCAAAATTTTTCAATTTCTTGCAGCCCTCTGGATTTTCCCCACATAAATTGGTTTTAAGAGTAGGGTGTCCTATTATTTTATCACGGAACCTTAATCCACAAATGATACACATTTACAGGTAAAATCTTTAAAAAATGTACGCAATAGAGTGCACAATACTGACCGGACGTGGAACTGGAGAAACAGTGTTTATTCCCAGGATTTCATTAATATCGAGGGATTTAGCTTTTTAATTTAAACGACTGGAATTTCCCATAAAACTGTCATTTTCAATGATGATCAACAAATCACAAGGTCAAACATTCAACGTTGCGGGATTAGATCTGAGCGTTGAGTGTTTTTCCTGTGGACAGCTATATGTTGCCCTTTCGCGCGCCACTGCCAAACAAAATTTGTTCGTATTGTGTAATGAAAAGTCAACTGTAAAAATTGTTAATAAAGATATTCTATAATAACTGGCAGTAAAAATAAAATGTAACTCTGAAAGTTAAAATTACCCAAAAAATCTATAAGCCGTGAACAAATGTAGTCCAGGAAATGAAGCATTTTGGCTCGCAATTTTTTCGTCCACCATGGATTTACTTGAAATTTTCACAGAAGGTAGGGAATAGCTCAAAGATCATTTTATATATCATGCCGCTGTACGCTAGAGCGTTGGGGGTGGAAATTTTTTATTACATTTTAACTGTAGGAATCGACGGAAAAAGTAATTCTAAGAAAAAAATGTTCTATACGTTTTTTTCGTAAAACTAATATTTTTTGAGTTATTTGAAGTTGAAAGTAACAGTTTTTTAACGAAAAAATCGACTTTTTTAAATGATTTTTTGCGAATAACTCTAAAAATATACATTTTATCAAAAAAAGTGTAGAGCCAAATTGTAGCTTTTAAAAAAACAAAAACAATGCTTCTTTTATAATTTTTCTACGACAAATACGAACTGAGATACAGCAAATTATATAACAATAATAATAATAATAATAATAATAATTTTTATTCCAATAATAATAGGTATACATTCAAAATCAAAATAAAATAAACTTTCTTTGGAATTAACCTACCCAACTTGGCATAGCCAGTGCTAGGGTAGGATTAATTACTACATACATAATAACTCTTAAGTTATACCTACACTAAGTTGATAAATAGCGTATGTGTGCGTAAGTGTTTGTGTGTGTGCGTTCGTGTGTGTGTATGTGTGTGCACATGAATGTGTGTGTGGTTGTACGAGCGTCATAGTCTTGTCTTGTGCGGCAGCATTTTTTTTTCACATATTTATTTAGTTAGAATATAAATAATAATAAATAAATTTAAATGTTAATAATTTTAACTAATTGAGGGCAGTAGATATTATTTTTGCTTCGTCTGTAAGCAGCCATCGACTCAATTTGTTTCTAAATTGGCTTATTGGCCTTATGATTTTTAGATCCAGCGGTATCAAATTGTATATTTTTGGGGCTAGGAACACCATGTGTCTTTGTCCAAAGGTCTTCGACATTTTTGGAGTTTGAAGGGATTGGTTAGCTTGGGATCTGGTAAAAAAAGAGTGGGATAATGGAATGTGCATGTTTGGATTCTGATGGAAAAAAGTAGCGACAGCTTTTATGTATAATTGCTGAATATCAAGCACTTGAAATTCATTAAATAGCTGTCTGGTAGGGTAAATAGGAGGTTTCTTATTAATAACTCTAATAATAAGTTTTTGAGCATTATAGATCGGGATTAAAGTTGTCTTGAAAGCCCCATCCCACACAGCAATGCCATATGTTAACAGTGACTGACAAAGTGCATAGTAGGTTATTTTAATTGTTACCGGGTTTAAGTGTTGCCGCAACATTATGAATATATAAACAAGCTTACGTATTTTTTTTGTTAGTTCTTGTATATGCAAATTCCATTTGAGTTTGTTATTTATTATAAGTCCAAGATATCTGATATGGTCAACTCTGGTCAATGTCTCACAGTCACAGGTCAGTTTATTCTGTCCGCAGGTATGAAGTCTGAGGTTTATGTTTGAAGGTTGTCCTACCGTTGTCATATATTTTGTCTTCGTCGCGTTTAGTGTAAGTAGATTATTTGTCAACCATTTATACACTTTTGCCAGTCCGTTTTCTGCTTTAATCAAAGTTTTGTCCCGGGTTACATCTGTGAAATAGAGAGCTGTGTCATCTGCGAATGATATCAAGGACCCATCGATATTTATATTGCATAAATCATTAACATATATTAGAAAGAGGATGGGTCCAAGCACCGTACCTTGAGGAATGCCAAACGATATTCTTCGTTCGCTACTCAATCTATCATTCACAGATGTAACCTGTTTCCTATTGGATAGATAGCTTTCAAACCAACTCAAAACCACACCGCGAATGCCTATATTATAGAGTTTTTTAATTAAGATTGGATGGGACACAGTGTCGAAGGCTTTGGCCAGATCCAGAAAAATTGCCAAGCTTTTCTTATTTGTGTCTACGTTAGTTACAATGTCATTAGTCAATCGTATAGTTGCGTCAGTTGTTCCTTTGCCATGTCTGAATCCATATTGATTTTCTGATAAAATGTGATGTCTGTCAAGGTACGTCATTAGTCGTTTTTTAATAGTCTTTTCAAAAATTTTGCTCAATGTATTAAGTAGAGAAACAGGTCTGTAGTTTGATATGTCTGTTCGGTCACCTGATTTGAATATGGGGCAAATCGTTGATTTATTACAGTGATTTGGTACTATCCCTTGCTCCACGCTCAAAGTTATGATATATTCTATGGGATGGGCTACATAATCTCTAAGTTTTTTGTATAATTCGGTCGTTATTTTGTCAGGTCCAGGTGCTGTATTTGTTTTTAATTCGTTGATAAGCTCGACTATTTCTCTAGAGGTAACTGGTGTCAGAAAAAGGGAATGAGGAAGGTTCAGTGTGGGTGTATTAGTGGCGGCTAATTGCGTTTCTGTAGTGTCAGTGTGCTGCAAGATTTGTTTGGCAAGATGGTTTCCAATGTTTGTGAAGTGGTTGTTGAATGCATCTGCTGCAGTTTTTGCGTCTGATTTTACGTTTATTATTGTGGAATTAGATGTGCGTATTGTGTCTATGTGTGCTGTCTTGTTTGTATCTGTGTGTTATATTTTTTATTATTTTCCAGGTTTTTTTAATATTTATAGAATTTTTTTCAAGTTGATTTTTATAATATTGCTGCTTTGTTTGTTTTGTTAAATTGCTAGATATATTTCTGTACCTTTTGTAATAATTTTGTAAGTGTATATTTACAGGAAATTTTTTAGTTTGCTGGTGGAGTTTATTTCTTTTATGTATTGACTTTAGAATACCAGGGGTCATCCATGGTTTTAGAGAAATATGCGCGTGTTTTAGAGTGTGTATGTGTGTGGAGAGTCTGATATGTGTTTGTAGTGTGTTAATAAAGTTATCAGTTGCTAAATTGGCATCACTGCTTAGCTTTTTTCGTCAAATGCATAAATTGGAAGATTTAAAGCGAAATAACGAGAAAAATTTGCATTTTTAGAAGAAAGCTCGTAGAATCTTTTTTAAAGTATTTAATTAGCGCTTTCAAAAAAAAAATATCTCTAGCATGAAAATTGACCGACTTATGATCAAAATAAGATCGGTACCCGCTTTTTTCTACGAAAAAAGTCTGTGAAAACAACCCCCAAAGTACCCCCTAATTAAAATTGATCGCCACCCTTCTGTGATTCTCTTTATATATGTACTATTAATACACCCAAGAAGTTTGACCAATTTAAAATGCCTAATTTAAAAAAAAATTGGAGTTTAAAGAGAAAACGATTTTTTAATTTCGTGTTTTTCACCCTTTTCTTAAAAATATCTCCCAAAATACTAAAGATACGAAAAAAACGATATAGTACTAAATTGTAGCTTTTTTAATGACAAAAATTTCCCTGTGTGCATCATTGAAGGTCTAGAACGATATTGCGATTTAGAATTCAGTAAAAGCCACCAGCACGTAGATTCTCGAGATGCTAGGATTGCGAGAGATATCAAAGATGTTCAGACGTTGCAAGAATTTTTAAGAGAACACAACCCATTTGAAGATAATGAAAATTTATGTAATATTGTGACTGGATTAATTGGTACAGAGGAAATAAATTGTCACGATGCCTTAAATATTGGAATTCAGGCGATGCAAGCTATCAATGGTATGAGTTTTAATGAAATCAAACTCTCTAAAAAATAAGGTAATTTTACTATATGGCGTTAACAGCAAATTAAAAATTGGAGACAAAACTGTACCTGTAGACCCACTTTTGCTGTTTCAAAGAATTTGTGTGATAAAAAAAAGCGAAGAAGAATTAGAATCGTACTTAAAATTTTAACTAGCACCTTACCCTCTATCATTATTTGATGAGGTAGGGCTAAGAAAAACAGCAAAAGCTTCCTTATATCCATTATTTCAACCAACCGACGCGAATATAGATAAAAATAATTCTCATTATTTTATTGATGGACGTATGCTATTGTATCGCGTTAAATGGCCATCAGACTGTACTTTTCAACGAGTTTTCCAAGAGTACACATCATACCTAATAAGAAATTTTGGTCCTAACATTACTGTTATCTTCGATAGTTACAATGAGCAAAGTACAAAAATAATTGAAAGAAACCGTCGTTCACAAACACATAGCTGTAAAGTTTATTAATTCACATCTAACATGCCTGTTTCCGTAAGTCAAGATAAATTTTTGTCCTATTACAAAAACAAGAGGAAATTCATAGAACAACTTATGGTGGAATTAGAGAAACATTCTATCCACTGCCGTCAAAGTAAAGGAGAAGCTGATGGTCTAGTCGTTGAATAGGGAATATGCATGTGGTTTAAATTTACTTGATTTTTTTCCCAAGAATCTTTATTGTCCGGACTTTATGCCTAAACAATTATTTTACTATTTAGTTCGCTTTTAATTGTAAAAAATATTAATTAAAAAGTGCAAAATAAGCGAGGGAAATTCAATTTTGCGAAACGCATCACTATTGGTCGAAACAAAACGTGACGTCACATGGCACGTCACGTCATCTGATTTCTCGGCGTCGCTAATAGTGTTTGAGTGACAAATAGTTTTTTATTTGAAAAAATCTATAAAAAGCAAATTATATTTAATTATTAATTATTTTTATATTTTTTAGATCAATTCTGAAGAAGGTCCAAATCCGGATTGAAACGTTAATGTATTAATTTTATATTGTTTGTTAATATATTGTCTGAAAAATTGGTCGATAATTTTATTTATTGAAGAGTTCTAATCAGACGTTAATCAAAGATTTGATGACTGAAAGTGGTTTTGTCAAAGCACACTCGGACAATCTACCGAAAATAGATGCATTCATGATGACAGAATATTTTGCCACAAATCCAGATTTTACGTTCGCTGAGGTCAAAGGAGTGAAAGCTGCAAGGTAATTGTTAAAATTCATTATACAGGGTGTTTGGCACATGAACCGACACAATTTTTTGGGGGGTTCTCGTGGTCATTGTGATCATTTTAACCCCAATCACTTTTGCCCTAAGTGTCATGGTTATCGAGATACGATTTTTTTTAGTTATTTTCGAAAATCGGCCTAAAAATTGCCTTCAAAAAATGGTAACCTGTTTGTTTTTGGTACTAGAGACACGAAAATACATTTATTGAGTTCTCGAATGACTCCTTGTTCTAAATGAATCATAATTTTATGCAAATAGTATCAGGAGAAAGACCCTATGGACTTTTAAAGTGCCTGTATTAATAAAAACCAGTAGAAAAAAATAATTTAAAAATCATTTAAAAAAAAAATTAACGGGTATTTAGAAATTAGTTTTGTTTAGAAAAATACTCCACTTTATCCTCTTTTCAACGATATGCCACATGTCATATTTATCATTCAGAATGTAGCCAAATTAAACATTACCAGTTTGCAAGAGTCAACTCGTGCGCCAAAAAATATCAAGTCAGGTAGTCATCCGAAGGATCTAGGATGTAAATAACAAAAATCTTATTTGGCCGTTTTATTTACCCCAACGCTTAAACGGAGATGCATATTTGGAATTTTTAGAGAATAATCTCCCAGAGTTATTGGCAGAAGTGCCTGTGTACGAAGACGTACCGATAGTGTTTCAGAATGACGGTTGTCCGGCACGTTACCAACGATCAGTACGCGAGTTTTTAAATTATTCTTTCATCAATTCGTGGATTGGAAGAATGGGCCTAATCCCGTGGCCCGCGCGATCCCCAGACCTGACACCTATAGATTTTTATGTCTGGGGACGTGCTAAAGGTCTAGTATACGCAACGGAGGTACCCAGCAGAGAAAATTTAATAGAAAGAATAGATGCTGCATTTGAAGGAAATGCTTTTGAGAACAACAACTGTTGAAATTTGAAATATAGGTGTCGTGCTTGTATCCGATGTGGAGGGGCACAATTTGAGCAAATTGTGTAATCATTGTCTACCTGTTTAACAGTCAATATCGTTTAATGAAAAGTGAAACAAGACTTGTTATTTACATCCTAGATCCACAACGGCTGACTACCTGACTTGATATTTTTTGGCGCACGAGTTGACTCTTGCAAACTGGTAATGTTTAATTTGGCTACATTCTGAATGATAAATATGACATGTGGCATATCGTTGAAAAGAGGATAAAGTGGAGTATTTTTCTAAACAAAACTAATTTCTAAATACCCGTTAATTTTTTTTAAAAATAATTTTTAAATTATTTTTTTCTACTGGTTTTTATTAATACAGGCACTTTAAAAGTCCATAGGGTCTTTTTCCTGATACTATTTGCATAAAATTATGATTCATTTAGAACAAGGAGTCATTCGAGAACAAAATAAATGTATTTTCGTGTCTCTAGTACCAAAAACAAACAGGTTACGATTTTTTGAAGGCAATTTTTAGGCTGATTTTCGAAAATAACTAAAAAAGTCGTATCTCGATAACCATGACACTAAGGGCAAAAGTCATTGGGGTTAAAATGATCACAATGACCACGAGAACCCCCCAAAAAATTGTGTCGGTTCATGTGCCAAACACCCTGTATATCATATCTATTCATATCATATCTATTCATATCATATCTATTCATATCATATCTATTCATATCATATCTATTCATATCATATCTATTCATATCATATCTATTACATAAGTTTTTATGCATATTATAATATGCACTCAGTCTGAACATAGCCTATAAATAATCTTGGAACATTAAAACCGCTGATCTACAGCCGGAGTGCTCGAAATAGAGCAAGTGTTTTAAAGACCAGTTATCCACGAATACGTTACGCTATTTTTTTTTATTGGTGCACTTTGAAATCATAAATACTGGTATTATTACTACAAAAAAATGAAAATAAAAACTAATAATGTAAAATGGTTGAATTCGTGATGTGACATCAGTATACCTTTCGTTGTCATGGAAATGAGAAATAATGTTTGAATAAAGGTTTTATTTGACGTTACACGCTACTTCTGTCAAATCAATAATCAAAAAATTCTCGAGTTGTTGATGTTTCCATGGTAACTTTAAAAAACGCGCGTTTTTGAAAGTTCGATTTAAACACTCTGAGGCGTGCTTTAAATATGTAAAATAGGGCACCAATAAAAAAAAAATATTTTTTGCTCGACGGGCAGAAAGCGTCCACTTTCGTCCCGCTGCGCTAAACGAAGTTGCCTCTTCCTGCCTACGTCGAGCAAAAAAATAGTATACACACCACGGGAAGTAAAGTAAGAAAACCTAAGATCACATATTTGATCTCAGACATTTCTTACTTTACTTCCCTAGGTGTGTAATATACTATTTTTTATGTACTTGTTTGTTACAGATCTGAACGAGAATCTTATGGCGATTCAGCAGTAGGCTATGTTCAAGTTAAACGAGAAGAGAACATGCGTGTGGTGAAAGCTCGAATAACACCTGAACATAATGTGCGGCAGAAATATTATACTGTAAAAGCTGTTTGTAATGAAACTGAAGAAACTATTCTTTCTGTTAAATGTGATGATTGTGCGGCACACTTAGGTAGATCCTTCCATGCTAAGCTGTAAATGTCACCTAAAGTCAATATCTTGGCTAAATATTACTTAGCATCAGTGATCAGTTATGAGTAGTGTCCGACCAAAGGTTGATTTCTAGCCGAAGCCGATGTCGGTTAATCGGCTATCGCTACAACTTTCGAGTCGAAGGTCCGGTCGGACACTAGTTATGAGCACTAGACCAACCAAACTATAACCAGGCAAGCATTGATAAGTGTTAAAGAAACTATTTTTTATTTATTTATTTATTTTTTTTTTGTTTTAGGAGAATGTAAGCATGCTATTGCTTTTTAGCGTGGCTACACCGGCGTAGTGAAGATCCACCAAGAACTAGTGTTGAGTGCTATTGGAAAAAATCCAAATTATCTTCGATTGGTACCAGCCTGAAGTTCATAAAAGCAAAGGAAATTTGCGGTGCACCTAAGCGGAATCTTGTGCCAAAAACTTTAAATACAAACAATTTTCTCTCAGTAGTAAAAAATAATTGTAAGGTGGTCGGTGACACAAATAATCATTTAATGAAGTTTTATAAGGAGTCAAACCATGTGGAAAAATTGTCAATACATCATTTAATGATTACAAGCAAAGCTGCCAACTCAATTGATTTCATAGAGCATTGTAAACTTATGATGACTGCAGATGCATGTAAAGAGGCTGCATTAAAAACTCTGGAACAAAATGACTGTCCATTATGGCATGAGTTAAGATATGGAAGAATCACAGCTTCAAAGGCATATGAGGCTGCACATTGCAATGTTATCGATGGTTGTTTAACTGAGAACATATTGGGCGCTAATAAACTGAGGGACACAGAAGCTATGAAAAGAGGAAGATTCTTGGAAAGTAACGTTTTAAAGGAAGTTGAAAAAATAAGGAACATTAAAATAAATAAATGTGGTTTAAAGTTAAATGCTGCCTATCCTATCATGGGTGCCTCTCCTGATGGTGAAAGTAGTGTGTACAGCATTGAAATAAAATGCCCAACGTCAGAAAAAGCCATGAGTCGATACATCGGCGTGAAAAATAATGTGACTACGAAATATATGGCACAGGTGCAACTACAGATGCATTTTTCCAATAAATCAAAAAGCCTATTTTGTGTTGCTCATTATGATTATGAAAGAACTAAAAAAGTAACTATAATAGAGGTGGATTATGACAGGCAACTTTGTGAAAATTTGTTAGAAAAATGCATCCTGTTTTGGAATAAAGCCATTTTTCCTAAGTTAAACAAGTAGATAAATGTATTTTTCATTTAAATAAAACTAATGTAAAATTATTTCATTTTTTTATTAAAACATCTTGCATATTTATCAAACCAAAAGCTACTATTGTTACTTCATCTATAATAGGAATTAAATTATAGTCAACACAAGCATGAGGAAGCAACATGTGAAACTCTCTTAGCCTATTTATTACTCTTTCAACATGTATTCTCAATGCTGCTATCCGTTTTGATTGCTTCACTTCATCTTTAGTGCTAGAGGAGGACTTGGAACCAGAAGGTGGTCGTATGAGTGCACATTTTCTAGCTTTTAACAAACGTGACAAGTCTTTAAATCCTCTGTCAGCCATCACTGCTTTATTAGGGGGTAAACACTCCAAGTAACCACAGTCTTGCACTATCATAACATCAGTAGCTCTTCCACCATATCCGTCAGAGATAAAATTGATCAGCCCGTCAGGTGTACATGAAATTAGGTACTTCAAAGTGTTGCATTTTTTGTACTGTGACCAAGTAAGTGATTGGTGGACTGCATTAGACGGTTTCTCAATTTGAATTTCTAGGCAATCAATGATTGAAACAACATTTGCATACCTAGCCCTGAATGATATGGGTAAATTTTTGTAAATCTCTGCTGGTGTTGGCCATACAATCAAGTCTTTCATTTTAGCTGCGATAAGAGGTATACTTTTAGAGAATATTCTACTTATAGTGCTCTGTGAATATCCAAAATGTAATGTTAATATGCTGAACGACTCATTTAATTTTATTTTTTTAAGTGTTATTAGTATGTCTATAGTAGAAAGTGGGATATTTTGACTTAAAAGTTTTACTAAATGATATGAATTTTTGGGTAATCCCAGCAACATTTTAGGCTCTTTATCTATAGCAGCTAGCATGCCACTGCGCATTGTATTTTTAAATTGTTTTTCATCCTCTGAATCATCTTGCACCCAACTTAATTCAGATGAACTTGATTCATAATCATGGGTTGTCACTGAAGAATTTGAAAAAATAGATATGTTATCAACTGGGTTATCTGCAAATAATTTTCTTTTTAAAACTGTTGTCATAGCTGATTTTATTGGCGAAGTTGCAATATTTTTGGATGAAAGAGGAAATGGAGATAGCGCTTCATTTTTCTGTTTCATAGTTAAATTTACATGAACACTTTTACTTCTGTACTTCTGTTTAATATTTACTTGCACAGCTTTGTCACAGTGTAATTCCTCTACATTTTCACAGACTTCAATATAAGAAGTACTAGGCTCTGTTTCATAATCATCAGAAATATCCATATAGGAGGTACTGGGCTTTGTTTGATAATCATCACAGCCTTCAATATGGGTACTGTGCCGCGCTTCATATTCACGTCTTGTGTGTGGAGGTTTGCAAATTTCTTCTGAAACATTGGTAGTTTTGACAGCAAAGTCGGAAAGAGCTTCATTTACCAGTGCTAATCTCTTTGTCTCTTAATAGGACTCTTTCTCTCTAGTGGTGGTGGTATATTTTGTTTTTGGCACTGGAATATATGAGGCACAATTCCTTCCTTTAATCGTAGTGTAACTTTTTCCCCGTGTTGTTTCATAATGTTGTATTGAACATAATTTACTGTATCTTCCTCGACCTGAAATAAGTTCAGACTTTAGTAAAAACTAAAACCCCGACTAAAAGACAGGTAAGATAAGTATATAGTTTTAAAAATTTTATTGGAATTTTGTTACCTATAAAAATATAAGTTAGGTATAGGTAGGTAGAACGAGTTGCCTTCTGCTTGATATTTAAAATATTATATAACTATACAAATTATAATATAATGGGTTGTCCGATAAGTTCTTGCCGTTTTTTTAAATTAAAAAATTAGCGATCGAAATGAAATTTTTTGGTATAATGTTTTGTGTTATTCGAAACAGAATTTTTCGCTCTACAAGAAAGTCTATTTAGTTTTTTTGTTTGGATTCATTTTTGTTAATTTTTAGAGCATTTAAATGGAGTGTCAAATCGACAAAAACGAGCATTTTCGACACCACCTTCTTTTTGCGTTTCACCGAGGTGCCAAAGCCACGGAAGCTGCTAGAGAGATTTGTGCCGTATACGGAGAGGGTGCCATAGCTGAAAGAAAAACAAGCGACCCCGCGAGCGAAGCAAGATCTTTATCCACGGAAGACAATGTTGTGTGTATTAATTTAAAAAAACGGCAAGAACTTATCGGACAACCCAATACTTACATTAAAGTGGTCTTCACAACAATACAGATTTGATATTGGAGATACTTTATCTCTTCTCATTACTTCACACCATAGTTTTCGTGTTTTCGCATCTCTTGGAACCGAAAAAAACATTTTATCGAGTGTACTTCTTACAGTATTTGTGCACTTTGGTACAAAGCAATACCTATAAAATGGTTTTTTACCTTTTTCCATTGTCTGAATGGCTATTAAAACTGAAAATTGTTATAAAATAACTGTATCACTATAGTAACAAACACTGAACTGACAGAACGTGCCATGTGACGTAATACAAGGCCCGCGAAAAATGGCGGCGTTCAAACAAGTCGAATTTTATCGATGTTTCAAAATTTATTTTAATAATTAATTTGAACATTTCCAAAAGTGTTTATATTTTTTATGGTGTTATAATGATGTAAAAAGTGAATTAAAAATATAAAAAAAATGCATGCATATACCCTATTAGCTATTCAAGATAGGTCAGTTTTACAGAAAATCATAGTAGCAGACAATGTCGATATACTTGTAATTTTAACTGCGAGAGCTGCAGTGGACAAACTAGAGAAAGAAATTTATTTTCTCAAACTTGGAAAACAATATGCTCCTTCCACAATATATTCATCTGGAAGTTTTGAAATAGGTTATCCAGATCCAGATCCATAATTGATAGCTTTTTCTCATGCATTCACTGGTTGTGATACCGTAACAGCTTTTTTTAATAGAGGTAAAAATTTTTTTTTTGATATTGTAGAAAAAAGAGCCGACGTGAGAGAACGCGCCGAGATTATGTACAGTAGTACAGCTAAAACCGAAGATATTTTAGAAGCCGGCAGATACTGCGCAATAATGTTATACGGAGTTGCTAAAGATACACAGTTTAAAAAGTTACAAAATATAAAAGATTTGAAAGCTTTTCTCGAGCAAATGCGATATGAATACATCATCAAAGCCACAACAAAAAACATTGCAGTTAAACTTTCTTCTCTTCTGCCCACTGTTGATGCCTTAGACGAGCACACAAAAATATGTTACTATCAAATTCAACAATGGTTTGGAAATGAAAACATTCGAGCAATAGATTGGGGATGGTGCTTAAAAGAAGGTTTATTACACCCCGTGCGCATGAACAAACCGCCTGCACCCGATGGACTTTTAAAAATGATTTTTTGCCAATGCAAAAAAGGGTGCGGTGTTTCATGCGGGTGCAGAAAAGTTGGGTTGTATTGTAATTCTACTTGTTCTGGGTGCTCGGGTGAAGACTGTAATAACAGTTCACCATTAATTGAAGAACACGAAGATGAAATCGACCACGGAGAAGATCGAATCAGTGAGACAGACTTTTAAAAAACATACATGTATTTGAACCTGTATTATTTTTGTGATAATAAATTTTTTTTATGAAATTCAACTTTTTTATTTTCTATGAAATTATATTATAAAAATTTCAATGTTTTCAAGGGTAGTTTTTAACTAGGGTAGGTTGAAAGATTATGAAATTGCATCCTAAAGCATGAAACAATCATTATTTAACTATTTTTACCCATATTTAGGTTTTTAATGTTATTTTATAATTTTTGACAATAAGGGGTAGTTTTCACCCCTAAAAAACAAAAAGCGTACAACGGCACAATATAAAAAATGAACTAGAGGGTGAAATAAGTCTTATCCCAAATTTTTGTTCAAATCGGTGCTGGACGAAAAAATTGCGAGGTTTTACCATTTTTTTAGCTTCATTTCCTGGACTAATTTTAATTCATGTTTCACGATAAAATTACGACTCAAACCAATTTTGATATTTTTCATATTTCTCATTTATGACATACCTACTTTAATTATAAACTTATAAATAAATAAATAAACGTTATAAAATAGGTAATATAATTAATATTTATTGCTAAGCGCATTCCTCATTATCTTTATTAATAAACTACACCAGTGCGAGCCGGAGCGGCCGCTAGTATAAATGAATGACGCATTTGTGAAAGCTTGGCACACTAAATGTGTTTCATAATATAGTAGGCTATAGCTATTTATTTGTTTATTAAGTACTAGCCGCTACCCGCGGCTACGCCCGCGATTGAGATGGAAATCGACTTTTGACATGCATATCAGGGGTTGAGGTATTGCACATATTTTGACAAACAATTTTCTTATTTTTCGTAAAAATTTTTTATTTTTTTTTAATAAAAAGTATCCTATGTTACTTCTAATACCTTCAAGAGTGTATGTGCAAAGTTTCATGATGATCGGTTAAGTAGTTTTTGCGTGAAAGCGTAACAAACAAACTTACATTCGCATTAATTAATATTATTTATAATATTTCGTTTTCATAAAATTTGTAAGTCCGGTCCCGTCGGGCCGATTTTAATGAAATTTTAATAGCACATTTTAATCATTACTAAAGGGTTAAATTTCAATTTTGAAACGATTCGGAGAAATTTTTCGGTATTTTTGGGCCCAAAAAATGTTTTCAACCCTTTCTTATTTTTCGTAAAAAATTTTTATTTTTTTTTAATAAAAAGTATCCTATGTTACTTCTAATACCTTCAAGAGTGTATGTGCAAAGTTTCATGATGATCGGTTAAGTAGTTTTTGCGTGAAAGCGTAACAAACAAACTTACATTCGCATTTATAATATTAATAATATAATATGATAACCTTAAAGCATAGAGATATTAGACTAGAGTACGAGAATAAGCCGTAAAAATATCTGCAATTCAGAGAAGAGTTCCTTATCTCTATGGTAACTAATGATACAAAGCAATGCTGATTTGAGTAAACAAATATCTGGTTTTCTGGGTTTTCTGCAGCGTTCTCTCTCTCAACTGAGGACATTTTCACTTATGGCAAGCATACGAACTAGCGTACTCTAGTTACTTATATCTCAATTATTTTCAACTCATAAACATCAAATATCTTCATGCAATGAAATGTATTAAATTCCCAAACCATTTTTTTCAAATTTGTGCTGACCAACGCATCTTAGAATCATCAATATCTCGAAGTTGATCATTCTTGAGATACGCCATTTGGAATTACGGTGACAGTATAAGCAACGGTCTCCAGTTTCAATATATTATTGTTACGTCACGGTTTGGGATTTGAAAGGGTAAAACATCGGCGTTTCTGTCTGCTGACATGTGGTAATAATGTGAGGACACTGGTAATGACGAGGGAAGAACAAGGCAGTGTCACGGCTGGCTCATATACACCTATTTACATACACACTCATACGGACAATACATCTATGCGTACGTAATCTCTATAGTATATTTTGTACATACGAAGTGTAACATAAAAGTGACGAGACTGATTTTTCAACTCCTTAAACACAGCAGCACCAACATTAGCGGCTCATAGTATGACATTTTCCCACACAGTATGATTTTCGGCTCGAAACTGAATACATGTGATTTTTATCGTTGCTACACTAAACTTATATTTTGCTTGTTTGTTAAAATAGACAGAATGTAGATGTTCCATAACTTAAAATTTCCCAAAATCTGAAGAAGACTAAAAAGTTTTGTATGGTGACGAGAGAAACTACGTCGAAAATGCTCGAATCAACTGCTTGTTTTATCTACTTTGAATGAAGAAAAATTGGGCATGGGGTTCCGTGGTTTTTATATGTCGTATTTATGGACTATTTTATGGGTCACAATCATTATTTGACAATAATGTCATTGAATATGTTTTGTAGGTTATTAATAAAAAGGAAGTCCAGTACCCATAAGTTATTTATATGTACTAATAAAATCACTTGATAGCCTTTCAAAAGCTAAGTAATCTTTATAAATATTGACATAATTATACACTTGTGACATCGGACAGTTTTTTTTTTAGTTAATATAGCCGTGGTTCTTCTCTTCGCTATATAATAGAAATATGACGGTCATATAAGAAATACTTTAAGGAAAGATCAACCGAACTATTGCAACTAGTTAATATATCTATCTTTTATCTAGTTAATATATCATTGAAAGTATTTTTAAAGCGTTACTTTCCTGTTTTTTTCAGATTTTTTAATCACATGGATGCAAAGACCTGTCCAAAGATACCCTATGCAATAGGGTGTGTGAAAACTACCCTTATTTTTTGTAATTTCATTACACAATTGTATGGCGGTTTACATAAGACATCCACCTATAAAAAAATAATCCGAATTGATGGAAAGTTGGCTGAGTTATAAGACTGTGACAGATAGGCTGATAGTCGGATGGATGAACGAACATGAAAAAATATAAGAGTTCCGTTTTTTTTCTATTGGGCTACGGAACCTTGATAAGAAGCTTCAATCACAATACTCGTTAATGTATAGTTTCATGATTAGTGAATAGAAATTAAATAATAAATTTAAAGAGAGAAATGTCACCTTTGTCTGTTCCGTCGCATCGACAATTTCTTTGCTTGAATGAAATATTAAATTCATAAATTCATTTGGAATAACTGAAACATCGGTATTTAATTGTCATTTTACAGTGGTGACAGACGCATTTTTGATTAAATATTTCATTGTAACAAAAAAATAGTCAGTGGGTAAGGCATAAATACAGTAGAAATTTATTATATCTTACTTTCTAAAGGTATGTTTTTTTTGTGTCAGAGTTTATTTTACATTAAATTTTTATGTTTTACTTTGTAAACTAATCAAAAACTAAATATCTAAGTATTTTAATACTAGCCAACATTTCTACACAAACTGTGATGAGATTTGAAGTTCTTGGAAACGGCTGATTCGATTTCCATCAAACATGACTAAGAACCGTCTAACAAATATCAGCTTTCAAGCACAATGAATGCAATTGAAATTAGCCCTTTTTGCGTTACTATCCCACAGACAGATAGACAAAAGATTCAAACTTATAAACTTATTTTTGCATCGAGTTTTGAAAAGAATTATTGGAAACACTAATCCTAAGATGTTTAATTGACCGAGCAAGAAATAATTCGTAATTAAATTGAGATTATTGTGGGTTACAGAGTAATTTCCTACAGCCTGGTAATTATGGGGATGAATCAGGTAATTATTATTAGTTAATGATGCCTTAATGGGTAATTAGTGATCAGCCGTTACCTGATGAAAAATTTTCACAGATTTTAGTTTTTTAAAACCATGGACCAGGTTCCCAATTATATTCTAGTATTGAGTCGCAGTCGTCATCCCTAGTAATTATGCATCAGAACCCTTTCTATTTAAACGGTGTAATTTCATTACTTTTGATTAGTGACGCTTGATATGTTACTTCTTCTTTACAGAATACGTGGACGACGAATAGTTCATAGATTGTTTACACTAAGGTGCAATATTCTAAATAACGACTAATAACCAATGCATTTAACGTCTTGTTTATTGTAATAATTCTGTTATTAAATTTTAATTGAAAACATCTGTTCGTAGACCTGCATTTATTAAAAGTATAAATAACTAAAAATGTCATGTTTGTGTTCTTGTCGAACTGAATTGGTATGGGTTATTAAACAACATGTTACTAGTGCATTTGTCTCTATATTATATAAACGAAACATACACTATTGGCATAGTCACAACATGGGGACTAAAATTTTGTCATTTAGCATTATTTACAGTTTAACAGTGTCCAAAATGAAAAATAAATTCTTCTTGAACTCAGCTGGTAACTTCAGGTGTTTTCTTTCAGAAATTTTTGAGCACATTTCATAAATAAAAATAGGTAAAAAACTTAGTTAAACGCTTTTATTGTAGAATCGTCTAAATTGTCTAAAAACTAGAAAATAAATAGTCACCATAGCGGGCTTTAATTAAACTAAAATAAAATCGTAGGGGACATTTATAGTTACATTATGGTCGAAAGTTAAATATTGAGGCGTTTTACATATACTGCCCAACTATGGACAAAGGCAGTAACTAACAAAAAAACCGAAATGCATTTTTGGATACGATTGAATATATTAAATTATTTTGTACCTAAATTCAACGCAAAAAAGCAGTAAGTTATTTTACTTTGTACACAAATTCGATCAAACAGTTACTGCTTTCTGGAAAAACTAAGCGTTTGCACGTCAGAATGGCAGTAAGTGCAATATGCAATACAAAAAAGCAGTATTTGTCGTGCAGCTTGTTAGATGCTGCTTTGTTGTTTTGCATCAGCTGATTTTTAAATTTGACTTACTGCTTTATTACAACTAACATTTTTTTCATAAAAAATAATTTTAGAATAGAAACGTTTTCTATTGTAATAAATATTACGTTAACTACCTACTAATGATAGTTCGATAGATATGAAACATTGATTTTATCGGTTGGTACTACTTAGGCGCGAAAGTTTCATCTCAAATGTCACTACTTGTCAGTAAGTTGACGTCTTGTCAGTTTCATTCAAAAACGCTGTCAGTTGTGTTATTTTTCGGCTCGCTAGTTATAAAAACCCTGCAAATCAACATACAAAAAGGGGTGCAATAAATTAATAGGTTTTGATCAGCGGAAATCAATACACCAAAATTATTGGCTACTATCTTGGAATGATCAGAGAAAATTCATACTGAATTCATGTTCCCGGATGCCAGTTAAGAGAAGGACAAAAGCTGACAATTCACAAAGGAACATGACATTTTGCTACAGACTACTGCAAGAGTCTGGAAAATATGTGGAAGTTTGTAAAACATTTTATCTGGGGACACTTGGATACCATCACAAGAATGATAAAGTGATTTTTAACGTACTACATAAATCTGCAGCAGGTTCTATCATTCCAAACGAGGATCACAGAGGAAAAAACCCACCTCCTAACAAACTTGACAGGCAAGTGATATTGGCGCATGTAAACTCGTTCAATCCAGCAATATCCCACTATCGTCGAGAACATGCGCCTAGGGTTAAATATTTACCTACGGTAAAAATTATGCACGATGACTTTTTGGAAAAGTTTCCGCAATATAAATGCGGGTACGAAGCTTACCGCAAAATACTGTTTACTGAAAATATTAGATTCACTAAACTTGGAAATGAGGAGTGCGAACACTGTGAAATGATGGACCTGCATCCCCATAAGCGTGAAGACCTTGATCCAGAATGTGACATATGTAAAAAATGGTCAGACCATATAAGCCGTGCAAATACTGCGCGACATTTATACCAAAAACATGCCGCTATTGAATATGAACCAAAAACTATTTGTGTTTCGGCAGATTTAGAAAAGATAATAATGCTGCCTAGAATGGAAAACTTTAAAAAAGTTTTGTTTACACAAAGACTCGTTTTATATAACGAAACATTTGTACCCCTTGGGACAAAAAACAGAAAGGTTCTGCCCGTTGCAGTTGTTTGGCATGAAGCTATTCGCGGCCGGGGAAAAGAGGAACTCATCAGCACGTTTTTTCAGTTTATACTTCATAATCGTGACGCCGAACATTTTATATTCTGGTTGGACAATTGTTCAGCTCAAAATAAAAACTGGGCCTTCATGTCGTTTCTCGTCTATATTGTCAATAATTCATCTAAGATAGCTGCTGAGACGATCGTAGTAAACTATTTCGAGCCAGGGCACACTTTTATGTCCGCCGATTCTCTGCATCACCAAATAGAATTGTCATTAAAGCGACAAAAAAAGACACAAGATTTCAATGACTTTGTGCAAGCAATACAAAAGTCAAACAGTGGAAAGGTTACAACAAAAGTTATGAATATTGATGATTTTTATGATTTTAAAGATTTTTCTTCTGCCCACAAAAGAAACACAATTGAAAACGAAAAAATACTTTTGTCCAATATTAACCAAGTGAAGGTTTGTCGAGGTTCTTTCGATTTACAGATTAAGTCTGACCTAAATTCTAGTGAGTTTAAAATACTTAATTTTCTACGAGGCGACGTATACAAGAAAAAGGAAATTCCAGATCCAGCCTGCCACAGTATTCCATGTGGGATAACTGAAGAAAAAAGGGACGGTATAATAAAAAATTTATTAGGACTTATGGACGACAATAGGAAGGGATTTTGGTTAAATTTGCCTGTTACTAGTAACGCCCAAATTGTTAAAAAAAACTGTAATAAAAGAAAATCCAAATAAAAAGATGTATACGAATTTGAATTTAGTACGGCTGTGAAAATTAACATTGTTAAGAATTGTGGAAATAACAGCCAAATATGATTTTAAACATTCACATTTTAACAGAATCTGTTAAAATGTGAATGTTTAAAATGTTTGGCTGATTTCCACAATTCTTACAAAAGATGTATTATATTTGGTTATTAATTGTGTTTTGTGTTCGTTTGTATATTTATTACATTTTGCAATGAAAAAAGGCAGTAAATTTAATAGCAACGCAAAAAGGCAGCATATGCCACTTACTGCTTTTAATATTGAATAAAGACGTACTTAAATCAACGGTAAAAAGCAGTACCTATGTGTATTTATTTATTCATATGCCATTAATTTGATTTTTTGGTCATTAGAACTAAATTCGGAGACCCTTTTTTAATGGTAAAGCTAGGTTTTATTAGTAATCTCCCTTGAGAAGCCTTCGGCTAAAGCCATCAAAGTTAAAGTCGATTTGCCACAAATTTGTTGGTTAGTAGTTACTGCCTTTCTCCATAGTTGGGCAGTATAGCCTCCAATATTAATTTTTTTTATTTCAACATAAATAATTGTTTTTTTTAACGATAGTGTATTTTGTTTGCAAGCAGCTCATTTCATCTTTAAAAAATGTTTGTAGTTTAGTCAATGAGTGCTCATAAGGGGCATCTAGATGGAAAAGTCGAAAGCAGAACATTTGACTTTGGAACTTTGTTTGGACTAGTTAGGAGATAAACATACTAAAAGTCCTTGCCCCTCTGAGGTACGCTCGAAGGGGGGGAGCACAAAGAAGGTCCCGTTTTTTGGTTTTTTGCTTTCATCTCGAAAACGGTACGTCGTACGAAATTTTGTTGTAATACATAATGAAAGCTGATAAAATTCTCTACAACTTTAGCTTTCACACTTTTTATCTATCTCCAATCTTTGCCTAGCTATGAGCTCCGAAAAATGGTCGAAAAATGATCGATTTTCAAAAATGTGTTAAATTCTCTGTAGCACATTGTAACAATACGAATTTGTCAAAATCATTTCGTATCGCTCATCCAAACTATTAAAAACACCCACACACTATTAAAAAATAACATAAGCTTTAACCTATTGAAGGCCCTGGGCACATTAGGATTATGGGGCCCCTATGACCTTAACAGAGCACTATTTTGTTAGAATAGACAAAGAAAATAGATAAACAAGGTTCTAGATTCTAAGTCGAGGAATGTGATATAAAATGCATATATTTAAAAGGATCACGTTCCCAATTTTAACATGAAGGACACAAAAAAAATAAGTATATGAAAAATAGTTCACTGATGATTTTTGTTTAAAACAGTTTAGGTACTTAGTATACCATTAAACTAGGGGGTCCCTATCGATCGCGGGGCCCTGGGCACGTGCCAGAGTGCCCAGTGGGAAAGAGGGCCCTGTGTGGAGGTACTCCCAGCTTATGTTATTTTTTAATAGTGTGTAGGTGTTTTTAATAGTGTGGATGAGCGATACGAAATGATTTTGACAAATTCGTATTGTTACAATGGGCTACAGAGAATTTAACACATTTTTGAAAATCGACCATTTTTCGGAGCTCATAGCTAGGCAAAGATTGGAGATAGATAAAAAGTGTGAAAACTAAAGTTGTAGAGAATTTTATCAGCTTTCATTATGTATTCCAACAAAATTTCGTACGACGTACCGTTTTCGAGATGAAAGCAAAATACCAAAAAACGGGACCTTCTTTGTGCTCCCCCCCTTCGGGCGTACCTCGGAGGGGTAAGGACTTTTAGTATGTTTATCTCCTAAATAGTCCAAACAAAGTTCCTAAGTCAAATGTTCTGCTTTCGACTTTTCCATCTAGAATTATTCGTTGCTTAAGCTATTGGTATTATTACTTAACTAGTGGCCCGGTTCAGCTTCGCGTGGATTTGTAGTTTGCCTATAAAAGATAGATTATTATGGAATAATAGCCGTATTTGCAGAGCGTTGCCATATATTTCGCACGCGATTAAGACGAAACACTTTTGTCTACGGCTCCACCGTAATCCATATTACAGTTTTGCCTCACGGGGCTGCGCCCCGCCCAGCATTGACGAAAGTAGTTAGTGGAGCCTACGGCTCCACCTTATTCTAAGTTTATATTCCAGTTTTTCTTTCCACAAAAATCTTATTGGGACTATCATGAACATATACAAAAAAAATCGAATTCTTCCATTTTTCGGCTGTTCCTTTGGATTTTTTTTAATAAACCACTCCTGTATTCAGGCGAACAAAACAAAAAAAAATATTCAAATCGGTCGAGCCATTTTTGAATTTTTCCAGTCTGACGCTTATAATAATATAGATGTAGTCATAGTGATTTTTGACAAAACACCGTCATATTTCAGCGATATTTAGTATGAAATATTTACAAATTATAAATACAAACCTTCCTCGTTTAACGCTTTTTCTATTAGTGAAAACCGTTTCAAAATCCATTGCGTTGTTTAGAAGAAGTAAGCGGAAACCATGGACAGAGGGAAACGGCAACTTGGTATTAATAGTATGTAGTGATGATAAAACACCGTCATAGTTCATCCATATTTTGTGCAAAATATCTACAAATTATATACATGTCGTAGTCATAATGCAAAATTAGGCATTTTACAAAATGTCTAGGCATTTTATAAAAAGCCGGCAAAACGCGAGCGAGCAATGCAGTTTCCGTTATGACTATACCAATTAAGGCAAATTGATAAAATGCCGGCAAAATATGAACAGAAGAACGTGTATCTCGTTCTGACGCATTATTTTCAGGCATTTTACAATTTACCAACAGCGATGTAGTCATAACGTAAGCGGAAGAAAAAAATAATAAAATTAGGGAGATAGGTACTAGGTAAGTATTTCATAAAATGGCACAATGACACAAAAAACAATAAACTTCTTTATTATATAAATCTAAATAAACACTTCATACCTATAAAAACTTTCAGTTAGGTAATCTTAAAGTAATGCACGAAATAAAGTAACTACCTAAGGTAAAGGATCCAGTTTTTGGCGATTTAAGAGTAACAGCTGAGGTTATATTACGATACCTAACATAAAATTCAATTTGAATAAATAATATTTTATATCATAAACAAAGAATTTCTAGGTAAGGTCATATGAGCGAAATAATTATTTGAACCGAATTTTGACCTAAACTAGTACCATTCCACATTTATGAGTTGGAATGGTAAATGAAATATAGAAAATAGTATAAGATAATAAACAATCGTTAAAAATATATATATTTTAACATTTTATGGAGATGTCAACACATATAACCTACTTATTACTGCATGTCGAACTTCCATGACATTTGGACGAGCATAAATTGTTATTTTTAAAGCAAGCACATTTCTTTGAATTGCACTGTTTGCTACTAGCCTTACAGAAACATTTTTGAAACCCTTGACCCCCAAATCGTGAATGATGTACAACTGCCTCTCTTACGGTTATTAGTTTATCAGGAACTTCATCTTCAAAACCGACTAAGGATTCTTGAATATCATTTCTGGAAAACCAAGTTTTGAGAATTCCTTTAGAGGTAATTTGTAGAGACCATTTTTCAGGTCCATCACGTTTCCAATTAGATTTTCTTAGAATCGAGAGGTCCTCGGTCTACCTTAGGAACTGCTAAATAAACATACGATCCGATTTCAATTGACTTAAATTTTTTGTTGGATGTTTCAGTCATCTTTTCAGCTGCTCTTTTTTGGCCAGAGTAAGATTTCTCTCTTTCATTTTCAATTTCATTCTCAGTTGTACAAAGAGAACAAATCCTTATTTCCGGTTTTGAAGATGGCCCTGAACTTAAAGATGTACAATTTAAATGTACTGTACCATTACATACCTCACATGTGAATTTAGATTGTTCTGTGATTTTGTCACTGCATGCGCAACAATATACAATAATATCCCTTAAAATCTCATTCGCATTTTCTTCTGTATTATCCAGTTGTATGTCCTGTTCAGTGTTATCTGTCTGCGAAGAATGCATTACATCTTCAAGTTCCTCTTCTGTTCGAAGCTCTTTAATTACAGAGTCTGGCAGGTTTGTTGATTTTAATCCAAGTTTAGGGTCAGCTCCAAATAATGCACGATACGGAGTCCTTCCAATAATGCGATGCCTCGAGGAATTTTTCTGCCACTGTACAAACCAGCACCCCAGGGACCAATTTGTGGAAGAGTTATCGGACATCCAGGAACGAAGCATGTTCTCAACATCCTGGTTACTTCTTTCCACGCTACCCTGGCTTTCAGGGTGACGTGGCCTGCCGTGAACAATTTTGCAGTCAGGCCAGTAGCTGACAATTTTTTCTATTACCGAAGCAGTAAATTCCCGACCGTTGTCACTTTGCAATATGTGCGGTGCTCCAAACTCCAAAAATATTTTCACCAATTCTAAAGCCACCTCCGCAGCACGTTTGCTTTGTAAAGGGCGTAGATGCAAAAATGTTGTGGCATGATCTTGATAGTTGAGAAGCCATTTATATTTCCCATCAGGGGCAGATTGAAAATCTATCAAGTCTATTTGCCCACGAACATTAAAATCTTTAGAAAGAATTGGACGCACAACTAATCCTTTGTGGGGTTGCGATTTTTTAAGCTGACACTCCTTGCATAGTGTAATGAAAATTTCGACCGCTTTTCTGGGAATGTTATATTTGTTTTTTTAAAGCAAATAGCATTTTATCCCTCCCACCATGTCCTATGTTTCGGTGACATTCTAACAACATATCAAAGTACTGTTCCATGGGTATTATGTAAACAATAGGTTGGTCAAGAGAGCTTCGTTTTATAACTAGATGTTCATCAACACCGACAGACAAAACATCGTATTTTCTCATTGAATGATACTGTTTATTACTCTTTTTGTTACCTGTTGAAACAGCTAATTTACCACTCTTGATCTCTTCAATCACTTCTTTAACTCTACTAGCCGTCCAAGACTTTTTGATAACATCTTTCTCCACTCTTTCACTATAAAACTTTTGCAGCTGTTCGTAAAATTGCACTTTGATAATTTCTAAATCTGGTTTGTCATTTTCGATTTGCACTTCTTCGCGGTTATCACTTATTTTTATGTGTCTAAATGAACTCCGAAATGGATAAATAACAAAACAACGTCCACGTTTTAGGTTAGGTTAAGTACAGCTGTTTAGCGCGAACTGTATCAGAAAAGCAAAGCAAAAGCAAACAAAACAACGTTCACGTTTTAGTTTTAGGTTAGGTTTAAGTACATCTGTTTGGCTCAACTGTATCAGGAAAGCAATGTTGTGCGTTTTGTTTACATCGCTGTTGGTAAATTGTAAAATGTCTGAAAATAATGCGTCAGAACGAGATACACGTTCTTCTGTTCACATTTTGCCGGCATTTTATCAATTTGCCTGAATTGGTATAGTCATAACGGAAACTGCATTGTTCGCTCGCGTTTTGCCGGCTTTTTATAAAATGCCTAGACATTTTGTAAAAAGCCTAATTTTGCATTATGACTACGACATACACAATCCGTCCTCGTTTATCGCTTTGTCTGTTAGTGAAAACCGTTTCAAAATACGTTGAGAGGTTTAGAAGAAGTAAGTGGAGACACAGACAACGACTTTTTTTCTATACTATGTAGTGATAGAGCTTTTTGACAAAACACCCTCATAGTTCAGCCTTATTTGGTACAAAATATTTACAAATTATATACACAATCTGTCCTCGTTTATCGCTCTTTCTGTTAGTGAAAACCGTTTCAAATCCGTTGCATAGTTCAGAAGGAGTAAGCGGACAAACAGAAATAGTATGTTCTTTATTAAAGTATTCTATTGTCAACATATTTGAAATTGATGATCCTGTCGCCCAATTGGCTAGATTTTTAACTTTCCGCTACAAAAAAATTGGGAAATTATTTATTTTACCCCGATTTTTTCATCAGATCTCGACGTTTTGAAGTCCTAGGAAGCTATTCTGACTATTTTGGCTATGATGTCCGTAGGGCTGTATGTGTATGTATGTATGTTAACCTCATATCTTTTGAACGAAGTGTCCGATTGAAACGCGGATTACGGCATCTGACGCGACCTTGCTGAATTTAGATTTCCTGAAAATTTGAAATGATTCGGCCCAATAAATTTTGAGAAATCTCAAAAATACAAATTTCAAATATTTTTAGGTTATTTTGAAATATTTTCTAAACTAGACAACCGATTAATTTCAAAATCTAATCAGCTCTTCACCTTAAAAATTGTGTCGATTTTCGCAAACCACATCAAAATCGGTTCATTTGTTTACGAGATATCGTTAACGAATAATTCGTACTAATGTGTTTTTTTTCTCGAGTTCGAAGAGCTAACAAATAAACTTCTTGCTATATTTTATATATTTTTGAACGTGTTAAACTAGAAAATAGTGGGAAGTTTCAGGGATGGCCCGCAGAGTCAAACTTCTTTTAAAATTTTTTTCTAATATAAAGGCTCACTTTTCAGAACGGTATTATTTTATTTATTATCTAATATCTACATTATTTTTCCAGCGCCTGCTTATAATATATTGTTACAATATCCCCGTTGGCACAACAAAGAATTTCGAGAGACTACAATCAGTTCGTTATTCTAACAAAAACACACTTTGTTGTCTAACAACAATCGACTCTCATTCTAACAATGAGACACATATTGTTGTGAGAGACAACAATCGACTTGATTGTTGTTCTAGCAATATGCGTAGATAAAAAGGGCTTTGTTGCCAAATTCCAGACAACAATGAAAAGCAACAAAGGAAAGAACGATCCAGGAGATAGCTCACGATCGAGGCAGTCGTCAACAGACAGTCGTAATACGGCAGTCACACAGGGACAGTCATACAGTGTCCCTCATCGAGTGAACAATCGACATAAATTAACAGCCAGTAAACAATGCTGACGTAACTGCTGAAATAAATAGTTTAACATAAATAATCTCCTGTAGATAAATAAATAAATGAACTGTGTAAATAATAGTATACGAAATAAATAGAACTGTATATAGTTAGTAAATAAATAAATGTGTTAGATAAATTTTGGTGTGCTCCTGTGTTGTAAATAATCTTGTGTATATAGTTGTATAGTGACTTTGTATTCTCCATTATTTATTCTTTTATTATTTAGAACTGTCGTTTTGTCTCTGTTACGTTATAGAGAAGTGCTTTTTAGTTTGATTATTTGTTCTGTTAAAGTTTCACCATTGTAAATAAATATTTTCCACCACGAATTAGAACAGTTTTGTTGCAATATCATTTATTTTGTTAGGTTCCTCCTTCGCATATCTGAGCCTCTGTCGCGCCGCCATCCCCGCTGCCGCCGACCGCCACCATATTTATTTTGTCAAATGTGTTCTGAATTCTGAAGATAATAAACAAATTTATTTAGGATATAGATTAACACAATATCGGTTAAAACAGCTTGGTAATTGATTATTTTCAACTACCCGCTACAAAAAAAATCAAGCATTTTTTTCAAAAAAGTTATTGTTTTCACCCCGATTTTCGAAAATCGAGTTTTTACCTCGACGTTTTGAGGTCCTATGAAGCTATTCTGACTATTTTGGCGATGATGTTCGTAGGGCTGTATGTGTGTGTGTGTTGGTGTGTGTGTGTATGTATGTATGTATGTATGTATGTATCTAAACCTCCTATATATCTTTTGAACGGAGTGTCCGATTGAAACGCGTTTTGCAGCATCTGACGTGAAAAAGAATGATTCGATCCAATAAATGTTGAGAATTCTCAAAAATACAAGTTTAAAAATTTTTAGAAATTTGATTTTTTAGAATATTTTTTAAACTACTAAACCGATTAATTCCAAAATCTAATCAGCTTTTCTCCTTAACAAACTGCGTCGATTTCAGCAAACCGCATCAAAATCGGTTCATTTGTTCACGAGACATCGTGAACGAAAAATTCGTAAAAAAGTGTTTTGTTTAATTACTCTTAAAATTCTTATCAGATGGATGTTTTTGTTATAAATTACTTTCCTAGGTTAAAAAACTGCGTCGATCGCCACAAACCGCATCTAAATCGGCTCATTTGTTCTCGAGATATCATGCACGAGAAATTAGTGTTTTTTTTTTAATTAATTAAAATTCTTATCAGATCAATTTTATGTAATAGATTATTTTCTTAGGTTAGAAAAACCGCCTCGATTGCCGCAGATTGCATCAAAATCGGTTCATTTGTTCACGAGATATCGTGAACAAAAAATTGGTAAGAATTTTTTTTTTGACGTCGAACAGCTAAAAAATTTACTTCTAGCTATATTTTATATATTTTTAAGCGTTTTGAGATCGAAAATAGCAGGAAGGTTCAGAGATGGCCAGCAGGGTCAAACTTCTCTTCAAATTTTTTTTTAACAAATTTGAAAGATAAAAATGGTTTTTGCACGTTATTCTGAGAAGATAGGGATAAAGTGTCGTGGACTTTTTTTTGGAACTTTTCATGGGGAACAATTCAGCTATACATTATTTTTGTGTAACTTTCACTATTCACGCAGCGGTGGAACAGGCACGACTTTTTCTGACTTAGTTGACGAATATCATCATAATTTTAGTTAATTTACACATAATATACATCCACAAAATTCGCACTCTCTCTTTATAATATTAGTATAGATCAAATATTACTATAGATCAAACATTCACTGTCAGTATACAATATTATTACACTTTTTTGAAACATCAAAAAATCGAATTTAAAAAGATAAAATTTGTAAGAAAACGAGTTTTTCCAAGTTTAAGACCCAGCTAGATCGATTTTACCCTCTTCCCCCAAACACCTTCTCTGCAAATTTCATTTGAAAAAATATTTTATAGGTACCTATAATAATAAATAATAATAATAAATAAATTTTATTAAAGAAAATTCACATTTACATAAGTAATACAATTATTATATGCATATACCTACTGTTGATACATTTTTTTCGTGTATGTTAACAGTTACTGATTGTTTTTTTTTCCCTAAAGATTGACATTTTGCTAATAACTTTTGTTTATAGGAAAAAATTGAAAAAAAAAACCTATATCACTTGAAAAAAAAAACCTATATCACTAGGTACCTATAGGTATAGATACATATCCTATACAAAATAAGCACGTTTAATATTATAGGATATATTTAATTCCATCTCTCGGTATAAAAAGAAAATCCAAACTGTCTTTGAATTATGTAAAATAAAGTTTTTGGTAAATCGTCTGACTCACAAACTCGGCGATCTACCGATCACCTTGATTTAAAATATCTAGTGTACTAAAAATGAATTAATCCTTGTAAATAAGTGTTTTTATGCACCATTGAGAATCTGTGCAATACGGAAAACTTGAATAAGTAGAAGTACCTTTGTTGACTATGCTGCTGAAGTCTGCAGAGCTTGGCACGTTTCGCAGAGCATTTAAGTTTAGTTAGGCTTTGTTTTAAGCAGTTTTACGACACAAACAAAAACACCGTGTAATTTTATATGAATCGTTAGTTTTGGTTGTTATGTCGCATACAATGTGATTCAACTTCAAATGGAGCTGTAAACGGGCATGTTTTTTATGTTTGTCACAACTCGCTCACAAAAATCTGGTAATACATGTTCATAATCTTCAGAACTAAAACCTGTTGGGGAACTGAATTTTAGACCTTTCAACGAGCCTTCGCGCTCCCGTTATATTTTCATATCGCTCGTGATGGGTGCATGGCAAATCTTTATTTTAGAGTACTCGGCTCAACAGTGCGCTGATTTATTGTCGTTTCTGTCAAAACTAAAGGTCGCAAGTACTGTGACTTAATCGGTTATAAAAACTTGGTCTCACTTTGTCTAACATTACAAGAGTCATTTTGAAACATATTTCGGCGATTTTGTGTTTAAGTTCATCCAGATTGTGCCACCATCTCGAATAGATTTCATTATGTAAACCATGGTAATGACCTCTGAATAGACGGCAAAGCAATCTCTGATTTTAACTTATTTGTACTGTGTACTTTTCCCTATGTACGGTTTCCTGTGAACTTATTAAGTTCTAATCCATAAAACATACTCCCTAATGATATTAAATACCATTAGGGAGTATGTTTTAACTATACTCTCACGCCATATACATTTGGAAAGTAGAAATACAGTAACAATCGCTAAAAATTACATAATAATATTAATTTTTTAAACCATATTTGTATTGCAATATATTATAAAAAACCATTTGATATAATATATCGGATATATATCGTCGAACCCAGTTTGATATATATCGGATACATATCTTGATATATATCCATTGATATATATCCTCGAACCCTGATAGTATTATTCATTAAATACCGAAAAATTGGCGTAGAATTAGTCAATACATATACAAAAAATACATAGAAATTAAATAATGCTAATATCGTAGTAGTATTTAGTTGAGTAAGGACATTTAATTACCAAGATGTTTTTGAGTTCATTTCTTAATTTTTTTGCTGACAAATTTTTTAGTCTGCAGGATAAATGATTATAAAGATTAATACTTTGTATTACACAATTTTTTTGAATTCACGTGAGTTTTGTTCTTGGTGGACGCAAAAGGAATGCAGACTGACCTCTGGTGTTAAAATTATAATTGATTTCATATAAAACTGTAGGTTTCTTTGACAAACATGACTGACTCCAAAATGTATATACTAGGCAATGTAAGAATTTTATTGTTTATGAAATAGTTCCTGCAAGAATCGCGAGGTTTCAGACCAAAAATAATTCTGATGCACATTTTTTGTATTACAAACAGTTTCGAGACGACGTTACTGTTGCCCCAGAATATAATACCATATCTTAATCTAGCAAATATGAATGCATAATATGCACTTAGGCACGCCTCTCGACTAACGTTATTGTTAATTGCTCTAAGAGCATATAAAAAACTTAGTAATTTGTTCGAAACATTTTCAATGTGTGATTTCCAGTCCAAGTTACAATCTAACACGATTCATAAAAACTTTGTATTATACACTGAAGTCACCATTTCAGAATTCACACTGATGTTTATGATATTTTTATTTGAGGGACTAAATATGACCATTTCAGTTTTATTAATGTTTAGTTTCATGTTATTACCACTGAACCACCCATGTAATTGCTTGATACTGTTAGTTAGATTATTCTCAAGGTATTTAAATTCTGAATGACGACAAGAGATGTATCGTCAGAATATTGTACTAATTTGCTTTCATGAATGCTAGACAAATCATTAGTATAAATTTAAAAAAATAGGGCCCAAAATTGATCCTTGTGGGACACCTTTAATGACATTGCCCTTATCAGACAGAATATTGTTGCCATATTGATCGACAGTTGATATATTATATTGAATTCTTTTTGAGAAATAAGATTTGATCAATTGCAGTCCAATTCCTCGTACACCATAACTTTCAAGTTTTCCATAAAGAATATTGAAATCTATGGAGTCAAAAGCTTTGGATAGATCCATGAACATTCCCACAACATGTTCCTCATTGATTAGTGCCTTCCAATATATCTTCCATAATTTGAAAAATTGCCCTATTTGTTGATCTTTTTTCAATATATGCATTCTGAGTGTATGATATATGCTTCTCAAAGAAAGGTTTTAATCTCCTCGTAATAATAATTTCATAGACCTTCGCTAAATTAGATGTGATTGTAATGGGGCGGTAGTTTGATATATTCGTTTTATCCCCTTTCTTAAAGATAAGGTGAACAACTGACAATTTTAGATCATCAGGAAAAGTGCATGTATTCAGACATATATTTATTGCCTTTGACAGATGCGGAGCTATAGTGATACCATTCTCTTTTAAAAATTTGACTGGTATTTCATCAAGTCCTACACATTTGGTATTTTTTAAACTCATTATGCAATTGTACACTTCAGCTTCATTTGTTGGCTACAAATAAATAGTGCCTTGTGAGTATGTTATGTTATTTTTAACATTGTTAGTGTTTTGTACATTTTCACAAATATTTATGAGATATTTATTAATTTCGTTAAGCTTGTCTTTGACTGTCAGACCCTTTATATTTATTTCATTAATATTAAATTTATGTTTTCATTTTGCAGTAATCTTATTTACCAGGTCCCATGTAGCTTTAGTTTTGTTTTTTGCACTAGTGATAATTTCTGAGTTAAACTTTTTCTTAGCGTTCCGTAACTGCAATCTTAGATTTCTACAAAAATTCTGATGATTGATGTTTAGGAAGATAGGTTGACCGACAACTTAGGTCTTTAGCGTGTTTGCAATAAAAATAATTCTAAACTAGAATTAAATAAAATAACAAAAAAAAATGTATAAAAAAAGTAAGAAAACGAAAAAGGTTTCTATTAGAGTTCTAAATAGCGGATCGACATTGTCAAAAATCATAATCATTTTGTTACAACAGGTTCCCAAATTGGGCACACGCAATCAAAAAAATTTGAGATGATATGACCCGAGTGTCGCACGTCTCACAAGTGGCGATTCTTTGCGTGCCGTCAGGAAATCATGTCTCAATTAAGTGACCAGGCGAGTACAACCTTCTTTCATCTGGAGGAACAGCATAAAGTCAATTGTAATCCATGGCATAGGTCAGCTATAGGCTTAATAACTTCGAAGGCACTCCATTTCTATTTGCAGAGGTGAACGCCTGAGCTATACTCGTTCTTGAAGTTGTCATAGATAATATAAAATACATTTAACCATTAATTGCAGCGTCTTTGGCAGCAGTAAATGGTTCCACCTCTCGGCAAGAATTCACGGGGAAGTTCCCTAAGGAATGCTTTTTATTGAATCTCAATATTGCAATAAATTTTCAGTTACAGATGTTCGTTTTCAAACAATAGAAAAATAATTTGCAAATAAATTTTAACTCAATATTATGCAGAAGTAATTTAATTTCAGTTGGAAAAACTGAACTTCAGTGTTGATAGCATAAAAATTTCTCAATTTGTCTAGATTCTTTCTTATGAATTATTCCTACTCAGGCAAGTGTTCTAATTTTCACTAAATTTACTGGTTCGATAACATCTGTGGTTTTAAAGATATTGATATAAATAGGATTGCATCATTGTTTTTTTTTCTTTATTATTGATTTAACTTCTGTACATAAAAATTTGTGCAGAAAAAATTTTTCGAATTCATTGCACATACCGCTAACCTAGCGGTATGTGCATTATTATCGGTTTGCGCGTCAGAGCTGACATTCGTTCCTATAAGAAGTTATATCTAAGTTAATTTCACACGAAATCAATACAACTTGAAGCTCTTTGAAAAGAGAAGATTCTGATCTATAAAACAGAACCATTTTTATATCCATTCGAGTTCATAAATACTATCTACTAAAATTGTAATTGAAAATCACAAACAGCAGTTGTCGGTTGGTCGTATGTACGTCAGAGGCTCAGAGCTCTAGAGATCGCAATTTTGGTCGGATTGCCTTGGGTTATATTTTATTCACTTTGTTTACTATTAGACCAGAACCCTATTAAATTCACTAAAATGTCTTCAGTAGTTTAATTTTTATAAACAGTTCTATTTTATTATTTTTGACAGCTAATAGTTCATAAAAATTATTACTGTAAGTGTAGTATATAAGCACTATTCTTCTATAAGACGATAACAGCGGCACTCTGCAAGTGCGTTGTGGCCGAGCGGTTAGGGCGTAAGGCTAGTAATGGTAGGGTGTCGGGTTCGATTCCCGCCAACGTCATGGAAAATTTTTTTCTGCTCCATTTTATTTCCACTTGATATTTATATACCTATTATATATAATTAATTGAAGGAGATTTCTTTGGTTTAGGAACAATTGAAATAAGCTTTACCAAAGTATCGCTTGTGGCCAACATTTCGAAAATTATATTATCATCCTCAGGGCCTATTATATATAACATATTTCTCATATATTTTTTTTAATTTTTATTTATTTAAGTTTTTTAATTTTTTTAATTGTTTTGTTTTTAATCTATTTTTTCAATTTTTTTTCACAAAACTTTCTTTTAAAATAAAATAATAAACCATTATGAAATATATACTATTATTATATAAAACAACGTTATTGCATATATTTATTTTACGCATGCGCTAATTTTTCCCAAAAAATTTACAAAGCTTTTGTAAACATAGATAGAATAATAAACCGTTATGAAAAGTATACCGTTATTATATAAAAAACAGCCTTATAGTATATATTTCTTCTGCGCATGCGCCAAATTCGATTTTTTTCAAAAATTTATTTTACAAAACTCCTGTAAAACAAAATAAGCCGATATGAAAAGTATACTCAAATCTTATAAAAACAACAATATAATATATATTTCTTTTGCGCTTGCGCCGACGTCTCTCAAAAACTACAGACCTCTTCATATTTGCATATCAAACATCCTCCCAAAATTTGGTTTAATTCCGCTCATCCATGGTGTTGGAATGGTAAAAAATGTCAAAAATGACGTTTGCATCTGTCAAAGTAATATGTTCTAATAATTAATTAATTAATTAGTTATTCAAATCGTTAACTCAGAAGGCGTTGCATTTCACAAAATACTAATGTCAAAAGACTGACTAATATTTGAAATGACATTCGTTTTTGAACAAATGCAATATTTTTATTTTAAGACAGAACCTACGCTATTTTTAAATTCCCATGGTACAGTATGCAACAAACGAAGACAGGCGATCCCCGTGTATGCTATGTATTAGACAAAATTGAATTTATACCTTGTATTTCTATATAAAGCTGTATAAAAAATTTGAAAAGAAGTTTGACCCGGCTGGCCATCCCTGTAACTTCCCGCTATTTTCGAGTTCAAAACGCTCAAAAATATATAAAATATAGCAAGAAGTTTATTTTTTAGCTCTTCGAGCTCAAAAAAAAAAACACTTCGTTACGAAATTTTCTCATGAACAAATGAACCAATTTTGATCTGGTTTGCGGCGATCGACGCAGTTTTTTTAGCCTAAGAAAGTAAATTATTACAAAAAAATCGATTTGATAAGAATTTTACGAGTAATTATAAAAAATTACTTTTCTCCTAATTTTTCGTTCACGTTATCTCATGAACAAATGACCCAATTTTGATCTGGTTTGCGGCGATCGACGCAGTTTTTTTAGCCTAAGAAAGTAATTTATTACAAAATAATCGATCTGATAACAATTTTAAGAATCATTTTAAAAAAAACACTTTTTGACGTGATAACGTCTTATAAATTGATGAATCACCAATCTTATAAATTGATAAAACACCGGCTGCATGTACGAAAAAGTGTAAAGTTCCTAACGGTCGTAACGCTTCTAACGTTCGTAACGTTCCGCCTGACCCTGTGCGTGCTGTTCTCGAAAACGGCCCTAACGATTTGGATGAAATTTACTGAAAAGGGATTTTGGGGGGCAAAAAATCGTTTTAGCTAGGTCTCATCTCTCGAAAAAATCGTTTTCTTACAAATTTTATCATTATAAAAATCAATTTTTTGACGTATGAAAATACTTAAATATTGTAAGTAGGTTTTGGAATTTTATATAAACAGTGAAACAATTGTTTTATAAATATTATGACAGCTAATCTTTGAGACTTAAAATAAATACGAAAGAAAGAAAGTTAAAAAAACAATTATATTATATGGTGAGTAATTTAAATAGATAAAATTAACCTAAATTTGAAGCGAAAGATGCAATATCATAGATTCGAATTATTATAATTATTATATAAATTTAGGTTATGTATTACGGAATACGTTATCACGTAAAACTATCGTCCGTAAACCGACTTTACAGACAACCAATTTTTTTACGATTTTTTCGTTCACGGTATCTCGTCAACAAATGAACCGATTTTGATGCAGTTTGCGGAAATCGACGCAGTTTGTTAAGCTGATTAGATTTTGGAATTATTCGGTTTAGTAGTTTAGAAAATATTTCACAAAAACAAATTTTAAAAAATTTTTGAAACTTGTTTTTTAAGATTTCTCAAAATTTTTTGGGCCGAATCGTTTCTAATTTTCAGGAAGTCTAAGTTCACCAAGATCACGTCAGATGCCGCAAACCGCGTTTCAGTCGGACACTCCGTTCAAAAGATATAAAAGGTTTACATACATACATACACACACACACATACATACAGCCCTACGGACATCATCGCCAAAATAGTTTTAATAGCTTCCTAGGACATCAAAACGTCGAGATCTGGCGAAAACTCGATTTTCGAAAATCGGGGTGAAACCAATAACTTCCCGATTTTTGAAAAAAAAAAATTTTTTTTTTTTTTTAAAGCGGGAAGTTAAAAAAGTGTTTCGACGAATTCTATTATACAAAATCTATGTAAAATTATCTCCTCTTTCGTTTAAGACAGGTCTCGAAACGATCTGATTTAAGTTGAGCGAATTATAAGCAAAAAACTTAGTTTGCTTCTCTTTTGAGAGTTTTGGGGGGTTTTTACTTATAGCCCAAGGGCTGATGACACGATTTAAGGTACGTATTTTAGGCAAGTTGAAATAATGAAAAAACAGTAATTTATCAATGGGTGAATCTGGAATGGAGAGTCTGCCTGAGCATTTGCGGTTAATTCGCGTCTGCGCAGCTTATGACATTTGCAAAAAAATATCCCCAAAAAACATGTTTTAGGCAACTTGAAATTTTTATAATCTTTTAGTTCAGCATTTATTTAATCTCAAAATGGAAATGCTAGAACATTTTGTCGGTTATAAAGTAGGACCAGAACCCCCGAATATATTTAATTAATATACGCAATGAGCACGATACAGGTCAACGGATGAACGGATTGAAACCAAATTTTGGGAGGATGTTTGGTATGCAGATATAAAGAGCCCTATTGTTTTTGGGGAAAATCGGCGCATGCGCAACAGAGATATATGCTATAACGTTGTTTTTTATATAATAATGATATACTTTTCAAAACGTGAAATAAGTGTTGTTTTTTTCAAAGCTGAAAAATTCTTATAGCACTGAGCATGGTACCCTTTTGTCAGGGTTACATTTGTAGACAGAATCACGTCTCTTGAATTTTAAGCAGTTTTGTTGGCGAATTTTTAAAAAATGTCTGTCTTCACTAAAAACAATAACTTTATCACTTTTTCTTTTTTACAAATTACACAACTTAAATGTTTTTGATCCATTGTGATTTTTATTAAATAATTATTATCACTACAGAGCGGTAACGACTAGTGTTAAATATTATATTAGCTCTTCGTTGGCATGGTTACCTACATATAATATTATGTTCAAAGTCGTGTAAAAATTAAACAAAGCATACCTACCCAACTATTTTTTTCTGACAGTTTTACATAACCAAAGTACAGTTGGGTCTATTCTTATTTTCAAAATATTTCCGAAACTATAAAGTTTAGAATTTTTTTTCACACAACTTTGTTGAAAAAATAAATAGAATAATAAACCGTTATGAAAAGTATATCATTATTATACAAAAAACGTTTTAGCATATATCTCTGTTGCGCATGCGCCGATTTTCGCCAAAAACAATAGGGCTCTTCATATCTGCATACCAAACATCTTCTCAAAATTTGGTTTCAATCCGTTCATCCGGTGACCTGTATCGTGCTCATTGCGTATATTAATTTAATATATTCGGGGTGTTCTGGTCCTACTTTATAACCGACAAAATGTTCTGGCATTTTCATTTCTGGATTATATAAATGCTGAACTAAAAGGTTATAAAAATTTCAAGTGGCCTAAAACATGTTTTTTGGGGATATTTTTTTGCAGATGTAATATGCTGGGCAGACCCGAAATAACCGCAAACGCTCAGGCAGACTCGCCAATCCAGATTCACCCATTGATAAATTAGTGTTTTTTCATTATTTCAACTTGCCTAAAATACATACCCAAAATCGTGTCATCAGCTTTCCGACTATTTTTTTTTTGTTCTAGCGGCAATAGAAATACACACTCTGTAAAAATTTCAACTCTCTACCTATTACGGTTCTTGAGATACAGCCCGCTGACAGACAGACGGACGGACAGCGGAGGCTTAGTAATAGGGTCCCGTTGAGCACCCTTCGGGTACGGAACCCTAAAAAAGGTTGAAAATCCTTCTGCTTGGATTAATAAACTTGTAATTGTAGAGAAACCGATCGGGAGGTTAAGAATATGTCTAGATCCTCAAGATTTAAATAATAGTATTCAAAAGGAACCTTTTGTGATTCCGACAATAAGTGATTTAACTGCAAATTTAAAAAAACTGGGCTTATTTCTCAGTATTAGATTCAAGAAATGGTTTCTGGCAGATAAAATTAGATGAAAAGAGTCAAGAATTTTGCACTTTTAGTTCAATATTTCGTTTTAATGCATTCAAAAGATTACCGTTTGGTTATCGATTTCAAGTGAGATTTTTCAAAGATATAACACAGAAATTTTTGGAGATATCGGTAATGTGTTCATGTATATTGATGATTTAATAATTTATGGAGAAATGCAGGAAGAGCATGATGAAATTCTAAAGCAGGTATTAGATAGAGCTCGTGTGAAAAATATTAAATTTAACGCAGACAAGTTTCAATTTAAATTAAATAAAATTAAAATTTAGGACAAATATTTAAAAGGGGTACAGTAGAACCTGATCCTGATAGAGTTAAAGCCATTACAGAATATGATTTACCTAGAGATAAAAAAAGAGTGCAAAGATGCATGGGAATTATTAATTTTATTTATCTCTTAGACAGTTTGGTTGATATTTTTTTACACAATTAAAGATATTCTTAATTGATTTGTGTGCGTTATTATTTTATATATTCGGTGTTTAAACAATTTAATTGATCGACATTTACTTACAAACTTACACAACCTTCCATCGTCGATGCTAACCTGTAACGAAGCTTCGTCACATAATAGCAGAGTGTAGTTATTCGATGTGAAGCAAACACGAAGTCAAAATAATTTTTGGATGCGAGCGATCAAGTTGGTCAAGCTAATAATGTTTCAACGGCTTCAACGACAATGAGAACTACAACCGATCAATTATTTAATCTTCCGTCTTATCCAACCAGTCAAACAACTCAACTACCGGCTCAACAAGACCAACCATCTCCGTTAGCTAATGCGGCTGCAACACAAATGCGCATGACAGCGACGCTTATGGATCAAGTGGATATGTTGAATAGTCTTGTGTTAGCGCAAAATGATTGTGATTTTAAAATCGACGCCAAAGAAATCACATCTTCGATATCACACTGTTCAGGCGACAATTCACGAAAATTAATCGATGTCATACAGAAAGTTTAGTCTGTTATTGATTTACAGTTGGCTTCCATCGTCGATACTAACATGCAAGAAAGCTTCGGCACATAGACAATTTGGAAACATCATTTGCCAAACCAAAGGATTCAGTGACGTTTTGTGAGAAATATTTTTGAAGTTTATATCTTAAGTAAAATCAAAATAGAGGTTACTCTACCGAATAGTCTGTGGGAGCTGCGTCAGCCGGTCGGTGTAAGCTACTACTAAGACTCTTTAAACATTCTATATTTGTTCGCACCCTCTCATTTATAGCATCCAAAATAGTTTTTTCAGACGCAGAGCCGAAATCTGATTAAGCATTTAAAGTAACGAATTGCACAGAGAGTCCGTTTTCTTGTCCTTTTGGAATATAAAAATACGCGGTCAACGATGAAAACGAACGCGCGATAATTCACTCACTCACTCACTCATGATCATCAAAACATTTAGAGTACTTCCCGTAAACCTAGAAAACTGAACTTTGGTATGCAGACTGGGTTTCACGCATAGAGAGATAAGTACTAGAGTACGCTAGCGGGTATGCTTGCCATAAGTGAAAGTGTCTGCCGTTCAGAGAGAGAACGCTGCAAACGTTCCGTATCATTATATATGTTTACTCAAATCAGCATTGTTTTGTATCATTAGTTACCATGGAGATAAGGAACTTTTCTCTCTCTGAATAGCAGACAATTTCATGGCTCACCCGCGTACTCTAATATAATATCTCTATAGTTTCACGTGCAAATGACGACAAAATTAATAAAGCAGTGATTACCTCCTCTAACCTCTCAAAGTGCGAACTGTAGACTTTTATAGCTTCGTAGTCCTAGAAAGCTAAAATTTGGTATGCAGGCTGTGTTTCACAAACAAGTAACATGCAAATTTTAAAAATGTATGTTTCATTTCAAATTTTCAGGAAATCTAAATTCAGCCAAGTCACGTCAGATACCGCAAACCGCTTTTCAATCGTACTAAGAGTAATAATAATAAGAGGTTTACAATTATACATACACTTACACACATTTAGCCCTACGAACATCATCGCCAAAATAGTCAGAATAACTTCCCAGGACCTCAAAACGTCGAAATCTAACGAAAACTCGATTTTCAAAAATGGGGGTGAAAACAATGATTTTGAAAAAAGAAAATTTGTTTTTTTTTATATCGGGAAGTTAAAAAGAATTGACATCTAAAAAGTTTTCACTTGACAAGTTTTCATATGTTGTTTATACCATAAATAAATGACTCGTTTGTGATAATTTTCCTAGTGAAAACTAGGCCTCTTTTTAAGTGGAATATCAACGCTCAAGAAAAGTTTTTGATGGAATATTGTTTCCATTACCTACTGGAATATCATTTACCTACACCAATATGTTTAAGTAACAAAAATTCTTTATAATATCTACCGGATGGTGTGGGTCGTTTAATGGTACCAAAAAGCGTCTAGGATATTATAATGTGTTGGCGTAGGTACGCTGAACTAAGAACTAAGAAGAGAAGGTAGTTTTAGATGTTTATAAATACAGCTACTAGATGTACGTAACGATATACGAATATTCACCTCTATATTCGTTCATTCCATTAAAAATAAGTTACCGTTTTGAAATATATTTGTACTTTCCACGATGTTAGCGTCAATGTTAATACTAAACTATCAAATCGTGATTTGGGTCGTTTATTGAGACTCTACAAATGCGACCTTGAGGTCTACACGATCAACTTCTCAGTATGATCAATATTTAATATTAAATATTATGTAGATATTAGAGATTAGACTAAAGATATAATTTTCAAAAACCCTAAAATACACTTTTTTGCATACTTTTTGTTTGAATTAAAAAAAGCTGGACCGATTTTGATAAAATTTTTTTGGAAGTATTTTGACGTTCATAAATTTCGATTTGTACCCTAACAAAGTCGATATTATGCTTTTTCGCGAGATTTCGTGTAAAACCCATCATTTTTGCAGTATTTTTATTTAAATAGAAAAAAACGACTGAGCCGATTTTGAAAATATTTCTTTCAGATTATATTTTCGTTAATACACATCGGTTGTCACTCTAACGTAGTCGATGTCCTTTTTAAATAAAACACATATATATTGTTGAATTTGTGTTTCTGTAAACTTTGATGAAAAAATAAAAAGTATTTTTTTTAGATCAATTGATTGCACATAATTTTTTTTGTCACTTTATGCTTTCAAACTTATAGAAAGATATTAAATACAATAAAGTATAAATAAAAAAATGTGTATGTATCAGCTCCGACGCACAACTGTAGTTTACTCCTTAGATACGCTTTGTAATGTATTTCATCTCATTCTTTCGCACGTTAAATCCTACATGTATAGAAGATTAGTTTAGCATCGCACAAGTGTAATGTATTCCATCTCATTCTTTTGCACGTTAAATCCTACAGATATATATGTTTGTCTCTTTTGAAGAGGACGAGCGTAACGCCACACTTGAAGCGATGGAGCGTAACGCCTCACTAATTGATTTTACTAATCATAAAATTTCCGTACCGGGCCTTATAACTCAAAGTCGTTTCTTAAGGAGTATACTCCAATAAACCGTTATTAAAAGTATACCATTATTATATAAAAACAGCGTTATAGCATATATTTCTTTTAAGCATGCGCCGATGTTCCCCAAAAGCAACAGGCCACTTCATATTTGTATATCAAACATCCTCCTAAAATTTGGTTTCTACCCGCTCATCCGTTGTATCGCAATGGTAAAAAATATCAAAAATGACGTTTTCATCTCTCAAAGTATTATGTTCTAATAATTAATTATTCAAATTGTTAACTCAGAGGGCGTTGCATTTCACAAATACTTATTTGAAATGGCATCCGTTTTTGAACAAACGCAATCTTTTTATTTTATTATTTTAATAAATAAAATTAAAGACCAATTTTATTTTAAGACAGAACATACGCAATCTTTAAATTACTATATTACACCGTGTAACAGAGAGAGATAACCGAAAGATGTTTGCCATCAGTTATATCAGATTGAATTTATTGTATGAAACTCAAAATTTATTGGGCCGAATCATTCTAAATTTTCAGGAAATCTAAGTTCAGCAAGGTCACGTCAGATGCCGCAAACCGCGTTTCAATCGGACACTCCGTTCAAAAGATATAAGATATTTACATACACACACACCAACACACACTCAGACCTACGGACATCATCGCCAAAATAGCCAGAATAGCTTCCTAGGACCTCAAAACGTCGAGATCTGAAGAAAACTCGATTTTCGAAAATCAGGGTGAAATCAATAATTTTTTTTGAAAAAAAATGTTTGATTTTTTTTTATAATGAGAAGTTAAAAAGTTAAACATTGGTTTGGTGCATCATTTGTAATCAAGAGAAAGATGAAATTAAATCCTTTTCTCCCGATTATATCCAAAAGTGTAGAGATACTTGTGAACGTTTAAAAGCTAAAAAATCTAAACGGAAATCCAAATATCACTCAGTGGTGACACTGGAAGAATTTTCGGGGAGCTGATTCTATCTACAGTCGCTTCATCGGACGTTGCGAACATCGACAATTATTATCGCTGGCGGTCTAACTATAACCAAAACGGCCATCCAATATTGCATTTTAAAGTTTTGTTAAAAATAAACGGATTGAAATGAGCATAGTGACGGATAGTGTGTGTTAAAGCAGCAGCAGTTATGCCGGTACACCGCACCGGTAAAGGATTCAGCCACCGTGCATAACACGACGAATGAGTGAAAAGCGGAAGTTACATCGTCTTCTGTAGCCAACAGCGACGACAACAGAAAGCGAGCACGGACGACGTTGTTTAGCTCCTTTTAGGTTTATTCTAGGATCAGTTAAAAACTGGGAAGAAACACTAATCACGTGCAGTTATAAGGAAGTACTTCATCCAAATTATGCTATGTTCGTATTGCAGCCACCTTCAATCTGTGTAATTCAAGATTTTAAATTTTAACACTATATTATGTTTATACAAAAATACAATGCATGTAATTAATGAATAAAACCCATTAAGGTACATATGATCTAAGGTCTAAAGTACTGAAGGAGATATAATTTGGTTGAGGAACAATTGAAAAAATAAGCTTTACCAGAGTATCGCTTGTGGCCGACGTTTCGAAAATTATATTTTCATCCTCAGGGCCGATGAACATGTATAGCATATTACAAAAATATTATTTACATTTCTAAGTTTACAAGAAATTGTTTAGTTTACCAGTATAAAATATATAAACTATAATTAGAAAAAAATGAATGTTATCATACCTCAAGAGAAGTTTAAATATGGTAAATTGTACTGGTGTTTCTTATACATTATCATATATTTATGAATTTTTACAAATAATTTTTTTACTAAAAAATATATCAATAAAACAGTTTTTATAATAAAAATTCGTTGTTATCAATATGAAAAAATAAGTTATAGGTACTATTTTTATGTATAAGAAAGTATTTTCTGTAATTCGTTTCTTTGCGTGATATTTTTGGTTCGTTAAAGTTAAAATATTTAAAAAAAACTGATGTAAAAAATACCTCGGGAAAACCATGTGACAATAATATACTCATTCAGCATTGGTTCACAGTTTTACTTAGAAATGTAAATAGTATTTTTGTAATATATTATACATGTTCATAGGCCCTGAGATTAATCTGCGAAACATCGGTCACAAACTCACAAGCGATACTCTGCTAAAGCTTATTTTTTTAATTCTTCTTCAACCAAATTAAATCTCCTTCAACACATATTTCTGGAACAAAACTACCACTAACTACTAAAGTCGATAGATATTGAAATATTTAGTAATTAAATCACAAACTGATTTTTTAATGTGCTTCTATAATTGAGTTGAAGTCAAGAAGGTCGGCGATAATATCAAGGGTATGTTCCAAAATATAACCCAGTATACTGGCCAGTGCTAATGACGTCATGAATCCGACGCCATAATTATACTGGTATGTCACCATATTGTACTGGTGACACAGATTTACGTAGCATCAGACTTTGTGGAATTTTTTACTTTATTATTTGTTATTTGCAATAATGTCTGATCAACAAAGTAAACAATTACTTTTGGTGGACGAGGGAAATAATAATAAGTCAACGCGCGCTCGCCAGTATATTTCGGAACGAATCAACAGTACGGCGTCGATTCATGACGTCTTTAGCACTGGCCAGTATACTGGGTTATATTTTGGAACATACCCTTGATATTATCGCCGACCTTCTTGACTTCAACTCAATTATAGCAGCACATTAAAAAATCAGTTTGTGATTTAATTACTAAATATTTCAATATCTATTGACACTGGCCAGTATACGTTATATTTTAGAACACACCCTATGATTATTACTATACCATAATGTATCTACCTGTCGTTTATGTAACATTTACTTACGCAGGTATTAAATACTTGTGCAAGTAATTTCGAACAATAACGGCAAAATATTGATTTTAATTCAATAATAAAAAAAGAATTGTATTGAATAATTCAATTTGACATACAATTTCTAAATATCTCAATATCTATCCACTTTAGCTGATATAAACCTTAATAATTTTTTGTTCACTATTAAACACTGGAATAAAAATGCATTATTACAATAAAAAAATGCCAGCCAATTGAGAGACTGAACGATTCCACCTTCAAAAATATTGAAAATTGACATATTATAATAAATAAAATAAAACTTCTGTGAGTGCTTGCGGAACCTCGATAACGAAAAAACCTCTATAAGTTAATAAAATGTTGTATTCTCTTCCCATCAGAGCCTAAAACCACATTTACTTAAAATGCAAAATCTCTATAACTTAAACAAATAATTTGAACATTGGCTCTCGGTGACTCAAAGCAATATTTTGACAACCTCCATAACTTCAAGTACGAAGTGACTATTCATACGGTTACCGTATGAATAATATATAATTATTCGTACGGTTACCGTATGAATAATATATAATTATTTGTACGGGTACTGTATGAATAATATATAATTACAAAGCTATCTTGACATAATCAGTTAGGGTCTAGTAAGTAGCGTGCCTTGCTCTTACCCAAGAGGCCCGGGTTCGATTCCCGGCACCGGAATGAGTTTTGTTTTTACTTTTTATTTTTTTTTCACTTTGAGACCAACTTAAAACTCACATTTTCATGAAGATTGAAAACCACCGCTTTTTTGATAAAGGGGTATGCGAATTGTCTCACAGTGAAACGGGAAGGGGCAAATGTGGAGTTTTTAAAAAAACAATTCCGGGGTGAACGATAAACGGGTATGCGAATTGTAATTCCGGGGTGAACGATAAAGGGGTATGCGAATTGTCTCGCAGTGACACGGGAAGGGGCAAATGTTGAATTCAAAAAAAAAAAAACAATTCCGGGGTGAACGATAACGGGGTATGCGAATTAGATAGTTAATTGTTTGAATACAACTGCGTTTTCTAAAAAAATGTATATTTAATTGACAGTCAATTAAATAAATATTTTTTAGAAAATCAGTCTCAAAGTGAAAAAAAAAAATAAAAACTAAAATCAAACGTCGTAAAAATAATTGTATTTCTACGTCACAGTGTAATAAAACATTATGTGTGGTTACTGTTTAGTGCAATACAAGATGGTGCCTAAATGTTAATTATTTTGACGTTTGTATGTGAATTTAGTTAATTTCAGGCGTTTGTACAATTTTTTTTTTTGAAATAAAATTTTTACAGTACCCGTACGAATAATTATATATTATTCATACGGTAACCGTACGAATAGATGCAGCCCTTCAAGTATTTGGTTTTGTTTTGCTGTTAGTTTGAACAATAATCCAGTCAACGAAGGAAAAATAAATACAATAAATTGTGTAGTCTGGGTTATTATTTCAAATGATAGGGGTGATACACAGGTATAACATATTAAAAGTCCCCAGCGGGGGGGTACTTGCTTTGGGCGGTAGGGGAGCAAATAGGTCCCATTTTTTGCTTCTTCGTGATTCTCTAAAAAAACATGCGTTTTAGAAAAGAGAACCTTTTATAAAAAATAAAGCTGATTAAATTTTCTACAAAATGCCGTATAATTTTTTTTTAGATTTATTAATAAGGGAGATACGGGACCCATTACGAAATAGATTGGAAGGAGACAAAGTTGCAAAGCTATTGTTTATTAAATATAATTTGCTACTTCTGGAGTCAATTAATTTGATTTAATTTGCTAACTGTTATAAAAATGTGATTATTTTTATTGGTGACACCTATATTTATTATTTTTTAATTGAATTAAAGAGGCTGACTGCTTAATGTTTGTAGTGTTTGTACTATATTATTTTATTGCCTGCCCTTAACACATATTTCTTCTGCCACCATCTCCGATCCGGTTCCGACTCCGAAAAACCAAATTAAAAAACTCCGACTCCGACTTCGGTTCCGATAAGACCACCTCCGTAACATCCCTAATTTCATCATGAACCAAAAGATAACTAATGGTATATTGGATTGAATGTAAGGAAGAATCTTCATCTATTATAGCTCAACGGAATAATAAACATTAATTTTCTAAGGCAATAATACTTTCTTTTCAGTTTGTATCACATTTATATTCCTTGCATTTCCTTTTGTATTTGTCATAAATATACAATTAATATATCATTTTGTAAGAAATTTAATAAGCTTCATTACGTTTTAAGGTTTTTTTTCCTACGACGCTTAGTTTTTGAAATATTTAGGAAAAACTAAAATATGGGACTATCCCCCCCCACCCCGCCTAAAGCAAGCGGCCCCGGGCTGGGGACTTTTGGTATGTTATACCTGGGGGTCAACCCTGTTATAAAAAATATTAATCCAGACTACACAATTTTTTGCATTTATTTGCCAATTTCGGGTCTACGTTAACTGAACTACAAGTACACTTACACATACAAGTTTATGTTACCGAGGCTATTGTATTTATTTGTGCTTAGTTGGATCATAAGCCTTCTAACTTTTTTCCAGTATGTACCTACAAAATAAAATCAGTAAAGTGTAGTAAAATAAAAATTAAGAGTAATGAAACGAAAATTGAAAACCATAGCATACGTTGGTAATTTAAAAGCGATCGTGAATAAAGAAGGTCTGTAACCTCCATTTGAATTAAACCTAGCCTTCCCAACTCGAATCCCCAAACGAACCTCACTAAGTAAAAATACGAATCTTTAAAAAGTCCTTAACCTAAAACCTTGGTAAGTTAAAAACTCTGTAACTATTTAACGTTTCCTTTGAACTTAAACTTATCGCGGTTCTACTATATTTGCTATTGATTCTATTGACTAACATTCTTGTCAGCTATCAAATTTCTTTTTGACAGATATTCAAAACAAAAGTAATGCTGTTTTTTATATTTTCAAAATATTGTCGAAACTATGAAACTTGGAAAAAAATCATTTTTACAAAACTTTTATAATAAAAATTCGTTATCAAAATATACCATTACTATTTACAAAATAATGTTATAGCATATTTCCTTGCTGCGCATGTGCCGATTTTCCACAGAACAATGATAGTTCTTCATCCTTCCAAAATTTGGGTCAAATGGATGTGCAGATTGCAAATCCGTATGACCCGTATCGTGATCATAGCGAAGCAGACTAACAAGCAGACAAAAATAGGCGTGAGTAAAAAGTGTATTTTTGGAGCTTCGGAAACCCCAAAGCAAAAAAATATTGTAAAATTTGAAATAGTGAATTTTGACCTAAATTAGTATAGTTAGGGCCGCGGTGACAAAAGTGCCTTGCAACTCCCAAACGGATGATAAGCACGTTTTTGTATAGTTCGAGTGTCGTTCTCGAAATCCGTGTTGTCGAGTAGGGGTCTGGCGTCCGGCGTTGAGCGGCTATAGTATTTTTTCCGAATTTTGCCCAGCGGTTCCAAAAATCATTTCCCAAACGGATGAAAATTACTGGAGGGCATCTACGCAAACCCCCAATTACCGGAAAAATATTTTCATCCGATTTGATCCTTGCCGTAGCCTGCAGTACAATTATTAAATGAACCCAGACTCCGAATTAAAAAAAATCATCAGCCGCATGCATGCAACCGGACTGATATGAATGGTTATTATTTATGTTATTAGAAAAAAAAGTTTTCATCCAAAATGCGCCTGGCTAAACTATGCCAAATAACAAAAAACCCCGCCAGCGCGCGTGATTTTGATCCCGGAGTTCTCCGTAAATTTTCTGATAATATGTGGCTATACATATATAGGTACTTTGGTATCAATCGGCCTATATATAGCTTAGGCAACGAATAATTCTAGATGGAAAAGTCGAAAGCAGAACATTTGACTTAGGAACTTTGTTTGGACTAGTTAGGAGATAAACATACTAAAAGTCCTTACCCCTCCGAGGTACGCCCGAAGGGGGGGAGCACAAAGAAGGTCCCGTTTTTTGGTATTTTGCTTTCATCTCGAAAACGGTACGTCGTACGAAATTTTGTTGGAATACATAATGAAAGCTGATAAAATTCTCTACAACTTTAGCTTTCACACTTTTTATCTATCTCCAATCTTTGCTTAGCTATGAGCTCCGAAAAATGGTCGATTTTCAAAAATGTGTTAAATTCTCTGTAGCACATTGTAACAATACGAATTTGTCAAAATCATTTCGTATCGCTCATCCACACTATTAAAAACACCCACACACTATTAAAAAATAACATAAGCTGGGAGTACCTCCACACAGGGCCCTCTTTCCCACTGGGCACTCTGGCACGTGCCCAGGGCCCCGCGATCGATAGGGACCCCCTAGTTTAATGGTATACTAAGTACCTAAACTGTTTTAAACAAAAATCATCAGTGAACTATTTTTCATATACTTATTTTTTTGTGTCCTTCATGTTAAAATTGGGAACGTGATCCTTTTAAATATATGCATTTTATATCACATTCCTCGACTTAGAATCTAGAACCTTGTTTATCTATTTTCTTTGTCTATTCTAACAAAATAGTGCTCTGTTAAGGTCATAGGGGTCCCATAATCCTAATGTGCCCAGGGCCTTCAATAGGTTAAAGCTTATGTTATTTTTTAATAGTGTGTGGGTGTTTTTAATAGTTTGGATGAGCGATACGAAATGATTTTGACAAATTCGTATTGTTACAATGTGCTACAGAGAATTTAACACATTTTTGAAAATCGATCATTTTTCGACCATTTTTCGGAGCTCATAGCTAGGCAAAGATTGGAGATAGATAAAAAGTGTGAAAGCTAAAGTTGTAGAGAATTTTATCAGCTTTCATTATGTATTACAACAAAATTTCGTACGACGTACCGTTTTCGAGATGAAAGCAAAAAACCAAAAAACGGGACCTTCTTTGTGCTCCCCCCCTTCGGGCGTACCTCAGAGGGGCAAGGACTTTTAGTATGTTTATCTCCTAACTAGTCCAAACAAAGTTCCTAAGTCAAATGTTCTGCTTTCGACTTTTCCATCTAGATGCCCCTTATGAGCACTCATTGACTAAACTAATAATAACCAAATTTAATTCACGAGCAAAGCGAGTCAAACGCTAGTAAAGAGATACTAGCTAATTTGTGGATGAAGTATGCGCTTGGAGCGTTCACACGGTCCAAAAGTCGGAGTGTTCCCTTCATAATCGTCAAATCAGAAGAAAATAGTCTCATCAATGTTTAGGACAATAATACACAATTTGATTGTAATCGGCCTTTCCACATTAAAGATTGAACATTCAGATCCTGCAGTTTCCCGTGATAATGAATATATCGGAGCATTATTAAGGATGATCTGGACTTGACCGCAACAAATTTGGATGAAAATAATTTTTCGATGTTCTGTAGGTGTCAAAGAACCTGTGGGCAAATTTTCATCCATTTGGGAATTACTTTATCAAATTTGGCCCATTTAAATTTTGCAAAATTGTTACAAAGCGATCGCGATACATAGAGCAAAAAAATTTTTTTTACATATTCTCAGACACGAACTATATCTCCCTGCCAAATTTCAAGTTCAAATGAGGAAATTTCCCCCCCCCCTTTTTTTTCCATTTTTTTAGAGCTTCTGGAAGAGCTCTTTGCAAATATCAAATCGGATGAAAATATTTTTCCGGTAATTGGGGGTTTGCGTAGATGCCCTCCAGTAATTTTCATCCGTTTGGGAAATGATTTTTGGAACCGCTGGGCAAAATTCGGAAAAAATACTATAGCCGCTCAACGCCGGACGCCAGACCCCTACTCGACAACACGGATTTCGAGAACGACACTCGAACTATACAAAAACGTGCTTATCATCCGTTTGGGAGTTGCAAGGCACTTTTGTCACCGCGTACCTAACTAGTACTTGGGGAGTTGGAATGGTAAAAAACCGGTCAAGTACGAGCCGAACTCGCATGGAGATCGTTCCGTACCATTTCGTTTTTCGTGAAAAACTTAGATTTTTATGTAAATTATGACTGAAGCCCTATAGTTCTTATTCTTTTCGTGATTTTTGTTATATTTTCTTTAATATTTTTTAAACTATGCATTTTAAAACTATAAAAAAATACTTGTAATTCTCATAGCGAGCTTTTTATTTTTACATGTCACACGGAACACTTGATTTTTTTTTTATTTTCTAATTTGCTCCCCAAAATTGAAATTCGTTTATTTACGCTATACGTCCGTAATTGTATTAAATATCTTTTTCCGTCCAGTAGATTTGGAGAAAATAAGATGTATCAAACGGACAGACAGACAGACGAGAGAGAGAGTGATCCTATAAGGATTCCGTTATTTTATCGGATGTGTGGAACCTTAAAAACAACTAAATTATTAAATTTTGATATTTTTATTTATTAATATAAAATTTATAAGAACTAAATTTTTTTTTTTATTTATTAATAAAAAATGTTTTTTTGGGAATTAGTGCTCCCAGGTATTCGAGCTCGTACCAGTCGGTTTGTGTACGCCGACTGGCAGATTCTCTAATACACACTTAGACACTGATGACCTCAGCTGTTGAGCGTCTGTTACTTATGTTATTGTATTATACTCAACTTAAAAAAAAAAACTTCGGAGAAGTAAAAAACTTCGTTCTGTGCTAAATTCAAAAACTTGAGGCGACTGTATCTCAAGATTATAACTTAAAAAAAAAGAATTTCGAGGCAGACAAGAAATTGAAATCCAACCTCGAAATTCTGTGCTTATAAAAGCTACAAGACCAACAGTAAAAAAAAATGCAAAGACGACGTTCGCATAACTCCTTTAGTTACCACTAAAAAAACGCCGTCTGTGCACTTTTTTTTGCTGTTGGATTTCAATTCGTTGTCTGCCTCGAAATTCATTTTTTTTCGACGTCTTAGGCACAGAATTTCGAGCTTGATTTCAATTTCTTGTCTGCCTCGAAATTCTTTTTTTTTTAAGTTATAATCTTGAGATCCAGTCGCCTCAAGTTTTTGAATTTAGCACAGAACGAAGTTTTTACTTCTCCAAAGTTTTTTTTTAAGATTTCGCGTCTTTTTCCAAAGTGTGAACATTATTTTTATTTTTTCTCCAAAATAAACATATGTGCATATAGATAATAATGTTTAAAATGTAAATAAAAAAAGGATTGTTTGAAAATCCAATTTCTTATTCACGATAAAAATATATATTGTTTAAACTGCGAACTAATAGGTTTTTTTTGATCGATGTAACTTACACTTACTTAAAATAAAAAAATAAAAATATATGGGAAATATATTATATACCTATAATATATAAATATGAAGTGGAAATAAAATGAAGTAGAAAAAAAAAATTTCCAATGATATTGGTGGGAATCGAACCCGAGACCCTGCCATTACTGGCCTTACGTCTAACCGTTCGGCCACCGGGCGATCACAGTATATCGCTATTATTGTCGTATAGAAGTAGCACTAGATTATATGGGTGATACGAAAAATTGGTAAGACGAAAGTCATGTGGTCACAGAACTATAAAACTTGGAAAGTGGCCTCTTATATACGGCGTTATATGAGAGAGAGGCAAAATCAATGTATAAGAATCTGTTAGAAATTCGTCGGGCGGTTGGGCGGAGGTGCGCTGATTTGCTTTTATGATGTGAATTTTTATTATTTGTTTTATTTTATGTCCGGAATTTAGCACAGAAAAGAATCTCTAACGAGATTCTCCGATAATAAATAAAATAAATTTAATAATCATGATCACTCAATTGTATATATAGAAAAGAAACGAAACGGTTGATTTATGAGTCAAAATTTTTTTATTGTAGGAAGACTACGTTTCGACACCTGTTTTGGTGTCTTCCTCAGGTCTATAAGAAAATAAATAATTAATACATATAATAGTTAAAACTTAATTATACATTAGTAATAAAACATAATCAAATATACCTTTAATTAAAAGACATTAATTGACCATCACATCACAAATTCTAATTCATACTTTACTTTAACAACGATCGCAATAAACTTGATCTAAGTATTACATTCTTTTAAAACATTATAATTATGACATAATATAGAACTGTAGATAATACCAACATTAAATAGTTATTTAATTTACACCATTAGTTAGTTCATGAGTTTTTTTAAATTTGTGATAAGAGGGAAGTAGGTTTTTGCCAATTTATTAGCATCATCTTTTATGTTAATAGGATTTTTTTGCAAATTAATGTGGAGCATTTCTGAAAAGATGCGTCGATGCCAATTAGGTTCATTATCTAATATGTCAATATTATCGAAATCAAACTTATGTTTATAATTCAAAATGTGATTCGAAATAACAGAAGAACTGGTATTTCCGAATCTTCTACAAAGTCTTTGGTGTTCAGAAATACGTACACTAACTTGGCGTTTGGTTTCACCTACGTATGAAGCATCACAATCACAACAATTAATTCTATATACCACATTGTTAAGTTTGCATTTTTCAGTCTTGTCTTTTCCTCTTTTTATAATACCAGAATAGTTCTTAATAACCGGTATGGTTTTAATATGATATTTTTTAAGCTTTTTTGATATGATGTCATAAATTTTATTTAAAAATGGAATGCGTATGTAAATAGGGCGTTTGTCATTTTCATTAATAGGAACCAATGAATTACCAATTTTATTACCCTGATCATTACAGTTGGTGGTGTTATTAATAGAGTTGACTTTATTAAATAGTCTCTTTTTAATATGAAATTTAATGAATTTTTCTGGATAATCATTAAGTAAAAGACAATTATGAACTAATTGTAAATTTTTTTCCCAAAAACATGGGTGTGAAAGAAGTAGAACTTTATCAACCAGAGAATAGACAATACCTCTCTTTTGAGTAATAGGATGATCAGAATTAAAATTTAAATATCTATGTGAAGAAGTAGGTTTATGAAACCAATCAGTAATGACTCTATTATCTTGTATAATAATCGTCATATCTAGGAAACTAAGTTTATTATCCGTTTGAATTTCATATGTGAATTTGAGTCTATTATCGTAATTGTTAAAAACCTCCAACATTTCTTGGATTTTGTCTTTAGGAATAATAGTAAAAATATCATCCACATAACGTACATAAAAAAGTGGTTTGAAACTCAATGACTCAATACAATCTTGTTCTAAGTCGTCCATTACTAAATCAGCGAATTTAGGAGAAATAGGAGAACCCATAGGCGTACCATATGATTGTTTATAAAATTTGTTATTGAATTGGAAAAATGTGTTGTTCATTAGAAATTCAATGGATTCCGTTAAATCAGTAAAGTCGATGCCAATTTTATTTCTAATAGTGACAAATCTTTTCTCTATGGATTTCAAAACCAAATCTGAACTAATATTAGTAAAAAGAGAAGTCGCATCAATGCTAAGCATAATATGATCATCAGGAATAATTAAGTCATTAATTAAACGTACTAAATCTAAGCTATTTTTGATGTGTGATTTCGGTTTAGATGTACAACTCTCTAAAATATCATTAACAGTTTTTGCGAAAAAATAAGTAGGCGAATTAATAAGCGAAACAATAGGTCTTAACGGAGCCTCATCTTTATGAATTTTTGGTAAGCCATAGATTTTAGGTAGCATTGTGTCAGTTTGAGTAATTGAATTTGGATGTAATTTTTTTGTGAAATACTCACTATCATTCCATTTTTTCATAATATTATGTGTATCAACCTGAAGTTGTTTCAATGGATTCTTATTTAACATTTTATAAGTGGAAACATCTGAGAGTAGTGATTCCATTTTTTTATTGCGATCGTTGTTAAAGTAAAGTATGAATTAGAATTTGTGATGTGATGGTCAATTAATGTCTTTTAATTAAAGGTATATTTGATTATGTTTTATTACTAATGTATAATTAAGTTTTAACTATTATATGTATTAATTATTTATTTTCTTATAGACCTGAGGAAGACACCAAAACAGGTGTCGAAACGTAGTCTTCCTACAATAAAAAAATTTTGACTCATAAATCAACCGTTTCGTTTCTTTTCTAAATAAAATAAATCGTGACTTGACGATTTGCTCGCTCGTTCTTTTCCAGTCAGCTGTCCATCTGAAGTTTTCCGTCTGAATCGGTGTTAAATCTAAAACCGTAATTTTTGACCCTCCGAAATTAAAACATTTATTTACTGTTTTAACCATTTACAACAAACCACCCTATAGACATACAATATGCTAATTTTAATATTATGCGTAGACAACAGACATTTACGTAATGTATTTTATTGTTTTTAAAGTAATACTTTTTAGTTTGTAGCAGTCCAGAGTTTTCAGAAATGAAAATTGACAAGTGGCGTCACATCCTAAGAAAAATAAATATTATGACTGTATTTTGTATAGCATCCACTAAGAACATATTTTGTTCTCTCAAAATTAGAGAATTTAATTCTGTGCTGATAATTAAAACAAAATATGCTAGCACCTATGAAAAAAAACAAAAAAAACTCTGATCGCAATGCCAAACTCTGCCGACAATACGGTATTTTTGCTAATGCAAAGTGGCCTTTATTATGAGAACTTTAATTTGTTTTTGAATAAAATAAAATTTGTAACCCCTTAATACTTCCATTCAAATATTTTATTCTCAATTGTAATATTATTGTCAATCCAACATTTGCACCTAATTATATACACCCTTCAAGGTCCAAGGAGTAAATCCGTATCCGAAAACAAGTGTTTTAATAAAATTTTATTTGACCAGCCTTGTCGGACCGATATTTTAAAATTTTAGAAGAATATTTTGATCTTTAAGGATTAATTTTCAATTTTTAAAAATTCAGAAATAAAACTTTTGGTAAATTTGGGCCCAAAAAGTTTTTCAATCTCTAAATACTACCCGTTAAGACCAATTTTAAATAGAACCCGCCGTCCGACAGACGCCAATATGGCAAATGCACTAAAAAATAAAAGTTACATTTAGTTCAGTGTCAAAAGGCACGTTCTAGGTGAAATTATGTAAATGTATGATAACAATAAACTATGCTCTGCAGTATTTCTGATTCTGTATGCAACGCATAGACTGTTAGCCATTTTTCCTGTTAAAAGTGTAAATTATGAAAAATGCGTAGCTTTTCACCGTATTACTCTTAAATGACGTCCACGCCCCCCGATATAAGCTAAACTGAAAACATTGGTGCGTTTGTGTCGGTATCTTGTTTGAGAAACTGTATGCGACTCGGGTAGTAGTTGCGGTTCGGCTGGATAAAAATCAATAGCAACATAAGAAGAAGACGCGTCCCCGGAAGTTAGAAAGTGAGACGGAAATGAAGTGAATGAATTTGTCTGTGTATATATTTAAGTGTGAACTGCTCAACTTAAAACGCATACGTTAATTTGTTTTCATGTACTTTGATTAATGCCACTGCTGTTCTTTATTTAAAATTTTAATTAAAGTACGCACCTATTCTCTGAGAATAATTATTATACTGCGCAGAACTTTTATAATAAGTATACAAAACTGTTACTTATGTCACCGAATAATTAACAGTCAAGAGTTATATTATTAAGCATAATATAGCTGTGGCCATTAGTAAAAATTTTGCCGTGTGCAAACTTAATTCAAGAATTACAAGACGCGACAATTCATTTATATCATGTGTAGTCGCAGCCGAATTTGACAGCTTTACAAGGTGACTAGCCGTTGTTTTATAAAAAAATAAATTCAGACATTTCTTGGCTTAGAAGTACTACCCAATCGATTTTATTAAAAAGTTAATTTGAAATAATTTAATATTATTTATTTCCCAGGAATGCATTGGGAACTGCAGTTTTTAAAAGTTTTTCATTTTTTGTGAACCCATCGCAGTAGTCTCCTCTATAAATTAAATATTCAATTCAAATATTTAATTGCAACCCGCCGTACGTCTCTGTACAGTTAACATATTGATAATAATAATTTCCTTTATTCCATATTGCTAGTTACAGCGTAGATAGCGTCAATAGGATTTAAAATATCAATAAAACATTAAATATTAAGGTATTAAATAAATTGTAAAATCTATATACTAAAATTCTTAAAATCTATTTTATAAAATTCATCTAAGTTATAAACTGCATAACTCATTAAAATCTTTTTCATTTTTTGTTTTATTTTCAATACATCTAGTTTTATTATATCTAAGGGAATTACATTACATATTTTTACAATATTGTTGTATGGACACTCTTTTACTACTGAAAGATTACTCTTTCTGAGATCTAGCATTTCTCTACCTCTAGTATTGTGCCCATGTACTAGATTTCTTTTACTAAAGTAATTGTTGTTTTTTTTAAAAAAATAGTATGCAGTTTATAACGTAGATGCTACACAACGTTAAAATATTTAATTTCTTAAAAAGAGGTCTACAAGAGTGCGTAGGATGTACACCTGCAATAGTTGTGACAATTTTTTTTTGTAGTATGAATACCTCTTTGACATTGACTGTGTTACCCCAAAAAATTATACCATATTATGTTAGATGGCTTTCTACATATGCATGGTATGCTGTTAGTAAAGCATCGGTGCCTATTACATGCCTTAAATTACAAATTATATAAAACTATTTTGATAGTTTATTATTTATGTATTTGACATGATTTTTGTAATTCATATTACAATCCAAATGAACTCCTAGGAATTTAACCGACTCTTGAACACAAATATTGTTATTATTATTTAAAAGAACATTCTTTTCACAGTCACCATAGTTGCCGACCCTAAACATTTGGGTTTTTTCTATATTTAAAACTAACTCATTGTTTTCAAACCAGTTTGAGATAAAAGTCATAATATTATTAATTTTAAATGTAAGTTCGTTAAAATTTCTCATTTTTACCATTACGCAAGTGTCGTCAGCAAACTGGTAAGATTTTTCTGGAATTTTTAGGGGAAAGTCATTTGTATATAAAATAAATAATATCGGTCCCAGAATCGAACCCTGGGGTACTCCCCTTTTGACACTTTGGCACTGTGAATTTAGATTTTCAATTTTATTATTTTGTTCATTTCTATATTTTATTTGCACTTGTTGTTTCCGGTCACTTAAATAGGATTTAAATAGTTCCAATGGGATATCTCTAATGCCATATAGTTTTAGTTTTTCTATTAGTCGCAGATGACTAACACAGTCAAACGCTTTTGATAGGTCTAATAGAAGTGCAACTGCTGGTTCCTTATTATTCCATGCCTCATACAATTCCTCAGTAACTTCGAAGATAGCCTTAGTAGTAGAGCCTCTTTTCACAAACCCATTTTGTTGCTTGGAAATTATATTATATTTATTAATATAGTCCGTCAGTCTTTTGGCAATTGCTTTTTCAAATATTATAGTAATGCTTAGCGATATTGATATTGGACGGTAGTTATCTAATTGTGTCTTATCACCTTTATTTTTATAACATGGTATGACTGTGGCTGTTTTTAGCAAACTAGGGAATATTCCAGTTTCAAAAACATTATTTAATATGAAACAAATTGGCTCAGCAATGTAGTAGATAGAGGCTTTTAACACTGATATTGGGATATTATCCCATCCTGCAGATTTTTTATTTTTCAAAGATAAAGAAATATTTATAATTTCATTTGGATACGTTGGGAATAAGAACATGCAGTAGTCACATAAATTTAGTGTTATTGGGTTATTATTTGGTTTTATACTTAAATTGTCAGTTATATTTATGAAATAGTTATTGAAACTATTTACAATATCATATTTTGTAGTGCTATTATCAGTAGGGTCCCTTAATGCATCAATTTCTATAACTGATTTTTCAGTGTACTGATTGCTGTTACTTCTAATTATGGACCAAGATGTTTTCATTTTATTGTCAGATTGATTAATTACCTGCTTATAATACCCCCGTTTTGCTTCCTTAACGACTTTTTTAAATATTAAAGCACATTTTTTATAATATAAAGGCCCCCATACACCTCGTTCTTTTTTGGCAGTTTTCATCGTCACGATAAAACACGTCGGTCAAAACCGAAGTGTATGGGCAAAAACTGTCGATGAAACACGGCAGTTTTTTTATCTGCCGAATCTTGATTTTAAACACGACGTGTTTGCTGGTTGTCGTTTTAAATCGTAATGTGTGGCGCTTTCCGATAAGAATCGACGTGTTTATTCAGTGGTGCGACGTACAGCAAATAAGTCATATTAATTAAATGATTGTAATTAGTTTGAGTATTGATTTATATTTTAACCGTTTTAGTGCTAAGCAATTTTGACAAAAATAAATGAAAATTGCTATAAACATATTGATTAATTTAGAGGAAAAAATAATGGTGTCAAATAAAACACTCTAATTTAGACAAATATCAATCAATTTTATTAATTATTTTTGCATTATATTGTTTATTAATGTTTATTAAACATAAAATAATATCAATATTATTGTATTTTCCATCAAAGCAGATCGTATTATTGATGCCACGACTTCAGAAAAACTGAACGAAACTACGCCTCTGTGTGGATATGGCCGTTGTTCGTGTTTAAATTAACCGTACAGTTTTACCCGTGCGGTTAAAACTGCCATAAAAGAACGAGGTGTATGGGGATGGCCGTTGTTCGTGTTTAACCGTACAGTTTTACCCGGCGGTTAAAACTGCCAAAAAAGAACGAGGTGTATGGGGGCCTTTACAAAAGTGCCTCAGTATCTATATTTTTTTTTTTTTTTTAATACCAACACCAATGGCTTCAGAGGCATAGCCTCATGTACCAGCACTAATTCCTATTCCCATTGCAAGCTCATATTACGCTTACACAGACAAATTATTGAAAGCACAAAATTCATTTAGCAAATCATAAATTTCAAAACACCCCGATTGTAGAACATAGCAAATGCTGAAAGGAGATACCAAACCTTTTCCGATTAGATTCTTATGCAGTTCGTCGCAGTTATTTTTTTTACACGCAAAGAAAATGTGATTAAGATCACCAATCGAGCTATTATCGCATTCGCAGGCCGGACTTTCCCGAACACCAATACGAAACAGGTGTGAAGGGTAAGAAGCATGGCCTAATCGCATTCTAATTATTTGAATTATACTTTTTCTGTTTCTATTATAGTGCTGAAACCATGGTGTCTTTGAAGGCACCGGCTGTATCGCAAAACAGTGGCGACCCTTTTCTACAGTGATCTCTTTCCAGAAATGTTTCCACTCATTATATGCTGCATCTTTTGCAGCGGCAATTAGGTCACTAGAAGGTATTGATAACATAGTATCGCCATACTGTATTGCTAGTTTCGCGAGCGAGTCAGCTTGAACATTTCCGGCAATATTGCAGTGTCCTTTTAGCCATACTAGGCGTATGATTTTTCCCATGTCTTGTAGTTCAATCATGATATCTATTATTTCGTTGATGATGTAGGACTTGCGCCATTGCTGATTTTTTATAATTTCAATACTGCTTTTTGAATCGGAAAAAATTGTAATGTTATTGTTGGATACATTTTTGCAGTATGATAAACATTCCTTTATAGCGATCAGTTCGGCAGAGAAAATAGATACTATATTATTTAATTTAATAAGACCGCAATATTTATTTTTGTCGTCATAAAAAGCGCTACCAGTACCAGTATTCATCTTGGATCCATCAGTATATAAATGATGAGTGTTGGGCCACATATTTTCGATTTGATTTAAAAATAAGCGCGTTTTTGTAACCATCGAGAACGAATGATCCATAAATGGGAAACTAACATTTGTGAACGCCAACGGTGAGAAGTTCATACTATATCTGTGTGTAAATTGACTAGGTTTATTTCCATGACACATTAATTCATGATAGGGGATGGAATTGTTATAACTTATCATGAATAATGGAATTTTTTTATGATCCCAATAAGTCGCCGACTCGATTTTGTTTTTTAGGATGTTTAAATTGTTTGTTGTATTGTCAAAAAAATTGGATAGTCTTTTGATTAGGAATTTATCACTTATCGATTGCCTCCTGATATACAGCGGCATTTCACTAGCTTCGGTTAATAACGCATTTGTCGGTGTGCTTTTCATTGCACCAATACATACTCTAATTGCCCGGTACTGGCATCTGTCTAATTTTATTAATACCGAATTACTAGCTGAACCATAAAAGATACAGCCATAGTCAAATATTGACCTTACGATGCTTTTATAAATTAATAATAATGTATTTGGATCGGCACCCCACCACACACGGGTTAAACATCTCAGTAGATTGATAGAGCTTTCACATTTATTAATTATGTATTTCACATGTGGTACCCAGGTAAGTTTACAGTCAAGAAGTAATCCTAGATATTTCACTACTGCTTTAATCGGATAACGTTGATTCATTAGCCTCACATGTGAAGGCAATAACGATATTCTGTGTCGTGTAAAAATGGCTACTTCAGTTTTATTAAAAGATAAGGTTAAACCATGGGTAACAAGCCATGCATTGATAGTATATAATGCGTCATTTAATTTATTCACACACTCGTTAAATCTATTACTTGAAGTATAAAGACAAACATCATCCGCGTATTGAGTAATTTGTATACGTGGACTAAAGATTGTTTCCAGATCGTGAGTATATATAATGTATAACAATGGACTAAGAATACTTCCCTGAGCCAACCCTTTCCATGACGTCATAGGACCATAAACTTTGTTACAAGAATGTATATACAGGACTCGCTCTTTGATTAAATTTATGATTGTACTACAAAAGTTAACGGGTAGCCCTAATTGTATAAGCTTGTTACTCAGAATTTTTACATTGACATTATCATAAGCACTCTTAGGTCTAGTTTATATGAGAGGCGTTCAACGCGCGTTGGCCCAACGCGCGTTTACAGCTTCTATACAATTGTATAGGACTGTTTATATGATAACGCGCGTTCAACGCGCCACCAACGCGCGTTATCATATAAACAGTCCTATACAATTGTATAGAAGCTGTAAACGCGCGTTGGGCCAACGCGCGTTGAACGCCTCTCATATAAACTAGGCCTTAATATCCAAAAATATGCATAACATATAATTATTATCACTGAAGGTCTTATGAATGTCAGTGATTAACGTTAGCATGTTATCTGTTGTGCTCTGATTTCTACGGAATCCTGTCTGTGTAACAGGCATTAACGAATGAGACTCAAGCCACCAAATAAGTCGTTCGTTTAAAATTCTTTCAAATGTCTTTTTCACACACGACGATAATGAAATGGGTCGATATGACTCTGGACACTCTGGGTCTTTTCCTGTTTTAGGGAATAAAAGAACTATGTGATCTTTCCATGCATCTGGGAATTTCTGTAGGGCAATAAACCTATTAAACAGGTTTAAGAGAAGATTTTTGAAATTCTGTGGTAGATTATTGATCATGCAGTATTCAATGTTATCACGTCCAGGGGATGTATTGGAATTTTTCTTTAACGCTTTACTGAGTTCAGCAGTCGATATTGGCTGATTTAGAAAATGATTATTTTCGCTGTTTGCGTGTTTCGTTTGAAAGAATATCTTTTCTGGGGTAGAACTTGGGCAAAGAATATTTGCAATATTTTCAATTAAATTTGTGGGTATATGCACTTGTTTATTATTTACGTTAATAGAGTGTTTAATGGATCTTACTTTATTCCATATATCCTTAATCGGTATGTCCGGTGTGATAGATTCGCAGAAATTGCGAAAACTTTCTTTTTTCTTTTTCCGAAAAATAAGTTTACATTGAGCACAAACCCTATTATATTTAATGAAATTATCTGTGGACGATACTCTTTTATAATTTTCATACGCCTGGTCCCTTTTTTCCTTCATTAGTTGACACTCATCATCCCACCAAGGGCATTGTTTTTTTTTCTTTTGTTTACTACTTATGATTCTATTTACAGGAATACATTTATCAGCCGTTTCAGAAATAACTTTAATGAAATTAGAATATGCTATAATTGGATCAATTATGAACATTTCTTGTATATTGACACTTGATAACATTGATAAGAAGTTATCCCAATCGGCCTTATTTGTTTTCCACCTTCTATGCGATTTTATATGAATGGGGTCCGGTGGTTTTAGTAGTAAAGTAATAATAATCGGTAAATGATCTGAGCCTAGGGAACAATCGTCAACTGCCCATTCTGTAATCAACGCTATACTGGCAGTTGCAATTGAAAGATCAACTGGAGACGGGTTTCTGTCTGGAGCTATTATTCGGGTGTTAGATCCATCGTTCAACACAACTAGGTTAAAATTTTCAATAAAGTCCATAAGAGCTGAACCTTCAAAATTTTTAACACAACTACCCCATAACTCATGATGCGAATTAAAATCCCCATTGATGAGATATGGTCCGTCAAATTGTGCAAATATATTTGCCCACTGATCGCTCGTACAGTGGTGATTTGGTGCACAGTATGCACACACTATAGTAAAGTCATGATCAAAATTCAATATTTTGGCAGCACATATTTGGATGTCTCTAGAATGGGTGTCAATTTTTATTTCCATATATCTAATACTATTTTCTAATAAAATAGCCGAACCTCCTTTTCCGTCATGTCTGTCTGATCGTATTAAATTATAACCGTTAAACCTGTAATTCAATTGTGACTTAAACCAAGTTTCTGTTATGCATGCTATATGGATCTGTTTATCGAACAAATAATTTAGCAGTGTGCCTTTGTTTGAGGATAGAGATCTAGAGTTCCAATTGAGAATATTGATGTTATCCATTATTTGGAGTATTTAACAAAGAGTCTCTAATATAATTTTTAATACCCTCATCATTTTTTATATTTTGCTCCATTATATTTTTAATTATGCCATAAATTGCTTCAATCATTAATCCATTATCACTAACTGTTTCATTAATTATTGGTTTATGTTGAAATCTATAGGGATTCAATGGCAACGGCGCTGCCGGTAATAAATTTTGCCGAGGATAAGACATTGTAGTGGGTCTTGAATGGTTTTGATTACCTAAATTAACTTTTGATTTAATGTTGTTATTATTAATAGCAAAGCTGGTTTTGTAACCAGTACTACTGCGATTTTGTACCGCCGCACTATCATTGGATTTGTTTTGACTAGAGATCACATACTGATTTCGATTATTACTTATATCTGGAAAAGCGTTATTATCATTAATATTGGGTGTTGGTTTGCGTGCTGCTGTAATTGCAAAGGAATTGCCGGTTTCAAAATTAGTTTTGGCTTCAGAGTAAGTCATATTATTTTCAGCCATCAGCAATTTAATCTTCTTTTGTTTAATTAATTCGGGGCAACTATTAAAATTAGACGCATGGTTTCCCTTGCAATTGACACAATTGTAATCTAAAGCATCGCCTACTGTACAGTCTCTAAAGGAATGTTCCCCTGCACACTTTGAGCATCTAACTTTGCCCTTACAGTTAGCGCTGACATGTCCAAATCTCAGACACTTATAACACTGCAACACTCTTTGAACATATGGCGCTACCTCACACCTGATTCTATATAAATAAATATAATTCGGTAATGTTTGACCCAAAAATTTTAATAGCACTGTTTGTGTTGGAATCAGTTTTGAATCTACTTTCTTAAAGATTCTTTTAGCTTCCTTAACTTCAATATCTGATTCTATAAGATCTAACAGTTCATTATCATCTATGTCAACATCTACAGATCTTATAACCCCCTGCCTGTACAATATATGATTTGGTATATAACATTTCAAATTAAATCTTTCTGAGAAGTCGGATTTTAATAAATTATTGGCAAATTCCCCATTGGAAAATTCAATACTAATTCTATTTTTCCCAATTGACTTTATATCTAGGACTGCTCTACTGAAATTTGTAAAATAATTGTGTACTTTTCTGCCAACAGACATTGGATGTAGCCTCCCTATGTTACCATCGAGACTTTCAGTATAGATAATATAGGGGCCCTTATCATTTTTAGAAAACATAATACTATCCCGTTTTTGTTTATTTTTATCTATGGAAATATTTTTATTAACACTATCGCCTCGTGTATTATTGTCATTGCACTCTTTACTATGAATACGAACATCATGACTACTCTCTCTAGACATGTTGTTCGATTCAAAAAGCGAAGTAGACGGTTGGGAACGAGATTCATCACAATCCATTACAGTCGATGTTTTATCTGTATTTTGTTGAATTTCTGCAGATAATTGTTTTTTAATTAAATTAATTTTACCTTTATCCTTATTAATTCTACACGATTTTCTGATTGGAGTTGCAGTACAAAAACCTGATTTACGTTTAACTTGTTTGTTATTACTGTTTTTAATTTTACCACTTGATTTAACCTCAGGATCATCTGGATCCAACCAATCCTCATCCTCTCCATCAGATTTGGAGGCCATAATGGCCTAAAAAATTATGTACAACTTATTACTACCTTTTAAACCACCACCGAAAACACTTTAGACACTAAACAACTTAAAACAAACCAAAATATTATAACACAAAATAGTTAATATTGAGAAAACACACTATGCGTACACACTCGATGCTTGTCAAAGCGAGAATGAGTATCTATATTATTCTTACGTAATATCACAATTCGTTCATACAATTCTCTTTTTCTAAGACTTGAAACTTTTATGCCTTTTGTAATCCATTTATTATTTTTATTTTTATTATCATTAGTTTTTTATAGTTTTTTCAGGAAAGGTGACGCCGAAGTGATAGTTTAAAATGTTAAAAAAGTGTTCAAAACTTTTTTCAGGATCAGTTTCCTTGTATACTGAAGTCCAATCAGCTTTAGCCATACAATCGCTGAATAGTTCTATTTGTTCATCAGTAATAGGCCTTACTTTTTTAATTATACGTCTTTGTTTGACGGTTAGTTGAGTTTCAAAGACGATAATTTCGTGGTCCGTCAAATCAGATGACTGAACGCTTACATTATATTGTTGGTTATTATTAACAAATATATTGTCTAGACATGATGACTTGTTCAATCCAATTCTCGTAGGTATGTAATTTTACAAATGAAATTATTTTCCGGAGGCATATTGATTTATTTTGCACTTTTCTTTAAACTAAATTATATAACTAGGAACCATCCATTTCAAAAAGGCTTAAAACTTATCAAAATCAAACCAACCATTTCAATTTTTTACTTGTTATTATTGACATCGTAAACTGAGGAAAAAAAATTTACTTAATTTTACACCATTTTATAATTGTTTTTTTCCTAGACAACTTTAAATGGAGGTAGGTGTGTGGCGCGGATAACATCGCTTAGAGTCATCTGAAATAAATAAATTATTGTTCCGCAGGCTTGTGGCTCTATCCCGTACAAGATATAAACATTTTTATTAATAAATAACAAAATAGCAGACTTAAAAAATCGTGATTTTGTCATTAAAAATCGGTGAAAAAAAGAGAAATTATTTTTATAATTCTAGTACCGGGCGGAACTATTGTGTACAATACCCTGTTAAAAATGAAAGTAATCAGTTACATAAAATTGTTTCAATCACCCGCGCTGCCTACAAAAAATGTTGGTTTGTGAAAAACGCGTTTAAAGTTTTGACTTTCATACATTACAAAAAAATAAAAATGTATACTTACACACGTTCAAAAACGTGTTAAGGCTTGAAATAGTTCGTACAAAAATGACTGATGGCTCATTGGATTCGGAATGACGTCTAGAAAAATGTATATTATTTTATCAGCACACACGAAATTGCAAAAGTTATAAACAAATTAAGATGAAAGAAGAAAGACATTTAATTTTTTGCTAATATCTCAAAAACTACAAAGGATACCCAAAATAAGAAAAAAAAAAATATTCTTAAAGAGGAGGAAACTTCCTATACAAAAGTCCCATCTCCGGGACTCTATCTCAATTACCTATTTATAGTTTTCATTTAACGTTGAAAATAGGGTTTCGCGCGGTCGTTACAACTCGAGCGCACAGTCGTTTTGAGAGAGTACAACACCTATAATTATTTTTTTATAGTATTAATAACAATTAAAAAATTTGAATAAATTATGGTGTTATCTTAACACTTGTAAGAATAAAGTTCCGTTGAAACAAAAATTTTAAAATTATTTTTAAAAAAAGTGACGCTATTGTTAAGGAAGTTCTCTCGATACTAATGTTAAAATTGATAATTGATGAATTGTCGGAGATATATGCTTGTAAAATTGACGAAAAATACATGGACGCTTATGGCGGACACATGTGTCCCGTAACTTTTGGATTTTTCTTGAGATTTAGCAACCAATAATTATAGTTAAAAAGTATCTATAAATAAATTGAAAATTTTCCGAAAATTTTGATATGCGTAAAAATTAGAAAAATGAAGTCAAACTTTTCAATTTTTTCAATTTACCATTATAGAGAAAATGATAAAGTAACACTGTATAGTGTATAGAATAGCTGATTGTATTACGAAAACATAATGCTTTTTGACAAAATACTAAAGTCATTTAATTACATGTTTATTTTAATAAAGATTTTTTATGCTTCATATATTTTTGTTATCTTAAATTATGATTTAACATATTATTTTAAATAACTGAAAGAATTAAAAAAATCAACAACTGTTCCGCGAGAACTTCCTTAACTAATTTTTTTCAAAAAACCGTCTTCACTGACAACAACAAAAAATGTTTCATATTTCGGTCTAAAATTTTTACAGGATTTAGTCTAAGAAAATTAGTTTCAGAATCGTCGATCAGACCAAATAATTCATGTAGTTTTGAAAGTTGCTACAGTTATTCCTAAAGGTGTCCAGATGAACAGATGAATATACTAAAAGCCCCCGAGGGAGGGAAACGAGCCGGCGGTGGGGGAGGGGGGAAAGGTCTCTTTTTCAAGGTTTTTGCTTGTGACTCGAAAACTATTTATAATTTCTCTTTAGTGACTTCTACATTAATTATCTACATTAAATTTCCTATAAATTATGTCTAAACATTTTTACTGTACGATCAATACTTTAGGAGATACAGAGTATTAAAGGTGATAAAAATAAGAAACTAAATCGTTTTACAAATTTTAATTCTGAAAAATTAAACAAACTTTTTTATGCCGACTTATCATTTAAATTGTGTTTCATCTTCATCATCTTTATCATTAACATCGATGAGGGCTCCATTAGTATAAGCTCCTAGGCAGCCGTTACAGATAAGACTACACTTAATGTCGCTTTTCGGCAACTGCATTTTCCAGAACAACAACTTTTACATCGGCAAAAAATTGAACTTAACAACGCGTCCGGAGCAGGAGGATCCAAGGTCGTGATTGGTTTTAAGTTTCCTCGACTCTTCGCTTCCAACCCCATATTTCAGGAGACAGTTGGTTCCCAAGCCACTCCTGTACTTGATGGAATACTCTGTTTTATCGAAATAAAATTAAATGTAAATTTGAAAACTAGTGAGACGGTTATTGATGGTGGCTTTCTTTTGCACCGTACCAAGTGGCAATTGGGCTCCTCTTACTCAGATATATATGTGATCAGTACATAAATTATGTAAAATATCATTACGGGCCACCTTCTACCGTAGTGTTAGATGGATACGATGACGTAAAAAATAGCACAAAAACATCTGAACAAAGAAGGAGGGCGGTGAAATCGTCTGTTGATATAAACATCAATCTCTCGATGAAGGTCACTGTTCAGCAAGAGAATTTTCTATCAAATACAAAAAAACAAGTCCCAACTGATTAAACTTCTGACAGAAAAAATGCAGGCTGCAAACATAGAAACACAAATAGCTGCAAGTGATGCTGACTGCACAATTATTCGCACTGCAATTGATAAAGCTGTAGACAATCTTGTGGTCACTGTTATTGGAGAAGATGTTGATCTTGTAGTCTTTCTAATGGCTCTTACTCCTCCTGAAAAAGAAATATTTTTTGTCAAACCGGGAAGAGGAAAAGTGGAAACCAAAATATTTTCCTCCCAAGAACTTCAAAAACATTCATTTTGCGTTTCTACTCTCTTTCTGCATAGTTTCAGTGGGTGTGATACAACCTCAACTATTTACAGGAAGGGCAAAACATCAATTATCAAGATTTTTGATCAAAAGCCATTACTAAAGGAAATAGCAACTGTATTTTATGACCCAACATCAACTCCGGATGTTATAGCAGAAGCTGGAGAAAAAATGTTTCTTGAAGTATACCGAGCTATACTCAGTCTAAGATTAACAGACATCGATTCACAGTTTTTCTGAAATCTTGTACCAAGCCCAAACCGGATCTTTCTTCCCTCCCCCCTACCAAAGGGTCAGCGAAATATCACGCTTACAGAGTATTCCATCAAGTACAGGAGTGGCTTGGGAACCAACTGTCTCCTGAAATATGGGGTTGGAAGCGAAGAGTCGAGGAACCTTAAAACCAATCACGTCACGACCTTGGATCCTCCTGCTCCTGACGCGTTGTTAAGTTCAATTTTTTTCCGATGTAAAAGTTGTTGTTCTGGAAAATGCAGTTGCCGAAAAGCGACATTAAGTGTAGTCTTATCTGTAACGGCTGCCTAGGAGCTTATACTAATGGAGCCCTCATCGATGTTAATGATAAAGATGATGAAGATGAAACACAATTTAAATGATAAGTCGGCATAAAAAAATTTGTTTAATTTTTCAGAATTAAAATTTGTAAAACGATTTAGCTTCTTATTTTTATCACCTTTAATACTCTGTATGTCCTAAAGTATTGATCGTACAGTAAAAATGTTTAGACATAATTTATAGGAAATTTAATGTAGATAATTAATGTAGAAGTCACTAAAGAGATATTATAAATAGTTTTCGAGTCACAAGCAAAAACCTTGAAAAAGAGACCTTTCCCCCCTCCCCCACCGCCGGCTCGTGTCCCTCCTTCGGGGGCTTTTAGTATATTTTAGTATATATTATTACTTGTCGACTTTCAGACATAGACTGACTTTATTTCACAATCAACCATAGAGTTTTACATCGATCTAGTTACATTTTGATACAAAACGAAAAAGTACTGTTTACATAATAACATCCCCACTTATCAAAATAAACGTAAAACTATACGAAAAACAATCATTATTTGATTAAATTACACACAATAATTGAAATTATTAATATTTAAATTGGATTAACACCAATCATTCTCATAAATTTATAATGTTTTGCTGATAGCAAGCCTTTAGTTAATAAGTCGGCAGGCATTTCTTGAGTAGAAGCATACTTAATTACAATTAATTTGTTTTTAATAGCATCTCTAACATAGTGATAACGGACATCAATGTGTTTAGATCTATTAAGTGACTGTTGACCAGTTGCCAATTTCAAAGCACTTTGATTATCACAGTTCAATGTAATAACACATATTTGTCCAGAAATCTCATGCATCAAATTTCTCAAATAAACAGCTTCTCTAGATGCCTCCGAGAGTGCTACATATTCTGCCTCAGTACTAGATAAAGAGACTGTTTTCTGTTTCCTGCTTTGCCATGATATCACAGAACCAGACATAGTAAAGCAGTAACCAGTATATGATTTTCTATCTAAATTATCATTGGCCCAATCAGCATCAACAAAACCTTGTAATTCTACATTTTCCTTGCTATACTTTAAACAATATGTTTTTGTTTTCTGCAAATATTTCAGAACTCTTTTGGCATAACTATAATGATTTTTATTGTAACAATTATTAAATTGACTGAGATAGCTTACAGTATATGCTATATCAGGTCTTGTCAAAACTGCTAGGTACATTAAGCTGCCAATCAATCTTTGATAAGGAATATCTGTTACACATTTTTCAGATTTTTCAATGTTTAGTTTACATTCAATAGGCGTATCTATAGATCCACAATCAGACATGTCAAATCTAAGCAATAATTGCTCTATGTATTGTTGTTGATCTACAGTCACGGTACTGTGTTGCTTATCTACATTAACTCTCATACCTAAGTAACGTCTTACAGGACCTAGATCCTTTAGTTTAAATTCAGAACGCAGTGCAGTTTTCAACTTTTCTGTTTCCTGCACATTGTTTGAAAAAATCAAAAAATCATCAACATAAATGGTTATTATTATTTTAACATTATCATTAATTTTTCTGAATAGGCAAGGTTCAAACTTACTATTTTTAAACCCTAAGTTACATAAACAAGTTTTTACCCTTTCATACCATACTAAAGAAGACTGTTTCAATCCATAAATAGCTCTTTTAAGTTTTAAAACCTTCTCATTACTTTTATTTATAAAACCTTCAGGAATAGACATGTAAATATTTTCTTTTAAATGTCCATTCAAAAAAGCGGTTGCTACGTCCAGGTGATCAATGTTCATATCCCACTGTACACTAAGTGCAAATAGCATTCTCAAAGTGGAATGTTTCACAACGGGTGAAAAGGTGTCCACATAATCAATACCACGTCGTTGTGTAAACCCCTTCGCAACAAGTCTGGCACGGTAACGAATTTTGTCATTCACATCAAACTTTTTATTAAATACCCATTTACACTTCACTATAGGAACACCAGACGGAACATCGACGAGCTCCCATGCATCATTGTATTCAAATGACTGTAGCTCTTCTTGCATAGCATGTTCCCATTGTCCTGCTTCTGGTCCGTTCAGTGCTTCTGACACGTCAATCTGCTCAACTTCCGGAAAGACGCTAGAGACGCATATGTTATTGTAACCATAACGTTCCGGCATTTTCCTTATTCTCTTGCCTTCCAGAATTTCCTGATTTTCTTGAATCTCACTGGATGAAATGTCAGTTTCAATGTTTGATGAAACTAAGGTGTCATCACTATTTTCACTATCAGAACCTGAGTACACCGATGTGTTGTAACTTGAATTACTCAGAGATTCGTTCATTGAAGATTCCCCCACTGAATCTCTGTTCTCTTCATTCATTTCTGTTTCTTCATTTATTTCCGTGTTTTCGTTCTTTTCTTCCATCACAATAACATCTCTCTTTACTGTGACAACATTTTTTCTTGGATCATAAACTCGATAGCCTTTTACATTTTCTGAGAAACCTACAAGAATATATTCTTCAGCTTTTCTGTCCCACTTTAATCTCGTTTGTTTAGGAACGTGCACCATGACAGGGCTTCCAAACAGACGAATGTGACTCAAGTCAGGTTTCTTCGCATACCACGCTTCATAGGGAGTTTTATTTTCTAAGCTTGAAGTAATAGATCTGTTTTTTAGGTATACGGCTGTATTTGCAGCTTCAGCCCAGAACTTTTTTTTTAATTTTGCGTCAAATAATAAACATCTTGCCTTTTCTATGACAGTTCTATTGGCTCGTTCACAAACACCATTCTGCTCCGGTGTGTACGCAGTTGTTTTCTGATGTATTATTCCAGCTTTTGTCAAATAATTTTCCATTTCACCATCACAAAACTCGCCGCCGTTGTCAGTACGCAATATTTTTATTTTCTTGTTTTGCTGGTTCTCGACCATCGCTTTGAAATCTTTAAATTTTTTGAACACATCACTTTTATGCTTCAGGAAGTATATAAATGTCATGCGACTAAAGTCATCTACAAACAAAAGGAAGTATTGTGAGCCTGCAATTGATTTCGCTTCCATGGCACCACATACATCAGCGTGTATTATTTGTAGTGTCTCAGTACTCCGTTGACCCACATGTGAAAATGGTAATCTCGTCTGTTTACCTTCGCAGCAGATCACACATTTTTCTTTCATCATGTCGCTGGTGGCAGGATATGACAATCTATCAACAATTCCATTTTTCATTTTTCTTAAATCGCAACTGTTAATATGTGCTAGTCGCCTGTGCCACATGTCTGCGCTAGCTACCGCCGGTGCTGCTAGCATACAATTCTTACTTTTTATTTTCAGTTTGTAAACACCATTGGCTAGTTCTGCTGTCGCAACTAACTCTTTTTTCTTGTTGCGAATGTAACAGTGACCAGCTTCAAAAACAACGCTGTTTCCGTTTTTTATTAGCTCACTCACTGACAACAAGTTTGTAGTTAAGCTCGGCACGCATAACACATCTTTAACTGTGATGTCATAATTAAGTTCAGTCGTGATATCAACGTTTCCGGAACACACAATCGGCACCCTTGTTTCGTTCGCAATGATTATTTCAGATAAACTTGGCTTGTAATTTGCGTCATTTATCCACTTAACATTAGCCGTCATATGTGCACTAGCACCGGAATCCACGTACCATTCATTTTTTCCAAATGTCATATTCAAAAACACTGCACTGAAAGCATTTGACTGTTTGTTTTTCTGTAACAAAGGACACTTGTTTCTGTAATGACCATTTTGTTTGCATTTGTAACAGGTTATGTTTTTCAAGGAGGTTGTTTCGCCATTCTTGTTATTATTCGTGTCGTGGTTATTCCTAAGCGGTGGCTTTCTCGCAGCGAATGCAGCGCTACTGGAATCCGTATCGGTTAAACTTGAAACTTCCATATCTAATAACTTTGATTTAATGGCGTCAGCGGTGATCTGAATACCCGAGTGTTCAATCGCCATGATCATCGGAGAATATTTTTCAGGCAAACCTGCTAATAATAAAGATCCAATCCATTCATCGGTGATTGTAAATCCTGTACCTTTTAATCTCTGCGCTGTTTCAACAATTTGCGTTACATAAGTTGTCATAGAATCGCAGTTCTCTTGTCGTATTGAGATTAAATGTCGTAACAAGGTTATCTTTCTCGAAAATCCTGAGTCATCGAACATATTTTTCAATTTATTCCACAACTCTTCCGAACTCTTGGTTTCCTTGATATGTACATACAATCCAGGATCAATCGTCAAAATTAGCTTCGCTCTAGTTTTGTCGTCATCTGCAGATCTTCTTTCGGTACCGGCCACTGTCTTGATATAATGAACCATGCCTTCAAGCACCAATAAGTTTTCTGCCGCAAAACTCCAGTCGTCATAATTTTCTCGACCTTTTAATTTTGGCACACTGAATATAATTCGTGGTCATGTTCACGTGAAAGTACAACAAATATTTTAAACCGAAATTTTGAAAAATTTACTTAAACTTGGGATATTGCCCATAACCTATTATTACTTGTCGACTTTCAGACATAGACTGACTTTATTTCACAATCAACCATAGAGTTTTACATCGATCTAGTTACATTTCGATACAAAACGAAAAAGTACTGTTTACATAATAACAATCTGGACACCTTTAGGAATAACTGTAGCAACTTTCAAAACTACATGAATTATTTGGTCTGAATTTCTTAATTTTCCCAGGCTAATTCTCTAATATACACTTTCGAAATATGTAAAAAAAAATCGATTTACCGAAGTTCCAACATCAGACAACGTTATATATTAGTTATCGTGTCCATCGAGATAATAATTAATAAGAAAATCGCAGGAATGTGGACAAATAAATAGATTTATTAATGTACGACGTTTCGTCTATAGATTTAGACTTTTTCAAGTACAATAAAAATTTAAAACCTATAGACGAAACGTCGTACATTAATAAGTCTAATTATTTGTCCACATTCCTGTGATTTTCTTATTAACCAGAGATTTTTTGCTTATAATTCGCTCAATTTAAATCAGATCAGTTCGAAACATGTCTTAAATGAAAGTGGAGAATTTTTTACATAGATTTTGTATAATAGAACGTGTCAAAATAGTTTTTTTATACAGATTTATATGAGAAATAAGCTATATAATTTTTGACGTGATAATGTCTTATAAATTGATGAAACACCAATCTTATAAATTGATGAAACACCGGCTGCATGTACGAAAAAGTGTCACGTTCCGAAATCTGACCCGTTCCGAAATGTGTCACGTTCCGCCTGACTTAAATATGATATTCGAGCGGCAGACATTATCAACCGATTGAGATGAAAATTTGTATACACGTTTAGTTTGAATGACAATGCATGGTTAGCTGTGTGACGGCACTCTAAATCCAATATGGCGGACTTCTAAAGATGGCGGAAATGCCTTCGGTAATTTTGAAGCAGATATCATCAACCGATTGAGATGAAAATTTGTATACAGGTTTAGTTTGAATGACAATGCATGGTTAGCTGTGTGACGTCACTCTAAATCCAATATGGCGGACTTCTAAAGATGGCGGACTAATTTTATTATGCTTTCCTACAATATGGGTATCAAATGAAAGGGCTTGCTGAGAATAACTCGAAAAATAAATTGACGTCACTCTAAATCCAATATGGCGGACTTCTAAAGATGGCGGACTAATTTTATTATGCTTTCCTACAATATGGGGATCAAATGAAAGGACTTGCTGAGAATAACTCGAAAAATAAAGTGACGTCAGTCTAAAACCAATATGGCGGACTTCTAAAGATGGCGGACTAAGTTTTTTATGCTTTCCTACAATATGGGTATCAAATGAAAGGGTTTGCTGAAAATAACTCGAAAAATAAAGTGACGTCACTCTAAATCCAATATGGCGGACTTCTAAAGATGGCGGACTAATTTTATTATGCTTTCCTACAATATGGGTATCAAATGAAAGGGCTTGCTGAGAATAACTCGAAAAATAAAGTGACTTTAGTTTAAATCCAATATGGCGGACTTCTGAAGATGGCGGACTAAGTTTTTGACGTGATAACGTCTTATAAATTAATGAAACACCAGCTGCACGCACGAAAAAGTGTAACGTTCCGCCTGACCCTGTGCGTGTAAGCGAGAGCGCAGTAATGTATTATTAAATATGATATTCGAGCGGAATACGTTATCACGTAAAACTATCGTCCGTAAACTGACTTTACAGACAACCAATTTTATTTTTCTAACAAATCGTGAACTTGATTCGATTGACCTTGTCTGTTGTAATACATATAAAAATTAGAAGGTTGCGTATACACTGGGTATGTTCCTAAATATAATCCAGTATACTGACCAGTGCTATTGACGGCATGAATTCGACACCATAATTGTACTGATGTGCCCCCATTGTGTAGTGGTGAGACAGATGTGACGTAGCATAACCGGACGCGTGTGTCTGATGCACACGCGTCCGGTTAAATATTTATGAAGTTTTTCATTGTATTATTTGCTATTTGCAATCTCTGCTAATCAAAGTAAACAATTACTTTTGGTGGACGAGGGAAATAATAATACGCCAACGCGCTAATCAGTATATTTCGGAGCGAATCAACAGTATGGCGTCGATTCATGACGTCATTTACACTGGCCTGTATACTGGATTATATTTCGGAACACACCTCCTGTCTTAAAATAAAAACGAATGCATTGCCTTCTGAGAAAAATTAGGTGATCTCTTGTAATCAGTTTGTTGATGCGAATAGCGTAAGTTAAAGCGCTTATTAGCATTCGCTCGCTTTGTCTGTACGTCTGTAACTCTGTGAGTTACGTTTTTTAGGGTTTCGTACCCGAAGGGTGCTCAACGGGACCCTATTATTAATCCTCCGCTGTCCGTCCGTCTGTCTGTCAGCGGGCTGTATCTCAAGAACCGTAATAGGTAGAGAGTTGAAATTTTCACAGAGTGTGTATTTCTATTGCCGCTAGAACAGCAAATAATAAAAAAAAAACCAAAACTCCCAAAAGAGGAGCAAACTAAGTTTTTTGTTTATAATACGCTCAATTTAAATCAGATCAAATCGAGACCTGTCTTAAACGAAAGAGGAGAAAATTTTACATAGATTTTGTATAACAGAATTCGTCGAAACACATTTTTTATACAGCTTTATATACAAATATAATGTCTGTATTCAATTTTGTCTAATCCGCAGCATACACGGGGATTGCCTGTCTTCGTTTGTTGCATACTGTTTACTATGGGAATTTAAAAATTGCGAATGTTCTGTCTTAAAAAAAATTGCATTTGTTCAAAAACGAATGTCATTTCAAATATTAGTCAGTCTTTTGACATTAGTATTTTGTGAAATGCAACGATTTGGATAACTAATTAATTATTAGAACATATTACTTTGACAGATGCAAACGTCATTTTTTACATTTTTTACCATTCCAACACCATGAATGAGCGGAATGAAACCAAATTTCGAGAGGATGTTTGATATGTAAATATGAAGAGGCCTATTGTTTTTGAGAGACGTCAGCGCAAGCGCAAAAGAAATATATATTATAATGTTGTTTTTATAAGATAATAGTATACTTTTCATAACGGTTTATTATTTTATTTTACAGGAGTTTTGTTAAATAAATTTTTGAAAAAAATCGGCGCATGGGTATAAGAAATAGACTGTTTTTTATATAATAACGGTATACTTTTCATAACGGTTTATGTTTACAAAAGTTTTGTAAATTTTTTGGGAAAATTGCAGCATGCTCAAAAGAAATATATGCAATAACGTAGTTTTATATAATAATAGTATATATTTCATAATGGTTTATTATTCTATTTTAAAAGAAAGTTTTGTAAAAAGTTTTAGGGGGAAAGGAGGCGCATGCGCAGAAGAAATATTGGCTATAACATTGTTTTTATATAATAATGGTATATTTTTCATAATGGTTTATTATTCTATTTTAAAAGAAAGTTTTTTAAAAAGTATTTAGGGGGAAAGGCGGCGCATGCGCAGAAGAGATATGTGCTATAACATTGTTTTTATATAATAATGGTATATTTTTTATGGGTAAATGAGTGTCATGGTTGCCGTGAATAGTCGTGTGTTTAGTTAGTTCATTTAAATATAATTAATTCAAAAGTTTATAAGCTTGCAATTATAATATAATTCGTTATCATAAACATTAACGATATTAAAAACATTTTTAACGATCTAAAGTGCGGAAGCAAATATTTAAAAAGTTGAAAATAAGAAAAAAGTGTTGCAAAGAACAGCAGAGGTTAGGTTGCGAAGTGAGCTGTAGGTGCGCTGTCACAAGGAGGATAGACTTAGTTTAGGTTCGAAAAGTGTAGATTGATACTACAACTAAATTATCTAATCTATAAAAAAAAATAATAAATAAACTAAAATTCAAACGTTTTAATAACAAAATATAAACAGTGATAAATCAAAACAACAGAATGGAAAGTAGCAGTGAAGTTTTGAAAGCTTTAAAAGCAATGAGGGATAATATAAATGATAAGATTAAAGCTTTAAACGACAAACTGTAAGAAATCAATGGAAATGTCAATGAAAAGTATGATAACCTAAGTAAAGAATTTGGCCATTTAAATATAGAAACAAAGAACAAAGCAAAAGAATTGATAATATTGAAAGGGATTTGAAGAAAAAATATATTCTTTTACATGACGTCGAAGAATCGGAAAATAACTACTTCCAACTGGAAATTACAGTTTTAGAAATCATTAATGATGTCCTCAGAGTTAAATGCGAACCGGAAGAATTAGATTTTTTGAGAAGACTAGACCAATACTGGTGGGACTGACTACATGGAGGAAAAAGCTTCTTATCTTAATGAATAAAAACAAACTAAAAAATGAAAATATCTACATAACGGACGTTTGAATCTGTCAAAGTATTATGTTCTAATAATTAGTTATTCAAATTGTTAACTCAGAAGGCGTTGCATTTCACAAAATAATAATCTCAAAAAATTGAATTACTATATTAGAAAGAGCAGTCGTTTCTATTTTAAGACTGGACATACGCAATTTTCTAATTTCCGTAGCACACCATACAACATACAAAGATAACCGAAATATGTTTGCCATCAGTTAGATAAAATTGAATTTATACAGCTATTTTTTTATATAAATGAGTGTAAAAAAACTGTTTGGGCAAATTCTTTTGTACGAAATCTATGTAAAATTTTCTCCTTTTTCGTTTCGAACAGATCTGATTTAAATTGAGCGAGTAATAAGCGTTTTTTCTGTATTGCTCCGCTCTGGGGCCAAAATTAACCAGTGGGAGTATATGCCCAAGTAATTCAAGAATTACAAGGCGCGAAATTTTACGTCATATACCCCGGTGTTTTGTTTGAAAATCGGTGTATATATAATTATATTTAACGACACTTGGAGAATAATATAGTATAACTTAATTTACTTATTCTAAGAAAAAAATAACAGTTGAAAATAATGAAACACAGAAAGGAAAATATAATTTTAATAATTTCATGGTTCTCTATGTAATATGTTATTGTGTCATGCAAAAATTAAACCTAACTAACATCTTCAGAACAAAAGAACAACAGATTTTTTTCAAAATATTTCTGAAATTATGAGTTTAGAAAAAAAATTTCATAACTTTCTTGTAAAAACAGATAGAAAAATAAACCGTTATGAAAAGTACCCAATTATTATATAAAAACAACTTTATAAAATATATGTGCCGACTTTAGCTCAAAGAATTTTTTACAAAACTTTCTTTAAAATAAAATAATAAAACATTATAAAAAGTACACCATTATTATATAAAAAACAACGATGGCATGTATCTCTTTTGCGCATGCGCCGATTTTTCCCAAAAATTATACAAAACTCTTGTAAAAATAGATCGAATAATAAACAGTTATGAAAAGTATACCATTGTTATATACAAACAACTTTATAACTTATACCTCTTCTGCGCATGCGCCGACTTTCCCTCAAAAAACATTTTACAAAACTTTCTTGTAAAGTAGAATAATAAAACATTATAAAAAGTACACCATTATTATATAAAAAAATTGGATGTCTGTAAAGTCGGTTTACGGACGATAGTTTTACGTGATAACGTATTCCTCTCGAATATCATATTTAATAATACATTACTGCGTTCTCGCTTGCGCGCACAGGGTCAGGCGGAACGTTACACTTTTTCGTACGTGCAGCTGGTGTTTCACCAATTTATAAGACTTTATCACGTCAAAAACTTAGTCCACCATCTTTAGAAGTCCGCCATATTGGATTTAGAGTGACGTCACTTTATTTTTCGAGTTATTCTCAGCAAGCCCTTTCATTTGATACCCATATTGTAGGAAAGCATAATAAAATTAGTCCGCCATCTTTAGAAGTCCGCCATGATGGATTTAGAGTGACGTCACTTTATTTTTCAAGTTATTTTCAGCAAGCCCTTTCATTTGATACCCATATTGTAGGAAAGCATAAAATACTTAGTCCGCCATCTTTAAAAGTCCGCCATATTGGTTTTAGACTGACGTCACTTTATTTTTCGAGTTAATCTCAGCAAGCCCTTTCATTTGATACCCATATTGTAGGAAAGCATAATAACATTAGTCCGCCATCTTTAGAAGTCCGTCATATTGAATTTAGAGTGACGTAACTTTATTTTTCGAGTTATTCTCAGCAAGCCCTTTCATTTGATACCCATATTGTAGGAAAGCATAATAAAATTAGTCCGCCATCTTTAGAAGTCCGCCATATTGGATTTAGAGTGACGTCACTTCATTTTTCGAGTTATTCTCAGCAAGCCCTTTCATTTGATACCCATATTGTTGGAAAGCATAATAAAATTAGTCCGCCATCTTTAGAAGTCCGCCATATTGGATTTAGAGTGACGTCACTTTATTTTTCGAGTTATTCTCAGCAAGCCCTTTCATTTGATACCCATATTGTAGGAAAGCATAATAAAATTAGTCCGCCATCTTTAGAAGTCCGCCATATTGGATTTAGAGTGACGTCACTTTATGTTTCGAGTTATTCTCAGTAAGCCCTTTCATTTGATACCCATATTGTAGGAAAGCATAATAAAATTAGTCCGCCATCTTTAGAAGTCCGCCATATTGGATTTATAGTGACGTAACTTTATTTTTCGAGTTATTCTCAGCAAGCCCTTTCATTTGATACCCATATTGTAGGAAAGCATAATAAAATTAGTCCGCCATCTTTAGAAGTCCGCCATATTTGATTTAGAGTGACGTCACTTTATTTTTCAAGTTATTTTCAGCAAGCCCTTTCATTTGATACCCATATTGTAGGAAAGCATAAAAAACTTAGTCCGCCATCTTTAAAAGTCCGCCATATTGGTTTTAGACTGACGTCACTTTATTTTTCGAGTTAATCTCAGCAAGCCCTTTCATTTGATACCCATATTGTAGGAAAGCATAATAACATTAGTCCGCCATCTTTAGAAGTCCGCCATATTGGATTTAGAGTGACGTAACTTTATTTTTCGAGTTATTCTCAGCAAGCCCTTTCATTTGATACCCATATTGTTGGAAAGCATAATAAAATTAGTCCGCCATCTTTAGAAGTTTGCCATATTGGATTTAGAGTGACGTCACTTTATGATTCGAGTTATTCTCAGCAAGCCCTTTCATTTGATACCCATATTGTAGGAAAGCATAATAACATTAGTCCGCCATCTTTAGAAGTCCGCCATATTGGATTTAGAGTGACGTCACTTTATTTTTCGAGCTATTCTCAGCAAGCCCTTTCATTTGATACCCATATTGTAGGAAAGCATAATAAAATTAGTCCGCCATCTTTAGAAGTCCGCCATATTGGATTTAGAGTGACGTCACTTTATTTTTCGAGTTATTCTCAGCAAGCCCTTTCATTTGATACCCATATTGTAGGAAAGCATAATAAAATTACTCCGCCATCTTTAGAAGTCCGCCATATTGGATTTAGAGTGACGTCACCGATTTTCCCCAAAAAAATTACAAAAATTTCTAGTATAAATAGATAGAGTAAAAAACCGTCTTAAAAACTATATTATTATTATATAAAACAACATTATAAGAGATATATTCTTTTACGCATGCGCCGATGTTCCCCAAAAACAATAGGCCACTTCATATTTGCATATCAAACATCCTCCCAAAATTTGGTTTCAATCCGCTCATCCTTGGTGTCGGAATGATAAGAAATGTCAAAAGTGACGTTTGCTTCTGTCAAAGTATTAAGTTTTAATAATTAGTTATTCAAATTGTTAACTTAGAAGGCGTTGCATTTCAGAAATATTCGAAACGGCATCCGTTTTTGAACAAATGCTATCTTTTAATTTCATTATTGTCATAAATAAAATTATCGACCAATTTTTATTTTAAGACTGAACATACGCAATAATTATATTACCATGTTATACCGTGCAACAGAGAGAGATAACCGAAAGATGTTTGCTATCGGTTATATCAGATTGAATTTATTTCTATATAAATGTGTATAAAAAAACTGATTGGGCGAATTCTGTTGTACGAAATTTATGTAAAATTTTCTCCTCTTTCGTTTAAGACAGGTTTCGAACCGATCTGATTTAAATTGAGCGAGTTATAAGCGAAAAACTTCGTTTTTTCTAAATTGCTCCCCTCTGGAGCAAAAATTCAAAAATCGGGCGACGTTAGGATCTAAGTTACCCGGAGACAAATCGAACAAAAAAAAGTTTTTTAAAATCGGTTAAGTCGTTTGGGCTGTACGCTGGATACAAAATTCGGGATCACAGATTCACAGACAAAGCGAGTACATATAGGCGCTTTAGCTTACGCTATTCGCGCCTAAAAAATCGAACGACCGTAGGGTTTAATCTGCTTGGAGACGAATCGAACAAAAAAAAATTTTTTAAATCAGTTAAGCCGTTAAGTCTTGAGTTATAAATGGTGTAACTAACCCGACTATGTTTCATATATATAGATAAAAACTGGCCAAGTGAATACTTGGCATCTTATTAGATTTCATTTCATTTTTGCGATAAAGCCGGAAAAATCTATTTGTTCCTTGTGTCTAGCTTGGGCCTTTGTTAGGGTATTCTTTTCCTGCAGCAATGCTGGACGAAATGCCTTTGTAAAGTATCCTATTGATTTACAATCCGATTCATATACCATATCCAACAGTTTAGACAGTGATAAATTTGTAGCCTCACAGTACGGTCCTCAATCTTGAAATAATTTAAGTCATATATTTCGTCTTCAAGAAATTAAAATGAGGCTTTCGATACAACGTTCGGTCAATCTTCCATGGCGCGTAGAATATTTCATATTCAGCTATATAGTATTATCGGTTTACGACGCATCATTTTGTAAACAGTAAATGGAGCATTTGCTTGCACTAATACTATTATCCACAGTATGTAAACAGCGCGAATCAGTGTGTGTGTGTGTGTGTGTGGGTACGTGCGTGTAGGGCGAAGAGAGAAAGAGAGAGATAGCTAGATAAGGTTAGATTTTGCAGTAAGTGATTTATAACAAGTTTGCGGTGTGTACATATGTACACAAATTTAATTTCCGTCATCGCGTCATCACGTTGAGTATGCAAGCTTCCAGAGTTGGCTGAACTAAAGTGAAGAGGAGAGCTCAATGCTCAGAATGAGAGGGCGCACTCTCTACGCACTCCAGTGAAGTGCGCTCATTATAACATCACTCTTCTACTTTCACTTCTTAGTTAAATGTTTTTACACACACACAAGTCAGCTCGTTAAAGGGTCTCGGCTAACCAACTACAACGGGTGAGTTTTTATATCATACCACTCGACTCTGAACACGCTTCATCTGACAGTGAGCGGGACACTCGCACGAGCAACTTACTATATTCCATCGTGCAATGGGTTTCATCGTTGCTTCGTCGAGTCGTCTGTAGCGCTAATATAGTCGGAGTTATTTAGAAATTTCTTCTTTTTAGTTTATTTTATTACTCATTAAATTACAAATAAATGCATTTTTGGAACGAAGTTCCTTCTGGGACGATATAGATACAAATGGAGAGGGAGAGGAAAAAAAACGTAAAAAAAAAATCTACATCTACAATTACCTATTGTATGTCTGTCCGTAGACATAGAAAGTTGGGCACACTTATAATATAGGGCATGGGACAGATCCTAACGAAGTCGGATTTTTTCGAATTTTGGTCCCAAAGGGGAGCAAATTGAAAACAACAAAGTTTTTCACTTACAATTCGCTCAATTTAAATTCGAAACTTGTCTTAAACGAAAAAGGAGAAAATTTTGCATAGATTTCGTATAACAGATTTAGCGAAAATAGTTTTTTTATACATAGAAAAACAGAAATAAACACTGTATAAATTCGATTTTTCCTAATACATCGCGCACGAGGATCAGTTGTCTTCGTCTGTTGCACACTGCGTTATGAAAATTTAAAGATTGCGTATAGTCTGTCTTAAAATAAAAAGATTGCATTTGTTCAAAAACGGATGCCATTTCAAATATTAATCAGTTTTTTGACATTAATATTTTGTGAAATGCAACGCCTTCTAGCTTCACGATTTGTTATTAAACCCATATAAATAGCGACATCTAAGCAAGGTCTCTATGGTTCAGTGGTAGAATACTCATCTGCCATGCGGGTGTCCCAGGTTCCAATTCCGACAGATGCGCAACACATGTTATTTTTATTTTTAATAAGGTTGCAAATCACACCATTAATTTTTGTTTAATAATCATATTATATTATAAATAAAATTTTCGAATAATTTATTAGACAAATTAGTAAAAAAAATAATATATGATACATAACAAATAGCGAAAAGAACTTCGTTTCAACAGGGTATTCCACGACACCTCTCGTCTTTTTTAATTGTATCGCTATTTTACCAAATCTTAACTAAACATTATTGCATTTTGTATGCATTGGATATGTATTGACTTGTTTCATATTTTTTTGGAGTTTTACGAAACAAATAAACAATGATTCTAGTTATACCATATGACACATTTTAGAACTTGCGTTCCCAAGAATAAAAGTTTAAAATAAATGTATTGCAGGTTCCTTCCTTTTCAAAATTTATGTTCCAAATTTAATATTACGAATTTAGGATTGGAACGGAACTTGGTACTGCGTTCAATCTTTTGGTGGACGAATTAAATAAAAGAAAAGTATTCGGTTCATTTTTTCACAATTTTGTTTTGGTTGCCATATTGAGCCATTTATCGCACTGAAGTTGTCAGTTACCTCATTGTGAACTTTACTCTAAGTATCGATTTCTGCTTACATTTTCCAGCCAGTGATGTGTGGCTTTTTCAGTTGTTTGTGGAATTAAGATGTATTTAAACGTGAACAACTAATTAACTTTTTTCTACCGATTCCATTAAAAAGTTTTTAGACGACAGAAAAGTTTCACGGAACGTTATAAGCATAACATAAAATTCATACTGTTAAGCTTTTTTATTTTCAAGACAAAGTTGAAATACGAATAATAACTTGCTTGTCTGGTATATTCAATTTGCAAACTGCTATGAATTATTTTTTTGAGCAAATCATCTAGAAACCTTATTTTTGAAGATTAAAGTCATAAAAAATTAACTTGAAGTTTAAACAAAGCAGAAATATTTTGTATATTAGGATTTTAGAAAATGTGCACACATAGACAGATATTATAAAGACGCTTGGCAATTAATAAGCTCATTAGTGTCTAAACACAAAATTACAAAGGAAAATAATGAATAAATAAGAAACAAGTTACTTTTCAACTAAATATGTGAATGAAAATGTCACTAACAAAAAAAATCTCATTCCTATCTTTGTTTATCAGTAAGTACTTTTATTTAAGCGAGCAGGAAGGAAATAAAATGTTTCTTAAGGAATCACATAAAAATCGCAAGTTCAAAATTTGGTTTGGATCTAACGGTGAGGCAGCTATACCTTCACAAACTTTCAAACTACCTACTTCCCCGTACACGGAAAGATTTATATCAATTTTAATTAGCTTAAGAGCGTAGGTACTCAAATTACATAAAAAATGTGAGCCATCGTGGGACGTCTGGAGGATATGGAACAAAAATCTAAGTTAAATTTTAGTAACTAAATTTTGCCCTGTAATGTAACTTACCAATAATATAGGGTTCGGAAAAATTCCAGCAACGTACCAAAATTTCCTGAAGGGTGGGTTCTCGTGAAAAAAGTTTCAAACAAAAATTGCTCAACTTGAAAGGTGAAATCGTTTGCACAAAAAACTCGCCCCCACCTCCTCGCAGGAGGTGGGAATGAATCAAAAATTTTAAATGGCAACCCGCATTTTTCTCACAGATTATGATTCTCCGAAGAGATATATAAAACTTTTGTCCGAAAATTTATTTTATCTGAAGTGTCCCTGTATCCTCAAATGAATGGTCTCACTAAATCTGAAAAAAATTTAGCTAACATTATTTTGTTCGTGGAATAAACGTTGAAAGTAATCTCCTACAGAATCGACTCACTTACATGCTTAGATCACGATAAGTCGACTTTTTACCTCAAATAACGGAGTACGAAGTGTCGATCAGAGCATTCATTTGAGGGTGCAGGGAAGTTTTGGATACAAAAACATTTCGGGAAAAAGTTTGATATTTCTCTTCGGAGAATCATAATACGTGAGAAAAAATGTTGGTGGCGATTTGAAATTTTAGATTCACACTCACTCCCAGCGAGGGGGTGGTGGTGAGTTTTGTGTACATGCGATTTTATCTTCTAAGTTGAACTACTTTTGTTCATAACTTTCTTCACGAAAATCTACCCTTCAGGTAATTTCGGACCGTTGCCGGACTTTTGTCAGAGCCTGTAACAACGCACAGTAATTATAAAGAAAAGCACACACAGTACACAGCTCACATAGAGAATCAACGAAATGTGTAGTACGCACACACAAGGGCGTCAAGACGGTGGCATGGAGAGGGTATGACGGCATGAGAGAGCGTCACGGCGTACAAGTTGGTTTTACTGCCAAGGCGTGCCAATAGATGTTTCACATCAAAAATACTGATAAATTAATTATAATCAACAGATTAGATTTGTGACTGTTTTTAACCTCGCAGTATAAAAATTATTTTCGTTACAACTAAGTGCTTTATCATGTTAATAATTATTTATAAGTGATCATTTCTAATTCAATGAATTTTTGCACTAAAAAATCCGAAGAGCAAATTGAATTGATAAAATTGACGTCGAATATTGAAATTGAGTAATATGTTAGATATCACTTTTGGGGATGTAAAGAGTTATTTTTTTTCTAAATGATTAAAAGCATAATGGTGCATAATGGCAGAATACCATATTGAATTAGTAAATACATTATGTTGTCGGCGAGGTTTTGCACTGCTACCTGACATTATTTAGTTATAAGTCATCGTATCTTAATTTATCAAAAATAACTAATGACTTGTGAATTGTGTTTTGATAATAGTTAAGCATTCAACTTTAAATACTCTTAAGAACTGACTTCAGCCTTGGTTTTTTTTATGAGGGATAAAACTCGACGTAACTCTATCCAGAACGATTGATTATAATCGAACACGAACAGCACAAACAAGGGGAGAAATGAACGAAGGAGGGTCAATATCTCATATCAAGGATCTTGCATTTCCACTTGAATTATAGAATGAAAGAAAGTTTTTGAAAGTATGTATATATTTTTAGTTTAGAATTTTACTCGACACTTTTCAATGATATTTTCAAAAATTACAATTTTTTTCCCTTCACTTATCGTCAAAGTTATTTTTAATAAGTAAGGTATGAAAAGAATTAAGAAACGTTATGTTAAGATGATTTCCTTTGTTACGAATATAAATTGTGTAGTAAATTAACATTTCGATATTTACAAGAAGTGTCAAATTTGTTGTTTTTTTTTTTAATCTACTAGTCGCTATATGAAACACGGCAGCGACAACAGTAGTGAACACCATAGATTATATAGTTTTATAGATAGTTCACTTGACGTTGAAGGTCAAAATTTACATTTTAGTTCTTCCTCAGTTCACCGCTACTAATGACGCTGCTGATGCTATACTACCAGTACCGGGAAATTCAAATTAATTTCTGTAGATTTTATAGGAAAATTTTTATTATAGGTATAGAAAGATTGAAATTGTCAGTTTTTTTGAAAATTTAAATTTATTTATACTAATTTTTTAATTCTATTTACAGATCTATTTCTTACTGAATATTTCCTAAATCGACTTAAAGGTAATTTCTTAATATTATCGTTAGCAAATCTTACATCCAATCCTCTTAAAATATTATTTACATTATTTACATATTAAGCTCTTATATAAAAATTAAAAAAAGCTGTTAAAAATAACTTTTTAGTGTCATGTTTTATACATGTGAATTTAATTGGATGCTGATCTATGTACTTACAAAGTTGTGCTGTCAGAATAACTCTCAGTTTATTTTGAATAGCACAACTTTGTAAGTAATGATGCATGACTTCATTACACATTGAATACAAGCTTGTGTACTGGGTGCCTGGCCGTATCAAGGCGTTTTTTTGAATAAGCCCTTGCGCCAATTAAGGCATGTTCCGGTAAGGTGGTTTCCGCGACCAAATCTGTCCTGCAAGTGCTGCAAGGGCCAATCAATTTAAACATACCCCGGGCTAATACGTGAGTATTAACGTGTCCAATGTTAATGACGGTGGTCAATGGCAGGTTTTCGAGTTCATAGCCAAGGATCATTGAAGAACTGTACGAATTTCCTGCAGAGATAAATTGTCTAAGAGAGCTAAGGGCACCCTTACTATCGTCCTCCTCGCAATTAGCTCCTGGGGAATGCGACCCGACAAAATTATTCACAATTAATGTTTTGAATGAATTGACGAAAGAACTGCAAGTCGGATTTATATTTCGAGCTCCTAGGCTTCTTATACATGAAAAAAAGTTCTCCACGGGGTCCTGATTGAAATTTCTCGGACTCAGAAATTCAAAACAGGGTCCGCGAAGATTTTTCCATAAATATTCGAAGCCTTGGATAGTCGCGATCCAATTTTTTACCGACGGGGGAACAAAAGCGCGGTTTTTCCGTGATACAAACTGAATAGTTTGCAGTACTTTTATAGCTTCAGTCCAAAAATTTAAATGTGGTGAACTGTCAGAAATGGCACATCTTAAGAGCTTACCGTCTACAGGCCGAGCAACGGAGCCATTAACACTGTCAAACAATTTATCAAAAAATAGCCGGATATCAGCAGTATCATCAGCAGAATCAGGCAGGCAACCAGGTTTTCCAAATGTAGCCAGACCGCGCATAACTGAAGAAACTCGATGCGATAAAATATGTGCCGCATGCTTAACTTTCATTTTTTTAATTTTGTCAGCATATACATGACTGTCTGTCAATTTGTTCAACATGCGGGTGTCATAGTCACCAACATCGAGCTCATACAACATTTTTATATCTTCCTATTTGCCTTTCTGATTCTGCCTCTTCCATGAAAAATTGACTTCAGCGTCTAAGAAATTATTTCTTATACCCTTTAAAAGATGAGGGGGGTCGAACAGGGGTACGACTTCTGCGCCGCCGATAATAAAGCCGAAATATTTATTTTTCTGATCAGCAGCACAACAAAGTTCGTGAGTTTCTTCCCGTAATAATTTTATTGCGCTGCTGTTGGTTGAATGTTGGTCACATACCGTGGCCACAACATTCAACCCTATAGAGCGAAGTGCACGCACTGCCTCCTTTATATTGTATACCAAGCTCTGACTTGACATACCACTTTCGCAAAAATAATAACTGACTGGCTGTTTCCATTTCCTTCTAACCCCTCTCGCCATGAAGACCATGGCATGATCAGCAAATTTCATTTTTTTATCGTGACCATCATCCTCAAATCCCATTAAAACATCAGCCTTTGGCATGTATGTCAGGCCTGGTGTCAAGGATATTTCGTCGAAATGGAGGCAGCAAGTGCGATCTTCCGGTTTCATCTTGTAGACGGCATTTCCTAAACTACTTAAAATTTCTTTATTAAGTAGTTACTTATAGTAGTTACTGTTACATATAGTATATGTAACAGTATATAATATTTATAGTGGGTTCTGCGTATATTTGTGTATGTTTGTTGTTAACTTATTATAGGTATATACGTGGTCGCTTCGTGCCACTTCTAACTTTATGTTCGGGATCAGTCTCACCTACAAAAAAAAAATTAGTTAAATATTAAAACAAATACTAATTGTAAATGTGAAATTCTTATAGAAAAACCATTCCAAATTATTTATAAAAATTCTTTATTTTAAGCACTTTCATAACAGTTATTATCAGATTTATCTGATGATTATAGTTAAAAGCGCATATAATAAAGAATTTTAATAAATAATATAGAATGGTTTTTCTATAAGAATTTTACAATCTAAATTTATCAATACGTATGAAATACTTCTTTGAAGCAAATACTAAATGAACGTCTTATTAGACAGTGCTATAAATTGATCGTTACATATTGGCATACAATAATAAGGGTTTAAGTCAAAATGTATTTATAGAAATTATTAATAGAAGGTGGGAAATTATTGATATTTCAGCAATTATTAAAATTTAAAGGTAAATACTACTTTAGCAAACTTACCGGTCAAATACAATGTGGGAATAGCATCCGCTTTCAAGTTTGTTCTATTTTTTCCCACAATGATTCGCACTTTCATATCTTCGGAAAAATGCTTATCACAAATCTATAATGGCGTCGTTTGGATATAATTATATCGCTTCGTCCAATATTTTTTGTCCATGCTTTAAACCGCTGGAATAAGAGTGAAATATAAGTAATTATTAAAATGTAGACGCAGTGCAACGGTCATATAAAAAAACATTTCGCGAATCCCGGTATATATTATACTGCATAATATTATTCCTGGTTAAATATTTATATAAAAATACACGGAATTTTATCGTGCATTATTACAAATATTTTTGTATGAAAATTTACTGAAATTTGCGAAATACATTGAAAATTATTTTAGATCACAAGTTAAACTTACCTCAGGACATGTAAAATAGTCTTACTTTCAGATTTCACACACTTCGCCACACAACAGTAATAAACCATGTTTATATAAAATATTTTTTATAAATCACTATAAAATCGCTATATTTTAATGACTGTTCGTGAATTCTAGAGTCTAGATTGTTTAAAATTCAAAACATAAACGTTTCCAAAGCTACAAGAAATGAAAATCGATCGACGTGCCTTGCTGTGTCCTGAGGAAGTGTTAAATTAGAAATTCTAATGGAAGGTATATAAAGTGAGCATTGCCTGGTGAACACCTACAACGTTTTCACACTTTGATTTTTTTGTGACCAGGATTCAACTCATCAAAGTTTCATCGTAATCGGATGAATGGTATAGGAACGCATAGGTCTCGAACAGCAAACGAACATTTGTTTTTATATATTAGATTGAACAGACAACTGTTATTTATCTAAAGTTCTAAACAATTTTAATTAAACGCTAAACAAATACTTGGTATTATAAATTTTTATGTAAAGTTTTAACAATGGCTGCCAAACGCTGACCTAACTATACTGGACGTGCCTCCTTGTTGAAAAAAATGCTTTGACGAAGTTAATATTCGGTCTTATATAGGCTTAAAAATGTTCGTCAAATGTGAAAATGGATTCAAGCTGGCGAAATGTATCCAATCTCTTTAAAATTTAAATACCGAAGCTAAAGAGGGGTAAAAGTAAAAAAAAAACTTGTTAACATGAATATAAAATGAAAATATTGATAGTATTACGAGTCGAAGACCCGCTTACTGACTTCTTAGGCTAATCGTCCAACATAAACTTAAATTGATTAAATTAGAAATTAAATTAGATCTTAAAAGAAAAAAAAATAACTGTAAATTAATGCAAGAGGAATATTGTTGTACACCGGTCTCAAAACATCGATTTTTATTTTTAGATTTTTATGTCTTACGGCACTCCATTAATAAAGATATTTACAAAAAGTTTTGCACGGGTATACTAGTAATTGTTTAATTAGTAAAATCATTTTTAAACATCATTATCTGCCCTACAACACACACCTTAGTCTTTCTCGAAAGCTAAATCATCACTCTAATATTATTTTGTCCTGTTGCTAGATGCAACAACTAAATAAAATTTTAAATATTTACACACCGTAAGTTAAAATTAGTAGATTTGGCAAACTCCCGCAATAGGGTATAATATGCATGTAACTTATATTATTTTTGGTATCTTTATTGCAATGGATTAAACTCTAAATAGTTTTTTTCTGCTGAATAATAAATATTAATAAACAAAAATGCAATAAATACTTAAACATATGGTTGCCATAGAATAATTGCCTCTTTTTGAATACAAATTTACATAATCGTTGACATAGAAATCCCGCGCAAAATATTGATTTAAAATATTTTCAAAAATTAGGCATATCTATATACCCTATTGTAACCAAAGAAAAAATAATAACTAATTCACAAATAAATATCGATAAAAAGTACCTAATTATTTTCATATTTAAAAATACAGAAATTACATAAATTAAAATTTTGTAAATGCTGATGTCAAGTTGTGATATTTTCAATTGGAGTCCGAAGTAAGTAATTTAGAATTAAATTTGAAAAATATTTAAACGCATAATTAGTAATTTTAAACTGATTAATTTATTTCATTTTTTAATTACCTACTTGTACAGGCTGGATTTTTAAAACTCGAACACCAAATAAAAAATGTCTGCTACCCTTGATTCCCTGGAACTTTTGTCCAAAACTTTTTTTTTCGAAAACCCTATATTCAAAGCAATGGCACGTCAATTCGGTGTCGGAGAGGCAACCGGATGGCGAGTGGTAATCTGGGCCTATGAGTGGTACAGAACCCCCTGGTAGCGGCCAAAATGACCCCAAATGGACGGGGGCGGCGATATGGGGGTGGGGCAAAATCGAAAAATGTTTGAAAAGGCAACCGGATAAAAATGCGGTTGCATTGAAGGATAAACCCTAATTATATAATGATTTTTTTTTGCCATCCGAAACACGCGGGCCGTTTTTGCACTAGCGAATTAAAAAAAAAATTAAAAAAAAACTGAGAAGGCAACCGCTTCAAAATTAGTGAGCATACTTATTGACACCACCAAACGTTGGAAAAAAATTGCCATCCGATCCTGATGGGCAGTTTCGGAGAAACAACCCCTCAACGTCGCCGAAAAACCCTTTTTTTTCCATTTTTTCAACAATAAGTAAAAAAAACACTAAAAATTGTTCAAATCGGATGGCATTCGAAATTTATATTGTCCTAAGTACAAATAATAGTGTGTATGAATGCCATCCGATTTCGATTAAATTTACCCCTATTTAGCCACCCCCCAAAACTCATGAAAATAACAATTTTATGCAGCGTATGGCATTATTTTTATTGTTATTGAGTTTTGGGGGTTGGCTAAATAGGGGTAAATTTAATCAAAATCGGATGGCATTGATACACACTATTATTTGTACTTAGGACAGTATAAATTTCAATGCCATCCAATTTGAACAATTTTTAGTGTTTTTTTTACTTATTGTTGAAAAAATCGAAAAAAAGGGTTTTTCGGCGACTTTGAGGGGTTGTTTCTCCGAAACTGCCCATCAGGATCGGATGGCAATTTTTTTCCAACGTTTGGTGGTGTCAATAAGTATGCTCACTAATTTTGAAGCGGTTGCCTTCTCAGTTTTTTTTTTTATTTTTTTTTTATTCGCTAGTGCAAAAACGGCCCGCGTGTTTCGGATGGCAAAAAAAAATTATTATATAATTAGGGTATTTCCTTCAATGCAACCGCATTTTTATACGGTTGCCTTGTCAAACATTTTTCGATTTTGCCCCACCCCTATATCGCCGGCCCCGTCCATGTGGGGTCACTTTGGCCGCTACCAGGGGGTTCTGTACCACTCATAGGCCCAGATTAACACTCGCCATCCGGTTGCCTCTCGTCAATTGATTGACGTGCCATTGCTTTGAATACTATGTCTACGAGATAAAAAAGTCTTCGGATTTTAAAAATCCAACCTGTATATTATTTATTTATTTTTTACAATCCCCATTAGGCCACATACTATCCAGAAAAATTACAATTTACAACTATAGTGGAGCGCCTGGAGCGTCAAAATCATACAAACCTTGGACTTTTGTTACAGGGGATGAAAAAAAAAATTGGAACGTTTAGCTAATAACACGTATAAAAAAGTTTACCTATTGAAAATTTGTGCTTTTGATTATAAAATTAAAAAAAATGGATAATTATAATAATTGAAATAGTATTAGGGATATTAGGCTGTAAAATGGTTTTTTATATCAAAATTAAGTTAATGGATTTTCGTAAAACCTTTTCGATTGCATTGTTAAAAGCTTAAACAAAAAAGTTTACCCATCAAAATTTTCCGCTTTCGATTTCAACAATACAGGGTGGGGCGTTTATCTTGAGACGGTTGAACTCGATTATTTCGATAAAAGTTTCAGGCAAAAGTTGTTTAGTTTGAAGGGGGGCATCGTTTAGAGACAAATACCACCCCCTACTCTCATCCTCTGCGCAGGGATGAGGGTGACTTTGACATTTTTAATAGGAAAACCTATTTTTTATCTTAAATTAAGATTTTTCTAGGAAAAATAGGCAGCATTTGTCTGAAACATTTTTTTACCCGATGCCTCCCTCAACCCTTAAAATGCATGTCAAAAATCGGTTTCCTGAAACAATAAATTTTTATGCCTAAACAACGACCTTGCACAGAAAAGTACGAGAAGTAAATGTTGTTTTATTTGGGAACGGTCATTGATTAAACATAAAAAAACAACGCCCCCTTTAATTATTCAAAAATTCAGTCATCCCCACCCCCGCGCAGGGGGCGGTGTTTTTTTGTATGTTTAATCGATGACCCTTCCCAAAACAAACAACACTTACCTCTGATAATTTTTTGCGCAACGTCGTTGTTTAGATATAAACATTGAATGGAGTTTCGGGAAACCGATTTTTGACATGCATTTTAAGGGTTGAGGGAGGCATCGGCTAAAAAAATGTTTCAGACAAATGTTGCATATTTTTTCTAGAAAAATCATAATTTATGATCAAAAATAGGTTTTCCTATTAAAAATGTCAAAGTCACCCTCATCCCTGCGCAGAGGATGAGAGTAGGGGGTGGTATTTGCCTCTAAATGATGCCCCCCTTCAAACTAATTAACTTTTGTCTGAAACTTTTTTGGAAATAATCGAGTCCAACCGAGATATTAGCTTGTCTAAGGATAAACGCCCCATTCTGTATATTACAATTTAATGAAAAATGAAGAGAATATCAAGAGAAAAAAGTAGTATTTTGACGATAACTTTGTCAATTTTTCAGATATCTTAATTTTTCAAAAAGCATTTTGTAGGTACGTTCCGGGGCTACAGAACCTGTAGAGATGAACTGTTTTAAAGCTTTCGTTTTTAAAATGTCTGAGTTTAAAGGACTCCCAAAAAGTGCCTTTGCGCTGTAAGGCGATGTTCTTACGAATATATCTCAACAAACGTAAGTCCTGAAAGAAAAAAAAATACTAACATTTTCTGTAGACAAAGGCCTACATTTTTTGTATCTTGCATATTTCGCGTATGTCCCTTTGTTTAAGCGTAATCGGCAACAGAAAGATATTTTTTTCGGTATTCGGAAAAAAAAAAGTTCAAGGTTAAATCAATTTTTTTTCAAAACTAAGCATCCAAATTGGTGCAAACTCCCCATACATGTTGTTAGTACCCGAAAGAAATAGATCGTAAGTGGAGTAGGCTTGGGTAACTCAGATCTGAACCGGTTCAAAGAGCCGACTCCGACAGAAGATCCGTAAGAGCCGACTCACGTTTTTATGAGCCGACGGCTCAACGGATCCGCATAACTCAGTGAAACACTTAACACAATATAGAAGCACTGTCAGCTCAAATGACTCATGCATATGTTTGGCTATGCATTCTATTATAGGTATGCATTATACAACTATACAGTGTACTCACTATGCACTTGACGGTCCAATACGACAGTGTCTCACTTAATTAAGTCACAACTATTTAAAGTATTGTATTGCATATCGTAATATAATTAAGGGATGCTTATTTTTCATGTGTCGAGCTAAATTTCCTGTTGATCCTTTTGAAATTTTGCACACAATGGAACAATATTTACATTTTGCAGTACTTTCGCCTAAATTTTGAAGATTTAGGCGAAAGTACTGCAAAATGTAAATATTGTTCCATTATTATGTAAATATATGGTTCCACACTTCACTATATTTCTGGCTGCACATTTTTTAAATTATGTATTATTAACAACCACGGATCACAAAAATTATTATGAACGCATATGATACCTAAACAATACTTTAAATTTGTGTGTAAGTATATGGTTGAACTTGAATTCAAATTCAATAAATAATATATTTAATAAATAAAATTATCGACCAATTTTTCAGACAATATATTAACTAAAAATATTACATTTTTTGTTAATATTTTGTCTGAAAAATTGGTCGATAATTTTATTTATTGAAGAGTTCTAACCAGACGTTAATCAAAGATTTGAATAATATATTTAGCTATTAGCATGTGATTGGTTGAGCAAATGCGTGGGAATCTGTAAAACCCCGCCTTATAATATGTGAGTCAGTCACTGGCATGATCACAGAACATACTGTTCTGTGGGCATGATATTAGGTGATATGATTGACTTGACTCAACTAACTCAGTTGGCTCAGTGGCTCAGTTGACTCGAATAACATATTCAGAACTCGGCTCTTTTTGAACCGGTTCAGTGAGCCGGCTCACATATGGGATCCAGATGCAAAGATGCAGATCACTAAAAAGACCCGTTTGTGTCATCTCTAAAGTGGAATACGTTTAAATAACATTTTTGCAGTTAAGCCATCGGTTTTATTATCGATCTTTGCTTCAATAAAACCTGTATAACCATCTCATTTTCGCCGTAACTCGATCAATTTAAATGATGATAACATTTAGAAAAGCTCGTTTTCAAGGGTTTTTCAAGCTGTGTAAATAACCATTTAATATTTTTTACCAAAACGCTGTTGTCTCCTTGTAAATGGCGTTGAAAGGAATGAATAATTTTGTTAGCGAACAAACTTTTATGTTTACACGGTCATAACTTTGTTTCTATTGTACGTACAAAAATTGAAAAAAATATGGAATCGATTCGGTATTTAATAAGTTTAATTTTTGCTATTTTCAGTATTTTGATAGAGCGCATAGTTTTTGAGTTATTCGTGAAATAGCGCTCGAAAACGTTCATATTTCAATGAAAAATCGAGATTTTCAATCGCAAATAACTCGATAATCATCGATCCAAATAAATAACTTCATAGAATACGTTTTGCTTAGATTTCAATGATGTATCGATTCATGGGGTTACTTTTTCCAAAAAAATTGCCACCTCCGAGAAGGGGTGGTATATCGACATAATATGTCAAAAGCGGCAATAAAAAATGGGTAAACATTTTAGTATTTAGTGTTATAAACACATTCCAAAAGGTTTTACAAAAATCCGTTCGGTTTCCCCGGGTTCCGAGGTATAAACCTTACGGCACTCCACTACTAGCAAATATTTACTTTATTACATGCACTTTATCATAATGAAAGGGTTGTAGAGAGGGCAAAGCACAGGACGTAATATAAGTAATCGGAACAAAACCTTGACGTATACGTAATGTGATTCATTGTTTTTGCGTTAGCCACCATCAATATTGAGCTTCTTTAATCAAGGTGGATTTGGGTGTATTAGGTTGTTTATAAAGGAAGGAAGGAAGGAAGTGAGGAAGCAAGAAGAGGCAAGAGATATATGTGCTGACTAGTGAGTTGAGAAATGGCGGCTGTGTTCTATGATATTACCGGGAGATATCAAGGAAACAAAGAACCAACTGCAAGTCGTCGGTTATGTACTAGCTTATTGACGTCGGTCGTGTTACACTACGACAGATAGATATACCTGCTGTTTTAAAGACCGCTCCACGCCTAAATAATTACGTCTCAAAAAGAACGCACAGTCAACAAACTGACGTGCATTACTTTCGAATGGCAGATTTGTAAATTATAGGACTCTCGACAACCCAAGCTCTAATTAGGAAACTAACACAATACGAAATAAAACAGTAAATAATGCGAGCCTTATACCCACATAAGCTGAAGGGGGAAGTGAAACTTCTTTAGTTATTCACATAATAACATGGCATTTAATTTTCAAATAAGTATGGTTTATTCACCAACAATAAAACAAAATCATTTACGTATATTTATAAATATATAAACAACAACAATAAAAACATTGGAAATGTGTATAATTATATATTATACATGCTAAAAAAATTAAGTTATATAAGTTTTATTCTAGAAGGTCGTTACTTTTAACAAAATATTAATAAAAAATTGATGTCATCATTTGTCAAAAATTCTCCTAATGATATTGATTGTAAGACATTTAGTTTTAAAAGAAACCATAATATGTTATTATCACAGAGCACACTGTGAAATAGACAAAGACAACCGAAACAGGGCCCGATTTATTAGGTAAAATTGAGTTTATACAGTTTTTATATGTAAAAAAAATTGGTTGTCTGTAAAGTCGGTTTACGGACGATAGTTTTACGTGATAACGTATTCCGTAATACATAACCTAAATTCTACATATAATAATTATAATAATTCGAATCTATGATATTGCATCTTTCGCTTCAAATTTAGGTTAATTTTATTTATTTAAATTACTCACCATATAATGTAATTGTTTTTTTTAACTTTCTTTCTTTCGTATTTAAGTCTCAAAGATTAGCTGTCATAATATTTATAAAACAATTGTTTCACTGTTTATAATATAAAATTCCAAAACCTACTTACAATATTTAAGTATTTTCATACGTCAAAAAATTGATTTTTATAATGATAAAATTTGTAAGAAAACGATTTTTTCGAGAGATGAGACCTAGCTAAAACGATTTTTTGCCCCCCAAAATCCCTTTTCAGTAAATTTCATTCAAATCGTTAGGGCCGTTTTCGAGAAAAGCACGCACAGGGTCAGGCGGAACGTTACGCGTTACGAACGTTAGGAACGTTACACTTTTTCGTGCATGCAGCCGGTGTTTTATCAATTTATAAGACTGGTGATTCATCAATTTATAAGACGTTATCACGTCAAAAAGTGTTTATACATATTTTATTATACTATGTAAAAATTTTTCTTCTCTTGTTTATGACAGGTTTTGAACCAATCCGAGTTTGAGTAAACTACAAGCACATAAGATTGAATCATTTCCGCTTTCAGGTTACAGATTTCCCCTACAACGGCACTAAAAACGCCGCTAAAAAAAATTTTACTTGAATAAAATTAATTAAAAATCGATCAAGATCGATTTTTTCAAAAATTTTAACTGCAGATCGACATTGTCAGAATCTTTTTCTATAACTGTCGACAGATCACATATAATCCGATCTTATGTTGAGTGTCAATTGAACACAGTCAATTGAAATATGTGAAACGATGACAGAAGTGTCACACGGCTTACAACAGTAGTATGGGGGCTCCTTGTGCACCATCAAAAATACATGAGTCAAGCTATAGTTATCGAAACGTAACCGTAGTTATTGAATACTCCAGTTATCTGGAGTATTCAATAGATCAGCAAATTTCAATTTATTCATTACTTTGAGTAAACCACCTAATTATACATCAAGTCAATTCAATGCTGACTTTATATAGTATGTTTTTAAAATTTTTTGTATGAACTATTAATGTTTTATAATAGGTATAATCCTTTTGAAAAATTAAAAGACTCTGTTAATAGAAAACTAGTTTTTAAGTAAGTTGTGTAAAAAAACAATATGTAACGCTAACAATCGTTTGAAATTCAGGTTTCTATTATAATGTGTGTTTCCTATTTTAAAAGTCATTTATGTTAGCTAATATTGTCAGTCGCAAGTAATTTGCTGGTCTTATGTCTAATGCACTGCTTTCATATGAAAAGCAAGATTAACAGAGAAAATGTAGAGACTAGTGGAAACTGTTTATTTTGACCACTTTGACACGTACCAAGTGTGTTGTTTTTATTGAACAGTGTCATTTTTAATCAGTGCAGTTCATTTTTTTAAAAAACAGTTTTTATGTACGAATTGTGAAATTATGTTAAAACGAACAAGCTACATACTACATTTTTTGTACTGATGGGAATCTATTTGGATTTTTTACGAAGACTACGCCTACTTTGTGATCGCTATTGCTCATATGGCTTTAGCTGACAACCAAGCGGCCGCTATTGGATTGTTGAAATCGCATTTATTTTGTTAAACTTTGCGGACTAGTGAGAAACCGGTCATTTTACTACCGCTATATAGGTATAAAAAGCAGCTAGTTTACAGGGGAATGTGCAAAAATAATAATCATTATAATCAATAACGTTAATTGACTATTTTTTTATTATGTTACAATCTGAATAAAAATCATATTATTAACATTCAAAAACACGTGCAACGTAAATATTTGTTTGGGAATGAAATTTAATAACCAATGGAGATTAACAATAATCAATATGATTTCCGCACGTAAATTTCTCAATTTTAATAGAAAAAAAATGTTTTTTTTCGTTTATGTTTAGGTGAGTATATTGTATAGATCAGCCTTTCAGTGCAATGCACGAGTTATTGAAGAGGGGTTGTCGCTTTGTGGGTTCGTCTGTTGTATAATATAAGGGTTTTTCATAGCATTGGTCTGCTATTTAGGGATTTTATCTTCATAAAACTAAGATAATGATTACTGTATACAGTATACACTACGTCTTAATGAAGTTTTTATCTTTGTTTGGGTGAAACGTTGACATTTGTTTGATATTTTATTTTATTTACTTTCATTTGATGTGGACACGCAATAATATAATTAACTAAACTTTCAACACTATATATTTTGTCTGTGCTGGTTTATCAATAGAAATCGTTATTTATAGCAAAGCTTGCTCTTGAATTGTGGCGAAAAGACGTTTATCAGGAGTGTTAAACTAGTGGTATGAAACAGTTTTTTTTCTTTTTGTTTTGCAGTCCGTGACAGTTTTCTATAGAAAAAAACAATTCAGGACCACTGCAAATTCAAAAATATTGACCTTTGATATATTATAATAACTCGGATAACCGCTACTAATAAATATCAGAATATTTGTTATTCATTTGTATACTTAGATAACATGGTTTTACATATAAAAATTAACCAATGCATGCTTGTCAGCTACAACAAAAGAACGGCTGTTTTTTATGTTCAAAATATTTCCAAGACCACGAAAAATAAAATAAAAATAAAATTTAATGTCGGCAGGGCTCGAACCCGGGACCCTGTCACTTCCAGCCAAAAGCCTTACCACTGCGCCTTGGCACACTGTATAGAAGTATAGCAATTTATTCTGCGACTACAGTAATTATATTGTTTTACCATTCCAACCCACAAGTGGGGAATGGTACTAGTTTAGGTCAAAAATCACTTTTCAAAAATGTTACAATATCTTTCCGTTTTGAGGTCCCCCGAATCCAAAAAACTCTGTGCGTCTGTTAGTCTGTTAATCTGTCTGTCTGTGAACACGATACAGGTCAAACGGATAAGCCGATTGAAACCAAATTTTGGGAAGATGTTTGGTATGCAAATATGAAGAACCCTATTGTTTCTGGGGAAAATCGGCACATGCGCAGAAGATATATATGCTAAAGCGGTGTTTTTTATATAATAATGATACACTTTTCATAACGGCTTATTATTCTATTTATTTTTTTCAAGAAAGTTTTGTTAAAAAAAGTTTTTTCTAAACTTTATACTTTCGGAAATATTTTGAAAATAAAAAAAATTAGCCGCTCTTTTGTTTTATGGATCTGTCAGAAATAAACTAGTTAGGCATGCTTTGATTAATTTTTACATGACGTGGAACATATATGTAGGTAACCATGGCAACGAATAGTTCTTATCATATTGAACTGTCGTTAGCAGGTACCTCAAAAATCGGAAAATAAGAGTAGGGGATGGAGAGGAGGTCGAGGTGACAGGAGGAGTCCCACAGGGATCGGTCTTGGGACCTACCCTATTTTTTTTTTGTGCGGAGGAGGAAATGCATTTACGCACACCCAGAGAAGATAACCTTGGGTAGTGTGGGGCTCGTGCAAGGCCCCATACACACTAAAACCTCCTCCGTCCCACTCCATATATCCTCCCTGCGGTACCGACATCCTGTCAGGGACCTACCCTATGGAACATTATGTACGATAGGGTATTATGAGTAGAACTAACTGAGGGTGCAAAGTCAGTAGGTTTTGCTGATGATTTTGCGGTAGTAGTAAGCGCGGAGGAGGAGGATGAGCTCGTCTTTAGAGTAAATGAATCCCTAAGACGAATTGACTTGTGGATATCCAAACATTATCTGGAACTAGCTCCAGAGAAAACAGAGGCAATCATTATGAAGGGACCCAGGAAAAGAAAAAAAGAAATACGTTTTAAGATAAGGGAAACTATCATTGTACCAGGAAGCACGGCACGATACCTAGGGGTAATGATTGATGACAAATGTACATTTGGGGAACACATCAAGTGGGTTACTACAAAGGTTGAGATTCGAGCATCGACGTTAGCTAGTATAATGCCAAACAATGGGGCCCAAGAAGCATTAAGAGACAGCTGATATCCAGAGTAGTTCACTCGATGCTACTATATGGAGCCCCCATATGGCACACCGTACTCAGGTGGAAAAAATACGGAGAGCTGTTAGAAAGAGTGCAAAGGAAGGTGTTGTTAAGAGTGGTTAGTGTCTACAGAACAGTGTCCGCAAAAGCAGCACAGGTGATAGCGGGGTAATAGCTATAGAGCTGCTAGTTAAAGAAAGAAATATGCTTTATCAGAGGAGGACGGGCATTTAATAGAAATTAAAAAGAGTGTGAGAGAGGGCATTATCCAGAAATGGCAAAATTTATGGAAAGAAAACGAACTGGTGGGTCAGTGGACTAAAAGATTAAACCCTGATGTACGTACATGGCTGAGATGCAAACATCGGAACGTGCACATGACACAAATCTTAAGTGGTACACTGCTAAAATGGGAAATCAGAAACGGACGAATGTATGTATTGCGGAGAAGCAGACGCAGCCGAACACACTATCTTTTACTGCCCAAGGTGGGAACGGGAGAGGCAGAAAGCCAATGTACGGATGGGAATGACACTAACGGTCAAAAATTTAGTTAAAACAATCACGGAGCGAAGACAAGCGTGGGACATAACGAAAGAAATGATAAAAAATATTATGATAAGGAAGGAGAATGATGAAAAAGTAATACATATGGAATGATTATACATATTATTGACAGCGGCCATTCTGACGTTATGCCTCACGCAGTTCCGGAATGGTGGGTGAACATTTAGGTGGTTTTTAATGGGTGGAAATCCCACACTACCATTATGGTGTCTTTAAAAGATTTTCCCCAACCGAAAAAAAATCATATTGAATACTAGCCATTACCCGCGTCACCTCACGCGATATCAGAAATTTTATTTTCTTTATTATAATCAAATGTCAACAGTTTTGAAGTTGGATTGGTCCCGTCGCCCAATTGACTGGATTTTTTTTTAACTATTACCTAGCTGTCAAATATAATAAAAATTAAAACTGTTTATAAAAATTAAACTACTGAATACATTTCAGTGAATTTAAAGAGGGTTCTGGACTCTGGTTTGATAGTAAACAACGCGAATAAAATATAAACCAAGGCGATCCAACCAAAATTGCAATCTGTAGAGTTCGGACGTACGTACGTACGTACATACCAACCGATAACTGCTATTCGTGATTTTAAATTTTAATTTTAGTAATAATTATAAACTTGAATTGATCTAAAAATAAATTTGTTTTATAGAACAGAATCTCCTCTTTTCAAAAAGCTACAAATTGAATGGATTTCATGTGAAATTAACTTAGATAGATTAACTTCTTGTATGAACGAAAGTAAGCTCTGACGGACAAAGCGATAATAGAGCACATACCGCTAGTTTAAAAACCGTTATAGAGAGTATACCAGTATAATATAAAAAACAACACTATCTGTCCTGCGCATGCCAAAAAAACAATAAGGCTCTTCATATTTGTATATCAAACACTCTCCCAAAATTTGGTTTCAATCCGCTTTGTCGTTTGATCTGCAACGTGTTCACAGATAACACACAGATTTTTTTACAAAAAACTGTTTTTGAACTCAGGAGACCTGAAAACGAAAAGTGAATTTTGACCTAAAGTATATTATACTCGTGGAGCTGAAATTCTAAAAAAGTAACAAATAAAAATTATAATTGACTTAAAATAGGAAAGATGGTTGTAAAACGAATAGAAGACATACCTATATTATGTCAATATTTTTGAAGTTGGAATGGTCCCGTCGCCCGATTGGTTGGAATTTTTTATTCGTTCCAAAACAAAATTTAAAATGTCAAGTGAATATTTTATTTATTTAACTATCTGTTACTTTAAGGTAGTCTACATATTAAGCAAGTCAATTGAAATCATAGGCGAGGTCTATAAATAATGACATGTCAACTCATATTATTATTAACAGTGGGGTGATAAAGATTGTACTATAACAACCAGTGAAAAGGGGAGGGCGTTTAGGGGAGTTCTTTAAAAAACAATTACGGGATCGTGTCGATGCGATGGTGTTTTTTTGCGCAGTGAAAAGGGGAGAGCGTTTGTGGGTAGTGCTTTAAAACACAATTACGGAGTCGAGTCGATGCGGTGGTGTTTTTTTTTTGCGCAGTGGACAGAAGAGGGCATTTGGGGGGAATTCTTTAAAACACAATTACGGAGTCGTGTCGATGCGATGGCCTTTTTTTGCGCTTTGAACAGGGGAGGGCGTTTGGTAGGAGTTCTTTAAAAAAAATTACGGGGTCGTGTTGAGTCGATGGTGTTTATATATTACGGTTCTGAATGTTGTTTCTCTGTTTATAATCTAGTAGCCGCTGCCCGCGGCTACGCCCGCGATTGAGATGGAAATCGACTTTTGACATGCATATTAGGGGTTGAGGGAGGCATCGAGTAAAAAAATCTTTCAGGCAAATATTGCACATGTTTTCCTGAAAAGTTATAATTTTTGTGATAAAAATAGGTGTTCCTAAAAATGTCCAAGTCACCCTCATTCCTGTGCAAAAGTTGGGGGTGGGGGTGATATTTATATCCAAAGAATGTCCTCTTCAAACTAAACAACAACATAAAACCCCTTCTTAACGGGTGCTTGCGTCATAAAAGGAAACTACTGTCACATTTTATCGTGATCCATCTTAAACGCGGGGAAAAAAAATGTTATTTAGATCAATACAAATTAATAATAAATTATGACTTTTTAGAATTTTTCTGTTCAAGTGTAATAAATTGCAAAATTGATGACATTCACGTGATCAACGCCCCGACAAACCTTGAAAATGACACCCGTGTTGATTTTTAGACTATTTACTTTTTTTCACCCTCTGACGGGGTTGTTTTTAAAAAATCTCGGAACACGTGTTTATTTATTTGTTGACAGGAGTAATCCTGCGCATTTTCGAATTGATACATCTATCTTATATGATTTCTCCATGCAAATTTTGAACCCCCGTTACACTCTTTTAGGGGTTGAATTTTTAAAAATCCGTTCTTAGCGGATGCCTACGTCATAACAACTATCTGTGTGTCAAATTTTAGCCCACTACCTCCAGTGGTTTCAATCGAATAACTTCAAAAACGGAAAGTTTCATACTAACTTTGCACCCCCTTTTTACCCCCTTAGGGGATAAATTTCCAAAAATCCTTTCTTAGTGCACCCCTAGACCTCATAAAGAACCTGTGTGCCAAATTTGGAGTCTCTAGAGTCTAGATCGAGCGGTTTGCGCTGTTATTTCATCCCATTTTTTTCACGTTTTGTCACCCCACTTCCCCTTTTAGGGATTGAATTTTGAAAAATCCTGAAACACGTATTTACTCATTTAGCGCCAGGAGTATTCCTACAAAGTTTCGAATAAAAAGGTGTAACTAATCTTGTTTCTCCATACAAACTTTGCATCCCCGTTTTACCCCCTTAGGGGATGAATTTCCAAAAATCCTTTCTTAGTGCTCCCCTACGTTATAAAAGGAACCCCTGTACAAAATTTCAAGTTTCTAACCTTTATAGTTTAGGCCCTGCGTTGATATGTCAGTCAGTCAGCTTCTTTTATATATATACAGTGTGGTCACTTAAGTGTGTAACATATGGGAAAATTTTTAATTAAATGCACAACCAAAATACAAATATTGCCAAAAGTTGGTGCATGTCCGATAATCATTTTAGGTGCTCTTAGAATTATTGAAACTCAAACAGCACACAGCGTGTTTAATATCGTTGCAACAAACATAAAGTTTGTTTTTCCATAAAAAATTAAAAATCAAAAATAATTTTACAAATATACCTGAATTTGAACAAAGCTAGGCGAAATCGATTTGATTTTGAATAATTTATTAGTGTGTTTGAGGGTAAGTGTAAAAAACATTTTTCAAAAAAACTATAATTTTGGTTTTTCAAAAAAAAAATTTTTTTTTTCTTAGAAGGCCATGTTTTGGTATTTGGGCATAACTTTTAATTCTAAACAACTTTTTCTTATAACATTTCGCTGAATTTTTTGAAATAAGGGCATTTTACTCTTGTACAATTTTTATATTTTTTGACCCACCCTGTATGCTGTTTGAGTTTCAACAATTCTAAGAGCACCTAAAATGATTATCGGACATGCACCAACTTTTCGCAATATTTGTATTTTGGTTGTGCATTTAATTAAAAATTTTCCCATATGTTGCACACTTAAGTGACCACATGTATAAAAAAATCTCGTGTCACAGTGTTTGTTATCGAACTTCTCCAAAGCGACTTGACCGATTTTTATTAAATTTTTTGTGTATACTTGGTAGGTCTGAGAATAGGTCATAAGCTATTTTTTATACCCCAAGGTGATAAGGGTGGGCCTCCCCCAAAATTTTTTTTTTAGTTTTTGAGTCTCTGAAATAATCTCGGCCAAACATACAAACAGGTATAATAACTTATCACCCAGGCATATAGATAAGATTTTTAGTTTTTACCTTGAAATAATTCATATAAAGATGAATTATAATTTAGTGACATGATTTCCATAATTTGCAATAGCTTCGATGTGGGTCGCATCAGTGAAGCTTTAAGAGAAGCAAAAATAAAACATATTTTATTTTGCAATTTATATTTTTATTAATAAAAGTTTCCTTTATGTGTAAAAAGATTCAATTTAATACAGTTGTAATTTGTATTTTGTTTGATTTCGCGGGAATGTTTTATAAGCTTGAGGCGTTATATTTTGTTGTGAAAAGAACTCTGGATTCGCAAATTAAAATACGAACAAACATTTATATGGATACATAGGGGGTGTTGAAAAACTTTACAAACTCGATAGGCAAACTTCTAGCGATCAAAGAGCTATGCTTTCCTTCATTTTACCATTCCAACCCATTATAGTAGGGAATGGTACTAGTTTAGGTCAAAATTACCTTTTCAAAATTATACAATATTTTTTCGTTTCGAGGTCCCCAGAATCCAAAAAACATATTTTTGGAAAAACTCTGTGCTTATGTTTTTTTCGATTGTTTCTACAATAAGTAAAAAAAACACACTAAAAATTGTTCAAATCGGATGGCATTCGAAATTTATACTGTCCTAAGTACAAATAATGGTGTGTATCAATGCCATCCGATTTCGATTAAATTAACCCCTATTTAGCCACCCCCCAAACCTCATGAAAATAACAATAATGCCATACGCTGCGAAAAATTGTTGAAAATCCTGTGTTTTTTTTACTTATTGTTGAAACAATCGAAAAAAAAAGGGTTTTCCGGCGACTTTGAGGGGTTGTTTCTCCGAAACTGCCCACCAGGATCGGATGGCAATTTTTTCCCAACGTTTGGTGGTGTCAATAAGTATGCTTACTAATTTTGAAGCGGTTGCCTTTTCAGTTTTTTTTTTATTCGCTAGTGCAAAAACGGCCCGCGTGTTTCGGCTGGCAAAAAAATTTTATTACATAATTAGGGTATTTCCTTCAATGCTACCGCATTTTTATCCGGTTGCCTTTTCCAAAAATTTTCGATTTTGCCCCCCCCCCTCATATCGCCGCCCCTGTCCATTTGGGGTCACTTTGGCCGCTACCAGAGGGCTCTGTACCACTCAAAGGCCCAGATTACCACTCGCCATCCGGTTGCCTGTCCGACACATAGCTTTGAATATAGTATTTGTGATGCTTCTAAGAATGTCATTAATTTATTTATGTTTGTTTCAGAGTTATCTAGGATGATGCTGGGGTCTGTTGCTAGGGCATTCCACTAGAATATGTAATTTAGGTAATTTATCTAAGTACTTATAATTGTTTTATTTTAAAAATGTATTTACTATGAAAGTAAAATACATTTTTTAATATGAAGTTAATTCTAATTAAATAAATAGAGCAATTGTGATCCTTGAAGTTTTTTGAAAAATCCGTGGCAATAGGATCAATAACAAACAATACTGAATTTAAAATTGCTTTTATCACTAATAGACCAGTACAGTTAGCCCAAAATCAAGTGAAAAAGGGACAAAATTAATTACAGAAAACGAATGATGAGGAAGGGAAGAAACTGCCGTCAGAAATACAGAAACCAAAAATTCAAATGCGTAAAAGGTCGGAGGGCTGTGGGGTCAAACGCGGTTTTTTGTTATTTCCGGCGAAAAATCGAAAAATGTCGTATACCTAGCAATATTGTAGGTATTAAAAGGATCTACAACTTTTATGAATATAATTTTTTCACATCACCTTAAAAATTCAGATAAATATCGAAAAAACCGTGTTTTGCGTTTTTAATTTTTTTCTCCTGCAAAAATGATTTTTATTCATGAAATTTTCAGATTTACCTTTCTATGTCCTTGCCAAATTTGAACATTATTGTTCAAATTTGGCAATTATATATGAAAATGTATAGTTAAAATCATTCATAAAAGGGGAATTCAATGTTACATTAACAAATGTAATACACCATCTGAAAGTAGGCCTTTTAACGAAGAAAACCCAATACTACGATTTTTGAAAATCTGAAATTTTTACATTACTTTTTTAGGTTGTAGTTAGGGGTAATTTTTCGGTTTTTTGTTAATATTGCATTGGCAAATTAATTTTTTTATTCGAAAAAATTACAGCTTATTATGGACATAGAAAGGTAAGTCTCCTGAAAATTTCATGAATAAAAATTATTTTTAAGGAGAAAAAAGATTGAAAACGAAAAACACGGTTTTTTCGATATTTCTCTGAAACTTTAAGGTTATGTGAAAAAATTATATTCATAAAAGTTGTAGATCCTTTTAATACCTACAACATTGCTATACAACATTTTTCGATTGGAGGTCAACTTTCGCCGGAAATAACGAAAAACCGCGTTTGACCCCTAAAACGCGCCCCCTACAGCCCTCCGGCCTTTTACGCATTTGAATTTTTGGTTTCTGTATTTTTGACGGCAGTATCTTCCCTTCTTCATCATTCGTTTTCTGTCATTAATTTTGTCCTTGTCAAAAGCTAACTTCACTGGTCTATAAAGTTTCCGTAAACATTTTACCGTCTTCAGAGTTTCTAAAAATTATTTTTTATATTATTTTTTTTTAATATAATTATAAATAATTCAATGAACGGAACTCACCAAATGCTGTCACATTATATCAGTATGTTGTCGTAGAAGAGTTGTGAACACGGTGTCACTAAAACTTACAATTGTTCAATTTATGTTGGTTAAGTTAATTATTAAAATTGTTAGCTTATTTTAGAGTTATAAAATTATTGTCACAAATTAAAACAGTGATTTTAACCTTTCTAGATTTGTATTATAATGAGAATGAACGAGTTCCGTTCATTGATTTATTTATAATTATATTAAAAAAAATTCCAACCAATTGGGCGACGGGACCATTCCAACTTCAAAAATGTTGACATTTGATTATAATAAAGAAAATAAACATGAGTCATGACTAACTAGTTTATTTCTGACATATTCATAAAACAAAAGAGCGGATGATTTTTTATTATTTTCAAAATATTTCCGAAACTATAAAGTTTAGAAAAAAAAAAGTTTTGACATAAGTTTCTTGAAAAAATAAATACAAAAAACACCGTTTTAGCATATATCTCTTCTGCGCATGCGCCGATTTTCCTCAAAAACAATAGGGCTCTTCATATTTGCATACCAAATATCCTCCCATAATTTGGTTTCAATCCGCTCATCCGTTTGACTTGTATCGTGTTCACAGACAAACAGACTACCAGACGCACAGAGTTTTTCCAAAAATATGTTTTTTTGGATTCGGGGGACCTCAAAACGGAAAGATATTGTAAAGTTTTTGAAAAGTGATTTTTGACCTAAACTAGTAGGTACCATTCCCCACTTGTGGGTTGGAATGGTATAAAAAAATAATAATATAAAAAATAATACACACAAATTGATAACGGGAATTTGGACAAAAAACTTTTATTGTTTAATGTTCATCTAATTATTGTACAACGTAGATGAACATTAAATAATAAAAGTTTTTTGTCCAAATTCCCGTTACCAATTTGTGTGTATGTACATTATGGACGTTAATCACCATTCTATAAAAAATAATTTTCAGAAACTCTGAAGATGGTAAAAAGTTTACCGAAACGTTAGTGATAAATGCAATTTTAAATTCAGTATTGCTTTTTATTGATCCTATTGCCACGGATTTTTCCAAAAACTTCCTCCAATATTTTTTATTACAAAATCGTAAATAACTATATTAATGAATTAGGTACTCCTAAGGAAAAGCAATAAAATTTCATCTTTTACTTAGAACTAAGGTCATGAATCCGTCGGCAGACACATAAAAGGCACCGCCGTCGCGTTATGTTTCTGATTATTTATTTATTCTTGTAGTCTAGTTGTAAAACTGTTTGAAGATTTCTTTTTGCATCCCTCTGAAGAAAATGTAAGGATGAGTATCTGGTCTCATTTAAGAAATTAAGATTGAAAAAGATTTTAGTCAGCAACTTCATATGAATAATGTGGAATAAATTATTGTTATTAAAAACTATGAATAGACGTTTGTGTCTAACAGTGGTACAAATATCGACAGGTTTAATTTTTATATATGACACGCAGGTGTATCGTTGCATTGTTTTAAAATATGTGATACAATATATCTACTGATGAAGCCAAAGACCGTTCGTTGTTTTAATATGTCTTCACATATCAAACGATCTTCAGTAGACGATATCAGCTGGCCGCATCTTAAGTGCTGTGTTGACGCCGCTCCGGATAGGTCACTCACTTCTGTTCGTTGTTACATTATTGAATACACAAATACAGTGACTCGCAACGTAAACACGTAGTTTAGACTTTCATAAAATAGAATAATAATAGTGAAACGTCTGTTTAATTGTTTATCGTTCTTTCACGCTTAAATGGTTGAAAGCACTTTGACGAAATTTTGAATATAAAAATCAAAGCACATATTGAATTAGAATGTGTTATCGCTAATGTACGTAAATCACTTAGAGTGCAAATTAACTTTTTAATCGGCAGATTGTCTGGTTGAGTCTAATGACTAACGACCGAGTATACAGTTAAGTTAATAAGACAGTTTCTTTGCTTGAATAAAATATTCGAATTAATTGTAATTATTCATTTAATTTGTTAAACGCATAAATAAAGTATATAATAAAAAAAATTAATAATCATATGTCACTTCACAGAATTAACCGATCAAATTAGACAATTAACCAAAGGAATTTTACTTCAATAAATTCTACAAATATAACTAAAAACAGTCTGACGGTAACAAACTTAAAAGCTACGTAAAATTATGAAATTGCAATAGAATCAATCCTAATTATTCTCACAGCTATATCACATATAAGAAAAAACACATATCTAATTACTTATTAGTATAAACTAAAGATTGGTAACATTTTGAATTACATAAAAAATTATTTTTGCGACAGCACACCTATTAGTTGCACATTTAGATTTGCAGCCACATTTCCTGAAGCCTTGGCCATTACCTAAGTGTTTCACCACTGTCTTCCGCGATTTAACGGTGTAGCATGTAGATTAACTAGGTAAAGTGCAGATATCTGCTACTTTAAGTAAAATTTCACTTTTAAATGGATCGTGCCCGGTAATTTGCAGATTACCTAGTTAATGCGCGTACTAACGTATTTCTTATTCTAACGATAACATAATTATATGTGTCATTGTGTCAGTATGCAATCTTATCTATACATAACCAGCATTTATTCACAGATTCGCTCGCGTTAGAGAACCACTGAATCAACTAGATTTTTTTGAAACTATGCTTCTTAACGCAGGCCTCAGGACAGGTGGTGAATTGCAAAAAAATGAGCAAGCGAGCGATCTATACTTGATATATGTAAGATAACATTATGTCACACTTCTCAGACTCAAATCCTAAATTAGCATACAATTATTATTTTTTATCTATTTTCATTATATATATTATCAATAATTAACAGTTCTGAAGATAAACAATTTGATAAAGTAAATCAAGTCGAGTTCCCACCGTACAAAACTCTACCAGAACACTTCTAAAATTTCATCAGTGAATTTAAGAAATAATATACCTTACAGTGTTTTTGTAGACCTGCAAGCGCAAACTATAATATTAGTTGTATATAATTAATATTTCTCTATATAACCTATGTTAAATTCATCATTTAGCGTAAAATGATAAAAAAATTGGTTGTCTGTAAAGTCGGTTTACGGACGATAGTTTTACGTGATAACGTATTCCGTAATACATAACCTAAATTTACATAATAATTACAATAATTCGAATCTATGATATTGCATCTTTCGCTTCAAATTTAGGTAAATTTTATTAAGTAGAATAATAAAACACTATAAAAAGTACACTATTATTATATAAAAAACAACTATGGCATGTATCTCTTTTGCGCATGCGCCGATTTTCCCCAAAAAATTTACAAAAATTTCTAGTAAAAATAGATAGAGTAAAAACCGTTTTAAAAACTATATTATTATTACATAAAACATCATTATAAGAGATATATTCTTTTACGCATGCGCCGAAGTTCCCCAAAAACAATAGGCCACTTCATATTTGCATATCAAACATCCTCCCAAAATTTGGTTTCAATCCGCTTATCCTTGGTGTCGGAATGATAAGAAATGTCAAAAGTGACGTTTGCAACTGTCAAAGTATTATGTTCTAATAATAATTAGTTATTCCAATAGTTAACTTAGCAGGCGTGGCATTTCACAAAATACTAATGTCAAAAAATTGAATTAAACATTAGAAATGCAGCCGTTTTCATGTTAAGACAAGACATACGTTATTTTCTAATTTCCATGTACGGCAAACAAAGACGACCGACCGCGTCGCGTCATGCATTAGACAACATTGCATTTATACAGCTATTTTTCTATATAAATTTGTATAAAAAAACTGTTTAGGCAAATTCTGTTATACGAAATCTATGTAAAATGTTCTCCTCTTTCGTTTAAGACTGGTTTCAAACCGATCTGATTTAAATTGAGCGAGAAATTAGCAAAAAACGTTACGCGTTAGGAACGTTACGCGTTACGCGTTACGAACGTTACACTTTTTCGAACATGCAGCCGGTGTTTTGTCAATTTATAAGATTGGTGATTCTTCAATTTATAAGACGTTATCACGTCAAAAAATTTTAATGGTCTGCGACCAATGTGACGTTTCCCATTATATTTTTATAATATTTTCTGTTAGTAGCAGTATTGTCTAGTAGATTTTTATACGACGGGAGCTTAGGCTATATATGTAATAAATACAGCGCCGTAGTTAAAAATACTATTTGCACACTTCTCTATAAAACAGATTTTTTCATGTCTGTAAGCGGTCATGAAATGATATATTTAACACTTGTGCTGTAAAATTGCATAAAGTAAAATAAACGTAGAGAACATGAGAATTAAACGTAGTCTACAAATAGAAGTACCTAATCTTTGTTGGCAAACATTTTGAAAATTATTTGAAAATCAGCAATTTTATAGGGGATACGTGCAAAAAATATTAAATATAGGTATCTATTTTTTTTTTTTATTAATTTCATTCTTACTACAGCTATTTTTGTTTCACTCACGAACTACAAGTTTACATTATAAATGTTTTTTTTAGGGTGTTATATCCCTAAAACTGGTAAACCTGCTCCTTTGCGTTAAATTTCGATTGTAGTAGAAAATAGTTGCACAAGAGTCACTTTGTTGTGGTCACATTGATTCTCAATTAAATAATGTTTTTATAGCAGTTGGAGGCTTAGTCCTTTTCGGTTATCGGTCTTTTTATTAGACTTACAAACAGCTAATTGGTTTCATAGAACAGTTTTAGTGGAGATCGTACAATTAATTATATCTTTAATTACGTCAGTGTGTATAATATAACAATTCCATCAATGTATTTAATTAATATCGGCAGATTGACATTAGATTACCGAAAAGATATTAAATTAACAATGTTGAAAGCCACTACAAATAAAATATGATTCGAATAACATAGAGCATAGACAGCACATACCGACTAGCAATAAACGCCACATACGTTTAAAAATCAATTGACATAATATAAAATATTAAGCATTGAAATTGGAGTCTACTTTTAATAATTTTTATTAGGTTAGTTATATGTATTTTATCAAAACTCGTTTTATGTAATACATCGATAAAAATTTACACCAATTTTCCTTGATATCTTAATACATTTGTATTATATAAATATTTCAGGATGTGCCATAATATTGCGACAACAGTTGACTTTTTTTTAAACTTTATAGTTTCGGAAATATCTTGAAAATAAAAAAAATCAGCTGTTCTTTTGTTTGGTAGATCTGTCAGAAATAGTTTACATGACGTGGAACACATTATGTAGGCAACCATGGCAACGAATAGCATATCTTAAAAAAAAACTTCGGAGAAGTAAAAACTTCGTTCTGTGCTAAATTCAAAAACTTGAGGCGACTGGATCTCAAGATTATAACTTAAGAAAAAAAAGAATTTCGAGGCAGACAAGAAATTGAAATCAAGCTCGAAATTCTGTGCCTAAGACGTCGAAAAAAATGAATTTCGAGGCAGACAAGGAATTGAAATCCAACCTCGAAATTCTGTGCTTATAAAAGCTACAAGAGCAACAGCAATCTTGAGATCCAGTCGCCTCAAGTTTTTGAATTTAGCACAGAACGAAGTTTTTACTTCTCCGAAGTTTTTTTTTTAAGATTTCACGTCTTTTTCCAAAGTGTGAGACATTATTTTTATTTTTCCTCCAAAATAAACATATTATGCATATAGATAAATGTTAAAAATGTAAATAAAAAAATTTGAAAAGAAGTTTGACCCTGCAGGCCATCCCTGTAACTTCCCGCTATTTTCGAGTTCAAAACGCTCAAAAATATATAAAATATAGCAAGAAGTTTATTTTTTAGCTCTTCGAGCTCAAAAAAAAAAACACTTTGTTACGAAATTTTCGTTCACGATATCTCGTGAACAAATGAACCGATTTTAAAGCGATTTGCGGCAGTCGACGCAATTTTTTATCCTAAAAAAGTAATTTATTACAGAAAAATCGATCTCATAGGAATTTTACGAACAATTTAAAAAAAACACTTTTTTACAAATTTTTCGTTCACGATATCTCGTGAACAAATGAGCCGATTTTGATGCGGTTTGCGGCGATCGACGCAGTTTTTTTAACCTAAGAAAGTAAATTATTACATAAAAATCGATTTGATAAGAATTTTACGAGTAATTATAAAAATTTACTTTTTTCCTAATTTTTGGTTCACGTTATCTCATGAACAAATGAACCAATTTTGATCTGGTTTGCGGCGATCGACGCAGTTTTTTTAGCCTAAGAAAGTAATTTATTACAAAAAAATCGATCTGATAACAATTTTAAGAGTCATTTTAAAAAAACACATTTTTACGATTTTTTCGTTCACGGTATCTCGTGAACAAATGAACCGATTTTGATGCGGTTTGCGGAAATCGACGCAGTTTGTTAAGGAGAAGAGCTGATTAGATTTTGGAATTAATCGGTTTAGTAGTTTAGAAAATATTTTACAAAAACAAATTTTTAAAAATTTTTGAAACTTGTTTTTTTAAGATTTCTCAAAATTTTTTGGGCCGAATCGTTTCAAATTTTCAGGAAGTCTAAGTTCACCAAGATCACGTCAGATGCCGCAAACCGCGTTTCAGTCGGACACTCCGTTCAAAAGATATAAAAGGTTTACATACATACATACACACACACACACACACACACACACACACACACACACACACACACACATACATACAGCCCTACGGACATCATCGCCAAAATAGTTTCAATAGCTTCCTAGGACCTCAAAACGTCGAGATCTGGCGAAAACTCGATTTTCGAAAATCGGGGTGAAACCAATAACTTCCCGATTTTTGAAAAAAAATTTTTTTTTTTTTTTTAAGCGGGAAGTTAAAAAAGGATTGTTTGAAAATCCAATTTCTTATTTACGATAAAAATATATATTAACGCACAGGTACAAAAAAAAAAACAAATAATAATCACCGCAATTCCAAAAATATGTATATTAAACGGAAAGATATTGTAAAATTTTTGAAAAATGACTAGTATGTACCTACTATTCCCCACTTGTGAGTTGGAATGGTAAAACAATTAAGAAAGTAAAAAAAAATTAAAAATTAAAAAGAAATAAAAATATATGAGAAAAAAATAGAGAAAATAAATTAAAAATTAAAAAAAAACAATTAAAAAAAAAATAAAAATGTATGAGAAATATATTATATATAAATATCAAGTGGAAATAAAATGGAGTAGAAAAAAAAATTTCCAATGATGTTGGCGGGAATCGACCCTGCCATTACTGGCCTTACGTCTTAACCGCTCGGCCACCGGGCGGTCACAGTATATATCTATTATTGTCGTATAGAGGTGATATTGGTGATACGAAAAACTACTAAGACGAAAGTCACGTGGTCACAAAACTATAAAACTTGGAAAGTGGCCCCTTATACACGGCGTTATATGGGAAAGAGGCAAAATCAATATATAAGAATCTGTTAGAGATTCGTCGGGCGGAGATGCGTTGATTTGCTTTTATTATGTGAATTTTTATAATTTGTTTTATTTTATGTGCGGAATTTAGCACAGAAGAGAATCTCTAACGAGATTCTTCGATATCATATTGAATACCAGCAATTACACGCGTCACCTTACGCAATGTCTGAAATTTTATTTTTTTACTAGCGGCTACGTGCTTCGCTACGTATAAAGTGAAATAATAAAACAATTTAATTGGAACATCTATCTATCTATTTTATTTATTTTAAAATATACATGGACGTATATGTGTGTATGTCGAGCACTCCGGCTGCGCCGTCGTGCCCGGTGCAAAAGAACGAATGGGGAAGGAAGAAAAAAAATTTAGGGGTGGACTACCCCTAACATTTAGGGGGATGAAAAATAGATGTTGGCGAAGTGACACCTGTAGACATCTGGCGGGGATAACTAATTAAATGACGATTGATCAGTTTTCGACCGGAGAGGAAAAATGATTAAATTACTAAAATGGCTATTAAAAAATCAGGGTTGATCGTAGAAGGGTGAAAATTGAGGATTGTATGTATTTTTGTATGTTGTATCATAAAAAAATAGAAATTAAAAATTTTGTCTAAAAAATAAAAAAAAAAATTTAGGGGTGGACTACCCCTAACATTTAGGGGGATGAAAAATAGATGTTGGCCGATTCTCATAGATACCGGATAAGCACAAAAAATTTCATCAAAATCGGTCAAGCCGTTTCGGAGGAGTATGGCAACAAAAACTGTGACACGAGAATTTTATATATTAGATTATACTATATCAAATGTCAATATTTTTGAACTTGAAATGGTCCCGTTGTTCAATGGGCTGGATTTTTTTTATAATAAAACGAAACGCTCTTTCTTTTCGTGAGCTAGTAAATAGCTTGAAAATCAAAGGAAAAGAGAAATTCATATATTTTATACTAGGTTGATGCAAATATTTCGCCTTATGAAATTTTGTCTCACTCAAGGTACATTCTGTATATTATGTATTTTAATAAACAGGGGCTCTTAAAAAATACAAAACGGTGTTAAAGGATTTTTATCTGTTTACTTTTTCTGTCATCAGAAACATAAGAATACTTAATTGCACCTTATAATACATAATTAATCTATCAATCTTTTTTAAAAATAGTTTTAAAATTACTGACAAGCAACTACTTAAAACATCTTACGTAATTGTATTAAGAATTCAAATTACTACTTCCGATAAGATATCTCAAAAGACTAAGACTTAAAATGTAGTTTCTGTAAACTAAAATGTAGACACATTGTTAATATTAGTCTTAAACGAGTTGAGTGTGCCAGTTAGTTGTTTTCAATTACCACATCTAAATTTAATTATAGTTTTATCATTTTCATAGTGAGATTTGAATAACTTTTAACATATAATATGTTACAGCTAAAGTGCCTAATTTAGATATGTATACTATCCAGCAGTTATACCTAATAGCTACAAAATTTGATTTCATACCAAATGAGTTTTCTAAATATAACTTTTACAGTTTATGGTTGGAAATTTGATACATTTTAACTTTAAAAATTGGACATTTGGTAAATTTTATTCAATCTGTACTTTTAATTAAATAAAATAGGCCTAGGATCATTTTTTGAGGAACTCCACCCCAGCTGATTCTTTTTGACAGCGCAAAAAAAACGCCATCGCACCAACACCTCGCGATAGTTTTGAGGCATTTCCTTTTTACTGCGCAAAAAAAACATCGCACCAACACCACCCCGCGATTGTTTTTGTGAAATTACCCCCCTGTCTTCTTGGGCAAAGAAAACGCCCTCGCACTATATTAACAATTTGATTTATTTAATTATTATGATGTTACATTGTGTCAGTTATTGTAGCTTGGAATATGCTTTGTGTTTAACAATTACCTATATATCTATTCAATAGGGGTGTTGACTGTATATGTTACGCTCAAAGATCGAAAACGCTCAGTGAGCGGAAAAATAGCTCACAACGCGTTGTGGTCACAGTAAAACATCCACATTGCGAAATTCGTGTTATGGCTCTAATGAAAACGCGCACGACGCGTTGTGGCAATCACAGAAAGACCAAATAGTGAAAATTCGTGTCGTGGCTGACATGCTATTCGATCTCAACGCGTTGTGGCAATGAAGAAAAGCCATGACGCGTATGGAATATTATATTTTGATTACGACGCACACTACTTTCCGATATGGATCCTACTAGACCTAGGCTGGAAACGTTTTGGTAGATGTCCTTATGGCTAAGAGCTGGCTACGGAGAAAATGGGTGACTCGGTCCAGAGCTGAAAGTTTGCAGATTGCAGAATAATAGGAGATAGTATAAGTAAGTAGGGAAAAAATTGTCAGAAGGCGATAATGTTGCGAAAAATCAGTGCACTTCTGGCAATTTCTATACTTATTCTGTAATTCAAAACTAGATTATATCTTAAATATATTATACATTATACATATAATTAAGGGCATACTGAAAATTCAAACATGATATAACAATAACATTCGACAAATATTCAAAATTATTAATGACATTTTGATAGAAATAAAATTAAATAAGTTAATAAAATCACGTAGCTATAATAGTCAGAGTTCCCGTCGGCAAAAATTTTATTGATACATACTCTCCCCAAACTTTGTATATGGCTTCATTAGGCCTAGTCTGACACCTATTTCCTCTATGACTTTTCTTGATTTTGGGGCGTTTTCCCTATAAAGTTTCCTAAACTTGTCGTTTTGACGACATGTAAAAATTTATACATACTGTTTGGTTTTTTAATTGGATAGCTTAAAAACTTCAACCAAAACGCTAAAATAATGTTCTCTGACAAATAACATGAGCCATTTAAAATGTCTGACACCTCGAATATGTCGAAAAAACGACTATATGAAAATTTATGAATAACCAGCTGATTTTCTCAGTATCTTATATTTGAACACTGCAAAATCAAATTTTCGTATTGTCTGACGGGGATAGTTTTCCTATTTTCCAGTCTGACGCGTCAAAGTTGTCGATTTCATGACAATAAAAAAATTTATGAATAACCAGCTGATTTTCTCAGTATCTTATATTTGAACACTGCAAAATCAAATTTTCATATTGTCTGACGGGGACAGTTTTCCTATTCTCCTGTCTGACGCGTCAAAGTTATCGATTTCATGACTATAAAAGAAAAATATCAATAACCAGCTGATTTTCTCAGTATCTTATATTTGAACTTTGCAAAATCAAATTTTCATATTGTCTGACGGGGATAGTTTTCCTATTTTCTAGTCTGACGGGTCTAAGTTGTCGATTTCATGACTCTAAAAGAAAAATATCAATAACCAGCCGATTTTCTCAGTATCTTATATTTGAACACTGCAAAATCAAATTTTCATATTGTCTGACGGGGATAGTTTTCCTATTTTCCATATTATTTTATGAAAATTTGATTTTGCAGTGTTCAAATATAAGATACTGAGAAAATCGGCTGGTTATTCATAAATTTTTTTATAGTCATGAAATCGACAACTTTGACGCTTCAGACTGGAAAATAGGAAAACTATCGCCGTCAGACAATATGAAAATTTGATTTTGCAGTGTTCAAATATAAGATACTGAGAAAATCAGCTGGTTATTCATAAATTTTCTTATAGTCGTTTTTTCGACATATTCGAGGTGTCAGACATTTTCAATGGCTCATGTTATTTGTCAGAGAACATTATTTTAGCGTTTTGGTTGAAGTTTTTAAGCTATCCAATTAAAAAACCAAACAGTATGTATAAATTTTTACATGTCGTCAAAACGACATGTTTAGGAAACTTTATAGGGAAAACGCCCTAAAATCAAGAAAAGTCATAGAGGAAATAGGTGTCAGACTAGGCCTAATGAAGCCATATACAAAGTTTGGAGAGAGTATGTATCAATATAATTTTTGCCGACGGGCACTCTGACTATAACAACATAATTTTATTAATTTATTTAATTTTATTTCTATCAAAATGTCATTAATAATTTTGAATATTTGTCGAATGTAATTATTATATATGTTTGAATTTTCAGTATGTACCAATAAACAACAACAATGTAAATTAATTACTTATATTAGAAATTACTATAATTGTGAAAAATAAGTATTTGATTGCTATTTATTTTTACAGGAACTATTACTGTGGCATTTTGAGTTGCATTTTATATTCTTGGAGCGACACTTGCACTTTTAATCAATACAGTATCTTTTGCAGTGGCACATTATAAACCGTTCTTTCTTCTAGATGATAACATAGATGCTGAGCGAAGTGTCGTGATATGGTTAAAACAATGAATGCTCAGAACGCGTCATGGCTTTTCTTCATTGCCACAACGCGTTGAGATCGAATAGCATGTCAGCAACGACACGAATTTCGCTATTTGGTCTTTCTGTGATTGCCACAACGCGTCGTGCGCGTTTTCATTAGAGCCATAACACGAATTTCGCAATGTGAATGTTTTACTGTGACCACAACGCGTTGTGAGCTATTTTTCCGCTCACTGAGCGTTTTCGATCTTTGAGCGTAACATATATAAGAACATAATTTTAACTTTAAGTGGTACTTTCTATGATAGAAATACTAAAAACATAATACCAAACGTTGTTTGGTTAATATTTGGTGATTTCTGTGTAATTTCTTCGAAATTCGCTTGCCACTGTCTTTGACAAATATTGGAAGTAGTATTATATTTGTTATATTGTTATCTAGTCCTGGCCACCAAAAATACGACTTGGCCAACTCTTTCATTCGAGTAGCCCCAAATTGACTCTCGTGAAATGGTTCGAGTACCCGCTCTTTTAGTACGAATGGTATAGCGATTCTGTAGCCCCAAAGAAGGCAACCTTTATCAACGCTCAGCAAATGTCGACGCGCGAAGTAAGGCTGTAAGTAGTCGCCATAGTCATTTTGTGATGGCCATCCATCTATGTTTAACCTTACCACTGTGGACAGGACTATATCTTTTTTTGTCTCATTTTGAATCAATTGAATACAAATGAATAACACTTATTTTAGCTTCTTGTAAGATATCTTCTTTTTTACTATTTTCACACGTTAATGGTGATCTAGACAGACAGTCAGCTCGGTTTTTACGCGTGTTTATATGTTGGATTACATAATCAAAAGCTGACATAAATATAGCCCAGTGTTGCAATCGCTTGGCTGACATTTTTGGTATGCATTTCTTTGGATTAAGTATATGGGTTAGAGCTTCATTATCCGTTTCCAGAGTAATTTTTTTACAAAACAAATAATCATAAAATTTTGTTACCCTAAAAACAATAGCATAAGCTTCCTTGTCAATTGTACTGTATCGTGTTTGCGTATCTGTTAATTTTTTACTAGTGTATACTATTGGTTTTGTGACGTCATCGTTCCATTTATGAAACAACACCGCGGCTACTCCACAATCCGACGCGTCAGTATAATGGGTAGTTTCGGGTCATAATGCGCGATCGACTGAGTATTTGTAAAAGCTTCTTTAATCTGAACAAATGATTTATCACAAGATTCACTCCATTTAAAATTTGTACCTTTTAAACAGTTATACAACGGTTCAGCCATGTTTTTTAGGAAGCGACTAAAATAATTAACTTTACCCAAAAATGACCGCAACTCTTATATTTGTTGGCTTGGAGATATTAAGTACTGCTTTAATTTTATCAGGGACAATTGAAATTCCTTTTCCACTCACCTTACAATCAGAAATCTCAGCCTCTTTTTGAAAAAATTACATTTTTTTTTTACTTTAATTTTAATTCAGCTTCAGATAATCTTTGTAGAACCTGTTTAGTTCTTTCAAAATTTTCTAGAAGTGTTTTTCCCACAATATATATGTTGTCAACATAAATTATTACACCTTATAACCCTTGTAGCCTTTGTACAATGAAGCTGAAGCCACAATTTTCCTATTTTTTGAACGTGGAACGTAAAAAAATAGCTTTTCAGATATTTTGATTGTATTATTTGCACATTGAGGCACCGCACAATACTTATGAAACTTAGAATTCATATTTTAAACAACAATTACGAAAAAATCTTAACATCACCTTTTCAGCTTACCAGAGCGATGATCATAATGACGTCACAGCAGTCATGTGACAAGTATTGGCGTTTTGAAGCGATTCTTGAAACGGAATTTTAAATACATGATTTTTAAAGCTTGAGTGATATTTAAAAAATAATAATAAATATTTGGGGCTACATTAGGTACTTATGCACGATTTAAAACACTTTCCCAAAAATAATCAACATCCCTATTCGAATTACTGAATTTCAGAACGTGGAAATAAACAGAAATATATTAATAAGTGATTTATTGGGTAAAAGGACGGTTAAGTTAAAACACTACATTTTTTAAATTGCTACATTTCGTCCTACACTTCGGACTTCCTCAAACTCTAAAAAATATAATAATACTAGCGGTCCGGCTTGGCTTAGCTCGAATTTGTAGTTTGCTTTTATTTAAACGCGATAATATAAAGCCGGTATCAATTCTGAAGGTCCATTCTAAATATTGGTGAAAAAATTTTGAAATTGGATGAGTAGTTTCGGAGGTTGTCTCCCATATCCAAACTTGCAAACTTTAGCTCTTTATAATATTATAGCGGTCCGTGCCGGTTTCACCTGGGTGCGATAGATATAATTCTGCAAAATGTATTTCGATTGCATCTCTGCATGTGAACTAATGACTTTGAGCAAGTTCTAACAGATGTCGCTCTTTGGTACTAAAATAGGAGATCGGCTCCCTACTGTGTGGTGTTTGTTAGGTGAGAGGTGACACATGTAGACGCCTGGCGGGGATAACTGACCGATTGATAATTGATAAGTTATCGACCACATTATAATAATCGCACTTTCCATTTTCACGGGGTTCAATATATAAAAATTTACCGTTATAAATTTACCGTTATATTGCCATCTTGCAATCCTATTGCGCATCTGTGGATGAAAGTAAAAATACTAGTATCGCTATTAAAAAATAGGGGTTGGTGGTAGAACGGTGAAAATTTAGGGTTATAAGTATTTTTTCATGGCAAATCATAAAAAAAAATTAAAAAAATTTTGTCCAAAAAATAAAAAAAAAAATTTTTTTGGAGAGGGCCACCCTTATCACCTTAGGGTATAAAAAATAGCTTACGACCTATTCTCAGACCTACCAAAAATACACAAAAAATGTCATAAAAATCGGTCAAGCCGTTTCGGAGGAGTTCGATAATAAACACTGTGACAAAATTATATACCTAGAAGATAAAGAATAGGGGTTGGTGGTAGAACCGTGAAAATTTAGAGTAGTAAATATTTTTTAATAAATAATAAAAAATATTTTATTTCTTAATGAATAATAAAAAACAAATATCTATGTATGAAAGTTTACAATAGAATTTATCGTAATGTAAATGAAGTTAATTTAATACAAATCAATTTAGAAAATATTGTAATGATTATAAGTCAACCAACCATGCACTGGTCATTAAAAATGTAAAGAATATAATGTAAATGTTTCTGTCGTCTTCTTTGCTGCGCCCAAGTCGCCGAATGACATAGTGTGCTGGTGTATGTGTGTTATCAATTGTCTAGTCAGTGATAGTACGTATGTAACTAGTAGGGCTGCGACTTTTTTTTAATGAGCATTTAGAGGCCGCGAAGGAAAAATAGATTGAAAAATGTTTGGCAAATGTGAAAAGGATTCATAATAGAAAGATACATGCATGCATTTTGGTGTAATTTAATATCCATGGTCCGGACAAAACATACTAAAAAATATAAAATTTTGTAACGTTTTTAAAAAACACTGTGTTGCAACTAGCGCTGAACTCATCCAATATTTTTTTAGCAAACAAATATGGGCGGTAATACACACAAAGAGTTCTTTTTTCCATAACTTTAGTAAAAATCATCTGGCCAGTATATTTGATGTTGCCATAGGCCATAAATATGCAGTGTATTGTTACTGACTGTCGTGAGTTCAAGAGTTTTAAAACCAAAGTTGAAATCTCTATTTAAAAAAAATTTGCCATGAACATATGTATTGATTATAATAAAATTATAAAATTAATTCTACTTAAAACATACGAGGGTTTGCGTAAAGTATGTGTATGTGTTGTTTTATATTTTGTTTTTCCACTTTTCCTATTCTCTTTACCCATTCCAGTTCTCCCTTTCGGAATTATACCACACCGTACAATCAAACGCTGCCAAAACTGAACAACCGCACAAGTTTACCCAGAGTACGAGCTTTTGATACAATAAACTAATTTGTGAAATACACTTCTCTTAATAATAGGAGGGTTATAAATGTCTCAACATTCTTTATTACTGTGGTACCTACTACAGAAACGGACAGTTTTCTATACATAGTACCTACTATAATATTATGACATACTCGGATGTACTATTGGGCATTATATGATATTTGTACTGACAGTTCCCGAGATATTCATTATTAAAAATGAACCGAATTTCGCTGAAGCTACAGAATTCTTAGGGTTTTATTTAGAAGAAATGAATAACAAGTGCACGGACTGTCAAATAAAACAAAAAAACGTGTGAGTTCCAACCACGTAAGCTCAGTGAGGAAATAAAACGTCTTTAGAGGTGTAAACTCTTTTCATTGATGCGTTATTTATTTTGCGTTACAAGTTTTCCTTGTATTTCCCCGCCGTTGAATCATGTCTTCTTTAACGTTACAGAAAATGTCAAACGGAGTCGTTTTAAAAAAAGTTTCACTTCACAAAAAAAAATCACATTAATAGTTGTCAAATATGGTATTTCGTCACAGTTAGACCAAATGGCAATTAACGGCATTATCCCAAAAATCAAAATTTGATAATGGCCTTAGTTGCTGATTCACTTATTTTGTTTTTTTTTTTAAATAAAAAAAAAATAAATTTGATCATCTATCCAAATCGGTAAAAAATAATATCGACGTGTATAAAAATTTCGGACGCAGATTATTCCAGACTAAACTTACAGTATAATAAAGTTCAGTTTAAGGCTCGAAAATAAAAACCTGTTAGTGTTTTCAGTAATCCAAGAGAAATGGCTCCAATTTTAAAAATACGCAGTTTTATTTTTTCTTCGTAGAAACTATGTATATTACCGAAATAATGACTTTAAACATTGAAATCTATTGCAATTGAAAAACTGTAAAAGTGCTCAATGTATTTAAAATAATTTTAAATGCATTAAGTGTACGTTTTCAATTTTTTGACTATTTTTAAAAATGATTTTTTTTTTGTATTTGTCATTAATTAATTTATAAATGTAAATTACAACTATTATGTTCACAGTCAGTTAGACTTTAGTGCAGGGCATAGTGGCGCATTCGTTTGCAAAATTCGTTTGGTTCGTAACTTTCCTATAGAGAGACTTTGTAATTTGGAGTAGCCGAATTTGATCAGATTTCTATTAGATATATTTTTTTTGGGCAATTTGAAAGAATCGTGAAAAGCTATTGAAAATTCCAAGTATTCCGGTAAATTATTATCGCTATACGTTATTGAGGTGTGTGTGTGGGACAATTTTTTTTTTAAGTGTCCAGGAGGCTCTCCTGATTATAACAGTGTAACATGACACTCAATATCTGTTGCCGTTATTGTTTAAACAACGAAAAATTGAAAATATTGCAAAATAATTTTTTTTGCAATAAATAATTTTTTTATATATTTTTCAGACTATTTTGAATCGAAAAAGTCCTTACACTCATTATCGTATCTTCAACCGGTGAATTTTTATGAATTTTTAAAAATTAAAAATCGTTGTAAATCGTGATTTTCTTGAATTAAATAGTAGGTACACCTGAAAAAAAAAATACCGTGATTTCTATTTTTTTATTAAATATTTAAACTTTAATAAAAAAAATGGCGTAATCAGATTTCAAATATTTTATTAATTATTATGTTTATTATTCATAATAACAATATGCTCTTTACGCGCATGCACTTTAAGGATAGTAGTATTGTCATCTCACTCCCAGTCCTATGTATGACATTGGTAAGAGAGAGGCAGATAGTACGCTTCGACAAATTATTGCATATTGTTATTATGAATAATAAACATAATAATTAATAAAATATTTGAAATCTGATTACGCCATTTTTTTTATTAAAGTTTAAATATTTAATAAAAAAATAGAAATCACGGTATTTTTTTCTTTCAGGTGTACTATTTAATTCAAGAAAATCACGATTTACAACGATTTTTAATTTTTAAAAATTCAAAAAAATTCACCGGTTGAAGATACGATAATGAGTGTAAGGACTTTTTCGATTCAAAATAGTCTGAAAAATATATAAAAAAATTATTTATTGCAAAAAAAATTATTTTGCAATATTTTCAATTTTTCGTTGTTTAAACAATAACGGCAACAGATATTGAGTGTCATGTTACACTGTTATAATCAGGAGAGCCTCCTGGACATTTAAAAAAAAAATTTACGAACCAAACGAATTTTGCAAACGAATGCGCCACTATGCCCTGCACTACTTGGTGAGTTGCTTGAAAAATTTCAAGAAATTAAAGACGAAACATCGCTTATCAATACTTGTCTAATTGTTTTCGACATTTGGTTCAAATACCTGTGAAACTATCATTTATTATTGGAAAAGTTTGGACACTAATTAATTATGTAAAAATATTTCATCAACATCTTTATCATAACTTAAATGTTTCATAAATAACAATAAAATTCTATTTCGTATTGTAAACATTTTATCATTAAAGAATAGTTACTTCTTACCACAACAGTTTTATTAGCGGATGTGCATTTCGGGAGCTATGCTCCCATCTTCAGCAAACACTAGAGTGTAGTATTTGCTGAAGATGAGAGCATAGCTCCAAAATTGGACATCCGCTAATAAAACTGTTGTGGTAAGAAGTAACTATTCTTTATTTTTTATTTTTGTTCAACCACAGTGCTCTTGATATTTTTAATTTATCATTCATAATAAGATTTCACAATAGACTACATTTTTATCAAAAGTCAAATCAGTTTTTATTTCTTGTTTCTCTGTGTTCTTGACTTGAACTTTGGCATCTTGACACCGGAGAATTCGAGAAAAGGCGATATAGAGTTAAACATGAGAGAAAATTGGATTTGGCAAGAACATTCCAATTCTAAGGAAAGTCTGTCCCTGGCTTTTATTGATAGCCATAACAAATGAGAGACGAATAGAAAATTGATGCCGACCAAATTGAAAATGTAATTTGAATTCTGGGAATAAAGACACGGTCTTCTCCATGATCATCAATTAATGACAATTAAGACGCCATGACAGATTGTCTATCTCTGTTACATGTAAATAAGACAGTTTACTGTCGAATGCTGTTTTCTCTACTTAAGTCATTGATAAAGCGGTTCATAGATGATGCTTTGGCACGGAAGACTTGATTGCAATCTGTCACATATTACAATAGGATTAAACAATAAATAGCTTTTTTTTAAATTTTTGCTGAATAATAAATATTAATTAAACAAACATGCAATAAATACGCGCGGAATATAAAATATCGAAACGCAATGTTATTAGTAGACCGTATAGTGTGACGTCAAAAACCACGTAAATATAACTATTCATATGGTTGTCATAGAATAATTCTCTTTTTCAATACAAATTTATTTAAACAAAATGGTTGCCATAGCCTATGACGTCACAGATATCCCGCGCCAAATAGGACTGTTTGAGAAATGCGTATTAAAAATACTGGTTATGGCGGTAGCTAAGTTTTATTTTGATTAATTGACACTTTGAAACGAATATGTGGCATTATTTACATATCCTTGCATACATTATTTAAATAGAAATCGTACAATAGCATAGATTACAATTGAAATTCACAGATCACAACTTTTAACTGACAAGACTGAAAAATCGTTCATTTATTATTTTTAAATCTAACAGTTCGTTTTCAAATCACGTTGCTGCAGAAACGTTCGGGTGAGCAGTTTGAGAGGCGCCGCCGCCCAGCCAACAAACGTGATTTTTGAACAAGGACGTTTGAATAATCAAAATATTTTAAAGAATATTTATTTTTTAATTCAATAAGAATGTTTTAATGAATGATTTTATTTGATAACTTTTAATATGAAAATAATAGATTTTATATTTTTTAAAAAAATGTGCATATACCCGATTCTCTTTGTCATAAAATACTGTTTTCTATATTAATATCAATACAAGCTAATAGCTGTACCCACACTCTAACCGCAATATAAAGATTGCGTTTGCACAGAACTTGGCCCGAGCGAAGCAGGGTAAGCAGCTGGTATGTAATAATTGCCAGGCTCTTGTTTGGGGAATATAACAACGGTGCATAGTAGTTAAGTACTATAGGCATTCAGTATAACATATTCTATAATGCGGTAACTCTCCGTAACGGTGTTATCAGTAGGTACACGAGACAAGTTCAGTCCCTGAAGCCTAATACAGACAGACCGTCGAGTGCACCCGGAGTACTCTAACGAACCTATTATAAGTTCCATCTGTTTGTTTGATATGTTACATTTCTCATTTGCACACAGACTTAAAATTACTCAGTGCACGTCAGACCACATGCAAAAGATGAAAAAAAAATAAAATTATCAAAAAATTGATGTCTCCAATCAGTTTCTGTTATATATAAAGATCCTGAATAAAAAAATGATTAATTATATTGTTAATTTGGCGGAAAATTAATACTGTTTCAAATTATTAATCTGTTAATTTTTGAGCAAGATTAGCTTAAAATTATAAAATGCTTTTCTTATCAAGAAATATATGTGGCACAATCTAAGCCCACTGTCAAACGAGATTTTCTGAAAACGCATTCGGTAACTCAGCAACAGTTTTTCAAAATAATCTAGTATTTTTATTTTTTTTGCTTTATGTAAGGTTGAGAGCCAGGCGTAAATACAGAGTGAGGCACATAAAGTGTTACAGAGCAATAGCACTCAAACTATTGATCATATCCAGAAATGTTTCAGACAAAAGTTTTAGTGTTCTAGAAGGCCGTCATACTGGACCTCCCTATTTTTTTATCGGTGGAGGCGCTGAAGCTACGTCAAGGTCAACTCCACTTTTTTAAACGAAACCATGTTTTTTTTCGATGACATTATTAGTTATTTTAAGACGAATTCAGAAACCTACAACACAAGGCCATTCAAATTATTTTGTTTTTGTTTATTTAAAAAATTCAAAATATTCATTTTTAGAATATTCTGTTCAATATTCTGTCAATATTCAGAATATTCAAAATAGTCACGTAAAATCGTAGTCGAAAAATCGAAACATATCGGAATAATCCACAATGAAAGAATACGCCGAGCATGTACCGAAATTACACCACAAATGTTGGCTGAAGTTAGACGGTCTTTTCATCAGCGAATAAACAAGTGTTTACAAGTCGAGGGTCATCATTTCGAGCATCTTCCGTAAGTAGACCCAAGCCAAGGTTAGTGGATCCTTTGAAAGTGAATATTCCGATATGTTTAGATTTTTCGACTTCGATTTTGCGTAATTAGAAAGACCTTGTGTTGTAGGTTGCTGAATTCGTCTTAAAATCGCTAATAATGTCATCGAAAAAAAATACATGGTTTCGTTTAAAAAAGTGGAGTTGACCTTGACCTAGCTTCAGCGCCTCCACCAATAAAAAATAGGATGGTCCAGTATGACGGCCTTCTCGAACACTAAAACTTTGGTCTGAAACATTTTTGGATATGATCAATAGTTTGAGTGCTATTGCTCTGTAACACTTTATGTGCCTCACCCTGTATACTAAGGCTGAAATTTTTAGGGAAGAGTAGTATTATAACAAAAATGAAGCGTTACGGTTGCCTTGTAAAATTCCGGTGCAAAATACCCACACTTAATTAGTTAATGAAGCTTTTCGCTTATCGTGCTGACACACACACAAATATAAACATACAATTTCTCCACATTTCGCAAAATTAGTTTCATAATTTTCGCGGTTTGTATTATAGCTACGACAAAAATAATTATGCCAATGTAGAGGGCGCCCCGGGCACTACAAGTTTGCTCCTCATGACTTTTGTGGTAACTGCAACGGTTACCGATTGGGGAAGTAATAACAACATTCAATATTCCTGCGTAGCTAAGGAAAAATAATTTTGACAATATTACATAAGAGAGAGAGAGAAAGAGAGAGAGAGAGAGAGAGAGAGAGAATTAATGTAACAATACTTGCTACAATACTTTTGAATTCGTAGAACCGTTGGACTGTCGGGATCTACCTGAGGATTTAATCTCCCTTTGTCAAAGGGTATTATCTCATGGTAGATAAAAGTACGAGAAAGTTCTAGAATTCTTGTCTTTTTTACTTCCATAAAATAAAACAGTAATAGGTAATGTTAAACACTGCTCATAATAGGGCAAATATAATTAATTGTTGTTAACCTTTATAAACTTTTTCTTAGTCTTTTATTGAATTTTTTTACTTTTAAATGTGATAAACTGGTCACCGTATGGTCAAAAAAAGTAAAAACACTTTCATTAAAAAAATTTGGTGCTCCGAAAAAGTTTGCCCACCCGCAAATCGGTAACCGTTGCAGTTACGACGAAAGTCATGAGGGGCAAACTTGTAGTGCTCGGAGTGCCCTCTACATTGGTATAATTATTTTTGTCGTAGCTATACCAGTTAAGAAAATTAGAAAACAAATTTTGCATCTTTCAGAGTCCCCCGTAACGCAAAAATTGTAGACTTTAGTGCATTTGGGACACTGATAGGGGCCTAAAAGCGTATGCAAAAATTCAGCGAGGTAGAGTATGTTTCCACCTCAAACTCCCTACCGCAGTACCGCCTGTACTATAAATCTTCTTGGTTTTCGGGATTGTAAGCCGTGCTCCATAGGTATTTCTACCTGACGTTTCGTCTACAAGTAACGGTAGACAATATCAAAGGTGATATGGTTTCTATATATGTAGGTACATGCCTACCTTAATATTATTTAAAATTAAAACTCTTATGGACAGTAATTTCCTTTTTATTAAAACTTCGTATTGTAATGAGACGCCACTAGAGACGGCGGCAGTGCATTGTTGTCAGAGCCGCATAGACAACAATGCGCGTATTGTTACGCGTATTGTTACACTCATTGTCATCGGAATCATAGAAGAATGCCGAAGCTTCTAGAACGCCGAAGAATGTTCTAGAAGGCGGCCGGCTGAAAAACTTATAACAGCGCTAGCGTCGAAGGCAGTCAGTCAGTGTCAGTAACAATGAACAATGTGGGACAAAAATAAATAATTATGTTCTAAATAAATATAAAGGTAAATGGACATCTGTGAGATATAAATATTCTGTGTACATAGTAGTTTAATGTTGTAATATTGTTATTCGTTTGTTTTTCGTTATTTATTTTATTATTTCATTTTTCATTATTATTAGAGAAGTACTTTCAGTTTGTACTTGTTAACGTTTCTTTTAGTAAATAAATATTTTCCACCGACAAAGAACAGTTTTGTTACAATATTAAGTAAAATTTCAACCAAACATATTTGTAAATTCAAGCAAAAATTCCAGCCAATTGGGCTACGGGACCATTCCAACTTCAAAAATGTCGACATTTGATTATAATAAAGAAAATAAAATTTCTTATTTCGCGTGAGATGCTGCGGGCAATGGCTAGTATTCAATATGATATTTGCTATTCGTTGCCATGGTTAGCTACATAATATGTTCCACGTCATGTAAAAATATGAGAAAAAACAACGTTATAGCATATATCTCTTTCGCGCATGCGCCGATTTTCCTCAAAAACAATAAGGCTCTTCACATTTGCATACCAAACATCCTCCCAAAATTTAGTTTCAATCCGCTCATCTGTTTGACCTATATCGTGTTCACAGACTAACAGACGCACAGAGTTTTTCCAAAAATATGTTTTTTGGATTCGGGGGACCTCAAAACGGAAAGACAAAATTTTTGAAAAGTGATTTTTGACGTAAACTAGTACTATTCCCCACTTGTGGGTTGGAATAGTAAAAAAGCTGTCATCAATTTCATGTGGTACCTACATACAGCTAACCAGATTAATAGACCAGTCATATCTTACATTCGAAATTGCAATAATTGCGATAAGCTTGCTTTATTGATATGTTGTTTAGATCCACCTAGATAGTATTTATCCACATTTGCAGCATTCTGAAATGTGAGTGCGCTCAGTTATTGCTGAAAAACCACAATTTTTTCGGACTTTTTTTAGTTTTGTGCAAAAAAAACCACATAGGATTCTAGGAAGGCTCTGACGAGGAAGGTCACTATTACTTTTTTTAAAGTTGACAACATTCCGGACAGTTCGAACCCTAATTCAATTTTCAAGGTCTAATAGCACTCAAGATACAAAGTTCCCAATATTCGTATTTTTTTTCCAAAAAGTTGAAAAATAGAAAGTAGCCAATTTTCGACCAAAAAATCAGGTATAATGAGATATCTACGGGAAAATTCATGAGAAATGAAGTTGTGGCAAATGTAATTATCTTATTTATTAGACTATAGGTGTGTCCGTAGACGTGATAGTTCGTTCGATGACGACCATAAACCAAACAAATATAAAATTGAGTGTTAAGGGGAAGTTACAATAATAATACTAGATTACTAGAAGTTTTCTCTATGTGTTTATTATTAAGTTACATGCTAATTTAAATTTACTACAAGTTAAAGAAAAAAAGAAAATAAACAAAAATAATTATAAAAACTAATATTAAAAAAACCTTATATAATTTTACATATAACTAGGCTCACCGCCACTGTTGGGCTTAGGTTAACCTACGCGTCTTCTTTGAGGGCCCAGAAGTTACAAAATCAACTTCGACGAGTGGAGGGATGTCGATGGGGAGGTTAATGCCTATTTGAAAAGCAGGAGAGACATCAAACTCTTTTTCAATTTCATCATCGGGGTAGTCCCATCCTCTATTGGTGGGACATTCGTGCATTCACTCCCCTTACAATTTTTGCAGAATGTAGAGCACTTCATTACAGCCTTCCTGCAAGAGCAAGACCCAGCACAACCTTTCTTACACATGCAGGATAGGCTTTTCAGAAGTAGTTGACGGGCTGGAGGCATGGATGTCGTGGTTGACATCAAACCCAAGTCTGTTTGATGCCAATCAATAGGGTTCTTGTGCACCCCCAACCACTTCTCAACCTGGTGGTAGCTCCTGAAGGAATGAAACTTAGCTGCATCTTTGGTAGGTGCAAGGCGAGCTAAATTTATTTTGTTGCTCGCCGAGGCCCTCACAAATAAGGTATAGCGCAGAGTGTTGAGAGCTTCTCGGCCATCTCCGCCATATAGAGCAATTAAAAATGTCTCGCCTGCACTCTCGATCTCTTCTGGAAGGGAATCTGGCTGCAGGAACACTTCCAGTTGGTGAACGAAATCTGGGTTTTGTTTGAGGACATGAATGAATTTCAATTTTCCCTGCCTAAAAAGGGCAGAGGTGGTATCACACTCACTGAATGCATGGAGGAAAAGCACCATGCCTGGTGGAAGACCATCAATCCCGCTATTGAATGAGATAGAGGAAAATTGGGTGGGATCTGACCCTCCTCTCACACTTTTATGGAGACGTACATTTGCATAGGTGCAGCCTAGTCCATGAAGATTGCAGAGTAAATCGATGTCCTCTCCAAAAATTATGACATTGAAACGCTTGACTTTTTGAAACTGCCGTCTTCACAATCAATACATCGGCATCCTCTTCTGCTTGCTTGGCTTCCAGTCCGTGCCTCTGAAATTCGTCCATCAACATTCTCATGAGGCGTTCCTTGTTGCTTCCATTGGACAGGAATTTCACCTGGGGTGCTTTGATTATGGTGTGCCTCTCGAATTGGTTAACCTAAGCCCAACAGTGATGGTGAGCCTAGTTATATGTAAAATTATATGAGGTTTTTTAAATATTACTTTTTATAATTATTTTTGTTTATTTTCTTTAACTTGTAGTAAATTTAAATTAGCATGTAACTTAATAATAAACACATAGAGAAAACTTCTAATAATCTAGTATTATTATTGTAACTTCCCCTTAACACTCAATTTTAGATTTGTTTGGTTTATGGTCGTCATCGAACGAACTATCACGTCTACGGACTCACCTATAGTCTAATAATTAAGATAATTAAATTTGCTACAACTTCATTTCTCATGAATTTTCCCGTAGATACCTCATTATACCTGATATTTTAGTTGAAAATTGGCCACTTTCCCTTTTTCAACTTTTTGGAAAAAAATTACGAATATTGGGAACCCTGCATCTTGAGTGCTATTAGACCTAGAAAATTGAATTAGGGTTCGAACTGTCGGGAATTTTGTCTATTTTAAAAAAAGTAATAGTGACCTTCCTCGTCAGAGCCTTCCTATGTGGTTTTTTTTTTGCACAAAACTAAAAAAAGTCCGAAAAAATTGCGGTTTTTTAGCAATAACTGAGCGCGCTCACATTTTAGACTGCTGCAAATGTGGATAAATACTATCTACGTGGACCCAAACAACATATCAATAAAGCAAGTTTACCGTAATTATTGCAATTTAAGCGATTTTTTGGGTACGTTATGACTGGCCTATAAATGGAATCACAATATCAGATTTCCAGGGATTTTAACACTTTTTTTATATTGAAGTCCGAGTCATTTAATATTTCAGTGATTGTTAAAGGAAGGTCAAAAATATATCTTTCATTATTATATTTATTACGTTTTTTTTTTTTATTTACATAGGTGGATCGGTCGACAACTAGGTCATTGCCACCTTACAAGTTATACAATACATAGTATTACAAAAACAGAACAAAACAGAAACAAATTTACAAGTGTTCGTTATTTAAATACTAGTAGGGTGCAGGGAGTATTGCTTTGGACATTAATACCTTTCGATTAATTTATTAACCGACTTCAACAAAAAGGAGGAGGTTCTATGTTCGTCTGTATATATTTTTTTTTATGTATGTTCACCGATTTCTCCGTCAATTATGGACCGATTTTCAATTTTTTTTTTATTCGAAAGAGTGCACTTTCGAGGTGGTCCCATCGGAACCAAGTCAGGATCTGATGGTGGAATCCGGAGAAATCGAGGGAAACTCTTAAATTTCAAAGAAACGCATAATGTTTTTTATGTATGTTCACCGATTTTTAGTGTTAGATTAACACTTAAAAAAAAAATAAGATATTTTTAACAAAAAAATTGAACCGACTTCACACTAAAAAGTAAAAAATAATTGCGTATTGAAATGTTTTGGAGTCGGTGTAGTTCTCGGAATAGATTTCATTTTGGCTGACACCGACTCCAAAACATTTCAATACGCAATTATTTTTTACTTTTTAGTGTGAAGTCGGTTCAATTTTTTTGTTAAAAATATCTTATAGTGCTAGGCTTAAGCTATTTTTATTTACAAAGTTCAAATTTTTTTCTATAGATTGTTTTCATTTTGTAGGTTCTGTTTTAGATCATTTGTTAATTTATGTTTATATGGCTCATACTTTCTGCAGTCTGTTAGGACGTGGCAGACGGTTATCACAGTGTTGCACTTATCACACATTGGTGGATTGTCTTTAGTTAGGAGGTGGCTATGTGTCAATTTTGTGTGCCCTATGCTTATAACATGTTAATAGCAGATGTTTAACAGATATTTTGAAGTTGCGGTTTTCTTTTTTCATGATGTAAGAATGCATTAACGCCGTATGTCCTATGCGTAGTCTAGTTAGAGAGAGAGAGATTGTAAATTATAGACGCTCAACAGCTGAAGTTATTAGCGTCTATATAATAAATAAAAAAATAATATATAATAAATAAAACAGAATAAAAGATAAAATAAAAAAAACCAACTTGTTAACAAAAAAAGAGTTGTATAGATTCTATTAAGATAAAAATAACAACATTTAAAAAAAGATAAAAATTAACAATAAATAATAACAAGTAACAAAAACAAATAACAAATAAATAAATAAAATCTCAAAGAAATCGATTAAGACCGGTCCTTTTAAAAATTGAAACAGCAGATCGACATTTTCCGGGTCATTCCCTAAAATCACAGACAGATCACTTGACAATCCGAACTGCTATCGTGTGTCCCTAAACTGGACACACTCAATTAAAATATGTGAGGCGGTGATTCGAGTGCCACACGTCTCACAGTATGGCGGTTCCTCGCGTGCCATCAAGAATCCATGTGTCAACCTACAGTCACCGATGCGAAGCCGAGTAAGGACCACTTCCTCCCATCTGGAGGCCCGGCAAGATGTAAGCCATGGGTCAACTGTAGGTTTAATTATTCTTGATTTATTTTCAACGACAGCACTCCATTCATCCTTACAGAGCTCCTGGACGGCTGCAATAAGTCCGTTCTTCATGTTGTCACCGATAACGCAAAACACGTTTTGACCGCCATTTGCAGCGTCTTTAGCTGCAGTGTCAGCTAGTTCATTTCCCACGTATCCCGTGTGACCGGGAATCCAACAAAACCGAACGATGCTATATCCTCTCTTAAGGGAATATATCTTATCCTGAATAAGACAGATCAGAGGGTGGCTGGGATATGGACACCGCATAGCCTAAATGGCGCTCAGAGAATCGCTGCAAACGTGTCTCAAGGCTTGCAAAACTGCAAAAAGTTTTGCTGTAAAAATACTACACTCTTGAGAAAGTTTATAACCAAAATTTTCGTTACCGGTGACGAACGCACAACCAACTCGATCATTAGACTTCGATCCATCGGTGTAAATAGGATAATAGTCTTCATTTTGTCCCAGCCATGCCAGGAAAAACTGGCGATAAAGCTCTGGCGTTGTTGTATTTCGCGGATGAACGGAAAGTGACATGTCGATGACGGGCCGAGGAATTAGCCACGGAGGCACAGAATTACGGCCAACTCTGAGGGTTCTAGGGAGTACTAGCTGAAGTTCGCTCAAAAGGTTAGTCAACCTGATACCGAGAGGACGAGTTGCATTTTTTCTCCATCTATACAGAGCAAAAAATCGATGTTGGAATACGCAACTATATGTAGGGTGATTAGGTTGACTGCGGAGCTTGGAAACATAGGAAGCAATGTTTATTTTTCGCCTGATATTAAGTGGAAGCTCTCCGCTTTTAGCAAAAATGCTGACTACTGGGCTAGATCAAAAATCTCCAGTAGATAGTCGAACTCCAGCGTGATGAACGGCATTTAACGTTCTTATGTACGACTCACGCGCAGAGTCGTACACAATGCTACCGTAATCCAATTTGGAACCTACGAGTGCGCGATAAATTCGTAGCATAATCGTACGGTCCGCTCCCCATGTGGTGCCAGATAAAATTTTTAAAATATCAATTGAGGACATTGCCTTCCTCTTTAAAATATTAAAATGAGCCTTCCAATTCAACGATCGGTCGAAGGTAAGTCCAAGAAATCGGGCATTGTCTTGTACATAAATGTGTCATACAAATACAAAAATGGTTCGGTAAAAGTGCACACACTGGGTTTTGTCAACGGAAAATTTAAAACCATTGTTGGTTGTCCATCGCTGTATGCTATTAATGGCCAACTGCAGGTGACGTTGTGCAGTATGAATGTACTTTGACGAGCAGTAAATCGCCAAGTCATCAACGTAGAGAGATGACTCTACAGTTGTTGGAATGCTCGCAATTATGCCAAAAATAGCGATGGAAAATACAGTGACACTAAGTACCGATCCCTGTGGAACACCATTCTCCTGTACAAAGACATTAGACAAAGTGTTACCGATGCGTACCTGGAAGCAACGCTCAGATAGAAAATTATTTATAAATTTCCCAAGATGTCCTTTGATACCCCAATTGTGTAGCGTGCGGAGTATCCCATACCGCCATGTAGTGTCATAAGCCTTTTCAAGATCGAAAAAGACCGCTATCAGAAAAGCGTCCTGTATTACGGACTCTAACCTTACAAGATGATCCATTATCGAACGGTGCTTACGAAAGCCACACTGGGCATTCGTGATCAAATGTCTGGATTCAAGGATCCAGCCCAATCGTCAATTGATCATTCGTTCGAGAAGTTTAGACAAACAGCTAGTCAGAGAAACAGGACGATAACTTGATGCTTGTTTTCGGTATTTTCCCGGTTTTAATAATGACACTATAATAGAATTGAACCAAGCGGATGGAAATGTATTACTAGACCAAATTAAATTGAACATCTTGAGAAGAAATTCGGATCCGGAGGGAGGTAGTCTTTTCAAAAATTGGTAATGAATGTCGTCAGGTCCCGGAGAAGTATCATGGCAGTCGCGCAAACTCGACTGTAGTTCCCACGAGGAGAAAGGTGCATTATAGTTCTCATCGTTAATTGATGATCATATGCATGTATTAAACCAATTAATTGAAAAAAGTAATGAATACGGCAAAATATTATACATCTGTTTTATAGATTTTCAAAAAGCATTTGATTCGGTAAATCATGGGTAATTGTGGTCTGCTTTAAATGAAATTGGTGTTAATAATAATAAATATGTTCGGGTTTTAAAATCAATATATACTAATAGTACAGCAAATATAAAACTGGATAGATATGGTGAAATATTTCCTATAAAAAAGGGTACAAAGCAAGGTGATCCGTTATCGCCAAACCTATTTAGCTGTGTGCTAGAACAAATATTTCGGAATATAAATTGGGTAAATAAAGGAATAAAAATAAACGGTATGTATTTGTCAAACTTAAGATTTGCAGACGATATTGTAATCTTTTCTAAAAATTATAGTGAATTAAAATCTATGTTAAAAGATTTAAATAGGGAAAGTGAAAAATCGGGTTTAAAAATAAACAGTGAGAAAACTAAAATAATGTAAAATGAAGAAGGCTGTAACAGTGAAATTAAAATGGGAAACAAAATAATAGAAAAAGTTAGTGAGTACACTTATTTAGGGCAGGTAATATCATTTAAAGATAGGCAACTTAAAGAAATAAATAGAAGGATAAGTAGTGCGTGGAAACAATTTTGGTCATTAAAATATATCTTCAAGGACGATATTCCTTTAAATCTAAAAACTAAAGTATATAACTCTTGTGTTCTTCCATCTCTAACGTATGGTGCCCAAACCTGGTCCTTAAATGAAAACCAGTATAATAAACTGCAAACTTGTCAAAGATCAATGGAAAGGAAAATGCCCAACATAAAACTAATAGACAAAATTATTTCTAATATCATAAGAAAGAAAACAAAAATAATAGACGTAAAGCAAAAAATAAAATACATGAATGAACTTGGGGAGGGCATATAGCAAGAATGAGTAACGATAAATGGACAAAGATAATAACGGAATGGTATCCAAAAGACCGTAAAAGGAAGCAAGGAAGACAGAAGAAAAGGTGGAAAGATTATATAGAAAAGTTAGCTGGAAAATATTGGCATCATACTGCTAAAGACAGGAAGACATGGACAGACCTGGGGGAGGCCTTTGCCCAATAGTGGGATGAAAAAGGCTATATTATTATTATTATTATTATCATTATTAACTTCCCGCTTTAAAAAAAAAAAAAATTTTGTTCAAAAATCGTGAAGTTATTGGTTTCACCCCGATTTTCTAAAATCGAGTTTTCGCCAGATCGCGACGTTTTGAGGTCCTAGGAAGCTATTGAAACTATTTTGGCGATGATGTCTGTAGGGCTGTATGTTTGTGTGTGTGTGTATGTGTGTGTATGTATGTAAACCTTTTATATCTTTTGAAAGGAGTGTCCGACTGAAACGTGGTTTGCGGCATCTGACGTGATCTTGGTGAACTTAGACTTCCTGAAAATTTGACACGATTCTGCCCAAAAAAATTTGAGAAATCTTAAAAAAACAAGTTTCAAAAATTTTTTTAAATTTGTTTTTGTAAAATATTTTCTAAACTACTAAACCGATTAATTCCAAATCTAATCAGCTCTTCTCCTTAACAAACTGCGTCGACTTCCGCAAACCGCATCAAAATCGGTTCATTTGTTTATAATTTTTTTTTTAATATTCATTTTTTTCCAATTTTTTTCATTATATGTAATATGTACAGTGGGAAACTTACGGGATGTGCACTTTGGTTTTGCCAACTATATTTGTGCTGCATTTCATTTTTTTCTATAAATGGTTTCAGAGAAAATCGTCTGTGACGGACGGACAGATATCGAAGTGCTTAGTGTTTCGATGTACACAAAACACAAAAAAACAAAAATATAACAATGACGCCAATCGGAATCGAACCAGCGACTCTTTGTGTGCGAGTCTATTGATATACAGGCCGTTGTTATGGTATAGGTACAACATTCCAAGTGATAACAATCAATCCTTAGACTATTTATATGTCGGACGTGATGATTAGTGACAGAGCTGATGTGTGAATGTCTATGACGTCTCCACATTTTGATACTTTTAAAGAGAGAAACACAGAAATGAAAGGAGACGGCATGTATAATATATATACCATAACGGAAGCGAAGTTATTGTTACAGCGTCGTTGTACTCGTTAGTCGTTAACGAAAAGTCACGTTTCACGGATACCATAAAACAGTATTTGATGTGGATTCGTGCTTAATTTTAGCCCCTTCGCGTTTATAATATTGAACTGGAAATTGTGCATACATGTACACATCCTCCAACTGAATACACATTCCCTGCGATGAATAATTAGTCGCCGAAGAGCATACCGCAATAATTTCTTATTTGTGCAGCTTTTGAAACAATGGCAAATTGTAGACGACCGACAAGTAAGGTTATAAGCGTATGTACGATAAAAAATTAAATCGAAACAAGGCAATAAATAAATAGTTGGCCACACCAAACATGCACATCCCGCAAGTTTTCCACTGTATGATAAAAATAAAAAAAAAAAAACTATTGAAAAAGTACCGATTTTGAAAAATTAAAGAAAGATTAAAAACTTTAGAGTAATAAATGATTAAAAATTAAAAAAATGTTTTTAAGTTTATAAAAATAAAAAATATATATCTTAAATCTATATATATGTTACCGGCCAAACCCGATTTCAGGACAAACTAGTTCAGCCTAGGCCAAACTTGTTTGGCCGAGAAATTTTTTCCTCCCGCCGTTCTCACTACTACTAGGAGTAAATGTCAATCTTTCGTCCCTGCTGACGAAAGTACGTACTTTCGAGCGGATATGAAGAAAAATCGTATACAACACACGGGCCTTAAAAGTTGAAATCTCGGCCCTGCGCGTCATGAGCCCGAGGCGAAAATTCAACTTTCGGCCCTTGTGATGTAATATACTATTAATAAAAACAAAATTTTTATGAAAAACTTTTTGTGTGCATTATCTGGTTTTCATGATGATATAATTCAAATCTAGAAAATAGAAATTTTGTGAGTTGTTTCGAAAATTTTTAATTAATATTTTTCCAAAACTGCACGGGAAAGTTTAGTTTTTTTTTAATTTTTCTATAGCCAATTTGGTTTAATCTTATTTTTATATACACTTCCGGTCGGTCTTCTCATTTATCATTGTGTTAAAATCTCATTTTTAATATTAATTTACTTGAAAACTAGACGGCCAATGTTTTTTAAAAAATGCAGTTGAATTATGAGATATCTATAATTAACATATTAAAATTTCAGCGTATACTCTATACATTGCTCTATCGGGTGTATAACCTTAAAACTTTCTTTTGTTACAAAAATACTTCCTATCTTTGTCTTTCTATACCTATTCGATTCGGCAACATTAGTCCGGAGTAGGCCATACTAGTTTATCCTAGGACAAACTAGTTCAGCCTAGGCTAAACTAGTTTGTCCTATCGAGCTTAGGCCAGACTAGTTTGGCCTAGGCTAAACTAGTTTGTCCTATCGAGCTTAGGCCAAACTAGTTTGGCCTAGGCTGAACTAGTTTGTCCTGAAATCGGGTTTGGCCGGTAACATATATATAAAAATCTCGTGTCACAGTGTTTGTTATCGAACTCCTCCGAAACGGTTTGACTGATTTTTATGATTTTTTTTTGTGTATACTTAGTAGGTCGTAGGCTATTTTTTATACCCCTAGGTGATAAGGGTGGCTCTCTTCCGAATTTTTTTTTTAATTTTTTGAACAAACAATTTTTTTTATAATTTGTCATTAAAAATACTTATAACCCTAAATTTTCACCGTTCCACCACCAACCCCTATTTTTTAATAGCGATATTAGTATTTTTGCTTTTATCCACAAATGGGCAATAGGGTTGCAAGATGGCAATATAACGGTAAATTTTTATGTATTTAACTGCAGTAATAACAGAAAGTACGATAATTTTATTTATTGAAGAAAGTGCGATTGTTATAACGTTGTACATTAAATAAATCCAATATTTTTGTCTACAATCCTGCAACTTTTCTTATTATTATTATCACGATGGACACGATATCTATACTAATATACAAAGGTGAAGAGTTTGGTTGTTCGTTTGGTTGAACGCGCTAATCTAAGGTAGGTACTACTGATTTGAATTGAAAATATATTTTTTCTGTTGGATAGTTCATTTATCGAGGAAGACTATAGGCCAAGCCTGGGCAAATGGCGGCTCGCGGGCGGAATCCGGCCCGCAGTAGACTTTTGTGCGGTCTGCGAAGCATTTTTTTATAAATGATTATTAAGAACGAAAATAGTTTTCCAATATAATTTGGCGCATAAAAATTTTTTTAGAAAAATAGTAAATAGCAAGGGCTACAACAGACGAAAAAAGACCTTTTTTTGTTGCGGAAATGAAAGGACCTTTTTTTTTGCTCTCCACATGTTTCTTACAGAAATGAAAGGACCTTTTTTTTGCTCTCGAAATTTTCATCAGCAGTGTGGCCCCACGATCAAAAGATTTGCCCGCCCCTGCTATGGGCTATATAATATCACGCTACGACCAATAGGAGCGGAGCATCAATGAAAAATGTTGCAAAATATAACTGAAAATTTTTCGAACGGTACCTCCGATTATCATGAAAAGACACAACATTCATTTTGGTAAACTAAGATGAACACGCGTACTCATGTCCCTCCCACCCATTCGTTTTTTGCACTCGAGTGAAACCGGGAAGGACCGCTAGTATAATGTATAAATATCAAGTGGAATTAAATGAAATAGAAAAAAAATCAATGATTTCGTCAGGAATTGAACCCGGAACCTTCTCGTTGCTGATCTAATGGCTTAACCTCTATGCCACGCAAGTTTGAAGATGTGCCGCTGTTATTATGGTATAGAAGTGTAGCACCTATTCTATGGTAATTTACACAGTAATTGTTATATTATTTTTTTAAACTATTCAAAAAATAATAAAATATAACTCTTTACAAAAATTAAACTACTAACACATTTCATTGAACTTAAATAGGATTCTACTCTGATAAACAAAGTGAATAAAATATAAATCAAGGCGATCCGACCAAAACTGCGATCTGTAGAAATCGGACGTACGTACGTACGTACGTACAGACCAACTGCTGTTTGTGATTTTCAATTACAATTTTAGTAGCAATTATTAACTCAAATCGATCTATAAATGGTTCTGTTTTAGGTATAGAACAAAATCTCGTCCTTCCAAAAAACTACAATTTGGATGGATTTCGGGGAACCCCGGGCGCCAGACATAGCATCAAAGATTTGAACACTTCTTTGAAGATTTTGCAAAGCTTTGAAAACACATTTGAACACATATTGACGCAACCAGCCAGACATGCTTCGCAAAACACTTTTCTCCACAGTATGCTGGTAGACAACAAACAAGATGAATGACGATTCGTGGGCGCAGTGTGCCTATAATATTAAATTATGCGCCTGTAATTATTTTTTAGTAGAATCCTTTATTTTCTTTAAACAGTCCCTGTATTGCGTCAGCAAAGTATTTCTTTTCTTCTTTAACTCTTCAATAGAACAAGGCACGGAAAAAATATTTTTTATTCTGACCCACGCGTCATTCACCAAGTTTCAATTTTTGTGCTTTTGGTTTTTTGGGTTCCATATACATGGTTCCTCTTGCATCAATTCAACATATTCAAGGACGCACTCGTTGCTCTAGTCCATTTTGAACAATCAAGCACGTATTTACGTGCACGCAGTGTCTCAGACAACCGTTCCGCTCAACAACGCTCGCGCAACTGGACTTTGCAGTTTGCGCGAGTGTGGCAGGCTACGCAAACATTTGAACACATTCGACTTTGAACGCTTTGATGTTCGCTAAAAAACCGATACCGCATGGCAAAGTGCAAATCTTTGTCCAAACTTTGAACACATATTCAAAGTCTCCTGCCACACATAGCAATCAAACAAGTGTTCAAACAAGTGAAGCTATATCTGGCGCCGGCCTTAAATTAACTTAGATATAACTTCATGTATGAACGAAAGTCAGCTCTGACGCGCAAAGCGATAAGAGAGCACATACCGCTAGTGAAGCGGTATGTGCAATAAATCGAGAAACATATATGAACAAAAAAATATTGTATAGATATTGGAGAGATAGAGCTATAAAATGTGCATAAAAATATTAATAATAAAAACAAAATTGAAGACTATAAGGTGACTTAAAATAAAACCATATAAACTGACCGTGCATTCATATCGAACGGAATCTTGTGTAATTTCGGTTAAACTCGTTTCTCTGGTGTAGATAGCGGACGCGCACTTAAGAAATGTACATACAATAATAATGCTATACGTCCCATAAAAATGATTTTTATTTCTGCGGATATAATCCGATCTTTTGTTTGATAAGTGTTGAATTGCTGTAATGTATTCAATTAGATAATAATAAAATTACAATCTGTTAAAAATAAAGTTATGATTATGCTAGACACAATACACACATTTTGTTTAATTGTATCATTAAAATTATACTAATCTGATCACTAATCACCTAAAACAGCAGTCGTCACACTTTTCTGGCCAAGGGCCACAAAGGGAAATGTGGGTATCAGCACCGGGCCGCAGAGTAAGGGCGTTTGCCTACTTATACGTATTCGGTTAATTTCGTTATTTATTTCACCTTTTAGGAAATAAAAAAGTACTCGTATATATTTTTCATTAGAATATTTATTGGAATAAGATTTATTTTTAATTTTTTTAACATGTTTTTTATAGGACATAATATATTTTAATTTAAGAATTATGATGTTGAACTTTTTTAATTATTGCTTGTATATCGGCATCTTTGGGACTACATGCAATCCTCATTGTGTCTTCTAAATGAGTGGAAAGACGATTGCGGTATTTGTTTTTCAAGAAGCTCATTTTCGAAAATGATTATTATTTATGTAGATACCTACCTAGTTAACTATTGAAATAATTTGCTTTTTCGCGGGCCGCACGCATACCGGCCGCGGGCCACATGCGGCCCGCGGGCCGCAGTTTGACGACCACGGACCTAAAACGTCAATCCCACTTTGTCATCAAAGTGCAGTAAATACATATTTTATTGACATATTTCATTATTGCACTCTTATTAAAATTTATACCTACTTAATAAAAGTCACATATTATATAACATTAAACTATTGTAACATTAATCCATCTTATTCAGATGATATAAATTATAAAAATTATTACATAGATGGAAGTGTTAAGTAATCATTATTCATACCTTGTAAATTAAAATTCGAAACTTAAACATACTAAAATTTCTTAACTGACAACTCAAAATTAAATTGTATGTAAGATTTTGTAATCGTTCAACAAATTTTGATATGAACTACTTAGATTATTAGTGTCTGTTCGGAATTTAACTGTATTTAATATAGAAATGTGTAATATTTCTCCAAAAGGAGAAGGCGACGTCATGATATTTAAAGCACAGTGGGCATTGTATGTTGATTTAGTTAATATTCTAGCTGCTTTCTTTTGTAATTTGAAGACTCTGTCAATATGAGGGTCAGCACCATATAATATAATCGGTCCATACTGTAAAATAGTATTGAAAAGTCCATTGTGGATGGTAATACATCTGTGCTTTCAATTTTTCTTAACAGGAATAAAATTTGCGATAGCCTATTAAGAATCGATATGTGTGTTCCATTTAAGATTATTATCAATATGAGTTGAGAGTTCCTAAACATTTAACGCTGGTAGCAGATTATGCAAATGATACAATGGAGGCCGAGGTTTTATATTTAGAAACATAGCACTGTGTCTTTTATTTGGAAGTAGTTTATTTGCAGTCAACCAAATAGATGCTATATTTAATGCTTTCTCAGACATTTGTAACAATGTGTTTAAATTTTGGTTGTTAGTTTGCGAAGAAGTGTCATTCGCGTAAAGATAAGATCTAATATTTGGTATAGTCCGGGGGCTAAGGGGAAAATTTTGCTTGAACCTTGCACTTTGTGATTAGAAAATGCCCTTTCGTACACACGTTGCTGGTACTCTTAGCTACAATTTAAGGGCTGGACACATCCGATTGACTCACGTGGAGCCAAGTTATGAGGTGTTGCCTACGTAGTAGGCGCGGATCAATGAAAATTGTCTTAAAACGGTTGTGGCAAAAAAGCCAGCGTTGTCGCTAATTTTGTTTTAAAACACTGTTACGTTTATCCTTTACTAATTAGGTAATATTTAGAATATATATTTATTTATTTCTAATACGCCTAAAATGCCCATTACCTGGTCTTTGCCGTGAAACATTACTGCCGAGTGTTCCGAGCCTCAAATAATAAGATTAAAAATGTAATACTACTCTTCAAAATTGGAGACGCAAAGCCAAGTCCCCCTTCTTTATCGCTGTTAGGCCAGATCCGAAGCTGCACCAAGTTGGACATCATACAATGCCTTACACACACCACAGACGAAGCTGTACTGTCAGCCAATGCCCCACTGCCAGTCTTCGACGCAAAATTCTTCGATGGTGCTGCACTGGTGCATATGCTGTCCCCTGGAGCTTCGAAGACGTTTCAAGACTATGTGGATCTTGTTTTCCTTCCGGGAACGTTAAGAGGATTGGTGTAATTTGGGACGTGTACAAACCAGATAGCTTAAAGGCGGCTACCCGGGAGAAAAGAGGACAAGGCGATAGGCTAGTGGTTTCACAGCAACCAAAATTCCACGTAAATTTTGGGCTAGCTTTCTTAGACACGAAGACAACAAAAAACAGCTCTTCCGTCTTCTTGCACGTACTCTAGAAAATTTGCACATCGAAGGCATCGAGTTTTAGTCCAATGACGAATCTACCGTCGTCACTTCTTCCAGCATCGATATATTCTACATCAGTCCAAGTAATCATGAGGAGGCTGACACAAGACTGCTACTTCATGTGAGTGACACTGCAAAGAAGGGCCATAAAAATTGCCTGATAAGAACTTGCGACAGTAACGTTCTTGTTCTGGCGGTTGCACTCTCAGAAGTCATCCCTGGCCTCAAGAAATTGTGGGTGTCTATTGGAACAGGTCAGCACCACCTACTCATAGCAGCTAACGCCATTTCGAAAATGCTTGGTCAGTAGAGTCATTGCAAACGTATATCTTACGAACACAGTCGTATAAAACGTTACTAATTTTGCGTTTTTATTATTTTTTTGAATTTCAAGTCCCCAAATGAGTGAAGCACTTCCGGTGTTTCACGCGTTCACAGGCTGTGACGACGTATCTTCTTTTGCCCGAAAAGGCAAAAAGACGGCTTTTGGGGCGTGGAATGCCTGTCCTGATGTAACAGAAGGGTTCTTGGCGATAGGAAAAGGCAATGTGGAAGAAGGTCTGCCATTCATAGAAAAGTTCTTTGTGGCTTTGTATTGTAAGAACTAAATAAAGTTCTTACTAGAAATAAATAAAACACAGACTTGAACTTTAAAGATTCGTAATGAGTTATTTTCTCTAGAGTCGTTAGTGATCAATTAAATTTTTGACGTGATAACGTCTTATAAATTGATGAATCACCAATATTATAAATTGATAAAACACCGGCTGCATGTTCGAAAAAGTGTGACGTAACGTTCCTAACGTTCCGCCTGACCCTGTGCGTGCTTTTTGCTAATTTCTCGCTCAATTTAAATCAGATCGGTTTGAAACCAGTCTTAAACGAAAGAGGAGAACATTTTACATAGATTTCGTATAACAGAATTTGCCTAAACAGTTTTTTTATACAAATTTATATAGAAAAATATTTTATACAAATTTATATAGAAAAATAGCTGTATAAATGCAATGTTGTGTAATGCATGGCGCGACGCGGTCGGTTGTCTTTGTTTGCCGTACATGGAAATTAGAAGCAAACGTATGTCTTGTCTTAACATGAAAACAGCTGCATTTCTAATGTTTAATTCAATTTTTTGACATTAGTATATTGTGAAATGCAAAGCCTTCTAAGTTAAGTATTGGAATAACTAATTATTATTAGAACTGAAACGAGGTGAGGTCGTTGGTTCATCTTTTGTTCGAAATTCGCTCGGCTTAAAAACGATCGACGACTCCAACAGGACGAATGACTGTTCTTCAATCAATCAATCAATAATACCAATGGCAACGATATATCTAAACCGTTTTACCAATATCAAATAAAACAATGTATTTGTATTTTATCAAAAAAAAACAATTTTATTCATTCAAAAAAAGTATATTTCTCTTTATAATAATTTTTATAACTGTTAACCAAAAACAATTTCAAAGTCAAAAAAAATCAGTCGTTCAACAGGTTACATGAATAGACCACAATGACAAAGTTACACAACAACTTCGTCACAGTCCCCCACGCTTGATGTTGAGTAGTCTCTTCGAAAAAGTCAACTCAATATCTTATACAAACAATAAATTATGAAAGAAAAAAAAACAAATATTAATTCTTACTGGTTACTATCAACCTTATTATAGTATGAGTAATAATAATGTCATAGCCATGCATATTACTAACAAAAACAAATTAATGACAAAAAAAATCAACGCGATTTTGTTTTGGAATAAATCAAAACAAACAGAATTTAAACATCAAAGTAAAATATATTTATTATTTAGGTTAGTCCCAAACACTTTACTTCACAATATCTGGAAAATCCTATTGATAGTGGATTTCCATTTTATACTCATGTGGTATGCTCATCGTGATGAAGTTTTTGATTCAAAAGGATTAAATTACGTGGTGATCTACGGGGTATTTTTAGGTCAGACACGTGGTATATCCCAATTATTTTCGAATTTTCATCACAAACATTCACTAAACCTGAAGATGCGTGACTATGAATAAATAATGGTCCTTTACGAGGCTTTGTGAGCTTCGCAGCGACTCCATCGACTTTTTTACTCAGCTGTTTCCATTTAATATAAACTTCTATGTCAACTGGATTTCGAGTTTCAGGTTTTAAGAGTGGTTTTAACGAATTTCGACGCGTTTGAGAAGTATTCATTTTATATTCAACAAAATGTCGAATTTCATCAATCAATTTAAGAATACCTTCACGCGTCAGAGACTGTTGTATATCTAGTGCATATTTTTTATCACGATATAATTCAAGATATATAGGATCCCTACCGTAATTTAAGTATGCAGGACTAACAGATAAAGAACTATGAACCGAGGTATTGTATGCATATTTCAATTCATTTAAATGGTCGTCCCAGTGATTATGTTTGTCTAGTAAGTATGACCTAATCATGGGTTTCAAATTTCTATTTATCCGTTCAACGGGATTAGCTTGGGGTCGATATGCTGGGGTAGTTTGATGTACAAGTTTTCGTTGTTCGAAAAATTGTTTTATGTCTTTGTTACAGAATTCTGTACCGTTATCTGTTATTACTATTCGCGCAAATCCCCAAGAACAAAATACGCGTTTGAGAAAGTCAACTACTTTTTTTCCAGTGGGAACGCTAGTAGCTTCAAGCTCAAGATATCGTGTATATGTGTCACATGCGACTAATATATGTGTTTTTTGTCTCACAGATTTTGGTAACGGACCGATAGCATCTACAGATACACATTCCCATGGTTCAGTTATTGGTCTATAATTTCCGTGAACTACTGGAGGATTGGTATCTGCTTTTTGTAGAAGACATTCGCTACAATTTTCTACATAGAACCGAATATCTTTATACATACTAGGCCAATAATAAATAGTAGCTGCACGTTCGTACGTACGTTGAATACCGGGATGACCTGCCATAACATGATCGTGTGTCTCACGTAGTTTTTCATCTATTAGCTCGTCTGGTATTACCAATTTCATCCTTCTGGATCTTGACCAATATGATTTTTGGGAGGTCGTTCGCGATAATAATAAAGTTTACCATCTTCAACTTTCCATTGAGGAAAACGGTCAGGAAAACGTTTAACCTCTTTAAATTTTCTGTCGTACCAAGCAGTGCTTATTGTACGATAGCATCGAAATATTTCTTCGGTGGATTCTATGTCGTCAGGTTCTAGATGCTCGTAAACGCGTGATAAAGCATCCGGTGCTTCATTTTCGGTGCCACGTCTATGCATAATAGTTACAGGGTAACTAAGCAGCTCCATGGCCCAACGGGCTAGTCTGCCTCTAGGGTCTTTAACGTTTTTTAACCAAGTTAAGCTCGCGTGATCGGTTATTACTGTAAAGCAATAACCTTCTAAATAACCGCGTAATTTTTTTATAGCCCAAACAACAGCCAAGCACTCTTTTTCCGTCGTTGTATAATTGCGCTCATGTTTGTTTAACGGTCTACAAATTGCAGTGATAAAATACTCCTTGTCTTCACCTTGTTGAGTTAATATACCAGAAATACCCGAGTCACATGCGTCAGTATATAATAGAAACGGAAGGGAATAGTCTGGTGTAGCTAGGGTAGGGGCATTGAGAACTGATTGTTTTAACTGCTGAAAGGATTCTTCCTCCTCGGCACCCCATTTCCATGGTTGTTTTTCACTTGTAAGTTTATTCAATGGTCCCTGAGCTCGTGCTACATCTTTAAGATGTCTATGATACCAATTTACTAGACCTAAGAAGCGACGTACTAATTTTCGCGTTGTCGGACGGGGGTAGTCTTGTATAGCCTGAACACGTTCAGGATCTAAGGAAATGCCTTGTTCGTTGATTATAAAACCAAGAAATTTCACCACTTTTTTACAAAAGTGACTTTTCTCTCGATTTATTTTTACTCCTAGATTACTAAAAATCTCGAAAAGTAAAGACAGAATCTGTAAATGTTCGTCAAAAGTTTCAGTCGCGATAATCCAGTCGTCTAAATATGCGTGTACATTATATTCCCAGCGTGTTGGTAAATTTCTTTCGCGTATAGTTTGTCGAAGAATATTTTTGACAATGTCCATACTACACTGGAATGTTGCGGGCGCTGTCTTCAGACCAAACGGCATCATTTTGAATTCAAATAAGCCTTTACCTTCCACGGCAAAAGCTGTTAGGTGCCTATCAGATTCAGCGATTGGTATCTGATAAAATGCGTTACTAAATTCAATAGTAGAATAACATTTCGCGTTGTGTAATGCATCTAATATGACGTCCATACGCGGCATAGGGTATGCTACCATTTTAGTTTTTGCATTCAGAGGACGGAAATCAATGCACATTCTCCAGTCTTCCGGATTTTCACCGGTGGGGTTTGGATTATCAGGTGTAGGTTTACGTCGTACCATTACAGGCCTGCAACACCACTCGCTATTACTTTCTGTAATTATGTCATCGTCTTTCAATTTGTCTACTATAGTATGTAATGCTTTTTTAACCATCGGTGATCTTCGATATTCTTTTACGCGTATTGGCGTGTAGTCGGTTAATTCAATTTTGTGTTCAACAAGTTTCATTTTACCTATTTTGATGTGATCCATTTTTTTAAACTCTTTGTCTAAAAATTCGTTCAGTATTTCTTGTTGTCCGTTTGTCAATCGTGATATAACATATATTAGTTTATTTTCAGAGTCTGGAACTATTGGATAATCTATATTTATCCTACCGAATTTCCAAGTTAGTGTGTCGAAATCAAGAATAAATTTATAACGTGATAAAAATTTAATTCCGATTATCATGTCATCAGGCATTTTAGGGAAAACTTCAAACCAGTCTTCACAATTTAACGTGTCAATATTAAATGATATATAAGCACGTGATGTGCTCGCGATTGCTGTGTTATCAGCGAGGACAAACCGTACACCAGGTTTGGGACATTGTACTTTTTTGACGTACGGTTTCATTCTATCGAATGTATCCTGCGACATGAAATTTTTGAATGCGCCTGTATCTACTATGGCATTGTAAGTTAATGGACCAATTTGAATTGGAAATTTAATAGAACAATTAATTCCATGTATGCCTAATTTTCTAAATCGTGCTAAATGATTACCAGGTCGCTGTGCTAAAGATTTATTAATCAGACATGATGTTAGGCAGTCTCGGGGTTCATCAATAGTTAAGTTTATGCTATCTTTCATTTCACAATTAATATTAGTTTTGCAACAAGTAAGATTAGCACAGCATCTAGTATTTATATTAGTATTAATTTTTGTAGTCTGTTTGACACAATTTACTTGAAATAATTTTACGCGCGCGATTTCTGTTTCATTGTCTGTTTCCGTCTCAGTTTCTGTCTCAGAATAGTCTAAATGGTCTGTCTGTGACTTTAACGAATCATTGGTTTGTATGTTTTGCAATGTCGATGTCTCGAGGGATGTTTTCGCATGCAGTAACTGAGTATTTTCATTTTGCTTAATTTTTGGGGGCTCCGAATTATTTTTATGGTTCGACGAAGATTCTCCTGAACTCAACGTCGAACCCTTTAGGCGTTTTTTGACTGGCAGTCACATGTTTTATTAGTAGTTCCTTTCTTCATACATCGTGTGCACATCTCAATACGGTCGTTGTAGCATTGGAGTGAAAAGTGAGATCCTTGTTCGCCACAATTGATACAAATATAATCTCTGGATACTTGTCGAGGAGTCTTGGCTCTTTTGGATCTTCCTGCCGTATTGCGATTATGTTCATTGAATGCTTCAGTAGATATTCGGGTAGTTTTTTGTTGATTGTTGTCAGCCCTTTGTCGCGCATTTATATTAGCAATGACTCGTTGCGATTGTTGTAGTCTTCTAACAGTGTCATCCAGAGTTTCCGCCAAGTCAGGGACATCGTCTTCTTCAATATCTGTGTCTTCTTCCTCAGTATTACTTTCTTCACAATCGTTTAGTTCGTTTCCATCAACTCTTCTTGTAGGTTGATACGTTGTTTTGTGTTTATGTGTCTGATCTACCGCAGCTCTGCTTCGTAAGTCAATTTTTAATTGAGCGTTATTAATTGCTACAGTAAGCTGTTCATAGTCTTCTGTGGTATGCCGATCTAAATCGATTTGTTTCTGCAGTTGTTGAGTCAGTCTTCCACGAATAACAGCGACCTGATTTGGTTCATTTGGAGGATGTTGCATCTCTTGAAATTTACTCATTACCAGTTTAACAAACTTGTGAGGATCTTGTTTTGATGACTGGTACGTACTGAAGATCTCTGCAGAGATATCAATGTCTGATTTCGGTTTCGCAAAGTAAATTTTGTAGGAGTTTTCGAAGTGTTCCCATCTAGTCCATTTACGTAGAAATTGTCTTATCCAGCTCCCTTCAGATTGATAAAATGCGGTACGTACAATACTCAATGCTTCTTCGTCGTTAAGACGAAATTCATCTACAAATTCTTTTAACATCTCCAGATAATGTTTACCTTTTAAGGATGCATGAGGATAGTATAAATTACGTTGCTTTAACATTTTTTCAGCTCGTGATAAATTGCTGATGTCGTTATGTCTATCTATTGATACGTTATTTAAATTATAGCGTGAATTCCTGTTTGGTGTCTGTCCATGGTCTGAAATGTGAACGTTTGGATTATGTATATTACTGGCTGCTAAGTTAGATGTTGTTTGCCTACTAGGATAAGTTATGCCTTGATTAGATTGCTGATCAATGAAGTGTTTAGCAGCTTCTTGAGGTGTTATTCCTTGATTGTCTGCATCGTAAACATTACGAATTAGTTCGGAAATAAAGTCAGAAGAATTTTGTTGCCGAAAAATCGCGTGATTACTAGTACGTTCAACATTGCCGTTTTTTTAGCCTACTTGAATTCGCAGTAGGATTCCTCAATGAAAAATGATTTAAGCCTTGCTCTGGTGCATGAGCATTCACAGAAGATAGATGTGGTACCTCGATTTTTGAAGATCGGGTATAAACAGGAATGTCAGGTTGTGTATTTCTTAATCTCGTATTATTAGTGCGCGACTCGCGTAACAAGTTTCGTATAGTATGCTCCGTTTTAAGTAATATACCTTGACACTCTTCATTAGTTAAATTGTTTATAATATTATCCCTATTAAGTGATTCCCAATCGTAGTATCCATCTATTGCATTTGTAAGTAAACCAATTGTAACTTGAGAAAAATAAGATAGTTGTCTCATATTAGACAGGACATTTTCCTGACATTCATCTATAGCTACAGAAAGTTCAGATATCTTGGGAGTTGGATCATGTTGTCTGTAATGCTCTTGAACATTCTGAGATAATTTACACGCGAAGTCTAGCCATTCGCGACGTAGTTCATATTTGGTATTTTGTAGATCTTGCGTTATTTTATCTAGTTTTTTCTCCAATCGCTCTTCGCGTGCATCTATACGGTTTAAAGTTTGATTTAGGGTAGCAAAATCTATTACGGAAGGAGTATCTCCTACAGTTTGTCTACTGGAGTTTCGCGATCCGTTACCACGTCGTGTATTCACAAACCGTGTGTCTAATTGTAAAAGATCAGTGTTGTCGCTTGTTTGAGTCGGCTGGTTAGTGTCCTGATCTCGGTTTTGATAATTTTCAGGAGTATTAGAACTCTGGGATAAGTTATCTAAATCACTCATTGTGGAATTTTAATAAAATATCTCACTATTGGATACCAATTAAATAAATAATTATTATTTTGAATATAATTTATCTGAGTAGGTTTAATTAATATTTTATTGGAGATATAACGTACTTAACTGTAAACAAATCTAATAAATGAACGCGTTTGTGCTTGTGTAGGTATATCAACATTAATACGAAGTAATTATTAACGGTCTCTGACGTTGAATTATTCTAAATGGTAAGTATACTTACAGATTACCGTCCTATTTTATAAATCTTCATCAGCTAAAATTCGACTTTCATTCAGCCCTTATGAATACATTTCCGTACTAGCTGTCTATCCAATTTAAGCCAATCCAATTTTTTGAACTGAGTATAAAAGTCAATGGATACGCTTTACAAATTAGCTCCGCCACCTGAAATATCAAAAATATAGCAGTAACAAGTTCACAATATATACCTTATTATTATTAAACTACGTATGATACAATTTAATCTATTTTGTTTTGTTTTCTTGCCTTTTTTTTAACGTTATTTGAATGTTCTCAAGCAGATAAATTGCTTGAATTGTGATTTAAATCAGATTAATTTTAACACCAAAGCTCCTCAATTTTATTGAGAGAGGCCCCACGTTGGGCGCCACTGAAACGAGGTGAGGTCGTTGGTTCATCTTTTGTTCGAAATTCGCTCGGCTTAAAAACGATAGACGACTCCAACAGGACAAATGACTGTTCTTCAATCAATCAATCAATAATACCAATGGCAACGATATATCTAAACCGTTTTACCAATATCAAATAAAACAATGTATTTGTATTTTATCAAAAAAAACAATTTTATTCATTCAAAAAAAGTATATTTCTCTTTATAATAATTTTTATAACTGTTAACCAAAAACAATTTCAAAGTCAAAAAAAATCAGTCGTTCTACAGGTTACATGAATAGACCACAATGACAAAGTTACACAACAACTTCGTCACAGAACATAATACTTTGTAAGTTGCAAACGTCACTTTTGACATTTCTTATCATTCCGACACCAAGGATAAGCGGATTTAAACCAAATTTTGGGAGGTTTAGGTTATGTATTACGGAATACGTTATCACGTAAAACTATCGTCCGTAAACCGACTTTACAGACAACCAATTTTTTTCCAAATAATAACAACCTTCATTTTTCCAGCGTAGCTAAGGAAAAACCAATTTTGACAATCATACAAAAAAGAGAGAAAGAATTAATGTAACAAAGCTTGCTACAGTATGATCGAACTAGCGATGTAAGTAATGTTAATGAATGTAGGCGGGTACTGTTCACCCGGAAGGGTCGTGTACTTGAAGCGATTCCTCCAACCCAAGACGCTCTGCACCTCCAATGCCTCCGAGCCGGTTTCCAAGGACGGCAGGTATGGGGGCAATGCTTGAAGGCTAATCAAGAGCTTCCAGATGCTGCCCTTTGGGGCTGGAGGCGCTCTCTTTCAAACGAAGCCGTATATTGGGAGCCAGTGTGGACTGCAAAGCCGATTATGCAAGACTCCTTGGTAATTTTAAATAAATGTAACTGTAAAGAACCATGTGGAAAACGCTGCAAGTGCTGTCGATCTAATTTACCATGTACGGAAATGTGTCAGTGCGGTGGTGATTGCGAACATTAACTTACGATTATAACTTTTCTATGGTGCGATTAAACATGTTTTAGAGTTTGTCAATTCTTTTTCGTGCTACTATCATCGCATCCCTTCTATTTTTTATAATATTTAGCATTCGTAGGCTCCAGAGCTTTCGGCCAAATACATTGTTGCACGTACCAAATCCGGTGAGTTTACATCAGCAGAATTCTTTCCACCCTACCTGTAAATTTGCCTAGAAAATATACCAAATTGCATCAAAACATCTTGGAATTAAGGAATTACGAATTGGGAGCTTATTTGGAGACTTTAGTGCCGTTTAAACAAATAAAAAACGATCCGTATCTCGATTTCTTGGTTCTGCACCTTGCAGGTAGGCAACACCTCATAACTCGGCTTCACGTGGGTCAATCAGGTGTGTCCAGCCCTCAAATTGTAGCTCTAAAGGTATCGGGAACAAGCGTGCAAAAGCGCATCTTCTAATCACAAAGTGCAAGGTTATTCCCCTTAGAGCCCGGACTAGTAGAAACCATGTAAGATCATTGATGTAGATTATAAAAAGTAAACGACCAGGAATGGATTGAATACCGTAGGTTATCGGGTCTAAGCTTGATTCATTAATTTGTTTGATAACAACTTACTGTTGTCTGTCCGATAAGTAGAATGAAATAAAGTGCTACTCCTCTAAAACAATATCTGTTTAGTTTTTCGAGCTGTACATCATGAGAGAAACTATCAAAAGCTTTAGATAGATCACACGGGGTCAACGCGGCGTGATATGCGTTTTTGTTTGATTCTCGAATATTATTAATTATACCAGTTAAAGCTTCGGTTGTTGACAGATTTGTACGAAATCCAAATTGTTGAGTACTTAAAATTTTACACTGTGCTGAAAAGTTTACCATTTTAGTTTTAAAAGACGGTTTCTAAAATTTTGGAAAATGATGCTAAAATGATATTGGCCTATAGTTTTCAGGTTCTGATTTATTTCCTTTCTTGAAGTAATAACTGCTTACTTATGAAATTATAAATGAAGCCGGGTTCACACTTTAACGGTTGAAAAAAAAATGACAACTAATGCTAAATTCTTGAACAGTTTTTGACGTGATAACGTCTTATAAATTGATGAATCACCAATCTTATAAATTGATAAAACACCGGCTGCATGCACGAAAAAGTGTAACGTTCCTAAATCCGTAACGCGTAACGTTCCTAACGCGTAACGCGTAACGTTCCGCCTGACCCTGTGCGTGCTTTTTGCTAATTTCTCGCTCAATTTAAATCAGATCGGTTTGAAACCAGTCTTAAACGAAAGAGGAGAACATTTTACATAGATTTCGTATAACAGAATTTGCCTAAACAGTTTTTTTATACAAATTTATATAGAAAAATAGCTGTATAAATGCAATGTTGTCTAATGCATGGCGCGACGCGGTCGGTCGTCTTTGTTTGCCGTACATGGAAATTAGAAAATAACGTATGTCTTGTCTTAACATGAAAACGGCTGCATTTCTAATGTTTAATTCAATTTTTTGACATTAGTATTTTGTGAAATGCAACGCCTTCTAAGTTAAGTATTGGAATAACTAATTATTATTAGAACATAATACTTTGAGAGTTGCAAACGTCACTTTTGACATTTATTATCATTCCGACACCAAGGATAAGCGGATTGAAACCAAATTTTGGGAGGTTTAGGTTATGTATTACGGAATACGTTATCACGTAAAACTATCATCCGTAAACCGACTTTACAGACAACCAATTTTTTGATAACTTATTAAATGAGAATTATATTTGTAATGAGCGTAAAGATGAATCTAATGTATATATGTATATTGTTTTAAATCCGGATCGAAATGTTATTTGTTATTATGTACACTATACAGAGGTATAAGGAATGGATTAATTAGTAGTGCGTTTGAAAAAAACAGATATTTTTGATAAAATAATATTTTAAAATTGTTGAAATTATGTTTAAAAATGCTATATACAATCATTATAAACAGAAAAAAAGAGATTATTATTATGTAATGTAAGATCGTCAAGGAACAGTGGCGTATCTTTGGATTTTGACAATGTGTACTGTGAATATGAAGCTTTGGTTGACATGAATTCAATTCTTTGTAGAACAAAGTGATGCTGTTAATGGGATAAAGAAGATTTTGCACGTTGATTGCGTATATTAATAATTATTCTACTTTTCAGATGATAACAGCGTGTTTTAAATAAAAGTGATAACTACATCTTAACTCCGAAGTTGTAAGATTGAAATGCTAATTAATTGAAAATGATATCAAACCTAACGAAGAAAAACTGTTACAAATTTGATTGGCAGCATTTAGCGTTCAGTAGAGAAGAGTCCAAACTGCAGGTAGTGGGACTACAAACTGGTGAAAAAATCGTTGCCAGTTTGAAGGACGGAGATGACATGACACATCGCAAAACACTTTTCCAAAAGCGAGCTGGAAATTAGAGTAAAGAAAGAAATGGATTGCTACTGTAAAAAGGAGAAAGTAAGTCATTTTATTGATTATATTTTTGGAATAGATTAATTATGTGGTAATATCTATTTTTATATTATTTGAGTGTTGATGGATTCCCGTAAACCCCAAAACCTCTGGATTCAATATGTAGTACACACTTTATTGGAGGTAAAAAATCATTTGAGCAAGCGAGTCCAAGCTACATTTTGACAATATTCCCTTCGATATATCGTATAAAGAAGTTGCTGAGTTACAGATTTCAGCAAGACATAAACGTGCCGTGATACGAAGGAAGCCGAATGTTTCAGTTACCATACCGAATCAAAGTGCACCATTCATTGAAGATGTAACTGAAGTGAATACAGCTCTACCTTCCATGATCGATCGAACATTCACTTGCAACAAATACATTTATAATAATTACTGCCATGCTGAAATTCAAGTGGAAATAGCAACAATTTCAAGAATTGTTCCGACTAGTACTTACAGAAAAACGGATAAAGGCTGTAATACTGATCACAAAACATATATAGATCAATCAACTACAACAAAGAACCAAAATTTTGTTGGTATTTTATCAGTTAAAAATTATCAAGAACTCATAGACCTTGCTGGTGTGACATATAATAGCTTCGAGTTTTTGTTAAAAAGAATGATAACCGAAAAATATACAGTTTTCAAAAAAGACCGGCTTTTAATTTTCGTAATGAAAATGAAAACTGGCTTGACATTTTCAGCATTAAGTGTTTTGTTTGGTGTACATAAAACCACAATTTCAAGAATATTTTATTCCCTCTTACAAAATCTAGCTTCTGCTACTGCGAATTTAGTTTGTTGGCCAGATAAAGCTACTGTACAAGCGACAACGCCGCTAGAATTGAAGTAGATGATCGTGTTGTTTGTTACTCACATTATAAAAGAGGATTCACAGCGAAAGTCATTATAGGTATTACTCCAGGAGAATTTATTTCTTTTAAGTCTAAAGTCGCTGGTGGAAGGAAAACTGATTCTCAAATGACTGTGGAATCTGGTTTAATTGATCACCTAGAAGGCGGAGATGTATTGTTAGCTGATAAAGGTTTTCCTGAAATACAAAAAGTTTTGGATGAATAGGACTTTCGGGATATTCAGGAAAAAAATAGTACACATTTATTTTCATTATTTATTTTATATATTATTTATTTAACTATTTAATTTATGACAGGATTAAAATAAGAACAGGGGCTATTGTTCTTTCAAGGTCATCTGCTGGCTCTGAGCAAGAACCAATCTGGAAACAGTATCTTGTCACGTGGGCGACATGAACAAAGGCCCACAAACATTACGACATAGTGTGTGTTACCGTTCTATCACTGCGCGCGCATCGAATCCACCTGCAGCGCAGGTTTGTAAACATGTCTCGTATGATGGCAAGGTGACCTCTTAAATGGCCAGGAATGATTTTAATACCAACTGTGTAAAATGGTCAGTGGCGTAGCTAGGTAACCAAGGGCCCTGGGGCAAATCAAAAAATGGGGCCCCACTGCTATCTAAACTGGTTAGGTTTTATCAAGTAAAAATATTAAATATACAAATACTTTAAAAATGCTAAGCTACTTTATCATCGATGATAAAGCTCTTATTGATATGATCAGCTCTTTTTCGTGCACTGCAGGGCAGGTAATAAAAATATTAATTAGTAACAACATAAATTACAATTAATACTTGGTGTAGATTTGGGCAATAAAACGAAATAGAAAATATTCGAGGGTTTATTATATAAAGGTCGGATCTACCAACTGACTTAATAACAATTATATTTACAATCTTTTTCTAGCTTTAGTTTTTACAAAAGTATCAATGACTTCGGTTAAATCCAGGCTTGATGCGGTTTTGTTTTCAATTGCTATTAGCGATAAATGTCGGAGTTGAGTTTGGCCCATACTATTTCTTAAATTATTTTTTATTAATTTTAATTTGCTAAATGACCTTTCAGCTGCTGCAGAAGTGACAGGAATTGTAAAGAATAATAACAATGCTGTAAATACTTCCGTTAGGTCGCATTCTAGCACTCCATATTTGCTCATTATTTTCTTACATAATTGGTGAACAGTCCATGCTTGAGTTAATTGAGGTAAAATTAGGTGGTAAATATTAATAAATTGAAGTGAAAAGTTAGGGCCTATTATATCTGAATATTTTCTTTGGAATTCGTCACACTTTTGTAATAAAGTTGCTTCATCAACATGTAATAAAAATGTTGGTGTTAGAAAATCGAATATTTGACAGACTGCACTCATACCAGTAAAACGTGTATTTAATTGAGCTATTAATGTGTCTAATACATTATTGAAAATCTCAATTTTAAATATTTCTTCTCTGTTTGGAAATCGGCGATCAGCAGTTAATTCATCAAAATGTTTTTTAACTTTCCTTTGCCTTTTTTCTTGAAAATGGGTATCTATACCATATTTGCTTGCAGTTTCACTGGCTTCGCAAAAAATTATTTCTATAAATTTGCTTTGGTCTCTGCTAAATCTATAGATTTAGAAAACTAAAATTATGGCCAAAAGGAAGAAACCCAGTGGTGCATTTAAACGCATACAACGTCAAGAAAGAGAAGATAGTAAACAAAAATTTCCCAAAATTGACAAGTTTTTTAGTCAGCCTTCTGCAAGTATTTCTGGACAAAATATTTCTATTGATAGTGACTCAAATAATGTGGTAAAATCAAATAAAATTGAACCACTATATTGACCAGTACTAAAAAGTTTATTGACATTAGCTTACTTACTCCTGATACAGCATTAATTTTTTAACCGTTCTCAAAAAAAAAAAATCTTGACTCGAATTAACAATAAAACGCATATCGATGAATAATAAAACGCACATATCGCTATCCGTCAAATTGACAACACTGCCAACCCACAGAAAGAATTTAGGGGAATTGCCTAGGTATAACTTTCAAATTTCTCTCAACTGAGTTGCCACGATTAAAGTCGGGTTGCAACCTGTCATATTTATTTTGAAAATGGGAGAAATTTTCAAAAGTTCAGTTCGATCGAGATTTTCTGGTAAGGATTCGAGGGCTCCGGGGCACTGCCCCGCCTAGCCCCTAGGTAGCTACGCCACTGAAAATGGTGTGTGTGTGTTGTAGCTGCCCTGGGGATGGTGTTGTCACAACAAGCACGTTTCGAACAAAATGGTTGATGTTTAAAATACACTTCCTCTTATAATTGTAATTTTGTAAGAATTGAACAGTTTTTCATCCTTTTTTATTAAATAATATTGTTCATAACATAAGTAGACAATTTTGAAACTCCCGCTTTGATGCGCTTTGGTGAGCTGGCGCCATTTCAGCGATGCCAATGAGTGAAAAAAGTTCGTCAAAAGTACATTTTCATCAATTTTCATGCTATCATGTTGGCATTAAAATTATTCCTTCAGACAAATAAGAGACGCTCGAATAGCATTGAGTTTCATACCCCTGGTCAGTCCTCCTCCTGCATTAAAGCTCCGTGTCCCGTATAATAGGAAATGTCCTGCATTATTACGTGAATTTTACGAGACACGTGTGGCTATATGAAAAAGACTTTTTTTTGGCTCTTCAAATTCTACCCAAAACAAAGTTTTTTAGTTTAGTCATTTGGTTTTGGTGTTTATTCCTATTAATAAAACTTAAAAATATTGATTTCTTTAGCTTTATACCCCGCCCCCCAGAAAAAAAATATCTACGCCCTTGTGTGAAGCGAGCACATAATAGCAATTAAGAAAACTAGTATTGAAATCTAGCGGCAAATCCAGCCTCGTATGCAGCGAACTTTAAATTAAAATCGTTGCAACGAATATATCAAACCACTATATAATATACAACCCAGCCCTAAATTTTAACGGCACATTCCAGCACAGATGATATTAATTTCAAAAACACCCGTTCTTTCCGTAGTTACAGCACCAGTCAATTCAACATATTACGATATTTTTTCATTGCAGAGCTACGGCTTCCCGTATAAACTGGGTCGTAATTTGGGAAAACAGGCTACGGCATATTTTATTCTAGTTATATTAAGGATCAATCTATGCCCGTATTGTAACAAATTTTTCATTTTTTACTTTGTTAATTAATGGCGAATGCTTTTAAAAGACACTTTTTACGGTTTTTAAAATTTGTTTAAAAATTTTTCTGCTAAAAAAATTAAAAAAATGGTACAATAGGGGCATAGATTGACCCTTCATCTTCATAAAAATAATTTTTCATAATTTTATCTCTCGTTTTACGATCAGATTTATAGGGGACCGCAGACCACTGTATTGCATTGAGAAAACCAGGGGAAACGGGCTCTTAAGTTAGTATCTCACAAATTCAATATTTTAGGAAGTTTTTGAAATTTGGTATATAAGTAATTAAATGCATAATACACACTCTGTTAAAATTTGAAAACGATTTACCTTACCGAACATGAAATAATTGCAATTAAAAATGACTTTTATACATATAGCATAGGGAAAGCGTGAGAAAAGGACATTTTTTTTTAATTGAAGGACTTTCACCATCTTGATGAAAAACTAATATTTGTTAGAATAATATATTCCGAATAATTTAAAAATTATATAAACATTATTTACCACGTAGTTTTGATAAAAAATAAAAATGGAAAACATATTTAGACAAATATTTGCAGTGGAAGGATTGTGAGAACGGTCGCGTGGAAACTTTGTGGCAACGGTGTAACAAAAGAGAAAATTTTTTTTATTGAATAGGTACTAATTATTTATTGGTGTGAATAGACATTAAAAAAATAAATCTTATAAAAAAAAATTGGTTGTCTGTAAAGTCGGTTTACGGACGATAGTTTTACGTGATAACGTATTCCGCTCGAATATCATATTTAATAATACATTACTGCGCTCTCGCTTGCACGCACAGGGTCAGGCGGAATGTTACGGAACGTTACACTTTTTCGTGCGTGCAGCTGGTGTTTCATCAATTTATAAGACGTTATCACGTAAAAAACTTTTTTTTTTAACCCCTCTTGACGTCAAAAATTTAGTCCGCCATCTTTAGAAGTCCGCCATATTGGATTTAAACTAAAGTCACTTTATTTTTCGAGTTATTCTCAGCAAGCCCTTTCATTTGATACCCATATTGTAGGAAAGCATAATAAAATTAGTCCGCCATCTTTAGAAGTCCGCCATATTGGATTAAGAGTGACGTCACTTTATTTTTCGAGTTATTCTCAGCAAGCCCTTTCATTTGATACCCATATTGTAGGAAAGCATAATAAAATTAGTCCGCCATCTTTAGAAGTCCGCCATATTGGATTTAGAGTGTCGTCACTTTATTTTTCGTGTTATTCTCAGCAAGCCCTTTCATTTGATACCCATATTGTAGGAAAGCATAATAAAATTAGTCCGCCATCTTTAGAAGTCCGCCATATTGGATTTAGAGTGACGTCACTTTATTTTTCGAGTTATTCTCAGCAAGCCCTTTCATTTGATACCCATATTGTAGGAAAGCATAATAAAATTAGTCCGCCATCTTTAGAAGTCCGCCATATGATTTAGAGTGTCGTCACTTTATTTTTCGTGTTATTCTCAGCAAGCCCTTTCATTTGATACCCATATTGTAGGAAAGCGTAATAAAATTAGTTCGCCATCTTTAGAAGTCCGCCCTATTGGATTTAGAGTGACGTCATTATATTTTTCGAGTTATTCTCAGCAAGCCCTTTTATTTGATACCCATATTGTAGGAAAGCATAATAAAATTTGTCCGCCATCTTTAGAAGTCCGCCATATTGGATTTAGAGTGACGTCACTTTATTTTTCGAGTTATTCTCAGCAAGCCCTTTCATTTGATACCCATATTGTAGGAAAGCATAATAAAATTAGTCCGCCATCTTTAGAAGTCCGCCATATTGGATTTAGAGTGACGTCACTTTATTTTTCGAGTTATTCTCAGCAAGCCCTTTCATTTGATACCCATATTGTAGGAAAGCATAATAAAATTAGTCCGCCATCTTTAGAAGTCCGCCATATGATTTAGAGTGTCGTCACTTTATTTTTCGAGTTATTGTCAGCAAGCCCTTTCATTTGATACCCATATTGTAGGAAAGCATAATAAAATTAGTCCGCCATCTTTAGAAGTCCGCCATATTGGATTTAGAGTGACGTCACTATATTTTTCGAGTTATTCTCAGCAAGCCCTTTTATTTGATACCCATATTGTAGGAAAGCATAATAAAATTTGTCCGCCATCTTTAGAAGTCCGCCATATTGGATTTAGAGTGACGTCACTTTATTTTTCGAGTTATTCTCAGCAAGCCCTTTCATTTGATACCCATATTGTAGGAAAGCATAATAAAATTAGTCCGCCATCTTTAGAAGTCCGCCATATTGGATTTAGAGTGACGTCACTTTATTTTTCGAGTTATTCTCAGCAAGCCCTTTCATTTGATACCCATATTGTAGGAAAGCATAATAAAATTAGTCCGCCATCTTTAGAAGTCCGCCATATGATTTAGAGTGTCGTCACTTTATTTTTCGAGTTATTGTCAGCAAGCCCTTTCATTTGATACCCATATTGTAGGAAAGCATAATAAAATTAGTCCGCCATCTTTAGAAGTCCGCCATATTGGATTTAGAGTGACGTCACTATATTTTTCGAGTTATTCTCAGAAAGCCCTTTTATTTGATACCCATATTGTAGGAAAGCATAATAAAATTTGTCCGCCATCTTTAGAAGTCCGCCATATTGGATTTAGAGTGACGTCACTTTATTTTTCGAGTTATTCTCAGCAAGTCCTTTCATTTGATACCCATATTGTAGGAAAGCATAATAAAATTAGTCCGCCATCTTTAGAAGTCCGCCATATTGGATTTAGAGTGACGTCATTTTATTTTTCGAGTTATTCTCAGCAAGCCCTTTCATTTGATACCCATATTGTAGGAAAGCATAATAAAATTAGTCCGCCATCTTTAGAAGTCCGCCATATTTGATTTAGAGTGACGTCACACAGCTAACCATGCATTGTCATTCAAACTAAACCTGTATACAAATTTGCATCTCAATCTGTTGATGATATCTGCTTCAAAATTACCGAAGGCATTTCCGCCATCTTTAGAAGTCCGCCATATTGGATTTAGAGTGACGTCATACAGCTAACCATGCATTGTCATTCAAACTAAACGTGTATACAAATTTTCATCTCAATCGGTTGATGATATCTGCCGCTCGAATATCATATTTAAGTCAGGCGGAACGTGACACATTTCGGAACGGGACAGATTTTGGAACGGTACAGATTTCGGAACGGGACAGATTTCGGAACGTGACACTTTTTCGTACATGCAGCCGGTGTTTTATCAATTTATAAGATTGGTGTTTCATCAATTTATAAGACGTTATCACGTCAAAAATGTATTTGTTTGTTACAAATTATAATATCAAATACAGAATATCGCATATCTACCGGGTGTTTTATATAAATATAGAAGATAGATAACTAAATTATTTAAAAACACAGGATTTATATCACCGACTTCCTTCAAAATATTTAATAAATTTATCAAGTACTCGTTTATCTTTAGTTACTCTTGGCTTTTTGTCATACCAGAATTTTTGAAAAATGTAATTAATTCATCCCTTCCTTCATTTAGATATTTATTTTTTAAATCTTCGTATTTAATGCCTTGTGAAGCCATTTTTTTCAATATGTGATGAGATATTACCCCTTTCAAAGGAGATAGACATTGCATCGCCGAAGCAGTCATTTTTAACTTAATCAGGTGAACCAAACATGCTTTGTAAGATTTAGAGCTTTCAAATAAATACTCTTTACTTCTTAACGAGACTAGTTGCTCTAAAATTTCGACATCGTACAAGCTTCATGAAATTTATCATTTGAGTTGACCTTTAAATGCTTAGCAACTAATTCCGAAAGTTTATATTCACCTGGAGTGTTATTAGAATGAAAATGTATCTTAAACAATGGTATACTATCAGAAAAACCTGCGATTTTGCTGAAATTTGGCACCATCGATCATTTGCAAATAGCACGCAGTAAATGTGATTTATCAAAATTCACATTGTGCGCCACAAGTAAACATGACATGGATGAAAAATTTAAAAATTGTTGAAAACCTTGAAGCGCATCTTTCAGCGAAATGGATATAACTTTTTCTCCGCGTAAATATAATTGACCATTTATATTTTTTAATCCATTATGGACAGAAGCTTTATCATCGACGATTTTAGTAGGGTTTATATAAACGCTAAATTTACGCCCTTCGCACAAAGCCGCAATTTGGAGAATTTCATAGCATTTACGAAAACCTGATGTTTCTAAATCGAAAAAAAAAACGATATTGCACGTTTTTAAAGATATTTCAATGTCAGAACTCTTCAGTTGTGATTCATCAAAGTCAATGGAATCTTCACACCCTTCAGAGAAACCATAAATTGATTGATATTGAACACCTTCTACACTGTCGTTTTTTTTTTAATTGTCACTTTCTTGAGCTGTGAAGATTCGACGTTTTTTTACACTAGGTAATTTGGCATCTGATGTACGCTTTAATCGCCTTTTATCTGATTGTTCTTCTACAAATGCAGAAGTATATCGGCCTGATGACAATTGTAGTTTTTTTCTTACGTCAACGATATAGGAATCGCCATCATTTTTTGTGCATACTGCACTAGCAAGACGATAACTAGATGATTCGCTTTGGCTGTAGCAAATATTTTTTGGTGATTTATGAGCCATTATGCTGTTGAAAGACTCATTAGCCTGACTAGAAGCGGCAATTGAAAATTTATATGCATTCGCAGCGTACTTAGTAAATAAGGTGTATAGTTTATCATATATAATAAACGATCTGAAAGTAGATTTTTTTTTACCACAGCCATTTTTGCGATTGCACCAAGAAACACAATTATCATGACTGTTGTAAAAATGATCCGGAATACTGCGCAATGAACTGGCTAACTGTCCTCATCGCCAACTAATACTCGGGCAGCAAGATTAGCTTCTTTAAGAATAGTGCTGTTGTTTATTAAAGCTGCTCCAGCATCTGCTTTTGTGGCTTTTGCACTTCCCTCAACATTTTTTCGACAATCATGGTCATCTTTTTTTCTACTCTTATCACAATATTTACATTTTCTTATTCTATTAGCGTAGTCGAGAATTTTGCCACTTAAAAATCCGATGATAGTTCCATATCCGTTGAGACTATCATAGCTTTATTTCAATCAATAATACTTGTTTTGCATAGGTCTAAAAAAAAACTCACAAAAATCGATATTCAAGGAAATGTAGTACCTATAGGTATACCTACATAATAATATCTTTTAATAATAGACTATGAGCTGTGTTTTTTCTCATATTAAGATAACAATTGAAAAAATTAGTAACAATGTGACAACAATAAAAATTTTCAAACAATGAAAAAAATAGTGTATTCCAGTTACATTTTGATGATTCCAGAATTTTTTGAGCCATAACTCGCATACACGTAACAAAAATGGTGTGTGGTACAACGATTATTTGCCAGGTGGTAAAACTGTAATTTCAGAACAGAGCGTCATTAAAAAAATAAACCGATTTTCACACTTAAAAGCCGCTGTGTATTTTAAAATTGTCGTGAGAAGGTATGTTTTAACTGGAAATATAATCTTTTAGGCTGGATGTAAAAACGAGGATGTAAAAACATTAAAAAGTGCATTATTAGGGCACAGGCGAGATTGTTGTTGGAATCGCTTAGTTTTAGAGTGTAGTTCAACCCCCTAAGTGTGCTTACAAATTGTTGGTGTGCTTAATTTTATAACTGACAATTAGTGACGAATACTCGTATAGTGCTTTTTTCTCTATTTCCTTTAGTATCTCCGTTCCTCTTGACTTTTAGTATAGCATATGCATTGAGAAAGTTGTTCCTTATGAAATTTCCTAACGAATGAGCACTGACAGAGGTCGCTAAGTGCAATTGTTAACTGGCAAATAGTCCCGAAAGTTAAAAGACACGTTTTTTTCACTATTTTTTTACTAAAAAATGACCGCACATATATGACTGAAAATTTTCAAAAATGATGTCTATGTTGACCCAAACATGCATGAATAATTTTAGCGTCATCGGTCAATTACTTCTCGAGTAATTATCGATCACTTTTTTTTGTTTCCTTAATTGAAAATTGCGCCATTTTTTTACAAACGGGTTTCGCTGGTCGGACCAAGCCAGAAAAATCACAAATCCATTCAACTTTAGTATCCCGTTGGAATTTTTGGAAAAAATTAATTCTAACCGATTTTATAACGATTTCTTTAGCGATACCTATTTTAGACAAACATATATGTAAAACCTAATAACTTTTCCAATATTCAATCGATTTGTGATTTTTCTGGCTTGGTTCGACCAGCGAAACCCGTTTGTGAAAAAATGGCGCAATTTGCAATTAAAAAAACAAAAAAAAAGTGATCGTTAATTACTCGAGAAGTAATTGACCGATGACGCTAAAATTATTCATGCATGTTTGGGTCAACATAGACACCATTTTTGAAAATTTTCATCCATCTATGTGCGATCATTTTTTAGTAAAAAATAGTGAAAAAAACGTGTTCTTTAAACTTTCGGGGCTATTTGCCAGTTAACAATTGCACTTAGCGACCTCTGTCAGTGCTCATTCGTTAGGAAATTTCATAAGGAACAACTTTCTCAATGCATATGCTATACTAAAAGTCAGGAGGAACGCAGATATTAAAGGAAATAGAGAAAAAAGCACTATTTTTGTCACTAATTGTCAATTATAAAATCAAGCACACCAACAATTTGTAAGCAAACTTAGGGGGTTTAACTACACCCTAAAACGAAGCGATTCCAACAATAATGTCGCCTGTGCCCGAAAAATACACCCAAAACTCCTCGCCGTCTTGCCTATTTGTTAATATTACAGATACATTAAACCTACCTCATCCCACAATAGATTTTAACCATATTGACGTTGGTAATACAAATCTCTTTCTGTATCCCACTTATGTATGTTATTATGTATTATACTAGCCGCTACCCGCGGCTTCGCACGCGATTTAGATGAAACAATTTTTTATAGTTTTTCCCATAGATATTAGTTTTAAATCTTATAATAAATATTATCCGCGGCTTCGATTGAAATAATCCTACGCATTTTTGGGATAAAATGTAGCCACGCTCCTGAAGTAACCCATTACCTGTCTCTGAAGTTCCATCACAATCGGTTCAACCGTTTCGAAAATCAGCTTGGACAGACAGACACTTCAAAATTTGTATAGATTAAAACTGAATAACAAAAATTTCTCTAAAAATAGTGTACAAAAAAATCTTTAAAATTTATTTGACTTAAAAATAGTCGCGAATATACTGTTTGTATTGCTAATTCTTCATCTATATTCTATTTCGATATCATTTATTATATTTTGTATCCACAATATCCATATTTAAAATTTTATAAAAACAAATCACAAGTAAAGTGACAATAATATATTATTAATATTAATTACAATACTTGTTATTTATTTAACATTGCTGTTGCCCGTGGCTTCACTCGCCCACACTTCGGGATTGGACAAAATTTACTTTTTTGTAAACACATATTTATGCAAATTTTAACTTAGTTCTGCATCAGGTGTTCCAGATCTTCGATTTTTATGCTTCAACAAAAAATTCTCATCAGGCTGAATAACTTTTGCTAAGGCGTCATTTTTATATTTCTTATAGTTTAGCTGGACTATTTAATTATGGTTCTGCATCACGTGTTCCATTTTCCAAAATAAATTATACCCTATATGTTGCCCAGGCTTAACAGCTATATAACAAAAAAAGTTTCATTCGAATCTGTCCAGTATTTCGGGAGATTAGCGTGTACAAACAGACAATTTTTTTTAATTCATCTATTACTACGTCTCTATCACCCAAAAATTTTTTTTTTGAAAATGTAGGTATTTAATGTACAGACACATTTTTTTTTACTCTTTTATTATATGTAGGTATAGATAGCTTTTACCCGCAACTTCGTTTGCGGAATTCAGGTAAGTAGTTATATTAATTAGCCTACAGTATATCGTGTGTACATATTTGTGAACGTATTTAATAATTTTATGAAGACCTAAGGCCACGTTTAGCAGGTTGGTGGACGTACAGATGACTATAGAATCTTAATAGAGATGGGTTACTTTGCTAGCCACGTCGAATATAGAAGTCGGTAGTTTCCGAGATTCGCCTTTTTCCCTCGACCGGCTCCTATGGTTTGCGCGGGAAGAAATGCAGCTGGCAGATTCTATGTTTATTCTTTTCTCCCAGGCCAGCATGAAGAAAATAATATTTATAAAAGTATTTCATTTATTTTAAAATCGTTCCTTAATAGTTAAATTGGACTCATTGTGTATTTTTACCCACGACGGAACGGAGCATGTATATGCGTTTAGGGTGAGAGATTGTGTGTTCGTTCGTTTGTTTGTTTGTATGTGCGTTTGTGCACTCGATCAATGTCGCCATTTATCTGGAAAACGGTTTGATCAATTCAGATGCGGTTTTCTGTAAAGGGTTTGTAATTCATCTGAGATGGTTCTTAGATAGATATTATTACGATGATTACGCCCCAGGGGGCGCTGCACTACACAAAAAACCGTAACAAACGTGCTACGCACGAACAGATCTAACAAGCGTTCGGAACTACTGCTTTTTACAGCATTACACGTACATTTAAAATACCATAACAAAAGTGCTACGCACAAACAGATCTAACAAGCGTTCGTTAGTAGTGGTTTTTACAGCAATACACATAGATATTTATTAAAAACACAATTATGAGCACTCTCGCACATAACGCGATTCGACAATTAGGGTATCAGATATGGTTACACTGTGTACGCTAGTACGGCAAGACGGTCAAAACACACTTTTACAAAATCTCTAAAAAGTTTAAAATAAAATAACATTAAAAATTTTAAAAACCCACGACGAAAGTAAAAATATGTTATAATAGAAAAATAATTAAATAAAATTCTAAAATCCCCCGACTTAACGCAGGTAAGTAACCAAAGAAAATCCGTCGTGGGGCTGCCATTTGGCTGCCCTGAAATGAACTAATATATTGCAATTTATATTCTTCTATTCTTAATTCAGGGCAGCGAATGGCAGCCCCGCGACGGATTTTCTTTGGTTACTTACCTGCGTTAAGTCGGGGGATTTTAGAATTTTATTTAATTCTTTTTCTATTATAACATATTTTTACTTTCGTCGTGGGTTTTTAAAATTTTTAATTTTATTTTATATACTTATTATTTATGAAAGTAGGAGATGTTATAGATACATGTTTTGTCTAAAAATAAAATAGTACAGAAGATTTTCTATAATATTTCTTTATACACAACATTTTTGGTCATCTTCGACATTGATGGTGCTAGTACAACCAGATTGGAAGGCGAACTGACACGTGAACACGCAACCTAAAACTGGCCGTGTGAGAAACAGGGCTGCCTTAAGTCAACCCCAGCTAATTTCAGAGTTTGACCCTGAGATTTATTTATGATCATGGCAAAGCTAACCTTTAAAGGAAACTGTAATCTTTTGAATTGGAAAGGAAGATCATTGGGGATTAACGGAATGCGTGGAATATATACTAATTCACCTTGGGCAGATCCTGTTAATATTATGGCTTCTATGACATTATTATGTAAAGCCTTCACTTGCAGTCTGGTGCCATTACACAATTTAGGTGGATTTAAATTTCTAAGTAACATTACAGGTATGCCTACACGCAATTTAAGTTTATGATATGGGAGACCAGCAGGATTAATTGTGTTAAGAAACTCGACGGGATAATTAACAGCTTCATCTGTGTTAATTACTGTGTCTATTGAACTATATACCATTTCCTGACTATCAAATGATTCTAGTAAAATGTCATTGATAACTGTAGCTTGTTCATTTGTGGGTGTCATAATTGCTCTTTCGCGGATCCACTCCAAAGGCTTATCCTTTATTTGAGACACATCAGGGTAAATTTTTTCTATCAAGTCTCCGACGGTAGTAACTACAGTGCACAGTTCTTCGGGTATAGCTATACACCCGTCTGTTTCCGGATATGCACCATTCCCTATTTTAAGTAGAAGATCTGAAAATTTACCTGCAAAAATGTCCCCCCTCAAATGCACTCTCATATTTCTGCTTAATTTCAAAATTTTAACAAATGGCCATAAAACGGATCTTTTAATACACGCCTTAATTTCATCTGCACGTGTTCCCTTTGGTACTACTGGTAAAGTTTGGCGAAAATCTCCCGGTAATAACACAGTCATACCGCCCATTAGTGAATTGTTGTTCCTTAAGTCTTGAAGAGTTCTATTTAATGCTTCAAAGCACATTTTGTGCGCCATAGTGCTTTCATCCCATATAATAATTTTTGCTTTACGTAATACTGTGGCTAGATTACTTTGTTTTGAAATATTGCACATTGGAGTTTCCGCAATGGACAGATTAAGCGGCAATTTCAAAGCTGAGTGAGCGGTTCTACCTCCTTCCAGTAAAGTAGAGGCTATCCCGGAAGATGCAACAGCTATTGCAATGTCACGATTACTTCTTATCTTCGCTAAAAGTAAATTGATGAGATAAGTTTTACCAGTTCCACCTGGGGCATTTAAAAAGAATATTCCCCCATTTCTTGCATTTGTACTTGAAATTATTTCATTATATACTACCAGTTGTTCATCTGTCAGAGAATTCTCATTGTTAAGTACAAATCTGTTTTGAACAGACATGTCGTAGTTAAGTTCGTTAATATATACACCTAATTCATCATCCAGTCTATCCGATCTAGTGGGTTTCGGTAATCCATATCCTTCTATTGCAGAACCACCAAGTGCCAAACACGCTCCTTCTATTTCCAATAGACACTTATTCAGAATTTCATTTATAAGATTTTCTACTTCACAATTTGCCTGTCTCATGCTCTGTCTCTTAAAATCTTCCGAAAGATATTCTTTGAATTCATCCCACAAACGGAATGGATCTGTTAATTGACAAAAAACTAACATTATAGTGAAAAGCTCCCTCATCCTGAAGGGAGAATGACACAGGGCTGCCTCTTCGAGAGTTTTACGCCAATGTTCATCATCTTCAAGTAATCCTAATGCTTTGCAGGCAGATTTAAATGTAGGATGTTCTATACCATTTATAGTTTTTAATGCTTGAAAAGATATTGGTTCTCTGATTTCATGTAGAAGTAAGCGAAGATGGTAGCATTCCGTATTATTTGGACGTACTGTGTACACTCTGCCTAAAGCATGTTCCTTCTTAATCCCTTGCCAACCATCTACACACATTCCTCGTTTTCTTCTTTCGAATTGATTAGTGTTCCAAATATAATATGCAGTCTAATCATAATATAATATGAATAAAAATTAGATGCTGAAACTGTCTTTTTCAAAGGTAGTTTCGTTTTTGGATCCCGCTGGGGTATGGCAATAGAATAACCATCTTCTCCATGACTGAATAATAATGGATACTGTAACGCATCGTAAGACCGATGAATTTCACTAATTCTTTGCAATTTACTCCTGCGGCTTTCTAATATAATATCCCGATGCTGAAACTGTTGATCCAATAGCACCAAAGCTACCCCATTTGTAGTAGGACTATTGTAATATAATATGCAGTCTAATCATAATATAATATGAATAAAAATTAGACGCTGAAACTGTCTTTTTCAAAGGTAGTTTCGTTTTTGGATCCCGCTGGGGTATGGCAATAGAATAACCATCTTTTCTCCATGACTGAATAATAATGGATACTGTAACGCATCGTAAGACCGATGAATTTCACTAATTCTTTGAAATTTACTCCTGCGGATTTCTAATATAATATCCCGATGCTGAAACTGTTGATCCAATAGCACCAAAGCTACCCCATTTGTAGTAGGACTATTGTAACGACCTCTATGAGTTTGTGGTGGATTTCGTTCGGCAAGTATAACTACTTTAAACGTATCACAAGAAGATGACATTTTTTCAATAGCACTCTTCAAATCTCTGATATATGGATTAACATTGTGTAACATTTTTTGTAGTTGCTTAATAAAAATTGGTTTCCATTGCGGATTATTGGCATATCTTAAATTCGCTTCTCTTTCGTCTTCACCTACAAAATAAATCTGTAAAAACTGAGCTTTTTGACCGGGATCTGGTAATAAACTACCAATCAAATGATACACCTGACCATGTACTTTAAAAGTGGGCATGAACCCATCTCCACGCACTTGTTTCCCACCAAATGACGTCATTTGAAAAGAATTATTGTAATTTCGAATATTACTTCTAAAATGCTTGTAATCAGGATGAAGACCCATAATTAAATTGTAAATTGGTTCGGGAGGTTCACGAAATGTTTCGAGATGGACTTTGCCGCCGCTGCAGCACATTCCAGGAGTTTCATCCTTGAATTTAAGAGCGCTACACCAAGTACATTTGTGTATCAAAGTATCATATTACCGATAGCTACCATTTTATCGCGTTCGTAATCTATTTCAAACTCATATGACATCGCCGAGAAATATTTGGTCTTCCATGGCCGTGTATTTGAATTCACTCTGTGTCGAGACTGTGTTGCTCTGTGTACTTCGGGATTCGCTTGCTGGTAATCAGCAGCAGCCTTCCTGTGCACTTCGGGATTCGCTTGCTGGTAATCAGCAGCAGCCTTCCTGTGCACTTCGGGATTCGCTTGCTGGTAATCAGCAGCAGCCTTCCTGTGCACTTCGGGATTCGCTTGCTGGTAATCAGCAACAGCCTTTCTGTGTACTTCGGGATTCGCTTGCTGGTAATCAGCAGCAGCCTTCCTGTGTACCTCGGGATTCGCTTGCTGGTAATCAGCAGCAGCCTTCCTGTGCACTGCGGGATTCGCTTGCTGGTAATCAGCAGCAGCCTTCCTGTGCACTTCGGGATTCGCTTGCCGGTAATCAGCAGCAGCCTTCCTGTGCACTTCGGGATTGGCTCACTGGTAATTGACTACAGCTTTTCGATGTGAACCAGGATTTTTTCTGCATATTTTTGTTGTGCTTGCTTAACTTGAATTTTCCTTGTTTTGTTCGTATATCTGGCCCTACGTTTTTTACCTTTCTTAATGCACGTCGTGTTATTTTGTGATGATACTTCGGTAGAAGTTGCAGAATCTGTATCATCATTACTTGTTTCAGAAGTTTTATTTTTCTGTAACTTTGTTTCTGTATTAATTACAACTACGGGATTTAGTTCTATAAAGGGAAGGTAAGCGTCGAAATGTCCACTCGATAGTTTTTGCGTAAAACGTAGACGTTTTATTGGGGAACTTGGAGTGCCAACATTTACGTACAATTCACCGTTACGATAAACTTCAAAAACAAAACCGTAGATCTTACCTGCTGCGACCAATTCACATAGTCCGCCATATGTTGAAGGACGGATCATATCCATGTAGTATTGATCTGCTGAAGCGTAGTTGTCGCCTTTAATATCATAAGACATAATAGAAAATTCTATCCAATGTTCCACGATATAATCTACCAGCTCTTTGCGTATGACAAAATGTCTTTCTTGGTTGCCGTACATCAGAAAAGATAGTGCCCTGAAAAGGCATGCCCCATCTCCTAAAATCGGTACAACCATTTGTTGCACCATCTCTCCGTTAATATTAATCATCTCCATCGTCATTTAAATCTATCTATAATAAATGTTAACAAAATTTTAGATGAGTTACTACAGCATAATTTTGAAATAGAGGTTAAAGGTACCAATTATATGTAATCGCACTGCGATTTTAGTAACTTAATGTCCTGAAAATCAACTAAACAAACATAGAAATTAGAAAGTGAAAACAATAGTTAAAGTACTTTAATGTAAGTAATACGAAAACTACTAACTAAACTAAATCAAAGAAGAATTGAGAAAATGTATTATTATAGTCAAGAGTTAAGAACAAATAATAGGGAAAAAAATAAGAAAGTAATAATCACAATAGAATATGGATGGAACTTTAAAGAAATTTAATTGAATAAATCCGAGTATTGCAACAATTTTTTTTGATATATTAATCAAAGTGATCATCACCTACGTCGAAGTACGAAATTGGAGTCTCTAGATCCAGCGGTGTGCGCTGTTAGTTCATCCCATTTTTTTCACGTTTTGTCACCCCATTTCCCCTTTTAGGGGTTGAATTTTGAAAAATCCTGAAACACGTATTTACTCATTTAGCGCCTGGAGTATTGTCGACCAATTTTTCTCAGACCATACGATATATTGACAAAAAAATAATAAAAATACAAATCAATATAACACAAGATGATTTGTATTTTTTTTTATTATTTTTTTGTCAATATATCGTATGGTCTAAGAAAAATTGGTCGACAATTTTATTTACTTAAAAAATAATGACTTTTATAATTGTTTTTTCAGTTATTTATTTTGAAAAAAATTACAGTACCTATACATATAACGAGCTTCAATTACATAATTATACTTTATAAGGGTGGTTTTGAAGGGTTGACACTACTCTTACTTGATTACAGACCTCGAATTTGTAATCAGCAACCTCGAAAACCCCCGAGAGCCGATTTTTAAGACAAAATTTTATTTGTCAAAAATTTTTTCCACTGTTTCACTGACGGGTGCTTTTGTGAGGGTTAAAACCACCCTACTTTTTCCAATTTTCGGAGTGAGGCGGAGGTTAGTGGTGATGAATGTTCTTGAGGGTCTAAGGAATCAAGAAAAAAAAGAATTTTTGAATTCGGAGCTATTCCACCACTTTTCCAGATTTTCCGGCTTATTTACTGGGCTATAGGACTAACCTATAAACAGGTTGGCTACCCTGGGTGGAAGTTGTTCTACTAACTCTACAAAGCCACATATTTTTGGCTTTTAAGATATTTAAAAAACACCTAATAATAAGAAACGTAGAGAAAATAAAATTCAAAGAATTTATTTTAATAATTGACTTTCACTAACGTAGGACTACAATTTTAATTTTAACATCATAGGAACATTCAGTAACATTTTTTTTAACAACAAAAAATAATTGTAACTTTTATAACTTTAAAGAATATTATAATTATTATCAATCACACTTTTATAAATCAACACAATTAGTTGTTTATTAGAACAATTCGCCTGTTACACGTTTGAACTTGTTTGCATCTAGTTTTATCCACCAGAATTTGGTGGGATCTAGTTTTAGCCGGCATGATATCGGCTAGACCTAGTATTAGCCGCTAGGGTTTGGTTGGACCTAGTTCTAGCCGAAATGGTAGCGGCTAGAACTAGTTTTACCCGAAAACAATCGGCTAATACTAGATTTAACCAAGAGTAAGTGGCTACACCTAGTTCTAACCGGCTAAAACTAGTTGTAGCCGCACTTCGGGTTTTAGCCGTAACATATAATATATAAATCAGTATTTTTGACGCTGGAATGAGCCTATCGTCCAAACTAATTATAATTTTATTTTTGCTGTCATATCTGAAAAACCAAGATGAGTCTGAATCAGAAATTGTACTTACTATACGTAGTGCATACTAATAAATAAAAATTTACTAACAGAATCGGTAATTTTGAAAAAATGAACTATTTTTAAATATACTCACTACCTACAAAGAAAAAGATAATATTAAATTTGGGTTCATAATAGGAAAACATAGATAGATGGTAGTTTATAGATGCTCAGCAGCTAAACTTCTCAGTGTTTATATTATGGAAATAAAAGTAAATCAAAACTAAATTAAAAACATTACAATGAGTGAAACATTAAAATATAAACACAAAAAAAATGTATATAAGGTACTAAATAAATTAAAGTGCTATGAACATATAACAAAGGTAAAGAAAATAATATCAAATAAACCGGTCAAGGACGGGTATTCTTAAAATTTTTCAACATTTCTTAAAAACCGACAGATCACCGGGCAATCCAATCAGAAGAAAATGTATGATTCTTTTGTAGCCAATTGTCTAAAAATATTTGAAGATAACATAATTTCAACATTTGTCATGTTACCGATTTATATTTAAATTTTAACCCACACACATAATTAGTAAACAGATATCACAATTACTCGTTTGGTTAAAAGTTAAATATAAATAGCCACTATGATAAATGTTGATATTATGTTATCTTTAATGGATATACATAACTAAGCGCCTTGTTCATTCGTACATGGGACGTTTTATATATTTATTTCTCACTCCACTTAACATAACGTGCACTGCTGTAGAGAGTTTTAAAATTTTCTAGGTGCAGAATGTAGGTATATATTTTTTATATGTGTAAAACGGAAGTGTGAAAAAATATGAAGATATTATATTTAAAATTATTGCGACAGTTTGTACAGTGCGGTTAGTAAATCTTTTCGCATTTTGACGCGCTCTGATTATAGCTATGAATGTGAAAAGTTAAAATGTTCTGGGCCAACATTACCATACCTACGGATGAATCAACGAGGAAACAAGGTATCAAGCTCCGAGAACGAGTCCTACGCAGTAGCAGGAAATCTTTTCCGGTAGAAGAGAGAATATAGAATTTGTTACATCTAATATAAGTTTACGACACTTACAAGTAAGCTGAACAGTGCGGTACGCTGAAATGATTTAAAAGTGGAATTGAATAGTTTTATATTAGTGAATGAATTGTTATTGTTATTTGTCATGACATTAGAGTTGTGAATTTTCAGGAAAATTTTGAAACACCAAATAATTTTTCAAGCCACTAAATTAATAAGGTATTTTAAAATTGAACTCTCGTTCACTAGATGCTACAAGTAAACAAAACTGGAGTATTTTCATCAACTCTGGGTGTGATTTCCTTTTGAGTTTTCCTCTTCCAACAAAAAAAAAAAACAATCATCTATTGCTGTTTATATGAGGGGAATTCCCTTTAAAACTGGAGAAGTCAGTACAGTGGTGCATTCTTCTGGGCTCTGCCACTACCTCATCACTTTGTTTATCAAATAACAAAAAAATAGGATGAATTGACTTGTTATGAATTGCAAATTAATTATCAATCAATAATTTATATCAATGACATTGTATCATGTTTAGACGACCCCGCGATCACTATGTATGCAGATGATACATCCTTGATTGTTTCAGGAAATAATCTTTGAGAAGCTGAGGCGCATTCAGACGCCTCACTGGGGTCACTATATAATTGGTTTTGTTCAAACTGTTATTAAATCCAACCAAAACCGAAGTGGTCGTTTTCCATAGACCACAAAATAAACAGGACCATAAAATATCAATAACTATTGAAGATTCGAATCTCAATACACAAATTGCGGCATTTTTTTCACAAACGGGTTTCGCTGGTCGGACCAAGCCAGAAAAATCACAAATCTATTCAACTTTAGTATCCCGTTAGATTTTTTGGAAAAAAATAATTCTAACCGATTTTATAACGGTTTCTTTAGCGATACCAATTTTAGACAAACGTATAAAACCATATAACTTTTCCAATATTCAATCGTTATAAAATTCCCCTTTTATGAATGATTTTAACTGTACATTTTCATATATAATTGCCAAAATTGAATTTGAATATTGTTCAAATTTGGCAATTATATATGAAAATGTACAGTTAAAATCATTCACAAAAGGGGAATTCAATGTTACATTAACAAATGTAATACACCATCTGAAAGTAGACATTTTAACGAAGAAAACCCCATACTACGATTTTTGAAAATCTGAAATTTTTACATTACTTTTTTAGGTTGAAGTTAGGGGTAATTTTTCGGTTTTTTGTTAATATTGCATTGGCAAATTAAATTTTTTATTCGAAAAAATTACAGCTTATTAAGGACATAGAAATAGCTTAAGCAACGAATAATTCTAGATGGAAAAGTTGAAAGCAGAACATTTGACTTAGGAACTTTGTTTGTACTAGTTACTAGGAGATAAACATACTAAAAGTCCTTACCCCTCTGAGGTACGCCCGAAGGGGGGGAGCACAAAGAAGGTCCCGTTTTTTGGTTTTTTTGCTTTCATCTCGAAAACGGTACGTCGTACGAAATTTTGTTGTAATACATAATGAAAGCTGATAAAATTCTCTACAACTTTAGCTTTCACACTTTTTATCTATCTCCAATCTTTGCCTAGCTATGAGCTCCGAAAAATGGTCAATTTTCAAAAATGTGTTAAATTCTCTTTAGCACATTGTAACAATACGAATTTGTCAAAATCATTCCGTATTGCTCATCCACACTATCAAAAACACCCAAACACTATTAAAAAATAACATAAGCTGGGAGTACCTCCACGCAGGGCCCTCTTTCCCACTGGGCACTCTGGGCACGTTCACAGGGCCCCGCGATCGATAGGCACTCCCTAGTTCCTGCCAGATCACCAAACGATAATCGATATTCATTACCGAAAAACATATTTATTTCGAATGACTGACTAGAACGCCTATTTGCTTATTAGCTTTTGTATGCGTGACGCTACTCTATTCTCGCCCGAAAATCAGGCTTTTCGATTTCAGCATGTTTAGGTAAATTTAAATATATAAAACTGCAATTTAATGGTATACTAAGTACCTAAACTGTTTAAAACAAAAATCATCATTGAACTAGTTTTTCATATACTTAATTTTTCGGAGCTCATAGCTAGGCAAAGGTTGGAGATAGATAAAAAGTGTGAAAGCTAAAGTTGTAGAGAATTTTATCATCTTTCAATATGTATTACAACAAAATTTCGTACGACGTACCGTTTTCGAGATGAAAGCAAAAACCAAAAAACGGGACCTTCTTTGTGCTCCCCCCCCCCTTCGGGCGTACCTCGGAGGGGTAAGGACTTTTAGTATGTTTATCTCCTAACTAGTCCAAACAAAGTTCCAAAGTCAAACGTTCTGCTTTCGACTTTTCCATCTACATTACCCTTATGAGCACTCATTGACCAAACTAAAAGGTAAGTCTCCTGAAAATTTCATGAAAAAATATCATTTCTGCAGGAGAAAAAAATTAAAAACGAAAAACACGGTTTTTTCGATATTTCTCTGAATCTTTAAGGTTAAGTATGTGAAAAAATTATATTTATAAATGTTGTAGATCCTTTTATTACCTACAACATTGCCATGCAATATTTTTCGATTGGAGGTCAACTTTCGCCGGAAATAACGAAAAACCGCGTTTGACCCCTAAAACGCGCCCTCCACATCCCTCCGGCCTTTTACGCATTTGAATTCTTGATTTCTGTATTTCTGACGGCAGTTTCTTCCCTTCCTCATCATTCGTTTTCTGTTATTAATTTTGTCCTTGTCAAAAGCTAACTGCACTGGTCTAAGTCTGGTCTATAGTAAATCAAATTACAAAACAAAAAAATAATAAAAAGCAAATAAAGGAAATTAAATCATTAGATACAAGCGACACTATTTGTAATGAATCAGTTATTGCCCAGATGTTCAATAAATACTTTGTTAATATTACAGATATATTAAACCTACGTCTTCCAACAATAGATTTAAACCATATTGACAAATCTCTTTCTGTATCCCAGTCATCCAGAAAAAATATATAATATCTGCATTAGTCGAACCAGTAAATGTTCTGTGGGGGAAGATGAAATTAGTATAAATCTAATTAAAAAATCGCCACATATTCTGTGTCACCCTTTAAGTTTTATTAACAACCAATGTTTCACTGAAGGCGTTTTTCCAGATGCACTAAAAAGAGCAGTCATTGTTCCCATACATAAATAAGGCGATGACAAATGTATACAAAACTACAGATCCATTTCTCTGTTATCAAATTTCGCAAAAATCTTTGAAATTGCTATAAATAACCGACTAATGTCCTATTTATGTAAAAATAATTTAATAACAAAAGAACAACACGGTTTCAAAAAAGGGGGATCAACAATGTTGTCGATTTTCAAAGCAATTGATGCCATTACCGATAGATGGGAACAAGGTAAGCCTACTCTTTTGGTGCTTCTGGATCTCCAGAAAGCCTTCGATTGTGTCGACAAGAACTTTTTTTTTAAACCGCAACCTATGGCTTCAAGGTTTAACCCATGTTCCAGCATCTTATTACCTAAAAAAATACATTCAAGACTGGGACACAATGATGGATAGGTTACCAGAAATAGGGGTGGGAAGCAAGGAAAGCAATAGACTTAAAAATGCAGGACCAGACAAGAACTTGCTCATCAACAAATTAGAAAAATATGGTATACGTGGAACAGCGCTGGATCTGTTTGATATATGACAGGCAGACAGCAATGCGTAAAAATAGGAGAATACTTTGCAAAATGGGAAATTATAAAAATAGCGTATCGCAAGGTGGGGTATTAGCACCTAGCCTTCTTCTTTTATTTATCAACTATCTTCCATAGATAATTTCAGATCAAATGTTTTTATTTGCTGATGACACGCTGTCATAATATGTGAGTCAAACGATCCAACGTTGATCAAACATAAGTTAGAACATGTGATGTTCAATCTATCTGAATGGTTTACAAAAAATGGGCTAAAAGTAAATAAAAACAAAACAGAAATTATACAATTTGGAAATTATTTCAGTGTGCCAAGTCATATAAACATCTTATGCACTATTATTGAAATACAAAATAACGCAAAATTTTTAGACGTAACAGTTGATAAAAATTTAGATTGGAAATCACATGTTACTAGCATAATACCCAAATTGTCCACAGCAGTGTTCATTATAAGACTAACAAAATATAATAATCTTAATAGTGAAATCCTTCAAAAAATATATTATACAATGTTCCATTCTGTCCTGCAATATGGTTTAATCTTTTGGGGGGATAGCACATTAGCTAACAAGGTTTTTAAATTACAAAAAAAATGTATTAAAATCATGACCGGAGCGAGCCATCGGGAGCACTGTAAAAATTTATTCCGTACACTGAAAATATTAACACTTCAAGATCAATATATATTAGACTGTGCTTGTTTTATAAAAAACAATTTAAATCTTTTCGAAATCAATAAACAGTATCATAAATATGAAACAGGAAACAAAAAAAACTAAAAACAAATCAGTCACATCTAAGCGTTGCCCACAATCGTGCTCGCAACGCCATGATTCGGATATATAACAAAGTGCCTGAAGAATTACGTCATATAAACGTCTATGATAAATTTAAATCGAAATTTAAAAAAAATGTCATTAGCAAATAATTTTTATGACATCTCAGCATATTTGACTTGAGCCAGAATAATACTTTTAAGATTTTTATATATGTTTGTGTATCGACTTGTTTCACGACTTTTGTCAATTATGAAATTAAATATATCTATTACTTTTACTATCGTACAGTGGAATACAGATAACTGTGACATAAATTGTTCAGTCGGTGTAGTAATACCGAGGTAACTGTAGAGATAGAAGATAAATGAACTGTGTAAATAAATGCTAGTGCAGAGCGGTTAATAAACCATTGACTGAAATTATATAAATCTGGTTTAACATAAATAACTTCTTGTAAATAATCGTGTGTATATAGTTAATAGATAAGTGGGAATAAAATTGTGCTGTGTTCCTGTATTGTAAATATTTTTTGTACATAATTAGTGACTTTATATTCTTCGTTTCTTATTCTTTTATTTTATTAGTCAGAATTTGTTGTTTTGTTTGTTACATTAAAGAAGTACTTTTTGTTTAGGTGTTTAACTGTTTTGTTAAACGTTTGTTACTGTAAATAAATAATTTCCACCACGAACTAGAACAGTTTTGTTACAATAGTTTTAAGTGTTCACTTCCGTCCTCAATGACTGCATATTGTTTTTTAATTTCATTTTTAAAAAAAGAAATGTATTAAATCAGCCATTTTTACAATATTTGTATATCCATGTAACATATATTATCTCAAAATAATACCACCAATAATTTTTAAAACTACTGTAACTGAAAAACATCGTAATTTTTTTTGCATACATTATTTTGACTGGAAAAGCCTCAGCTTTCAGTGCCTGACATTTAATTTCCTCTATGATGTTTCTGTGCATCGCCGTACCACTTCCAAGTGGATCGGGAAAAAATGCAAAACACTGAACTTTGAGTGCCCTCACGGGTGCAGTCTCAGTTTTCAGACCATCTACTGAAAGTCAACCTACGATTTTTTTACTTGAAGTTAACATATTTTGCAATTTTTCCCCAGTCTAATTGGAGGCTACGATCGACGGATAGAAATAGCATCAGTGAATATTAGTGAATGTTAGGTGAATATTAGGAACTGAAAGTTGAAACTTTTCCCATTAAAATGTTGTATATTATCATAACTTTTGTCAACCAGCACAATACAGGTACGATTACTTGAATTGTTTGTCAAAATGCTCGGACCCCCCAAAAAAACCTACCTACGCCAAAGGAATGAGTAGTAAGCTAGATTTCATTTTTTCGATTTATATAACGAAATTTTCTGAGGTCTATTTACACGCGGACGCAGACGCTGACAAAAACTCGACATTATTTTTTTTTCCTTTCAAATAAGCATTTTTGGAATCCTGTTACCCAAGTTGGGCAGGATATCCTCTATGTAAACTATCTACATATATAATTACCTATTGTATGTCCGGATGTCTGTCTTTCCAGACCCTCCAGAAGGCCAGAGTAGACATAGGAAGTTGAAATTTGGCACACTTATAATATGGGGCATGGGACAGATCCTAACGGAGCCGGATATTTTAATTTTGGTCCCAGAGGGGAGCACATTGAAAACAAAAAAGTTGTTTGCTTATAATTAGATCAATTTAAATCAGATCGCTTTGAAACATGTCTTAAACGAAAGAGGAGAAGATTTTACATAGATTTCGTGTAACAGAATTTGCGCAAATAGTTTTTTTATACATATAAAAACAGAATAAGCACTGTATAAATTCGATTTTTCCTAATGAATCGCGCACTCCAGTCGGTTGTCTTTGTCTGTTGTGCATGTGATGTGGAAAATTGAAGATTGCGTATGTTCTCTGTCTTAAATAAAAACGAATACTATTTCTAATAGAGTTATTCAATTTTTTGACATTAATATTTTGTGAAATGCGACGCCTTCTGAGTTTTGAATAACGTTTTGAATAACTAATTATTAAAACTTGAATTTTGACCGATGGCTAACGTTATTTTAGAAATGTTTTCTGTCAAGATCTAATTACGGTAGAGCTTTGAAATTTGGTATACGTGTATAAGTTCGGTAAAAATGCATAAATCCAATATGACGGACGCCCCAAGATGGCATATTAACTTTTTCTTCACAACCTCTTGACATGGATATCAAACAAAAGCGTTTGACGAGTGGGGTACAATAAGGTATGTGACGTCATTTTAAACCCAATATGGCGAGCGTCCCAAAATGTCGGATTACAATTTTCTTCCCAACCCCCTTGACATGGGTATCAAATGGAAGAGTTTGACGAGTGGAATACAATGAACTATGTGACGTCATTGTAACCCAATATGGCGGACGCCACATATCCTACCGATTTGAATTTATGTACACTTATGTATTCCCGGTAACAACACATGATTTTATAATTAAATAACAATCAATCCATTTTACAAAATAAATGTGTTAATAGAAAAAAGTTTGAAAAATATTAGTAAAAATTTTTTTATAGATAAACTTTTATTAAAATATAGGTACTAAAAAGAAAAAGTAATTTTTAATAATTTAGGTCCATAATTTTATTATAGAAGCGTTGGTTTATAGTTATGAACCTAAATTATTAATAAATAGGTAGGTAATTAAAAATTACTTTTTTCCTTTCAGCGCATTTCAATAAAATCAATTGTCTCAAAATGTTTTTTTTTTTACTAAGAAATACTGGAAACCTCTAAGTGGACCGTCGATATGTCTGAAACTTTAAAACTCGCAAAAATGTATTGTTCCCTTCCCTTCAAGCCCCAAAACCTCCATTACTCGCAATCTTAACCCTCTATAGGTCGAAGTAATCAGTAAGCGAAAAAATAAATTGGACCCCTGTATCTCGACCATAGCAACTCAAAATTAGTTATAATGAATTTTAACTCCTACATATCCAATATTTCTTTACAAAATCTTCCTAAGTCGAAATCCTTCATAATTCGAAAACTATATTACTCGAATTTTTTGACGTCTTGCATAGGCTCTACTGTAATTTATTTCTTTAGTAATTCAAATTACATTATTATATTATACACCGGTTTCCAAACTTTAACGTTGGCCTGAACTATATTAAATTTCGCGCATTGTAATTCCTGAATTACTTGCACAATCCCACTGGTTAACTTACAAGATATAGAAATCAATTAAAAATACAAATGTTTATTTCATACAATTGAAATAATAAATTAATTTTTTTCAATTTACAAATCAGAAAACCATTAAAAAAGGTTACTCGCGTAACGTGGGACTCGAACCCAAAAGCCCGCAAATTTGAATTGAACCCATCTCTATATAATTTCCTAATGTGTGTCCGGATGTTCGTCTGTCCATCCGTCTGTCTGTTTGTCTATCTCTCCGTCGAACTATCTGTTTATCTATCTGTCTGTCTTTCCAGACCCTCCAGAAGGTCCCAGTTGACCTAGAAAATTGAAAGACTTATAGTAAAGGACACGGCACCGAATCTTATGTTGAGCGGGATTATAGATTTTCTCCCCAAGGACAGAAACCGGGGGAGGTCTTCTTTTAAAATATATGTTAACTTCTATGTTATATGTAAAATAAAAGTGTTATTTTGAATATTTGAACTTTGATTACGCCTGACAGAGACAGGCTTAACTACTAGTATTATATAAATTGCATATTTTTATTGAGGAAATAAATGCATAATTTAATGTACGAAGTAAACTAATCTTTAGTAAGTATGCACGACCAAAATAAATAAACGAAAAAAAAATAATTTCAAAAAAAGCTTTTAATAGTTATTAATGAAAAAGAACTAAAAAGTTAAAAACAATTTTATTCCGATTAGAAATAATCAATTTTATAAGTACTTACTACAGTCTCACGTTTTCAAATAAAAGCGTGTTACACCCTCTTTTTTCTCTCTCTTGTTATTAAAACGTAACACACTTTTAATTGAAAACTTGAGACTGTACGTATAAAATGGCTTATTTCTAATCGGAGTAAAATTATTTTTAACTTTTTAGTTCTTTTTCATTAACAACTATAAAAAGCTTGTTTAAAAAAATCGTTAATTTATTTATAAGTTTAGTGTGCTTTATTAAAAGTGAGATTTGCAACCGGGCGAAAGATGGTCAGTTAGTTATTATAATATTGTATTGTCATTGGAACTACATATTTATGATAAATTTCAACTCAATCGGATAACGGGAAGTTGTTAAAAGTGCGATTTGCAAACGGACGAAAGCCGGAACGGTCAGTTAGTTATTATAATATTGTTCAATAAATAAAATTATCAACCAATTTTTAAATTAACTGGTCGATAATTTTATTTATTGAAGGGTTCTAATCAGACGTTAATCAAAGATTTGATTATAATATTGCATTATTATCAGAATTACATACGTATGCAAAATTTCAGCTCAATCGGAAACCGGAATGTGGATCAAATTTAACTTGCAAGATTTAATTTCTGACAGACAACGGAACAGGTGAAACTAAATAAAAGCTTAGAAAATCAAACCTGGTTGATTCTTTGTAACTAGTTTGAACCTATGTTTGTACCAACAAAATATGGTCCTAATACTGGGTTGCAGAAATGGTTGTCAAAAAATCTGATTTAACAATGACCTTCGATTGTGAACCTAACTATTCCTCCATATAAAAAGCATAGTAGAATTTTAAATCGATCCTGCTCGAAAAATAATTGATCGATTGAAACGATATTTCTTCTGTATATTCGTGTATTTATCATTGTTCTTTGTACAGTTCCCTCTTCGAAACAACTTTTTACTACGCAGTTTGTTCAAAATTTTGATTGAAAAGTGGTCTTTTTCTATATAGTACAATTATTTGTTTTTTTTTTTTGTGAGTACAGTCTAATGTTCTAGATGACAGTAAGTTTGAATACGACATTAGACTGCTCCTGATCTATTGAAACTATAATTTTATGGTCACAATCTAAGGTCATTGTCAAATCAAATTTTTTGACAATCATTTCTGCAACTCAACATAAACGCAACATGTTGGAGCGTGTAGTGGGATGACTTGTTTGTACAAACAAATTATAGGAAGTTGACTGAAAAAAATAACATTTCCATCTTTCTGTTGGAAACAAACCAAATGCAGCGACATTGTATTGTTGCGTGTAGTTCGTTCGTCGACATGTATGTACATACAAAATTCCGGAAGTGTTTCCTACAAACTTGTTTAAACGTGTAGGGATTAAACCATATACTTTTATTCTATACTGACCATAGGAACAAAATCGCAATCGAACCATTAGGGTGCAAAAATATACTCCTGTCTTTTTTAAGCCGTAAGCACTGACGTATTCAGGAAAGCAAAACAAAAAGACAAAATTTTTGTAACAGAGACTGTTATAAGTACGTCCAAAACGACTTATTTCTAATCGGAATAAAATTATTTTTTACTTTTTAGTTCATTTTTATTAAGAACTAATAAAAAATTGTTTTTATTTTTTTTTTCTTTTTCGTTTATTTATTTCATTTGGTTCTGATATAGTTTTATTATATACTTAGATGGTGATAACCTCATCTGCTTAGCATTTATAAAATAGAATCTCACTGGTAGACTTGCACTTGACTGGTTTTATTTTATTTTGTCAGTACCAGTTCACTGCAGACAATCTACACCACTGAAGTTTAGAACAGATTTCAAGAAGCTTATAAAGTGCAGAGGTAGAGTTGCCTAGTTAAGATTGATAGTAACATCATAGCGAAACTGTAAAATGGCGGCTCGTATGTACTCGTATGTGTCACACTGAAATTGATGCTTGATTTAAACAAGGCGCCTCTATCGTACACTATACTTATACAGAGTAGACGCTTTTCTACAGACGAGGAGCACATAATATTATTCCTACGTACTATGTAAAACTATACTTATGTTGAGTTAAGTGCAAGCAGCAATGTATGCTTGATACTAGATGATACCTATATCTTGCTCAGAAACGGTTGGTTATAACGTTGTTGAGATGATAGCGTCGTTTCCTTAATTTCACTGAATTTCATATTTCAAACGTTTTGATTTGTCGGTGGCATAGTTCTCATTTTCAAACACGCTGTTTATATTGAAAAATTGACACAACTAGAATATGCTTTGCCAGAGTTTTTTTTTTTGTACCTACTTATATGAAACTGTGTGAATCAGCTATTAAAACAATCAATGGAAAAAACAAAATTAATAATTTGAAAAAAACTCACGATGAATGTAAATGTTGTAATCGATAAAGAATTAAATAAAATTCTAAAATCCCCCGACTTAACGCAGGTAAGTAACCAAAGAAAATCCGTCGGAGGCTGCAATTCGCTGCCCTGAAATGATCTAAAATACTGCAATTTTAGAGTATGTGGCTGATTGAAATCACGTTTGGTACGTAAATAACTGTAGACTAATTTATATTCTTCTAATTTAATTCAGGGCAGCGAATGGCAGCTCCCGACGGATCTTTTTTTGGATACTTACCTGCGATAAGTCGGGGGATTTTAGAATTTTATTTAATTCTTTTTCAATTACAGCATTTACATTCGTCGTGGTTTTTTTCAAAATTTTCAAATTTGTTTTAATTTAAACTTTGTAGAGATTTTGTAAATGTGTGTTCTGATATACAGCGTGTAGCTATATCTGATAGCCTAGCTGTCGAATCGCGTTATGTGCGAAAGTACTCATATTATTGTGTTTTTAATACATGTTCAAGTGTATTGCTGTATAAAAAGCACTAGTAACGAACGCTTATTAGATGTGTTCGTGCGTAGCATGTTTTTTATGGTTTTTGCGATTAATTTTTATTTTTTGACGTGATAACGTCTTATAAATTGATGAATCACCAATCTTATAAATTGATGAAACACCGGCTGCAGGCACGAAAAAGTGTAACGTTCCTAACGTTCCGCCTGACCCTGTGCGTGCTTTTCTCGAAAACGGCCCTAACGATTTGGATGAAATTTACTGAAAAGGGATTTTGGGGGGCAAAAAATCGTTTTCTTACAAATTTTATCATTATAAAAATCAATTTTTTGACGTATGAAAATACTTAAATATTGTAAGTAGGTTTTGGAATTTTATATAAACAATGAAACAATTGTTTTCAAAATATTATGACAGTTAATCTTTGAGACTTAAAATAAATACGAAAGAAAGAAAGTTAAAAAAAACAATTATTATTATAGGTGGTGAGTAATTTTAATAAATAAATTAACGTTCTGCCTGACCCTGTGTGTGATTATTAAATATGATATACGAGCGGAATACGTTATCACGTAAAACTATCGTCCGTAAACCGACTTTACAGACAACCAATTTTTTGTGCAGTGCATCGCCTCCTGGGGCGTTACCATCGTAATATCTATCTAAAAACCGTCGCAGATGAATTACAAACCCTTTACAGAAAACCGCATCTGAATTGATCAAACCGTTTTCCAGATAAATGGCGACATTCGAGTGCACAAACAAACAAACAATCTCTCAGGCTAAACGCATATACCTGCTCCGTTCCGTCGTGTGTAAAAATAAAAACTTGTAGGTTATGTATCTAGTGCGTAATGACTAATATTTCTTTTTACAATTAATGTAATGTCACTGTTGAAAACGAGCGCCACGATATCATGCACGGGATTTTTAAATTAAAATTAAATTTTTTTAAATTGAAGATTTTGTTAAACTAAAGAAATAATATAAATGATGGCACAGGCGCGGTCCGAAGGGGGGGGGGGGTCACAGGGGAGATGACCCCCCAAAATCTAAGGTCAAATTGAAAAATCTCAAAAATTTGCCAAATAATAAAAGGAGGTTTTATCCCAAATACCTATTTTTTATTAGTGTAGTGAGTGACCCCCCCCAAAATTTCAGGCTGCGACCGCGCCTGTGATGACATAATTTTCATAGCTTAACTGTAATGATTTAATTTTCTCCTTGCCAATAAAGACCAATGAGAGAAGAGAGATAGCAGAATGAGAATTTATCACATGTGTGGCAGATGTTTGCAGCAAAATGGCGGCTGAATGCAACTTGCTACGCATTAAAATTAGCATAGCGCTTAAGATATATACACTCCTCCGCAGATTATATAAATTTGTGTTAAGACGACGTCATCACAGAGTCTCCAGAGCATGCCGTTGAATACAAAACTATTTATATATATGCACACAGATAATGTGTTGCATAATGTTGCAATTGTAGATAGACTTCATCTACACTACTGTTAGTCTCAGAGCCGACCGTCGAATTTCCTTTGTATTGATTTATTTCAATTTGATTTTTAAGACCAAAAAATAGCTAGGGGTATTTGAACCTGGCATGTAAGGAGACACACAACAGCAGATCGGATTGACAGGTGATCTGCTGGTAGTTTTAGGAAATGATTCTCATAATGTCGTTCTGCTGTTTTGTTTTTTATGAGAAACAGATTTAGACTGGTATATCTGATTTTATTTATTTTTAACCCTTTTTAGAGTTCCGTACCTCAAAAGGAAAAAGAAATCCTTAGAAGATTACTTTGTTGTCAGTCTGTCAAGACTCTTGCGAATCAAAACCTATATGGTACTTTCCGTTGACCTAGAATCATGAAATTTAGCAAGAAGCAATGTCTTATAGCACAAGTAAAAGGAAAATTCGAAAACTGTAAAGTGGTTATATCCCCAAAAAAAAAATGTTTTTAAACCGCAACAAGCTACGAACGTACACAGTAAACAGTTCGCTACCGGTGCGTTTATACAGAACAATATGAGAACTCTGGCATACAACACGGTATGACAACTAGCTTAGGATATAGTCACAAACAATACAGTTCACTAGTTCATTACAGTTCACTAGTCCATCTGAACTCATTGGCACACTGACTGCGATGTTTGTCGATGTTATGGTGACAACAGTTTTCCAACGGACAAGCGGAAAATCTTCGAGACTCGATTCCCGTGATGAACGAACTATTTACATAATAAAGAGTACCTAGTCGAAAAAATTGAAATAAAAATAAAACCACGCAAATTATTTTCATACATTTATAAAGTTACCAAAATTACGCTCACACTATTATTTTAATCAAATAAAAAAATATTATACAATCGTTAATCAAAACAAAATTATCGATTATTTCAGCTATTTAGTTAACCGTTACCATCTCTACAGATAATCCTTTCAATGTGTATTCTCAGACTTTTGTTTAGCATGCTTATTTTTTTTTTAGCTTTGAACTAGAAGCCACTTTTGGCTGTTTTAAAAAAGTGCATTTTTACTGTCATAACAGCTGCTCAATATTTTAAAACCGTGATCAGCATGCCGCTTTCCATATCATTTAGGCAACTGAAATAATATAAAAAATATTTTTGCTTTAACAAACATAGCCCTAAAGTGTATTAAATTAAATGTTTTTTAGAAGCTATGTGGAACAGTTTACTTAACATAACTTTATTACGGTAATACGGCCGTCAAAAGGATCTTCACATAAAAGTCTGTGAATTTGTCGATATTCAAGAAGCATCGTTTCTTCTTGCAAGTTGCAGTCACTTTTTTCGTATTTCGGTTTTATGTGGTACGAATATGAATAATTTATAGAAATATTGAGGTATTACGCACCAGTGATATGTTTTACGATCAATTTTATTTTTAAATTAATACTACAGCTGTGCATTGCCCGTCGATGAAGCTATTAGAACACTATGTACCTGCTTCATGCTGTTTTAGAATCCACATACAACTGAAGTCTCTAAATAACTATTACTGACTTTAAACTACTATATTTAAGAAAAAAAATATTTTTCACAGGTACACATATCTTTATTCTTTCAGTACGAACAAGATCGCGATTTAAAAAAAAAACACTTGATCCTTCAAATCTAAGAAGTCGAACAGAAGCCAATCGAACTTTGAACATAAGAAGAGATCCTACTATTTTAGAAAAGCACAATGAAGCTATGGGGAAACAAATAGCTGAGCGTGGTCAGAAGCCTAAATTCCGAAAATCCGAGAAGGAAATCGATCGAACTTTGAAGGTTAGCAAAAGAAAAGAGCTTACAGTCTCAGAGAAGTACAATAAAACTACGCAAAAACTAATAGCAGAGCGCCGTAAGAACCATGAAATCCGAGAAACCGTAAAAGAAGCTGATCGAACTTTAAAAGGCTGGCATAAGAAGAGATCCTGTAACTTTAGAAAAGCACAATGAGGCTATGCAAAAACAAATAGCAGAACGCCGTCTGAAGTCTGAAATTTGAGAAGCCGAAAAGGAATCCGATCGAAATTTGAAGGTTAGCAGAAGAAAAGAGCCTACAGTTTCAGAGAAGTACAATATAACTATGCAAAAAATTAATAGCAAAGCGCCGTAAGAAGCCGGAAATCCGAGAAGCCAAAAAAAATATGATCAGACAGTTAAACAAAAAGAGTGAGCAACTAATTCCGAAAAAAGGAAAATTCAAAATGAAGAACTCAGTGCACGCATGAAGCGTTTACGTTCTGATAAGGAACATGTTGCTGTCTAACAGAAACGTGATAAAGAAGCAGAATGACAGGCTAATCTGGATGATCTACTTTGCTATTAAAATTCATTTTACGATAGAATATTCTCTTTGAGTGATGAATCAGCGAAATGCAGCGAAATGGTGACAATTTTCTATGACGACGCAACGTATGTATGCATTAGTTGTCAAATGCTGTACTATAAAAATGGAGTATCAAGATTTGACGAAAAAAATGTTGGGCTATATGCTGTTTATCGCTCTAAAATAACTGATTTTGGTTAATTTTTACAGAAAATTAGAAATTTCAAGTCAGAGTACATTTGCTCAACTTGTTTGAACTACGTTAAAAAAGGTAATGTATCGAAATTGGCTGCTACTGGATATATTAGATTTTCTAAATTGCCAAAGTGTTTGAAAGATTTGAATCCATTAGAAAAAAGAATGGTTTCACCGTATTTTAATTAGACATGTAAATTCTAATTGACACTTTTAAACCCGTTCTCAGATTAAAACTGGAAAACTTGGGGCCTTTTAATGAAGGCGTCATGCAAACTATAATATATACAACAGCATTGCTGCACGCTTGGCACCGTCCAGCAGCTTTAGAAGGATGGATGGAATGCTGTTGACGAAAACAAATTAAGATCTATTAAACCTACCATAATTAATCCATAATTAATTTATATCTTACCGTCTCTCCAGGAGGTTGGTTTAACAAGACTTCACATCGGTCATTGTAGGTGAACACACGGATTTTTGATGACAAACCGTTCTTCTGTGAGACGTGTAACACTCGAGTCACCATCTTACATCTTTTAAATGTGTCCAGTTTAGGCATACACGACAGTACTCCGGCTTATTAGATCGTTTTTTTTAGGAAATGATTTGATATTGTCAGATTGCTATTCAGTTTTTTTAAAAGTAAACTGATCTTGACCGGTTTGTATGATTTTATGTATTTCTTACATTTTTAGGCTCTATTAGTGTTAGATAAAACATCAATGTACACTTTTTCAGACGCGCTCAGCATAAGTTAAAGCGCCTATATAACTTGTCTGTAAATCTGTGTCACGCTTTTTAGTGTCACGCGTACAGCCCGATTTTAAAAATCATTTTTTGTTCGATTCGTCTCGGGGTCTATTTGATCTTAATATATACAGCGTGTCCACGAAAGTTCTCTACAAATGGAATTTTTTTTGTTAATTATTGAAGCAAAAATTTATTTCTGTGAAAAAGTTTTACTTCGTCCAAAACCTCTAAAACACCAAAAAAAATTTTTTTCGACCTAAAGTTATACGAGGGAAATCAAAAAGTTTTTTTTTACTGAAAATAAAAATTATCTATTATATTGAAGATTTTCGCAAAATTAGTTACATAATCAAATTTAATTCAAAATAATAACAGAACTGACTTCTAAGTAATTAATTATTTATTCAGAATTATAAATCTCTCCCCATACAAAGAACAGTTCTCCTTCCAAAATTTTCTTTGGTGTGTTTGAGGTTTTGGACGAAGCAAAATTTATCCAAAGAAAAATTTTTTTGCTCCAAAAAATTCTATTTGTAAAAAACGTTGTATTGTTTTTTTATATTTCGGTCTTATTGACTAAATATGTTTTAGCACTGGACCTAAAAAAAAAAATATCTCAAAATTTCAGCTACCTAGATCAAACCTGTGGACGGCGCAAACCGAGATTTTTCCCATTTAATTAACGTAGGAAAAACGACGTTTTTACTCAAATATGGATAGCTGGTACAATTTTTTTTTGTAATTTTGTAGAGAATTAAATTTCACACAAAAAAATCCGTGAATTCATTATTTTGAAAGATATGTTAGTTTAAACATTAATTTAATGAATGAAATTCGGTTTTGATGAGAATGTTTTAACGAACAAATCTTTGGAGATAATGAATTCACGGATTTAGTTACTAAGGGTCTTTTTTGTGTGAAATTTAATTCTCTATAAAATGCTTCTATCAAAATATATTCTATGTTTCAGTTTTTTTCATGTTAATTAAATGGGAAAGTAACTCGGTTTGCGCCGTCCACAAGTTTGATTTAGGAAGCTGATATTTTTAGAGATTTTTTAGGTCCAGTGCTAAAGCATTAGCCAATAAGACCGAAAATAAAACAATTAAAAAAATCACCCAAATATGATTATGATTGGTTTCACATTAAAAATCCTTCTTTTTTGAAGTCAGTTAAAAACGACTGAATAGATAGTTGTTTTTAACTGACTTCAAAAAAGAAGGATTTTTAATGTGAATTACCTCATATCCTCAGGGTTTGTGAACAGAATTTGATGATTTTTTCTATTAGGTCTACAATCAGGGTGGTCTCTCAAAAATTTTATTTAATTTGGTACAACAGTACTTTTTTAGTTTAGTAATAAGGTATTGATGGCTCAATTTAATACATTTTCAAGATGTTTTCACACTTAAAGTTTGCGGAACAGTCTCTTTTAAATTAGTTTTTAATAGTTTTGTTCCTGGCTATTCGCTACATCCACAAAGCCTAGTGGCGCCCAGCACGGTTAACTATTGCATTTTTGATGAACTTGTACCCGGTTCCATAGATACAAAATTGTATTTCTATTGAACTCTAAATCGTAACAAACAATCTCCCTCAAAGATATAGATAATAGACATTTATTCGTTATAGTGACAGAGATATGTTACAAGTCATTACAATGGAACATATAAGACAGTTCCAAATTATAAAAAAATATTCAATCAACGAGTAAAACTCAGTTTCAGTAAAAAAAATGTAACACTGCCTTTTAAAATGAAGAGAACGTTTTATTTTCTACAAATAATAATTAGAGGAATGGTAAAATAAATGGTCAAGAAGCACATGGTGGCAGAAACGTTCTTTTTCGTGTAGTCTGAGGCCCACTTTATAAATCCGCTTAGTGCAGTCTAGCGCGTTGCGATACGATGCTGGGCAAAACAGCAAAATTCCTCTACAAAATGGCAGAAAATGATTCCTAGTTTCAAAAAAAAATATTTTCTACCAATTTTCCCCTGCAGACTTTCAAAATCCTTTTAAAAAATCGAAAAAAAATCAAATAAATAAAAAATTGAATTTGAAGTTGAACCTTGACATATCTAATGGTTGATTCGGTGGCCCGGAATTCAAAAAAAAATTGTTCGTAGCTCCAAGCGACCTCACTTCCTTTCAATGACTTTTCAAAATTCGCTAAGTCCTCGCGCGGTGGCAGAAATTCTTACCAGGCTTTCTATTTGTACCCAAAAAGTTTGTAAAAAAGATTATCTGCCAATTTTGTCACTGCTAGATCGCAATCTGCCAATTTAATGTACTTGTCATTAATGCTTTACCTAAATACCATGTTAAACTTTCCACGAACATGACGCGTTTTTGCAAGGTCGATTTTGGCAGAAAACTGTACCTCGGGATTCTCTACAAGAAGACGAACCGTTTGAGCTCGGTTTCACTCACCGAGCTTTTTTTTAAATTTATTTATTATACTAACAGTCTCTGCAGAGGGTAAATTGGCAGAAAATATGTTTTCTGCAACTAGGAGGTCCCCCAGATTTTGTTCAGTCATTTTCTGCCAAATGTTGAATTTTGCCGTTTTTTTAAGTGCCCCAGCGTCGTACTGCAACGTGTTAGACCCCTACTCAACTAAGCGGATTTGTAAAGGGGAACTCAGACTACACGAAAGAGAGAATTTCTGCCACCAAGTGCTCCTTGACCAGTTCTGCCACCATCTCTGTAACTATAAGTTTCACAAAGATTCACTTTTAATAAAATTTGTCGTAATTGGTTATACTACACCTTTACTAATGATATAAAAACAACGGCTGAAATTAGATAGACAAGGTCTTACGAAACAAATTCTTTATTAGTTTGCTGATGAAAAATTTTCTTTATAGAGTTTTCGATAAAAAAAATCTATACAAAATTAAAATCTGTATAAAAATGTCTCCTCTTTCCTTAAAAGACAGTTTTGGAATAGATTTAAGCAAGATTATAACATCGTTTTTTTTTTGTAAGTTTGCTTCCCTCCGTGATAAAAATAATTGTCCTGAACATATCAATTACTGAAAATGTACCAGCTTTAACTCGTACTCCACCTATATTGCTAATGTTTAATTAATAGACGCATTTAGTATAATGTACGTTACACAGGGTAAATCTGTTGTAGGACCGACAGACGGATGGTAGTATGAAAGTTATCGATCATCATGACTGCTGGCTGTAGGTGTAAATGTGTCAACGGAGGTTATCATTAATTTAGAGGGCAGAAGGGCAGATACAGGAGTTCACTGTATACACGCCATCCATCATCGTAACGTTGACTCCTGTCAAATGTTAGTTCTTATCATCTTTTGTTTATAACAACAGACAAACATCATATCTATGTACGCATGTACCTACCCGTATTTTATTCGATTTTGTCGAGAATTTTACAGAAAACACATTTGTAATTCAATTTGACAAGTTTAGCGTAACTTCGGCCATTTGAAAAACATTAACTAAAACCTAAATAAAATTCTTCACTGCACAGGCATAGCACAAATGGAACACGCTATTGCTATAAATTCTTTGTATTGATTATTAATTAAATTGGTGAGAAACATCTAAAAAGGTAAAAAAAATAAAGAATTTGTGTGAATCAATCTCCAAGAACAAGAGAACAGCGCTTGCCTTATCGATAATGGATATTAAAACTCAAAACGGATTGGCTCCAGGGGTATTTTTTTGCCCAAAAATGGACGTTCCGACAATGATATCAATGAAAACTTTTTAGCCTCTTATTTTCAAATCTCTTAGAAATCGCTGTCAAAAAATAAAAATAAAAAACACAGTACTTTATTTTTTCAATTTTTTTCATCTAAAATGCCTGTTCAAAGATAATAATTTATGTCGTTAAAACACTAGCTCAGTCAAAATAATGTTTTACCATTCCAACCCACATGTGGGAAATGGTACTACTTTAGGTCAAAATTCATTTTTAAAAATTTTACAATATTTTTTCGTTTTGAGGTTCCCCGAATCCAAAAAAACATTTTTTTGGAAAAACTGTACAGTATTGTACATCTGTTTGTCTGTTGGTCTGTTAGTCTGTGAGCACGATACATATCAAACGGATTGAAACTAAATTTTGGGAGGATGTTAGATATGCAAATATGAAGAGCCCTATTGTTTTTGGGGAAAATCGGCGCATGCGCAAAAGAGATATATCCTATAACGGTTTTTTGTAGAGTTGGGGAAAAAATAACTTCACGATGAAAAAATCACTGTGACAAGCCGTCTAAAATAATCACTGTGATCTGACAAGAGATATCTACGTTCCAAAGTAACGTATGTCGTTCCATGTCACCGCAGTCACTGTCGCTCAAACATGACACTATGATCTGACGAGATATCTACGTTCCAAAGTAACGTATGTCGTTTCATGTCACCGCAGTCACGACGCTCGCTCCAAGTTCCAATAGATCTATGTTTCAAAGTAACGTATGTCGTTCCATGTCACCGCAGTCACTACTGAGTACTCACTGTCGCTCAAAGTCAAACATGAACGGAGTGGTGTAATGGTCAGCGTGCTGGCCTTTGGATCGCACTGTCGTGGGTTCGAATCCCACCTCTGCTCATGGATATTTTGTGATTGTCGTTTAGACTCAGCTTTACATACTCAAACATACTGGCCAGATACCAAGAGGTAGTGCCACCCCCCCAAGTGATATTCTCTTGTATATGTGCATATGCTCTATATATGTGGATATATATCTTTAAAAAAAAAAAAAAACGGAGTAGGCAAACAACGCCGTTGTGACGTCAGATCGTGCGGGCTTGTGATGTGAGTGATCGACGTGACAAAGTCACGATGATTTTTCACTGTAATTTTTGTGTAACCGGAATAACAGTCACTGTGATCTCATAGTAACGACTTTTCCCATGTCTAGTTTTTTGTATACAATAATGGTATATAATAATTGTATATATAATAATGGTATAATTGTCTTAGCGGCTTATTACTCTATTTATTTTTTCAAGAAAGTTTTGCTAAAAAGAAAGAAAAAAGGGATGTGTAAAATTACGTCAGAAATACGTGCAGGAATAAGGTTAATACCAAATAAGTTCACTACTTCGTGAAATAACCATAGAGATATAAGTAACTAGAGTACGCTAGTTCGTATGCTTGCCATAAATGAAAGTGTCCTCATTTGAGAGAGAGAACGCTGCAGAAAACCCAGAAAACCAGATATTTGTATACTGAAAATTGTTTTGTATCATTAGTTACCATTTTCTCTGTCTGAATTGCATACACTTTCACGGCTCACTCGCGTACTTTAGTCTAATTTCTCTATGGAAATAACTCCATGGTGTTAATGCGCTTACACTAGCGGCGATGGATGGACCTAGGGAATGCAATACCGGGATTCCGCATGGTTTCAGCGGGATCAATCCTGTACGTAAATTGAGCGGGATGCAACGAGATTGGCGTTGATACAACAGACACTGCCAACGCGAAATTGGTTGTTTCGGGTTCAAGTCCTGACAGTGACATTTAAATTTTTCTTATATATAAAGCCTTCTAAAATATTATGACGATAAAATCGTTTAATATTATGCTTTCACTAATTCAGTGATAAAATATGCTGTAGTTGGAAATTTAAAAATTAACTATTGTAAAAATAATACAGCAAATAAAAATCTTTCTCTCGGTTTGTTAGTTTAAAACTAAAAGCAAGTCCGGCTATAATAAAAAAGTCAACATTATAGTACTTAATGTTGTATTAAAATAGCTCTCGCAGGCAGTCGATTCTGTGGTGCATTGTGCTATATATGAGAGAAATAAAAAATTAGCTGTCGTGGGCACTGTAGAGTAATGTAACTCAGCCAACGCGAAATTGGTTGTTTCGGGTTCAAGTCCTGACAGTGACATTTAAATTTTTCTTATATATAAAGCCTTCTAAAATATTATGACGATAAAATCGTTTAATATTATGCTTTCACTAATTCAGTGATAAAATATGCTGTAGTTGGAAATTTAAAAATTAACTATTAGACACTGTCAAGTTTTAAATCCGCTAATCGCACACCTCACTGGAGCAAATTCTCTCGAAGTTCTGATTTAAAAAGAAATTAATTTGTATTGCTACTGTTACACTCAGCACCTGCCACTGCTCCTGCCGCTGCCGCGATTATTTCCCAAAATACTTTCTGCGGCAGGATCGAGGCGAGTAAGTGTTCACATTCAGCCTTCGACGCGAGTGCGTGTTTAACTCGCAGCGATGGCGGACGTAGAGGTTTTTGCGGCGACAACGCTAAGTCTGCTCAGTTTACACAATTATTTAAGTGTTTTAAAAAGAAATGAAATAAAAAAAAAGACGCCGTCGCCAAATAAGTACCAAGTAAAACACAACAGGCAGTCACAAAGCCCATATAACGACGTAAGTCATACAAATTGCACTGGCTGAATGTAAACACCGACTCGCACTCGCGCTGCCTTCATTTGACTTCCGCACGAAAAACCGACAATTGAGGGAGCGCCAGGCAGTGGCAATAGCATGAGCAATGGCAGCGCGAGGAACGTGTTCACATTCTCACGCTTCCCACTTCCCTACCCGATTGGGCTGAGTGTAACAGTAGCATATGAGTTAGATGGTTAAAAGGCAAATATCGTCAATACACCAATGAGTCTTTATTAACGATTATTTCCAGCAGCCAAGAAGCAGAACAATCGTTTACCGCTACTGGATACTTGGCGTGTAAACTCATAAGTTGTTTGTAAGATGGCACTAATATACAACATTTCCGAAACAATGACAATGCCTAATTATCGTTCATACTCATTTGTGTGATTATGTGCAACAACAGTGCAATTTGATTATTATTTGTGTTTCATCTTTAGTGCTTTGTGATCATGTGTAATGTGTGATCTTTTCCTTAGAGACATTCAGCATCCTGCAGAACTAAGAAAATTCAATCCCGCAGATAGCAGGACTGAAATTTTGCAGTGGGATTGCCTTTTCTAGATGGATTCTATTGAATTGAATCTATTCTGATTGTGGCGCTTTTTGTTTACGTTCCATCTCACCTCGTTACCCCGTCTTACCCCACCTTCGCCTAAAATAATTCCTAGGAGATATATATCAGTTTGACAAAAAAAATCAATTCTCTGTGTTAAATTCTCATACCACATCAAAACCGATTCTACACTTCGCATGTGTTCTAACATAATAATATAGTAAACCAAGCTGTAGCTCTTTCACTATAACAGTTCACGTTCACATCCCGGACAGTCATTGGGCAAGTGGCCACCAGATAGCTCCCAAGGGAACAGTACAATAAATCACATCCTCTCCTAAGGCATCTATGTTCCCGAACTTCACGAATCTATCTATACGTACATGCATTTATGTAATACTATAAATATGTGTATGTGTGTACATCTCCATTTCTGACATACTATAATTTTACACTCACACACAAACGAAAGTCCTTATAAACTTTTGCCAACTAAACTTTAGAACTCCGATTTATGCAAAGTTATATTAATAGTTAAAAGCAATTAAACCTAAACTTTTCAGATGGTTTTTTTAAATAAGTTAGCGTACAATTTTCTTTGATATTTAATAATATGCCTTAACTATGGTATTAATTAAATATAATAGAACTTATTTATTTTGTTTAAGAATTTTAAACTCGTTGCACTATATTTGAGAGGAATTTCTCAACACAATCGTTTAAAATAAAATTTAAATTCAATATACCGTTCTTTAGTTATGAGTAAATTTAAAATAGAATGAAATGTAAGAAAGTTGTTTCGCAATTGTCATTTTTTCAGTTTTTTTTTAAATTTCTTTAACATTCTTGATTTTCCTGTATTTAATTATTTTTAATCTATGAGAATGGTAATTGGGTTTTCAATTTTTTAAACAAGTGTGTTAATAACTTCCAAATGAGGTGTAACTTGACCCCACCTCATTGATATTTAAAAATGTGGAATTTTGGTGTCTCTGGCGTGATTTTGGAATTTCTAAAAACAAATGTATCTTTCAAATGACAGTTTTTCTTGATAATAGTTTAAATACAGTAAGTCCGAACTTTCTAGTGCGATTCGTTCAAAGGTTAAGAAGGAGGAGAGTAATTTAGACGTGCACTGTACTATGGAAGAGTAAATATCATTATTATTATACTCGTGTAAATTGTGTAAATTCGGCCTTACAGTTGATTTTTATAAAAATTTTAAAAGAACAAGTGAATTTGCACTAAAATACTAAATTTTGAATTGGAAAAATATCCTTTTTTTTACTTCGAAAATGCTTTTTAACTTCGATTATGCTCGTTCGGTCTTTTGAAAGTTACCGTGCAAACACGCACACGATAATATTTATTAATCATTTTTTAGAGATACTTGAGAAAATGTTTGAATCCAGTCTACACTGTTAAGGCCAGGGAGCAAAATTTTAAACGTAAGGTTTTTAGAGGATTCCTCAGTATCTTTTTCATTTTCTTGTTACTCTCCTAAACAAGAAGAAAAATAGAAAATTGCAGTTTTCTTGAGAACGGCTCAAACCATTTCTGTCATATTAAATAAATCAGTTTGTCATTAAAGACCCAATAATACACCACCAATAATTTGGCTTAAAAGGAGGATTTTACTGACGATTGAAAATTAGCGGTCGATACAATATAAAATTCAGCGCAGTCCAGTGTGGTAGATCCATACAATTTATTTATATCACTAATCTTTAAAACTGTGAGTATAATAGATCTGAAGGTGTTTACCTAAATCTAGATAGTATAGTGAAAAATTGTCGCGTCTTATAATTCTTGAGTTACATGTATTGTACACTTTTTGTTTTTAATATAATCTTTGCAATAACCTAAAAGGAAAACAATAGGTAGCTGACATGTTATCACTGAATGCCTTTGTTTAAATTATATTTTCATTTCGTTTGAAATGTAAAGCGCTTGTTCAAGCGTTTGTTTGTATAGACTGCAAAACTCGGATGTGTCACGCAAAATGCAATTTTTCAATGGGTAATAGAAACTTCTTGCACAATATAATGACGTGTATTTTATATGCGACTTGAAAATATCTATGCGGATACTTAGAATAGCTCCCGAAGTATTTTCACCAGATACACTTTAGTCTGCAGTTTCGTATTTTATGTTTATGGAAAATCTATATAGAAGATCAGCAGATTTTATGAATATAAAATATAACTGAACGTTCGCAACTGTACATCCACATATGTGTCCTTATAAAGTAGTGTACCGAACTTAATTTATTGTAAAACATTTCCTTTACATAAAAATATGTATACTGTGCAAACATGTTGGGTAAAAAACTAGTGACGGAATAATTTAAAAGCGGTTTACTCTGAATAGTTCTGAAATGTTTAGAATGGCAAACATAGAATTTTTTATAGGAATTAGCGCTTGTACAGATGTGAGCTTGCCCCATTCGGTAGTGTATGTCGACTGAGAGATTTTAATGTACATCAGAGGATTTGACTCTGAATTTATCGTGCTCTTATGCGGTTTAAATTGGATTTCAATACACTTCATTATGCTGGAGTTTAAATATCTACTGGTGCGTTTTGATCTAGCCTAGTAGTCAGCATTTTTATTGAATGCGGGGAGCTTCCACTCAACAACAGGAAAAAAAGGAACGTGTAGTTTTTTTATTTCTAAGCTCGTACTCAACCTGATCATGCCACATATAGTTGTGTGTCTCATTTTCGCTTGTCTTCTTTGTATTGAGGAGAAATGCACTTCGTCCTCTTGTTATCAGGTTGACTAATCTTTTGAACGAACTCCTGCTGATTCTTCCACGTACTTCTTCGAATCGACCAACATTCGGTTTCCCCGTAGCTTATTCTACGACAATTAATCGATATAACATTGTCCGTTCATTCATGTGACGAAATTATTCTAGAGGTTCATCGGCAAATGTTCTCAGCATCTGAACTATCAGTTCATTTATACAATTGGTATCAAGAGAGTAATATTTTTTTTCTGCAAAGTTATTTGCAATTTTGAAGGCCTTGAAACAAGTACACGGTATCATTAAATATGTAATGTGCAGCGACCCTTTGAGTGTGCTTCAGACATCGCAGTGTTTTTAGCTTAGTCATTATTTGATCTGCCTAATTCAGGATAAACTATATATCCTTTGAAGATAGGTGAAACCACTGTCTTGTACTTCTGAATTTCAGTCCACGTAGAAATCAGTGGGAATGAATCAGATGGCACTGCTATCAAAGACGCTGAAAAAAATGGTCAAAATGTGTTTTTGGCTATTGGTGATGATCTGAAGAACGGACATATGAGTCGTCCAATGCTGTCATCAAAAATAGATAAATATCAATTAAACCTATATTTGACTCATGGTGTGCATCTTGTTGCCTCCTTTAAATGAGAGGAGGCTGTTCTAACCCGGCTTTGCATCGGTCACTGTAGGTTAACACACGGATTATTGATGACACACGTGAACCGCCCTACCGTGTGACGTGTGGCACTTAAATCATCGTCTCACTTATTTTAATTGAGTGTGTCCAGTTTGGGGACACATGGCAGCAGATCAGATTGTCAGGTGATCTGTCGGTGGTTTTAGGAAATGATCCTGACAACGTCGATCAGTTTTGTCGCTACTTAAAAGTAACTGGTTTAGTCCGATTTATCTGATTTTATTACTTTTTTAGGCACGACCTAAGCATAACTGAAAGCGCGTATATATACTCGCTTTATCTGTGAATTTGTGAGCCTGTCATGCTTTTTTGTAACAATAGTACAGCCTTAGTGACGGAACTGTTCCTCTCAGATCTTATTATCCTAACGTCGCCCGATTGTTTTATTTTGGTTCTCAATTAAAGTCAAATCGGTTAATTAAGCTAGAGTTTTGAAATTTTGCACACGTGTATACTGTATAAGACCCCCTACAATTCATAAATCCGATATGATGGACGCCACAGGATGGCGGATTACCTTTTTATGAAAGAGTTTGAAGAATGGGATATAATACGGTATGTGACGTCATTTTAACCCTAATATGGTGGACGCCCTAAGATTGAACCCTCTTGACATGGCTATCAAAAGAAAGGTTTTGACAAATGTTATACGATAAGCTGTGTGACGTCATTGTAAATCTAATATGGCAGACGCCATAACATATCCCAGCGATTTGAAATTTTGTACAAATACCGACAAATACATGATTTAATCGTTTTTGAAATTAAACAATCAAATAATTTCAACAAATTATTTTTTTTTTTTATAGTAAAAATTATAAATGACTAAAAAGAACAAAATAAAATATTAATAAAAGACTTTTTAAAGACAAGCTTTAATTGAAACATACTGAAAAGGAAAAATAATTTGTAATAATTTAAGTTCATATTAAATTACAAAAGCATCGGGTGTACCTACATTCTATGGTTGTTTATTAATCACAACCCACAATTTTATAATTATGACCCTAAATTACTAAAAATTGTTTTTTCTTTTTAGTAAATTTCAATAAAAAGTTGCCCGTGAAATTTTATTTTTACAAATGTTTTATTTCAGTGTTTAAAATTTTTTATTCGTTTTCATACCAACCGATTTTTCCGACTGTAATTAAATAGATTAAATTAACTGTATTATCACGCTCAAAGTATCTCTAAAAATATACACCGATTTTCAAACTTTAACGCCGGGTTGTATTATGTAAAATTTCGCGTCTTGTAATTCTTGAATTACTTGCACACTTCCACTGCTTTTTAACATATTGTCATATTCGTAAAATATTAGACTTCGCGCACTATAAACATAACCTACTATTCAAAAGAAATATGATGCATTGTGCTCTCTTTGAAAATCGTTTTTACGATTTTTTCAGTAAAAAAAAAAATATGAATGCTAGATTTCAATATTGTATCCAAATAGTAGCTGAAATGTATGGAACCTTGCTATGATATTGTAGGGAAAAAATCTTTGATAAAGTTGACACTTCAAATTAGTCCTTAAAAACGCCCGCCGAATGTGAAAATGGCAACGGTCACCAAAATATCATCCGAATCGAACATTTTCTTAAAAATATCCGATTCTATGAAAACCGGTTTTCGCTTAGCGAGTTTTTCAGTATACAAGTAGATCAGTATACGGTAGATTTCAAAATGGTGGCCAAATGGTAACTGAACTTTATTAGTATAAGTTATATGTGTTTTACAGAAGTTGATGTAGATACCCGGACGCTTAAAAAGTATAATATATAGTTAAAAGATTTATTAGGAACAATTTAAACTATAGGTATTATATTATATGTAGGTATGCATACATAATACATATAGTGATAAATTCTGAAAAAAATATTACACATGAACATCGGATAAAAATACACTAGACACAAGAATTAATAGTCACGTCAATGAATACATAAAACATGCAATACTTCGAAGTCTGCAAGAACAGCTTCAATTTTGATGATTTTTTTAATTTAATTTTCTTATAGTATGAAAAATCAGAAATTTTTGGGGCGGGAAACGAATTATTTATTTTGTTTAAGGGGTTAGGGAAGTCAGACGCTTGAAAAAAATTTTAATATTTTTTTTCGACAAAATTTACTTTAATTTATATTTATGTATATATATGTAAGGAAATTACTTCCTTAATCTAGTACGGTGGTTTAATAAAACAATTAACAAATGACGCACAACAGTCAATAAAATAACATTTAAAAGTCATATAAAAATAAGTTTTTTAAATCGTGTAAATAGGGTGAATAATAAACATTGAATGTTGTTTCTTTGTTTTTTCACAGGTTTGTAAATACTTCATAATAATAAATTATATTAGTTCTAAGATAATGTACATAATAATAATAAAATCTTTGTTTTTTCACAGAGAAACTATTCTGTTTAATATTTTAACCTACATATCAATTTTGGACAAAAATATAGAAGTAACCACGCATTATAAAACAACATTCTCGTTGATAAGTCACTATGGAAACACTAAGATTCAAAAAGCAGCTTCTGCTTGCAGAAGGTTACAGTCAACGTGATGTTGCCATTCGAATGGGTGTTAGTCAATCCGTCGTATCTCGAACGTATGCGCGACACCGGGAGACGAACAATACAATCGTCGCCATGGACAAGGTCGCCATCGTGTCACGACTTTTCGCGATGATCGGGCAATTGTCCGACAAGTTCGACGTGCGCCTTTCATCAATGCGAACATCGTGGCAAGAAATTTTCCAAATCGGGTACAACAGCGACAAAGACAGCGACAGCGACACCAAGTGCGAAACATTTCTACCCGAACAGTCATCAACCGTCTTCGTGAAACTGGATTAAATGCACGACATCCTAATCGTGTACCCATATTGACAGCGAGACATCGCCGAGCACGTTTAGTGTATGCTAACGCACATCGGGCTTGGACATTTAGGCAATGGGGAAATGTTTTATTTACTGACGAATCCCGGTTCGCCCTTCATGGAAGTGACCGACGTTCCCTTGTTTGGCGCCGTCGTGGAGAACGTTTTCGCCAGATTATTGTTCAGCCGATTGTCGCTTACGGCGGTGGATCAGTCATGGTCTGGGGCGGCGTTTCACGAAATTGGAGAACACCTCTGCTGATTGTGTGCGAAAACTTAACAGCTCAGCGCTATATTGACCAAATTTTGGAACCAATTGTACTGCGCAGACGGCAACATCAAAGGGAGTTTATTCTAATGCAAAATAACGCACGTCCACACACAGCCAACATCACCGCACGCTTTTTTGAACGACATGATATCACATTGCTGCGGCACCCACCAATGAGTCCAGACCTCAACCCCATCGAGCATGTTTGGGACATAATGGGTCTTCGTTTGCGCAGAGAGTATCCAAATTTTCAGAACTTGGCAGCATTAGAACGTGCACTTCTGCAAATTTGGAACACCATTCCGCAACCTCAGATTGCCTGCTGCATCAATATGGCTGAACGCTTGGCAGCCGTTATTGAGAACAGGGGTGGCAATACCCGTTATTAACAGAACTGAATTTTTTTTCTCTTTCACACACACACACACGCGCACTTTGGAGAATGAATTTGGAGTCATTAAATACGGAGGAACTGACGAGCCTCCGGGTCTCATTTCTCTTAAAGAAACACACACACACTCTTTGGAGAATGAGTTTGGAGTCATTAAATATGGAGCAACTGACGAGCCTCCGGGTCTCATTTCTCCTAAAGAAACACACACACACACACACAAGAAGCGTAAATCCGACCGAGCAACCTCCACGTGGTACGCTTTGGGTAATGCTGATGCCGCCGGTATTTTTTGTTTAAAATTTCTTTTTCGCATAAATTTAAACAATTTTATCAATAAAAATGCATAAAAAATTATGATCATTTAAAGTCAAAATCGTGATCCTTTAATTTTTTTTTCAAAAATTTGATCGAATAAAACAAAACAACGGCTCGATGGATTGAATCGAAACTTTGTGGGGTTTTTGTGGGCATATTGAACTGTAAAAAGCACACTTAAGGAAGTACCCTCGATAAATGAATTAACAAACAGAAAATTACGAAAATTTGCAAATATGTCAAAACCTTTTCAAAAATGACTCAGTTAAATTTTTGTGATTTTTGGTTGACTTTGAAAAAAGATATTGATAATTTTATTTCGCTGCACTTAACATGAGTCTTATGGGAATCTGTGATTTTGACGTACTCCATCATTTATTACGTTGGAATTGACAAACAGATTTTGATAAAATTTTGAGGAAATATAAACGAATATTCTATGAACATATTTCTTTTTCCAAAACGTATAAAGCTTGCTTATGTTAATAAAAATAACTAAAACAAAGCCGAGCTTTTTAGCAATCCATAAACATGGCAACACCGCAATATTATAGTTTTTGGCGCGTCATTCAAAGGTAAGTTACGAAACTACAGCAGTTTTGATATCGTAAAAACATACGTAAATTGAGTAAATGCTAAAAGCATAGTATTCCAAAAAAATGATAGTATATTATTTCCAAAATGACAGGAATAAAGAAAAGCATTTTCATAAATTAATGCGAATTTGACACCTCGTGCTGACTTATGCTGCGTACATAAGAACTTGTAACTATGGCAAGGCATGCGGTGTTGCCAAATTATATACTACGTTACTCAAGTAGAAGACTGAAATTCTTTGACTTACTGCGTACCGAGGGTACTTCCTTAACATTACTGGTTTCCTCGATATTTCCAACTTGGCGCCTGATTATCCCAAAAGCCACAAAAACCCCTTTTTTTCTTGATTTTTCAAATTAATGTAAAGAATAAAAAAATTTGGTAATTATACACTTTCACGGTCACCTGGTTTTTTGGCTCTAGAAAATCGAAATATAGATGGATTTCAATGATCTCGGTCTCAAAAAGTTCCATTTTACGGCGGATTTATGAACAAAATTAGTTCACCCCGGAATTACAATTCGCATACCCGTTTATCGTTCACCCCGGAATTGTTTTTTTAAAAACTCCATATTTGCCCCTTCCCGTTTCACTGCGAGACAATTCGCATACCCCTTTATCGTTCACCCCGGAATTACAATTCGCATACCCCTTTATCGTTCACCCCGGAATTACAATTCGCATACCCGTTTATCGTTCACCCCGGAATTGTTTTTTTAAAAACTCCACATTTGCCCCTTCCCGTTTCACTGCGACAAAATTCGAATACCCCTTTATCGTTCACTCCGGAATTACAATTCGCATACCCGTTTATCGTTCACCCCGAAATTACAATTCGAATACCCGTTTATCGTTCACCCCGAAATTACAATTCGCATACCCGTTTATCGTTGACCCCGGAATTGACGTCAGAAACAGTTATAAAGAATTATATGTAGAAAGTCAATTTTTTTTGCATTTAAAGTCATGAAACTGTGAGAAATATTGATTTTTTCAATTTTCGTATTTTTTTCCATAAATCCGCCATAAAAACGAAGATTTTAAAAAAAAATTCATCGAAATCGGATGATTTTTCGATTTTCTAGAGCCAAAAAACCAGGTGACCGCGAAAGTGTATAATAACCAAAAATTTTTTTTTTCAAAAAACCTTAGCTGATTTTTGTGGGAAGTTTATTCAAGATTTCAAAACCCTCCTTAATTTTTTTTGTGCGATCAGCGGTTGCTGAGATATTGAAGGTTAAAGACAAAAAGATCCTTTTCCATTCAAAGTTCGATATCTCAGCGAGAAGTGGTCGTATCGAACTTTTCAAAAAAGCAAATTAAAGCTGAATGAACAAGTTAAACGATCCATATAGTGGTTAAGTTGGAAAATTTTTTTCCAAGTTCGTAGATAAAAAAAAAAGAACCGAAAAAATTTCGAAACATTTTTTCTTTGGTATTCATTAGGATTGAGCGGAACATGTTGCTTGAAAAAATTTTTCATCATAAGATCTCAAAACTAGAAACTTCGAGTTTTAAAATGCTTTTTTTAAAATACCCGTACAACCATTTTTAAGGGAAATACAGCCACTTGAAAAACCTCAAAAAATTTGAATTTTTTTTTGATCCTTTAATTTTTTCCGCTAATTTATATAAAAATAAACAGTGTTTTTTAAGAAACTCCTCCGAAACGGCTTGACCGATTTTTATGAAATTTTTTGTGTATACTTGGTAGATCTGAGAATAGGTCATAGGCTATTTTTTATACCCCTAGGTGATAATGGTGGGCTTCCCCCAATTTTTTTTTTAATTTTTGGACAAACTTATTTTTTATTTTTTTATGATTTGCCATTAAAAATACAACCCTAAATTTTCACCCTTCTACCATCAACACTTATTTTTTATCTATATATTATATAAAAATAAACAGTGTTTGTTATGGAACTCCCTCCAAAACGGCTTGACCAATTTTTATGAAATTTTTTGTGTATACTTGGTAGGTCTGAGAATAGGTCATAGGCTATTTTTTATACCTTTAGGTGATAAGGGTGGGCCTCCCGCGAAATTTTTTTTTTAATTTTTGGACAAAAATTTTTTTTTTTATGATTTGCCATTAAAAAATACTTCCAACGTCAGCAACGTCAACGATTTAAATTTCAAGATACAACAGTTGTTGCCAGGCGACTTGGTGTCATACAAATCTCTTGATACTGTTTGCGATCCCAACGAAGCTGTAAATTATCTAACTGAGTTTTTGAACTCATGTCACTGCACCATCTACAACTCAAAGTTGGATCTCCTGTTATTTTACTGCGGAATTTGAACCCACCACGGCTGTGCAATGGCACGCGATTAGTCATTAAAAAATTAATGACAAACATTGTCGAAGCCAGCATTTTAAATGGCAAGTTCCGAGGCGAAAATGTATTGCTGCCACGAATACCAATGATTCCCACAGATTTGCCAATTCAATTCAAACGCATTCAATTTCCAATTAAATTGGCATTCGCAATGACAATCAATAAATCTCAAGGCCAAACGATGTCAGTTTGCGGGTTAGATTTGACCACACCATGTTTTTCACACGGACAATTACGTGGCATGTTCTCGCGTGGGCAAACCAAGTTTGTTTGTTTTGGTTAAAGACGGACTCACTAAAAATATCGTACACGCCATAGCTCTTCGAGATTAATATTGTTTTTCTTTTTAAATTTTCTTATTTTCAGATTTAACATACCTATGTATCAGTTTTTTTTTAATTTAAAAACTTTTAATATATCTAACTTTAAATATGTCAGCTCAGTTAATGATTACCATTGAATTAATAGTTGATGTTTTGTTATTTTTATAGGCCACAGCGCTCCATTGATCTTTCACTCATATACCGCATACTTACAATAAGTTAGTTATTTTTTATTTATATATCTGAGGCAATCTTCGAAACTACTCATACGATTTCAAAATTTTTTTCACCAATATTTAGAATAGACCTTCAGAATTGATACAGGCTATATATTATTGCGTTTAAATAAAAAATGCTTTTCGTGGAGACCAATTTTGCAACGCAAGTCGACGAAAAAACGGCGACAAGCTACAAATTCAGAACCGGGCCGCTAGTAATATATTATAAATATCAAGTGGAATAAAAAATAAATAAAAAAGAAATAATAATATATGAGAAAATAAATTAAAAATAAAAAAAACAATTAAAAAAATTTAAAAAAAATTAAAAATTAAAAAAATTATATATATGAGAAATATATTATATATAATATATAAATATCAAGTGGAAATAAAATGGAGTAGGAAAAAAAAACAATGATGTTGGCGGGAATCGAACCCTAGACCCTGCCGTTACTGGCCTTACATCTTAACCGTTTGGCTACCGGGCGGTCATAGTATTTTGATATTATTGTCGTATAGAAGTATATATGGGTGATACGAAAATTTGGTAATACGAAAATCACGTGGTCACAGAACTATAAAACTTGGAAACTGGCCTCATATACACGGCGTTATATGGGAGAGTGGCAAAATCAATGTATAAGAATATGTTAGAGATTCGTCGGCATTTAGCACAGAAAAGAATCTCTAACGAGATTCTTCGGTCTTCAACGTTCTCCTATATTTATAAACTAAACACAATATGTGTACAAATACATAAACTAAAAAAAAAACATCTGTTAAAACCATGTTACGAATTTTAATTTTCAGTCATTAATATTCAATAGATAATTTTTATTTGTCTCTTGATGTACCAACTACATCAAGTTTGAACAGTTTAAAAGTGCTACGCACCGTATTAGTTTTGATGTTATTATAATTTGCTCTCGGCCTAGTGAGATTTTTATTAGAACGGCTTTCCTCGAGTAAATGTCGCATGAGTATTTTGTTTGATTAAGTTTTTTTATTTTATTATTGGACGGTCGCATATTATGCGGTACGTATACTATGATATCTGATCCAGATTTTCAATGTAAAATTAGTCTTTCACAGTTTGCTGAGTTAGACTCATACACTATACAGGGTGAGTTTTGCATTTCGACCGCTCTATCACACACATACAAATAGGATGAGTTTTGCATTCCGACCGCCCTAACACACATGACATCACGCCTGTTTGAGGGTTGGATGAGTTTGAATTCCGACGATCCGCCCTCATCAATGGGTTACATTACGCCAGATCTTCAATCTATGAACTTATGTCCAGTTAAATTTGTACTATGTACGTCCGTTATGATCTGTCCTAATAAAAAAAACACAACGTAGGGAATTGTCCAATGATATAATAGCTTGATATTATTTTGTCCTGCCGTGTCCGTAGACCGTTCTGCTCAATAGAGAGAACTAAATCAAATTTTGACCGTCGCGTCGTACGTAAACGACCATATATTGAACTGTCCGTCTTGAGGACATCATTAATTATTTATTGTTCTTTTGCGTATAGTGCTACTAGAATATTATTGTTTTTTTATGTAATCAATGTAAACTCTTATGTCCATTTATAGTTTTTTTTAACGAATTAAAACCAGTGATTTGACTAACTTAACCTACTTATTTATTATTAGAAAAATCTACCCGTAACAACCATTCATCCCTTTTTGATTTAAATCTACAAAATTCACACACTGCATGCATTCCACTTAAGAAAGAGATGATATATTGTATCGTAAAACATGGATGAATAAAAAATATAAAAATGAATTAATATCTACTTATTTTACAATAGTCTTAATTCTATTGTTAAATAAGTAGATACTAATTCATTTTTATATTTTTTAGATTACATATTTCTGAAGAAGTCCAAATCCAAACAAAAACGTCAATGTACTAATTTTTATAATTTTTATTAATATATTTGTCTGAAAAATTGGTCGATAATTTTATTTATCGAAGAGTCCTAATTAAACTTTAATCAAAGATTTGTAATTAGTCACGTTAGTCAGCTTCAAATGCTCTAAAATATTTTTCATAATAGACGAAACAAGAAACTATTATGTACCAGCACAATATTTGTGGTAAATGGCGTGACGTGTATCGATAGGTTCGTTTTTTTTGTCATACAACAATAATAATAAAACACCTACACTACTATAACATGACGTGTGTTTGTATACTGACATGCGTAAAGTATATAAAAGTACAATTTGCAGTGATCTGTTCGGATATGTAATTCCGGTTTGTTTATACGTTCTGCACGATACTGCCGGCACAGACGGTTTAACGATGAAACTTCAGCTAACTGTGAACTGTTTATGATTCGAACTAAAGCTTCCGATAACTTCTAACCGAGAGCCAACGAAGTAGCCGTCAACTGTCGCTTAATGACACAACAAAAACAAAACTCATCTAACAGCTAATGGCCTCAACATTTTGTTATGTCCACACTATAGTACACGAGGTTGCTTGTGTTTAAATAATGTACATTTATAAATGACAGTGTTTCTGATCTGCAGATATTAACCGAAAATAATTTTCTAAAAAACAGCAAATATTTCTCACTAATTTAAGATAATAAGATAAGGGATATATTTCAGCTTTTTATATATTTTTAACAAATTAAGCTAATAACAAAATGTAAAGGAAATTTAATGGCATAAATGATGTTTTATATTCAAGAGTGGTTACTGCAAATGTTCAATATGTTTTCAATTTTACTGTTGTACAATCACCAACTGTTGCGCCAAATTTTATTCAGCTTTTTTCAAATTTTGGGGCGTTGCATTTGCAATCGTTTACTGACTACCGATTACAAGCAAATTAGTGTTAACTATGCTTCGATAAATAAAATTATCGACCAATTTTTCAGACAATATATTAACAAATTATTTAATTATAATTCAGTAAATTAACGTTTCAATCCAGATTTAATATTTTTCAGAATTGAGCAAAAAACTATAAAAATACAAAAAATTATTTGTAATTAGTTTATAAAAGAATTCAATTTTAATTGATAATGTCCGCCGAGATTTTTTGGAGATCTATAGCTGAAATATTTGTGAATTTTGAAACCAACTCCAAATTTTTTTCCTTCTTAGAAATATTTATTTCATTTGATAAGCCGCTTTCGTAATAACCCGTATTACATCTTCAGATCTCTATAATAATAATAATAATAATAATAATAATATTTTATTGGTCATGTTGTCAATACAAGTTGAATAATATTATGACAATACAAAGAAAATACGCAGATAAAAAATATACATTAGACATTAAGATATGCATCTGCACTATAGAACAATTTTAATTGTAAAAATTGTTTCACCGCTATGTCAAATTTTTTTAGATTGACGTATGTAATATATTATATTAATTACGAAAATATAAAATTTATCGATTCCTACCAAAATGTAAAATTATTATACGACTTATATCAAAATTTGAGAACTTTTTTCTAGTTTTTAAAAAGTCACAATGCTCATTTAAAAAAAAAGTTTCGTACTTCCGTTATAAAATCTTATAAAATACTAGCGGTCCCGCCCGGTTTCACCCGGGTGCAAAAGAACGAATGGGGAAGGAAGAAAAAAAAATTAGGGGTGGACTACCCCTAACATTTAGGGGGATGAAAAATAGATGTTGGCGAAGTGACACCTGTAGACATCTGGCGGGGATAACTAATTAAATGACGATTGATCAGTTTTCGACCGGAGAGGAAAAATGATTAAATTACTAAAATAGGCTATTAAAAAATAAGGGTTGATCGTAGAAGGGTGAAAATTGAGGATTGTATGTATTTTTGTATGTTGTATCATAAAAAAATAGAAATTAAAAATTTTGTCTAAAAAATAAAAAAAAAATTTAGGGGTGGACTACCCCTAACATTTAGGGGGATGAAAAATAGATGTTGGCCGATTCTCATAGATACCGGATAAGCACAAAAAATTTCATCAAAATCGGTCAAGCCGTTTCGGAGGAGTATGGCAACGAAAACTGTGACACGAGAATTTTATATATTAGATAAGTGAATAATCATCAATGATTTTTCAAAGAAATTGTCCGTAAGTATGTAAAATGTTTTTTTTTATGAATATTATAATATTATTTTTCAGAGGATAAATAGATCAATAAATAATAATAATAATAAAAATAATAATTATGAATATTAATGCCATGTCAGTGTACAAAGGAAATTTTTTAAATAAATTTTGGAAAATAATTTGAGACGTAAAACTGAATTCTCATTTATATACTAGCTCTGTTAATCTTATTGATAACTACGAGTAATTCAAAGGTTGTGATGTTGGATGATATCCACAAAATATTTGTTGTTTTCTGTATAACCGAAAATCTTATTTAAATTTTTATCCATGATGTTATTTGAAAATTTTTTGATGATTTCAAAAATTTCTAATTGATTGAGCAATCCACTTTTCTATTAATGTGTAAATTTCATAAAATTTTTCATAAAATGTTAAATAAAATTTTAGTAAGCACTCAAAGGGTAAGCAAAATATTCAATTCTGTGCAACAAATAAAATTCTAGCAAAAATATCTATGTACTTTAGTCGTCATACGCAGGATTCAGTACGATAACTAGATGTGCCCAAATTTTGACTTTTTTTAAGTCTTAGAAAACGTTAAATTTTTACGTTTAAAAATTTACGGATTATTCACAAATTTCCTCAAAATACGTAAAAAATGGAACTACTTTTCGTCTTTCACTGTCACTTTTAGAATCTAACCAATCAGAAATCACATATAAACGTCATTGCAACTGGTGTGGAATTACTGTATTTACTTACTGTATACTGTATTTACTTTTTATACACGACCCCGTAATTGTTTTTTAAAGAACTCCTCCTAAACGCCTTCCACTTTTCACTGCGCAAAGAAAACGCAATCGAAACGACACGACCCCGTAATTGTTTATATTGTTAACCATATTTTAAATATGCATACCGATGAGATAAACTGCATACAAACATGTTTTCTCTGCTGCCCAATTTTGAAATATTGCTGACCAAGTAATCATTTCGCTGCGCGACTGTTCATTAAACAGATACAATTATTGCTAGCTGCCCGCTTATGGTTAAAGTACTGACCCTTATTTTCTTTGCAGAGCATGGATTGTAGGTCGATTTTTATTTATTGCAAACAAAATCTTTGTATCCTGAGTCCTGACTAAATGATTTTAAGGCTGATTTTTGTTGCTAGCCAAATTTCATAACGGCTAACTAAATATTTACTTCTCTTTATTTTTAGATCTGAAGGACCTGGCAGCCCAGTTGTGTATATATTATTATTATGTCAATACCGCCTATTATAAGATGGTAGCGACAACGTCAAATTGTACGAAAATTCACCCAGCTACAATTGGCAGTACAAAAATGTTGTATAACAAAATTATTGGTATGAGAATTAAGGGCTAATTTAGTGCCACATTTTTATTTTAGGGCTCTTATTTTTTGAGGGAAAACCTGTGGAGCTGCTAGCGTTAGAAAAGATAGCAGCATCACATAGCCGAATGATGAAAATAATGGCATGCAATGTAAAGGCAATTAAAGGGCTAATTTAGTTCTCTATTTTTAAATTTAGAGAATTAACTTTTAACTGACTTTAAATTTTAAGCAAGTCTGAATAACTTCTATACGGTGGAAGTACGGGTTACATATGGTGGAGGAGCGGGTCTAACACACCGCCACAATGTGGAATTATGCCAACGAATGCATGAGATTTAACTACTATTTAAGGGCTAATTTGAAGCCCTACTTTTAAATTTAGGGGTATTGATCTTTCTCTCAAACTGATTATCTTCTATACAGTGGTAGCACGATTTCAATATGGTGGAGGTGCAGGCCAATCGTGGTGCAAACATCAGTACCTACAATAGTATGACGTAGAAATAAAAACTAGTGTCCTACCGAAACTAAAGGGTCTTTCAACAAGGACGGGTCGATGTTGACAGTTTGTGGCGGCCATGCTGTTTTGGCGGCATCTGTCAAATCTGTTTTTTCTTTTTCAGTCATTGATGCCAAATCACCATCGCAAGTTACACGACTGAGCAGCATGTCCAAATGATAAAACTTTATTATGAAAATTCGTTAGTGCAAACGTTGCGCACATTGCGTCAATTTTACGGCAGACGCGGTGGCCCTTCAAAGTCGACTCTCCAACGTTTGGTGGCTAAATTCGAGACGACCGGTTCAGTAAACAACCAACCAACACCCTTACGGCAAAGGATCGCCAGATCGGCCGAGAACATCGCCGCTGTCCGTCAGAGTGTGCAGGAGACTCCGAGGCAATCAATTTCTCGCCGTGCACAAGAACTCGGCCTTTCGCAGACTTCAACTTGGAGAATTTTGCGTCGGGACTTGAGCCTGCGCCCGTACAACATCCAACTGACCCAAGTTAATGATCACAGACAACGCCGTTTGTTCGCTAACTGGGCTTCGGAACGTTTGGAAGAGGACCCCGATTTTGGCCGAAAAATAATCTTTAGCGACGAGGCGCATTTTTGGATGAATGGTTTTGTTAATAAGCAAAATTGCCGTATATGGGACGACCACAACCCACATGAGGTTCACCAGGTGGCAATGCATCCACAGAAAGTTACTGTTTGGTGCGGATTTTCGTCAGATTCAGCCGGATCTATGCAGTAGAGTCATTGAAAATTGGACCTCTCGGATCCGTGCCACCGTTCGAAGCCGCGGCGGATATTTGAACGATGTCATATTCCATACATAATGGCATAAGTGGGCCTTTCAAACAAAAAAATAATTTCGTTAATATCTCACACACAGCTTGTTTTATTCAATTTCAACATCGACCCGTCCTTGTTGAAAGACCCTTTAGTTTTACGGCCGAAACCAAAACCGAATTTCGGCCTCAGTCTCAGTTTGGGCCGAAACCAAAACTTCATTTTTCGTGGGAAAAATAAAGTAAACATTATCATAATATTAATCAGTCTTTATTATTTTTTTTTTAACGTGATAACGTCTTATAAATTGATGAAACACCGGCTGCACGCACGAAAAAGTGTCACGTTCCGCCTGAGCCTGAGCGTGCAAGCGAGAACGCGGTATAAGCCATAGAGAGGTACGATCGGCCCAAGCGTTGGCTTGTACGCATTTCAATGTTTCTTTATGACGTTATCACGTAAAACTATCGTCCGTAAACCGACTTTACAGACAACCAATTTTTTTATTTTTAAATTAATCACATATTAATAATTCAGCCTCTGATTTTTTAACTAATCATTAACTTATCATATCATATTATTACCCCCCTTATTTCAAAAACACAAATAAATATACTTTTTTTAATATAATGAAATAAAATAAAAGCTACAAAACAAAAAGTATTTACCTAATAAATATGTTTAGGTATAGGTACACACAACAAAAAAAAAAAGAAAACACTATTTCATCTTAAGAAGAAAATTATTTCTTTTAAACAAATTTGGTCTATGGTACTCTTGTTAACGAACTACAATAAAATTAAAATTAATAAGTAGCTACCTACCAAATACAACAACTAAATAAATATTTTTAATGCAAATAATACTTCAATCGAAAGTTCAAAATAAAAAAAGTTTTCTTTCAAACTAAAAAAAAAAAAAAAACGCGGAGCACGCAGGCATAAAAGACACTTCGTCGCTCCACCATATTTCAGCGCGAAACCTCCCGAATTTAGTTTCGGTTTCGGCCGGATAGGCAGCCGAAACTAAGCCGAAACCAGTTTTTTTGGCCGAAACCGAAACCGATATTTTGGTCGGACACTAATAAAAACAACAAAATTATTGCCCTAATTAAGCAGTATTCTAGAGGTCTCAAATGATACATCGGTCATATCCCTAACATATGTAAATTACAGTAAGTTGTAGATTGAAACAAAAAACTACATATTATTATATATTGTGATATTTTACGGTAATTCTAGTGGTACAAGTTTAAATATTTCATATTCTTGTAATTAAAGTTATTAATTATAAATAACAATATTTTAATTATTGTAGGTATATTATAAATAAATGACCCCGGTGTGAAAACTTTCCAAGTGAATGCTTGACACTCATTTAGATCTCAATACTATTTTCGGCAAGCTGTTCTTTCTATAGGTACTGTGCTTGGTGCCTTTTTTAACATTTTTTTTCTTGTTGGGATTTACTCCCTTAGATTGCTCACATTTGTTAACGACAAGAAGCAGTTGAAAAAGTTTGTTTATCCTTTCCATGAAAACTCTCGAAGCTGTTTGCATGAGACGTACTTCGTCCAATCACAATTGTTCTTTTTCGCTCTAGTCTTCTTGTAATTATAATAAAAACTGTTGCAAGGACATAAATGGTTTTGAGGGTAAAAATTTAGAAACAACAATTTATTGAGGAATTAGCGCGACTTGAAATTCTTGAATTAGTTGCACACGCCCACTGGTTCTAATATTTAAAATAAATTTTATAGTACAATCACAAACAAGTTATTCTGTGATGTACATGAAAGTTAGATGTGTAAAAATTTAATAAAAAGTCCGCGTATTCTCACTTCAAGCTAACTGAACTGAAAAGATATAATCTAATAAATCTGACTTTGCCTTAAGAACATAATATTTCATATATTTTCCACAGAGGCTTCTGTACACCTTACTGCCTTCATCACCAATGACGAACGCCAGACATGATAAAATATGGCACTGCTTATTCTTTTTAATACCGAAGCTTAACAACAAATGACAAGTCTCTTTATCTTTATTATTTTTAGACGCTATCGTAAAGAAGTAATATTTGAACGTATAAATAAATCATATTTAGATGAAAAACTGTCTAAGAAAGTTTTTTTTTTTAAATTACATAATATCTATAGTTATTATAGCACGGCAGTGGAAGAATTTCTGGTAACGTAGGTCCATTCCCACCTGTGAATAAATAAAAGAAAAAAGACGGACAGATTTCTCAAAACGGTGGATTGTTTGGGCTGTACCGGTGTTATTTTGGGCCCATAGTGATCAGAGAGGGTACAGCTCCACTTCTTCCACTGTTCTGAGAAACTTGTGCAGAAATGTAACAAAGAAAAGAATATGCAGTTGGTCGATAACAATTATATTTCATAATCACTTCAAAAAACGTGTCGGTGATAAGGTACAAGGTAATCTGATTTACAAGTACATTCTTAATATTAACAATATCGTTTGATCATGATTGACAATTAGGAACTGGGGGTAGAACCCTGACGAGGTAATCACTTAATTATCTAGGGAAGTACATTTAATAAGGTTATTTAAAATAAAAAAAAATAATAAAACGTGAAAGAGGAAAAGAAAACTAGGCGTGAGCGTCATACCTTTTTCTGAAGAGTACTTACTTATACGTGAACAATACTTATTCTAGGAATACTTTACATAATTCGTGAATGACTACGGGTGTTTAGGCGCTTCATGGTAGTACAATGAAGTCCAAATTCGGTTTGGAGAAGAAGCTTGAAGATGATTCTGTGGTTTATTCCATGAGCGTCATTTTCATGCGACCACACCGAATCCCGGAAAAAAACTTAATGTTTGTTATTTTTCCGTAACTAATAAAATATTGATTTTTTTTATTTCAAACCTAACAACTATTGTTTGTCACTTTTTCACTTTTGAAAATCACAGATACCGCGTATTTAGAGTCAGACGACTGGATCACACGATAGACACACTTATGTTTATAAGTCCAAGCCTCGCGATCCAAATCGTACCGCGCATGCAAATACCCGCGAATTTAGTGCTTTAAGATTTCCTTATTTATTTATTTTATTATAATAATTTTTATGCTAATATTAAAAAATTGTCGCGGTGCTATGGCACCACGTGACAGTATACCTACCTGTATGATTTTTACTAAAATTTTCCAAAATAAATATAATTTAAAAAACATAGTAGGATTTTTGTGACGAAATTAAAATACAACATGAGCTTTGCTTCGGTGTATAAAAAGAGACTCTACTTTACACTAAACAGTACAGAAGTAAAACTAATATACATTATACACTCACACACACACACACACACACAGTGTCGACTATATAGATTACTATAGAACCATTGTTCGTAGATCGTCGGGATTCCTCATAGTTTAATCCCTAGACGCTTTTTATTTGCAGCGAGTCGATACACTTTCAGTCTCATGACTCGAATTTGCTCTAACGTGCGAAAATGAATAATACTTGTTTTATCCTTTTGTGGAACATTTTCAGATTTACATTAATTACCATTGTGTGTACAGTATTTTTTCAATTTTTCTGGAAAATTATCCAGGTTGCAATCTTTCAAAGAACGCTTCTCAAGGGTAACCAAGCAATTCGGGAGCCGTATCACTACGATAACCTAGAACAGAAGTTATGAATTTTTTTAGGCTTACTGAAGACTCCTTGGATTGAGCTGAAAGTTTATACATGTATTGTTGTTCTAAGTTGGGTAAAATAGGAGCTATGGTCGTACAAGAATTAAAATCTATGTGAAACGCATATTCAAGATTTTTTGAAGTTATATAAAAAGGTTGTGCTACCATCGCCATCTTAAAAAATGGCGGCCGAAATCACATTTTTCGCAGTCATATAAAAACGTTTCAGACTAAAAGATTTATCATAAAATTATCTAGATTTTTTGTCTCATTTATTGATTAAACGAATTTTTAATATGTCAAGTTTGGTTAACTTTATTAGCTTTCGTGAAAAGAAAATTTCTGATTTATTGGCAAATTTTATCAAAAAATGAGGGTATCGAACCAATTCGTTTAGAATCAGTTCATGGGTTTTGGCTGCAAGCGTGATACAAAACAGCGTCACAGATTTACAAAGTAAGTAGGGAGAGTAGGGGATTTTCAGCTATGCTCAGGTCACACCTAAAACTAAGAACTCGTTCTCATTTTATAGTAAAAGTACAAAATGTATAAAAAAAATAATTACCTAAAGTACATCAATCGATCTTTTTTCCTTTGGTTATCAACTAATGTATAATTTTTTTTTCATATTATTATTTACAAAAGTTTCGGTATTTTTATAATAATTTAATCAAATCGCAGTGCAGAACCCTATAAAATATCATATTGGCCAATATGTACACAGCGACTTCTAATGAACACTTTTTTCCTTCAAAAATTACATCTGGGTAATAATTTTTACTACAACAGGCGTTATGTTACCGGTTACAAAGTTAGCGCATACTTTATTAAATGCAATTTCTTGTTCTCAATAACTGGGTCTTCCAAATTTTGAGTCGGATGTGTTACAGTTCAAGGAAATACAGGACTTACTCTTCATTTTTAACCCAACTTAAGGTGTTACATTTTCCCAAGAAACATCTGGCTAGATGTTATCTGGGGATACGGTGGTGTCCCCGTCAAGTCAAGCAATGTCAAGCCTACCTTTTCTAGAAGTGATTCGATGTATTTTCTAAGTACCCATAGATGGATACTTAGATATCCATGATACGTATTAAAAAATTTGTTTGTTATTAATTTTTCATTAATTTTTTTATTCATTCAAATTATCAATCATTCTATTAGATAATAAATAACTAATACTAATTAATTTTTATATTTTTTAGATATTTCTGAAGAAGATCCAAATCCGGATCGAAACGTCATCTTTTGTTATATTGATTTATATCAGACCGTTCAAGGTATTATTTATTTATTAATTTTGTAATATTACTTTATCTTGATAATTTAAATGTATAACTTGTGTCTGTTTTGTTAGATACCTGAAGAAGTCGGAATCAAACCGACGAAACGTCGTGTATATATGAATAAATAGTCAAAACAAATTGGCTGTGGTCTTTTCACCTGATTAAAATTTCCTGTTTATTGATTTATATTTTTATATTAATTTTTTGTCAATATATGGTCCAAAAAAAATTGGACGACAATTTTATTTATTTGAATTATGGTTTAACCCTTAATAAAATTTTCTATAGATACCTAGACGAATATTTTTTTATTCGGTAGAGAAAGTAGCTCTATGATGATTTCTGCCTATAACTTGTCAATTTTGAAAAACGTCGATGTCGAATAAAAAGCCTGATTGATTTAGAGTGTCCTATAATTACAAATAATATTTTATTTTAATTTAAAATTCAATGAAGAACATCGTAATAAGGCTATTAAAAATAATTATAGGTTTTAGCCACGGGTTTTCAAAGCAAAGTACCTGGGTGACCGAGCTTTGCTCGGAAAGTTAAATAAAATACTGATATGTTGATATCGCCAAAACTTTGAGAACCGTAGGTTCTCTGTCGCTTCCCTTTGTGGAGCCTACGTCTCCACCTTTGTTACAGTCTTACCTCGCGGGGCTGCGCCCCGCTCGGTTGTAAGCGAAACTAGTCGAGCCCTCGGCTCTCCATATAAGAACCGTAGGTTCTCTGGGGAAGATTCGCTTCCTTTTATGGAGCAATAAGATAATATTGCTGAAACAGTTTGACTCCTTTGTGGAGAGGATTGTCGGCCCTTATGGCAATCCGGTACTTGTAAAACTGATTCGCCGTCATCTTGATCTATGATATTGCATCTTTCGCTTCAAATTTAGGTTAAAAATTTATTTATTAAAATTACTCACCTATTGGGCTTTTGACATGCTCACACTTTTCATCTGGTGGCTAACATAAAAAATAAAATGTGACTGCATTTAGTCGATCTATCATCTGTGAACAGTACTCCATTCGTACTTTTAAATTCTTATAAAATGAAATAAATAAAAAGCTTTGAAAATAACTGAACTTAAAAAATCAATGAACGTTTGCTTAAAAAGATGATTTTATGTTATCAAGTAAGTATACAAGTGTAACGTTACTATTATACTATATAACCTCATATAGTTTTAATATATTAATTTATTGTCTATAATTAATTTTTTTATCTACAGATACTGCTAAAAAAACAGGATTTGAAAGAAAATGCTATACCTTCAGTCAATTTGTCTGGGAAAAAAACACAGCTACTGATCAGAACCATAGGATTCAATTATTGTATGAATTAGGCAATAAAGAAAATGATAGTCTTATTGTTGAAAACTAAGATAATAATGAAATTTATGATGATGATCATAACGACAATCAAAGTAATTATTTCACTAAAAAATTAGTTTTAGTTACAATTTATTATAATTTTCATTGATGTTTGATGTTCTGAATCTTTATTTTCCAAATTAAATTTTTTGTTCTTTTTTTCTCTTGTTCCTCTGTATCCTACGGTTCTCATCAGTAGCTGTGTTTTTTTTTCCCAGGTAAATTGACTGAAGGTACTTATAACATTTATTTTCTTTCAAATGCTGTTTTTTAGCAGTATCTGTAGATAAAAATATTAATAATAAACAAACTGTATATTATAACTATGAGGTTATAATATAATAGTAACGTTACAGTTGTATAGTACTTACTTGAAAACATAAAATCATCTTTTAAAATGTGCAGAGCAAACTTCCATTGATTTTTTAACTGCAGTTATTTTCAAAACTTTTTATTTATTTCATTTTTTAAGAATTTAAAAGTACGAATGGAGTACTGTTCACAGATGATAGATCGACTAAATGCATTCACATTTTATTTTTTATGTTAGCCACCAGATGTCAGGAGTGAGCATGTCAAAGCCCAATAATAATAATTGTTTATAACTTTCTTTCAAATACGTATTTATTTTAATTAAGTCTCACTTGGATAGTAATTAAAGATTAACTGTCATAATATTTTGAAAACAATTGTTTCATTGTATAAAATTCCAAAACCTACTTACAATATTTAAGTATTTTCATACGTCAAAAAATTGATTTTTATAATGATAAAATTTGTAAGAAAACGATTTTTTCGAGAGATGAGACCTAGCTAAAACGATTTTTTGGCCCCCAAAATCCCTTTTCAGTAAATTTCATCCAAATCGTTAGGGCCGTTTTCGAGAAAATATTTAGGGACATAGGTACATAGATAGGTACATAGGTAGATACAAGATTAGCTCGTTTAATAATATAGGGATTTGGGACCTTTTTCCGGTCATATCTTTCCACCTACGCAAAAATGTCTAAAAATCTATTCTTTGGAGATATGATTATGGAAGAATTTTTGTTTAAAACTTTTCATTTTGTATATGTAATAGTCATTGATATTTTTGTAAAAACACATTTTTGGGAGAAGTTTTACCCTTCAAAAAAGCAGAAGAGGATGAGCGTCAATTTTTAGCCTATAAAGAGTTTTAATATTTTGTGTTTTTGACATTTAAAATTAGCAGAATATAAGATGAATTTAGCTCGTGTTAATTCGAATGGAAAACTGAAAAAGGTAGGTAGGATATCATTTATATAAAATCAACAATTTTATGATTCGCATATCATATTTAAGATAATATTAATAAATTCAAAGTATGTATATGTTTAGACCTATGTATATAACATATACAAACATGTACTGTCATTTATAGATAAGCATCTTCAAAGCTAGTATATCAACAGTAGCTTTTCAGCAGTGTCTTTGGTAAGAAATTTAACCAGACAGACTCATCCCGTTAGTTCTTCCAAAACAGAAAGCTTCAAATATACGCGAGATATTGGCGAACGTGAAAGCAATCTTAATGTAGCAGATATCCTTTAGTAGTTGTTCAGTGAACTCTTTACTCTTCTCATAGTACACCGTACATACAGGTGGACAAAAAATACACTCAATATAGGCATTTATGATACTTGTTTTATAGAAATTCAAGTCGTTTTTATAAAACCAGGCGAAAAGTGCTAGCAAGAATCTCCGAGAGGTGCGGTTTAACTTTTGCAATAAATAATTGTCACTACAAGATATTTTGTAGCGCATATTGCCAGTTGTCCGATTGATCGGTTTTAGAAATTATTCTCACCTCATTTCCCTTGTTTGTGTCGCAAAAGCTATAGACCCATTTCGGACTTAAGGTACCCTACGAGCATGTCAAATTACTTCCCTTTAGCACACAAGAAGTCACTGCTACACCAAGATCGGTCCCTTCTAATGTGAGGCTCCGCTGATAAAAGGTTCAATCTTCGAATTGATCTCTTGGTATGTATCATTATTAACTGCATGTCAATTTTCATCCCTCTAGCACCGTCGGAAGGGACCTAAAAAATGCATTACTCTTTTCTGTTTCTACGGTATACGTACAAGGAGAATTCTTATCATTCCAACTTCACAAGTGGGGAATGGTATATATAAATCAACATTCACTTTTCAACATTTTACATTATATTTTCTTTTAAAGGCCCCCTGAATCCAAAAACGGAAAAAGTCTGTGCGTCCGTTTGTCTGGGAACCCGATACAGGTCAAACGGATGAGCGGATTGGAACTAAATTTTGGCAGGATATATGCGAATATGAAAAGTCCTATTTTTGGGAGGGAAGGAATTGGCGTATGCGCAGAAGAGATATATGCCATAACGTTGTTTTTTTTATATAATAATGGTATACTTTTCATAAGGGTTTGTTATTCTACTTACTTTTACAAGAAATTTTTGCAAATTTTTTTTTCTAACATAGTTTCAGAAATGATTTGAAAATTAAAAAAATCAGCTGTTCTTTTCTTCTGAAGATGTGTCTAAAACAAATTAGTTAGGTAGCTGACAAGCATGCATTGGTTAATTTTAAAATTACGTAATAACATATTATCTAGGTAAACAAGCAAACCAATAACAAATATCATAATATTAAATACTAGTCGTAACACGCATTAACAGAACTTTTTTCTTTATTATGATGTCAAATGTCAACATTTTTAAAGATGGAATGGTCCCGTCGCCTATTTGGCGAGATTTTTTTGCAAATACACACATAGAAACATCAATTAGAAGAAGATGATTTCAAATGATTTTTTAGATACCATAACGTAAAAATTTATTAAAGTCTCAAAAAACCCACCTAGAGGTGGGAAATAAACAAATATACGGGCCAAAAACGCAATTATCGCGGAATAATTGTACTAAAATTTGCAATACAGCACCCCCTGTAAATGTGCTAAGTTTTCGTACGCTATAACGAGGATACAGCACACAGTTCCATCATACCTACACTTTCTGCACTGTAAAATGAATTTTCTAATTGATTTATTCGTACCAGTTTTAATTAGAGTTTCTCAGTCGAGTTGGTGTACTGACTAACGTATCTTTGATTTAAAATTAGATAACGTACATATAATTTGCGCGCCGATAGAATACTAATTGTACGTAAATATCGCCCTCGCGACAAATAAAAACACTTCATGCATATAATAATTTACACTAGTCGTATTTACCCCAGCGTCGCTCTAGAAAGATATCTCCCGGTTTTGATAGTAAAATGACTTGCAGAAAGCGTTGTCAGAAAATTTGATTTGACAATGACATACATATTTTTTCATATTAAAAGCATTGTTGATGGTTTCAAATCGATTCTGCTCGAAAAATAATTTATCTATTGAAATTATTGAAATGGTACTAGTTTAGGTCAAAAATCACTTTCCATAACAGTTTGTTATTTTATTTATTTTTTCAAGAAAGTTTCGTTAAAAAAAATTTCCTAAAGTTTCGGAAATATTTTGAAAACAAAAAAAGTCAGCTGTTCTTTTGTTTCGTAGATCTGTCAGGGATAAACTATAGTTGAACATATTTTGATTAATTTTTACATGACGTGAAACATATTATGTAGGTAACGTTGGCAACGAATAGCAAATATCATATTGAATACTAGCCATTACCCGCGTCACCTCACGCGATATCAGAAATTTTTCTTTTCTTTATAATACTAAATCAAATGTAAATACTTTTGAAGTTGGAATGGTCCCGTCGCCCAATAGGATGGAATTTTTCTATGTAACTATAATTTGTTCTAGATGATAGGGAGTTTGAATACGATATTAGATTGTCCCTGATGTATGGATACTAAAATTATATTAACACAATCTAAGATCGATGTCAAATTTCATTTTTGACAATCTTTTCTGCAACTCAGCAATCCAGTCTAAAACCTTCTCACATATTTTAACTCGGTGTTCGTAAAAACTTACAAACCGCAGACAGAGGCTGCCTTTTATACAGAATGTTCTATTTGGATCATGGAACTTAATAAAATATAGAAAGCTCATTTTTTCTATTTCTAGACTATTGTCGTTCATTTTATAGACTCAGCGCTGGTCAGTGCATGAAAGTAAAGTTACTGGTTATACCAAGTAGCGCAATCCATTGTCTTCATGTGCTAAATAAAACCGCCTGAATATGACTGACTGATAGAAAATTTATGTCATTCTAGGGATTTCTTACATGTTTCCAGTAACATTTTACGATTATCAATAAATAAAATTATCGACCAATTTTGACGTGATAACGTCTTATAAATTGATGAATCACCAATCTTATAAATTGATAAAACACTGGCTGCATGCACGAAAAAGTGTAACGTTCCTAACGTTCGTAACGTTCCTAACGTTCCGCCTGACCCTGTGCGTGCTTTTCTCGAAAACGGCCCTAACGATTTGGATGAAATTTACTGAAAAGGGATTTTGGGGGGCAAAAAATCGTTTTAGCTAGGTCTCATCTCTCGAAAAAATCGTTTTCATACAAATTTTATCATTATAAAAATCAATTTTTTGACGTATGAAAATACTTAAATATTGTAAGTAGGTTTTGGAATTTTATATAAACAGTGAAACAATTGTTTTCAAAATATTATGACAGCTAATCTTTGAGACTTAAAATAAATACGAAAGAAAGAAGTTAAAAAAAAACAATTATATTATATGGTGACTAATTTTAATAAATAAAATTAACCTAAATTTGAAGCGAAAGATGCAATATCATAGATTCGAATTATTATAATAATTTATTATATAAATTTAGGTTATGTATTACGGAATACGTTATCACGTAAAACTATCGTCCGTAAACCGATTTTACAGACAACCAACTTTTTTTTCAGACAATATATTAACAAACAATATAAAATTAATACATTAACGTTAATGTATTAATTTTATATTGTTTGTTAATATATTGTCTGAAAAATTGGTCGATAATTTTATTTATTGAACAGTTCTAATCAGACGTTAATCAAAGATTTGAATTTTACGATTATTTTTGATTAAAACAAAGAATCAAGTAATAAAGTTATTATTAATATTATTATTAATTAATTAACACAAAGGTGTATTTGCTATAAGACACACTATTGGCGTCGGTCGGTTGGTGGGACCTAGGGGTCGAAACCAAAATTTATCAAAGCCACACTTTGGCACTATTTTCGGTAATGTATATATATATTATAATGTTTGCCCTTAATGGGGGGCAAAATCACTAGATCTGGTTAGCTTCAGCGGCGACGAAAACTATTTCAACACGTGGCCCGCTAAACGCAACAGTCGATACTTTGAAATAGCGTTAAAAAATCGAGAGAAACGTGTCTCAAAATGTAAGACGGCAGTTAGAGATATTAATTCAATATTCACAAATCGATAGCGAAACGGTATAAAAAAATTCGATACTTTAACGAAATTACCAGAAAAGGCACGCAACGGTATTAAGACACAAAAACTTCTTCAGATCGCCAGATTTAATTCTGTTCCATTTTTCAATGTTGTCACTTTGACAATCCAAATTAGTCTCCTCTTTTCGACCTATAGTACCTCGGCGGGTGAGCCGCGCCTCTCTTACGATTTCTCAAACGCGTTACTTACTCAAGAATGTAGGTACACGTTATCTAAGCCGAACTCAAAAATGAAACCAGGGGTGTCCAAATTATACCGAAAGGGGTTAATAGCTGTTTGAATGGTGCAAACAGGAAGGATGTTATGCTAGGTAATTAAGATATAAAAAGCGTCGATAGGGCTCGCTTTTACGACAAAATTTCAACTTCTACAATATACAGGGTGTTTCATAAACATTGCGCCAAACTTATAGAGGTTTCAGAGGGCAGAAAAATAAGCAATTTTGGTCAATAAACCCCTGTCCGGAAATGTGCCGTTTTGGCGGTAGGTTAAATGATAAATTTAAGGTTCTATTAATTTATTAATGCAAACTACAACATCAACGGCTCAATATGGCGTCCATTTTGCTCCATGCACAGCTGGGCACGGTTGTTCGTTGATGTCCGAACCCTGTGAAATATCCCAGGCATATCTTGAATATGTGCGCAAGCGGCCATCACCCTGCCCAGCAGTTGTTCAGCGTTGGAAATGAGTGTCTCATACACCAAACTTTTAACATGGCCCCAGAAGAAAAAGTCAAGTGCGGTGAGGTCCGGAGACCTTGCGGGCCAATGTACAGGGCCTCCGCGCCCAATCCAGCGGTTGCGAAAGACTTCGTTCAAATACTGCCTCGCTTCCAGAGAAAAATGTGCCGGAGCCCCGTCGTGCTGAAACCACATACATCTCTGAATGTTAAGTGGAACATCCTCCAAAAACTCGGGAAGAATTTGTTCTAAGAATTGAACATAAATGTGTCCATTCAAGCGTGGTGGAAGCAGGTACGGCCCAATAATGTTCTCTCCCACAATGCCGGCCCAAACATTTACAGAGAACTGGTGTTGATCTCGTCTGAGCGCGATTGCATGGAGATTTTCATCATCCCAAATATGACTATTACGGCTATTGAAAAAACCATCCCGCGTAAAACAAACCTCATCCGTAAATAACACGTATCGGCCGAAGTCAGGTTGCCTCAAATTCTGCTGCAACCACCAACGGGAGAATCGTAGTCGATGAGGGTAATCTTCCGGGCCCATAGCTTGTACCTTCTGCAGGTGGTACGGGTAAAGTTGTTGGTCATGAAGAACACTCCAAACAGTGGGCGCTGCAGCCCCCATGGCGTAAGCAATAGCACGAACACTGGTATACGGGTTTTCCTCCACACGTTGCAGCACCTCTTCCTCAAACTCTACGCTGCGCACTGAAAATGGTTGACCAGAACCCCCTTGACGTTTTAAGCTGCCACTTTCGCAAAGACGAAGATGAATCCTGCTAAAGATGCCACGATCAGGATGGCGACGTACTGGAAATCTCGCGGCATGCAACCGTTCGGCTCGTCTTCCATTCCCCTCAGCTTTTCCGTAAATAAAATGCATGTCGGCGAGTTCGGCATAAGAAAATTGGGCCATGTCGATAACAAATTAATTCACTATACTTAATTGTTAATGCAACTGACATCTTGTCAATTGTTTGAGGGCGCTCTTGATTGAAATACGCTACTTAACAAAATACAAACTCCGTTGATGTGTAAAAGAAACCAAAAATCTTTGATTTCCTTTAGAGCCAAAATGGTACATTTTCGGACAGGGGTTTATTGACCAAATTTGCTTATTTTGATGCCTTCTATAACCTCTATAAATTTGGCGCAATGTTTATGAAACACCCTGTATACATTTATATAAACATACTTTTCCAAAAATGGTGCCAAACTTCTTAGGAGGCTGTGAAACGTCGAGAAATTTTGGTCAGAGCCCTAGGTCCCGCCATCCGATCGACACTAATAGTGTAAGTGCCTTATGGTAAATACACTAATAAATTCGCGTACAAAAACAATATCACCGTACTTCACCAAAACATGCAATGTATTTCTAACAAAATTGAACAGCTTGAGCTACTATTGTATTCCAATCCAGTTGATTCTATTTGCATTTCTGAACACTGCCGTACTGCAGAACAGTTAAGAACGATTAAAATACAGAATTACAAACTCATTTCGTCCTTCTGTAGACCCGACGACATGGTGGTGTTGCAATATTCAGCTCTGTCAATATTGAGCAGGGTATACCTATCTGTTGATGACATTAATTTTATATCTGAAATGTACACTTTTGAATGTTCGGCAGCTAAATTTAAAATTAATAAACCAGTGGGAGTATATGCCCAAGTAATTCAAGAATTACAAGGCGCGAAATTTTACATCATATACCCCGGTGTTTTGTTTGAAAATCGGTGTATATATTTAACGACACTTAGAGCTTAATATAATATAACTTAATTTACTTAATCTACGAAAAAAATAACAGTTAAAAAAAATGAAGCACAGAAAGGAAAAAATAATTTTAATAATTTCATAGTTCTCTATGTAATATGTTATTGTGTCATGCAAAAATTAAACAAAGAACTACCTAACTAACATCTTCAGAACAACAGATTTTTTTTCAAAATATTTGTGAAATTATGAGTTCAGAAAAAAAAAATCATAACTTTCTTGTAAAAACAGATAGAAAAACAACCGTTATGAAAAGTACCCAATTATTATATAAAAACAACTTTATAGCATATATGCGCCGACTTTAGCTCAAAGAATTTTTTACAAGACTTTCTTTAAAATACAATAATAAAACATTATAAAAAGCACACCATTATTATATAAAAAACAACGATGGCATGAATCTCTTTTGCGCATGCGCCGATTTTTTTCAAAAAAATTTACAAAACTCTTGTACAAATAGATCAAATAATAAACCGTTATAAAAAGTATACCGTTGTTATATACAAACAACTTTATAACCTATACCTCTCCTGCGCATGCGCCGATTTTTCCCAAATATACAAAACTCTTGTAAAAATAGATCGAATAAAAAACTGTTATGAAAAGTATACCATTGTTATATAAAAACAACTTTATAACTTATACCTCTTCTGCGCATGCGCCGACTATCCCTCAAGAAAACATTTTACAAAACTTTCTTATAAAGTCAAATAATAAAACATTATAAATAGTACACCATTATTATATAAAAAACAACTATGGCATGTATCTCTTTTGCGCATGCGCCGATTTTTCCCAAAAATTATACAAAACTCTTGTAAAAATAGATCGAATAAAAAACTGTTATGAAAAGTATACCATTGTTATATAAAAACAACTTTATAACTTATACCTCTTCTGCGCATGCGCCGACTTTCCCTCAAAAAAAACATTTTACAAAACTTTCTTATAAAGCAGAATAATAAAACATCATAGAAAGTACACCATTATAATATAAAAAACAACTATGGCATGTATCTCTTTTGCGCATGCGCCGATTTTTCCCAAAAATTATACAAAATTCTTATAAAAATAGATCGAATAAAAAACCGTTATGAAAAGTATACCATTCCTATATACAAACAACTTTATAACTTATACCTCTTCTGCGCAGGCGCCGACTTTCCCTCAAAAAAAACATTTTACAAATCTTTCTTGTAAAGTAGAATAATAAGACGTTATAAAAAGTACACCATTATTATATAAAAAACAACTATGGCATGTATATCTCTTGCGCATGCGCCGATTTTCCCCAAAAAATTTACATAAATTTCTAGTAAAAATAGATAGAATAAAAACCGTTTTAAAAACTATATTATTATTATTATATAAAACAACATTATAAGAGATATTATATTCTTTTACGCATGCGCCGATGTTCCCAAAAAACAATAGGCCACTTCATATTTGCATATCAAACATCCTCCAAAATTTGGTTTCAATCCGCTCATCCGTGGTGGCGGAATGATAAGAAATGTCAAAAGTGACGTTTGCATCTGTCAAAGTATGTTCTAATAATTAGTTATTCAAATTGTTAACTCAGAAGGCGTTGCATTTCATAAATATTTGAACAAATGCTATCTTTTTGTTTTATTATTGTAATAATAGTATATTGTGCGACTAGTGAGAGAAGGAGAAGATTCCATGAGCGTGAAATTTGCCGCACGAGCACAGCGAGTGCGGTAAAACGCACGCGAGTGGAATATTCTCCTTCGATCAATGGTCGCACATAATATTTTATTCAACTAGCAGGAGTAATATGTAATCGGGGCCCTGATAAAAGAGGGAAAAATAATAAATCATTTCATTGATTGACGTACCCACAATAAGATTGCCATGACTTTCGCTGAATTGCGATGCTGTTTTCATATATACAATACCGCCTACCACGTTCCTATTGGTCCAGAAGCTGCTTGCAGTTTTTTTCATTATTTAGCGCTTGGGCTTGCTACTGAGTTTTTATTGGTCCAGAAAATTCATTATTACACTCTACGCGTCAACATGAAGTAATTTATTATTTCTCCCACGTTTAGCAGGGCCCCGAAATTACATATTACTCACGCGTGTTGAATAAATAAAATTATTGACCAGTTTTATTTTAAGACAGAACATACGCAATAATTAAATTACCATATTATACCGTGTAACAGAGAGAGATAACCGAAAGATGTTTGCTATCGGTTATATCAGATTGAATTTATTTCTATACAAATGTGTATAAAAATTCTGTTGTACGAAATTTATGTAAAATTTTCTCCTCTTTCGTTTAAGACAGGTTTCCAATCGATCTGATTTAAATTGAGCGAGTTATAAGCAAAAAACTTAGTTTTTTCTAAATTGCTCCCCTCTGGAGCAAAAATTCAAAAATCGGGCGACGTTAGGATCTAAGTTACCCGGAGACAAATCGAACAAAAAAAAGTTTTTTTTAAAATCGGTTAAGCCGTTTGGGCTGTACGCTGGATACAAATTTCGGGATCACAGATTCACAGATTCACTGACAAAGCGAGTACATATAGGCGCTTTATCTTACGCTATTTGCGCCTAAAAACACGTACGTCCTTGTAATTTCTATATACCGACCTTCTGGTCGATTACTGATATCTTTTTTAATAAATTCAATAGATTGATTAATTTTATTTGTCACATTAATAAGCAATTATATCTCATGTTTCGCTCTCAGAATCACTATGTAGTACTTTTCTTTGTACACAGATGGAGCCACAATTCAGAAAAAGTAAGAAAGAAACAGACCTCGCCATCTCATGTCATAATTTCATAATTTTCCAACGTGTTATTCAGGTGATTTTGGTCCTCTATAAACTTAATTGATGCATTGATGTATAAAGTTGACAGGGTAATAATTAGCTTTTAAGATGTTTTCAACTTTCTTAAAATTGTCATTATGGTAATCTTGGTGACAAAATTTTGTTACCCTGTGTAACAAGCTTTCTATATCACACAATTTTCTGCTGTACTGAATGGTTTGAGCGATAATTCAGAAGCCTGCCTGAATGAGATGGTTTTATATACCAATTCGTTCTTAATTCTCTTGAAGCTGAACGTGTTACTAATTTGTCTAAAAATGGGATTGATTTATCAACTTCCTTCTCCATAGTGAATTGGATCTTCTCATTAAACGGATTAAACCTTTGTAATAAGTCATCAATTTTATTATCGGGAACTGCAATGAAAGTGTCCTCCACATAAACTTTTAGTATCGGGATTTTATATGGTAAAGTTTCCAATACTTTGGAAACTACGTAGTCCATCAAGATGTTGGCTAAGACAGAACTCGCTGGGTTTCTCATTGCGCTGTCATCAAGTTTTTTTTTTTAAACCGCAACCTATGGCTTCAGGGTTTAACCCATGTGCCAGCATCTTATTCCCTAAAAAATAAAATACATTCAAGACTGGGACACAATGATAGGTTACCAAAAATAGGGATGGGAAGCAAGGAAAGCAATAGACTTAAAAATGCAGGACCAACACAAACATGAAAGTCTTTCGTAAATGGATTAATAAGGTTAGGAACGACACAATAGGAGTCATAAACTTACATATTGCTAACTTTTAAATAGATATATTGTTTTTAATACAGAATTCGTTAATTCCGTCGTATGCTTGAAAGTTCATGGAATTAAGAATGTGACACATATTAATTGGAAGAGAGAATCCTAGGATTTTTAGCAAGTAGATGAAATCATTAACGTTGTAGTTTTGACACGAAAGAAAAATATGATTTTGGTCGCAAATAGCACTGTTATCGCAAGTTGGAAGTTCAAATTATTATCGTAGCTAAATTAACTTGTGTCAAAACAAAAACAAATAAGTTCAATGAGCAAGTCAAGAGTTATGATAATTTTCTTTGAACACGTGTGCCAATTTTTAAGACCAATTCTTTAGGTATATTTGTGAAAAGGGAGGTTACATCTAAAGACACCAGATTATAATTCGGATCCAACCTAATTCTTCTTAAAGATTTTACAAAACAATACGAGTTCTTTACGTTATGTTTAAAGTCTGCAATTAACGGACATAATAATTGATGTAAACACTTCGTCAACTTATAACAAGGAGACCCAATGCAATTTACTACAGGTATTAGTTTGCAACCTTGTTTATGAACTTTTCTCAAGCCATAAAATTTCAGTGGGAACTACATTGTGTGATTTTAATTGTTTCTCGGTATCTGTGTCAATAATATTTTTCTCCTTATCTGGGATACTAAAACATTACTCCTATTTTGGAAATGAGTAGTAGGATCTTTATTGAGCAATTTATATGTCGAAATATCTCCCACCATTGTTTTCATTACCGTAGTGTACTCATCTTTTTCCATAATCACAGTACTATTACCTTTATCCGCTCGTGATATAATTAAATGGTGATTGTCTTTGAGAGATTTTTTCGTTGATTTATAATCTTTCAGAATAGTTCTGTTATCTTTATCACACTTATCATACTTATAAAAATTATGAATTACATTGATGGCCCTTGATCTTAAATTGTTTTTCTCTTCTGCTAATGTTGTTGCGTCTGCACCTTCTATATCAAGAAAATCAAACCTATTTTCTAAATCTTTAATTAACACATGTGAAGGAACTTTCTTGTTGTAATTGGTATTCCAAAATTTGGTTCAGACATAGAATCCTCTTCACATCCTCTGGTAACTGAGTATTCGTAAAATTTTAGATACAAGATTTTTCATGAGTATTAGTAAGTATTGGTGATCTATGTATATTGGCATAAGCTATTTAGTTTGTTGATGTTCGACTGTTTTATTCTTTTAAATTCGAAGTCATACTTTCTGTTTTTCAAACTTTGATATTCATTAAACAACTCTGTTGGAATTAATTCTTTTAATGACTCACCGAATCTACGATTTACTGAACCCAGTTTTACAATTTTCCATAGTGTTATTTTTATTTCTAGATTTAAAATTCTTCTTGAAAAATCCTTACCAAGTTTTTCAGCTTCTTTTTTGAGCGGGTGTGATTCAAATAACAACGAATCAATATTTTATTGATAACAAATATTAAGAGCACTGTGGTTGAAACAAGAATAAAAAATATAGAATTGTTACTTCTTACCACAACAGTTTTATTAGCGGATGTACATTTCGGGAGCTATGCTCTTATCTTCAGCAAACACTAAAGTATAGCTCCTGAAATGTACATCCGCTAATAAAACTGTTGTGGTAAGAAGTAACTATTCTATATTTTTTACTTTTGTGATTATTAGTTATGTGCTTGGGGTAAACTCCATGATACCGGCATTGTAAAAGAAAAAAAGAAAAATACGTCTATTATTAAAACTTGCTAGTTTTTTTGATGAGTTGAACCATTCTTTAGTTATCTTACGTACCTGGTGTCCATAATTATAGCCCATGTAGTTTATAAAACCCTTGGTTGAAAATATATATTAGATATCGCGTCCATCGAGATAATAACTAATAAGAAAAATCGCAGGATTGTAGACAAATAGTTAGATTTATTAATGTACGACGTTTTGTCTAAATCTACAGACGAAACGTCGTACATTAATAAATATAACGTTATGTCCACAACCCTGCGATTTTTCTTATTAATAAAATGTCAATGTTTGGGTAATCCACAAATCCGGGCGAAGCCGGACCGGGCCGCTAGTTATTATATATATTTTTTATATTATATTTATTTTTTAATTTGACACTAGTATAGTGATTTTATATTTTAAAGAGCAAAATGAAAAGTCGAAGTAGTGCCAATGGATGCAATTATTTAAAAGTTAATCTACCAGTTACTAACGGAAATATTTATTGCTAAATTATTCTCCGTAAAAAAGGTGCGCACGGTTTACTAACACGATATCAATGAACACATTGATCACGTCCATTAACTTTAATCGCCAGTAACAGCACAGGGTCGATAAAACACTGTTCCAGCTAAGCCGTGGCGGTCAATCTCGTTTTGCATGCCTACTTGACGAAATAGCTGTGTAAAATATCTCGCGGCTGTTGCTAAAATCGTTTATATTGGCACATCACAATGTGTAAGATCTTTACTGTTTTAAACTCTATGTTGAGTTTCAATCAATAAAAGTATTTAAATGTATGCAAACAATTTTTAGTGATAATTGTCATCTGTTTTATGAAACATATAATTCAAGCAGTTATTTTACTTATTCACATAGTGAATGAATAGGATTATCTTGGAGGGTACAGAACTTCGCGTAATCTATATATATAAATAAAATTGAAGCGTTCATTAGTTATTTCGATATTTAAAATGTATTTAAAAGTCGTTGAGGTAAATACGGAATGGAGAGGACATTGTAGCAGGTTTTAAAAGTATTGTGTGTCTGGATGTACTTCTGTTAGTTGCCAGTTAATTGAAAAACTAACGGATCGATTTTTACAAGGTTTGTTAAAAAAGATGCAATGGGGAACTTGCATAAAATCTTTTGTTTGAAATTATGCTAATAAGTATTTAAATATCAAAAGATGTTAAAAGTGAGATACTGAAGGATTCATACAAAATATATCGTTTTTTGCAAAAAATCTTGATCACCTATAAATTAAGTGAAACAGAACGTCATTTGAAACACCACTCAGGGCGCAGTGAAGTCATTCCATCGAATTTGTTTTGACAGCTGCCTATTTTTATATTTGTTCTGGAATAAATATATTTATTTAATTGACCGTAAGACAGCCGAAATAAATTTCGGTTTATGTCGAATAGTGACTATACTTATATTGTGAAATAAACTAAGCAAGAAGTGAAGTGACATGTACAATGCACATCGTGATTGATGGAAAGAGTGTCGAGGTTTTTGTTTAGTAGATTGAATCAACGTGTTCATTGTTGACCCTGTTCACTATTTTACACACAAGATACGTATCATCGGTCTTTTCCGCGTCGCGTTAACCCTTCAATACCGTTCACTCATTAATCAATTGCCAGGGCGCTGGTTCGAAGTGCTCGCTGTCAGTTTGCATCAGTTTCCAACTACGTTGCTCTCTTTTATGTGCATACAACACAAACATATATCACACACACGCACACACACACATGCATTATATTATATAATGTAACGGGTCGTACTGTAGAAGCTCAATGGGGACAGTCAAGACCTATGCACAAGTAAATATACAGACATTTACAGATGAATCAATTTCACTTTGACACCGCTGGGATCTCGACAGTGATAAGAGATACGTATTATTGTGAATTAAAGAAAAGTATTTACATTTTTTAAACGATGAATAAAACAAAGATGGTTTTTCTGACGTCCTTTTTTGAAAAATGTTATGAACTTGTATTTTACGTTATTTTTTTCTCTTTATATTGAAATATCACGTAATATTATCATAACTCCGGATGCGGCTATATACTGTAAAAAATATTCGCACTAGCAAAATATGTCTATCTTTAATGAATCCACAAATCCGAGCGGAGCCGGACCGGGATTCTAATATTATATAGTGTTTTTTTTAGAGTGATAATACTTTAAATTGAAATAAACATTTAAATAAATTAAGATTGAATCATATTTTTTTTTATTTGAAAGATAATTTTATGACATTTAAGTTTTAAAAATAATTTCCGACATATGTCCACCAAACGCATTCGATCAGACCAATTTTGGACCAGTTGTTCGAGTAATTCAGGCCTTATTTCATCAATAACACGAGTTATGTTGGCTTTCAAAGCGTGTATTGTTTTTGGTTTATCATCATAAACTAATGACTTCACATAACCCCAAAGAAAATAATCCATATACGGCAATTTTGCTTGTTTACGTAGCCATTCAGTCAGAAATGAGCTTCATCACTAAACACAATTTTTCGTCAAAAAAGTGGAACAACTTCAAGCTGTTCTACGGCCCAATCAGCAAACAAACGACGCTTATTATGTGGCTTTAGTTCTTGAACCAGTTGGATCTTGTAAGGGTGTAGACCAAGTTTTTTACGCAAAATTTTCCATGATGAATGCACAGAGTCCAACTTGTGAACGTCGACGAGTATACAAATTTGAATCTTCATTAACATTAGCACTTACAGCACCAATATTTTCTTCTGTACGTACAGTTTTTTGTCTTGTTGTTGTTTTTGCATCGAGTAGAGAAAATGTTTCCAGAAATGTATCGATAGTTCGACGAATAAGCTGCTCTGATGGATTATGTAAACCATAAATTTCACGAAGTGCTCTGTAAGTTTGGCGAATAGAACCCTGATTTTGAAAATAAATTTCAACAATTTCTAAACGTTGTTCCGGCGTAAGTCTTTCCATGATAATTTATCAATGCGTACTGAACAGAAATGTCAAAACGTATGGCTTCTACCTTCTGTCAAATCACAGTTATCCCGATCGAAAGTTCTATCACTCTAAAAAAACACCCGATATATAATATATATGGGAACATTATACAATCCGAGCGGGGTGGTGACTGAGCGAGGTGGCATAGCGGTGAGAGCACTAGACTCGCATTCGGGAGGTACTGGGTTCGAATCCCGGCGGGGGCAGATGTAGCTGGGACTTTTTCCTACTGCCTCTCGCCGAGAAACGGTAATTCCTGTACAGGCCATCTTGTTGAGGTTTTCCATGGTTTCCCTCAATAATTCCAGATAAATATTGAGATGGTTCCTTATTCAAGGCCATGGCCGATTACCTCTCGAAATTCTGTGCTTATAAAAGCTTGTAGCTTTTATAAGCACAGAATTTCGAGGTTGGATTTCAATTTATCTGCCTCGAAATTCTTTTTTTTTTTCAAGTTATAATCTTGAGATTTAGTCGCCTCAAGTTTTTGAATTTAGCACAGAACGAAGTTTTTACTTCTCCGAAGTTTTTTTTTTAAGTATAGTATAATTTAAATTTTTCAAATTTAACAATTTATATCGATGGTTGCATAAATTTTTAATGAAACATTCATATTCATATTATAACTAAGCTATTTTCCTGTACCAGTCAATATTTATGAACGATTTATTAAATTGAAACACTCAATTTTCATGTTATGAGCAGGGCCGGATTTAGGGGGGGGGGGGCAACCGGGGCTGAAGCCCCGGGGCCTCCGCAATAGAAATTTCTAGATAAATTTTTATAACAAATAACGAATAATATGCAAAATTATATAAAACAAGAGGGTGCGTGAAAAGTCACGCGGTACAAGTGAAACTTCTATGTGATGTTTAAGACACTTAACTTCTTAATGTCAGTACGTAAAATCGAAATGGTCAATGTTGTTTAAATTTTGGAAATAGGTACAAGAAGTGTTCGTCTACAAAATTTCAAAAACTCAAGTCCGAAAGTTGGATTCAGCTTCCTTAAGAAAAGTACTATCAAAGTTATCTCTACTCAGCATTGAAAGTGATTTACTCCGGGAGCAGGATTTCACCGAAATCATCAATGATTTTTCGTCGAAAAAGCTCGCAAGGTTCCATTCGTTAACTCTATAATTTAATTTGGTTTATTTCTTGTATTTTACATTTTACTATTTATCTATACGTATATTTTTGAAAAGAATTTGAATTGTTTCGCAATAAATTATTGGAACACTTAAAAGAAAAAAATGGTTTAACTTGTTTGGAAAATAATTAAGGGCCTCCACTCCTTCGTTGCCCCAGGGCCTCCACACCTTTAAATCCGGCTCTGGTTATGAGAATACAACATTTAAAAATCTCGCCATTTCTACGTCTGTCCGCAATTCAGGTACCTATAAAGATCAGTAGATCGTAGTGACTATTTTCCAGAAATCGGGCAATAGTAGTGAAGATACAGACTAGAGTGAAGTGATACATTGCAGGTGCGTCAAACCTATCGCTATTTTGGTCGCGGGACCTGTAAACTGCAGGATTGCCAAATATTTTGAAGGAAATTCTTATTTTATTTCAGTATGTTTACGAAGCTGTCAAGGTGCCTACAAAACCTTTTCTAAAGGGTGGTGACTATTTCCAAAGTGAAATATTAATGTGTCAATACTCAATATTTCAAGTATCCGTTACACAGTTATATTACCGGAGATGATTCGAAGAAACGAAACGATGATAAATTTTCATTACTACGGTCAATTAATCACTTTAGATACTAAATTCGTTCTAACTGAACGACTAGCAGAAATGATCGAGGTGAGTACTTAATACTAGTGTTCGACCGTAACTGGTTTTTACAACCAAAACCGAATTTCAGTTGCTGTTTCAGTTTCTGCCGAAACCGAAACTTACGTCAAGGACAATTACAAATTTGTATCAATAATTACTATGCCGATCGCTCAGAAGTTTACGAACCTAGTTTTGGTTCCGGTCCTAGTTGCCGCAGATTTTCTGTCGACACCGAAACTAAACCAAAACTCAAATTATACTCGCCGAAACAAAACGAAAGTTCTGTCGGACACTGTTTAATATTAGTGTGTTGAATAATCGAACACTGATACAAAAAAATAAAAAATACTCGACACAAAAGAACCGATAACTACAATTACTAAAAAATAATCCTATTTGATATCATTAGCTAAGGCAAAAAATCTCTAAACTAGCCTCAGATAACTAATTGTTTGAAAATTTTATCCCAACTGTTTTGTAAAACTAAAATCCAACTTTTTTTGTTTTAGAGTTTGCGGATGATATGACAATTTTGAAAACATCTATCTAGACGTATTACGCACTGTCGGAGGCAGAAAAATGGTTTTATTCCAACAACCTAAAACTAAACAAAGGCAAAATAGAGCATGTCAAGTTTTCATTAGAGAAGCGCACGACAATTCATACAAAAAAATATAAAATTAACTAGGGATCGACCGATACGATTTTTTTCGCCGATACCGATATTTCTATAGTCGGTATCGGCCGATATTATCGGCCATAGAAAATATTTTAAACGTCTTGCACCTAAGGTTTCTTAAAATCTATAAAGAGGCTTTAAATAAAAAAAATATGTGTTCCTGATTTATACCCAATAACATTAAGAATATTTGAATTTTTATATTCTATTGTCTTTTTAGTTAGGTCATTAAAATAATATAATCATTTAAAAATTAAAGTAAAAAAATTGAACCCCACTCAGAAAAGCACTTTGAGGTCGGCGCCAATTTAATTACTATAGCGTTGTATGTATATTTAAGCTTTATTTTACGCTTTTTAATGCCGTTTTTTGAAGAAGACTCAACATTTTTAAAAGATTAATATTTGTTTTTTATTTTTTAGTGCGTTGCAATATGTAATTATCACGTTATTAATTTATTATAACTGCCTTCTTCCTTAATATTTTACTACAAAACTAGAAAAAAAACTGCTGAAGTGATTTAAATTAAGTTTATGTGTGACCACCTTGAAGATAATATGCTCTATTAAACAGAAATTGAAAAAATAAATATATGTATTATATATGACAAATTAATAACCGCTTTTTTTAATCAGTTAAAATCGATCTTATATGCTGAACTCTGAAATGGGAACTTGAATGATGCCTGTTTAATCAAAAAAATCTGACATTTTATTCATATTACATAGCATAATATGATAGTATCTTCGCGCGAATAAATTATTTATTTGTGAGACAGGTGTAAAACTAAATACTAATTTCTCATTCAATGTTTAATAAAAGTAGGTAACAAGTTTTTTGACGGTTTTAAAACAAAAATCAAAAATTAAGGTACTTATATATCTACTGGTAGATACTTAAGTACCTTAATTTTTTATTTACCTATTTTTATTAAGCATTAAATGAGAAATTAGTATTTAGTTTTATTATTTGGCCGATAAGCCAATATCCAACATTTATATCGGCCAATACCGATAATCGGCCAAACGTCCGTTTTTGGCCGATAACCGTTATGATATCGGTATCGGTAGATCCCTACTTGTAACTGGTTGTCTCACGTTCAATAGGTTTGTGATAAATTGTCATGTATAATCTTTGTTCTTGTTCGAAAACATGTAAAGGGTCCCCGAAATAGATAATATTCAATTTCGAAAACGCAGTTTCACAAAATAAAAAATTATTATTTATAAAACAATGATTTTATTTTTTGTTGTCAATAAGTAATAATGTTTGTAAACTGTTTTTAAGATGTATTCATAAATAAAGCGTTTAAAACTAATAATTAGTCAACTGAAAACAGACGCTCTGCGCTTCGATGTATTATTGTTGCGGGCTCTATAGACCTGTACACAATCAGTTAATAAAAAAAAGCTAACACTGATAGACAGGCCGTTTTGTAAATGTATCAAAGGTATACAATTTAATATATACAATGCAATAATACCAGCGGAATGTTTATTTAAAAAGGGTTTAATCGGACCATTTTAAGAGTGATTAAAATTTTTTGTACCGAAAAATACTACAATAGTTCTCAAATAAAGAACAGATTAAAAACTGATAAAAAAAATATTATAATCAGCCCGGCAGGACCGAACTTACTTAAAAGTGTATTTAATTTAGTGCATATCGTTGGTGCACAAGAAAAGTGACACAACTCAAAAATCGTCATTTTTGAGTTAGATGGTCTAATACATCCTAAAAACGTTCTACTTTTATCAGAAAAAACGTCGTAAATATAGTTTGAAAAATAACCTGTAGGTGGCTTAAGTGTCACTTTGCCACTACCCGGGAATTTGACAATACCTCTCATGATAAGCGACATAACTTCAGTTGTGTCATACAAGTTGTGGTGTGCATATCGAAGTTTTAAGGAAAAGTGACACATTTTGAATCAGTGTTGAATAAGATAGACTTTTACGCGAGTTTCTTTCGAGAAAAACGACATAATCTGTGTTGTGTCTTTTTTGATGATAAGGTAAGTCTAATTTAATCTGTATGTTTATTTGTGCATGGTACTATTTTACGTTGTGACACTTTTCTTGATTTTCTAATTTAATTTAAAAAATAATTTGTCTCATACAAGTATCATTTTGGAATTGTGTCACTTTTTTTTGAATATTCAGCAATAATTAAAATTACTATTTTATCAATTCTGTGTAGTTTCTTGACTTCTCTCGTTTTTTGATTGTTGATTTTGTTACTTACGTCACATTGTTTTGTTAAAATATTTTGTTTGTTATAATTGTCTTTGTTGTTTTTTGTTTACAAAAGTTGTATGTATATTTTTATTAATAATTATTCTAATACCTATAATACTACTTTTTTTGAATAAGAATGGAGAACCGCATGACAGCATTTAGCGCACGCACTAAATTATTGCTCAAATTGTCGAAACAAAAATTTGATCTGGATAATAATGACAATACTTCAGACAAGAGTGAGCAATGGGTTCCAATGAAAGAAAATAATGACGTGATTAACCATGAACATGCGAATAATATTATCACAGATAGTGCAGGAACTGAATTCACAGCTAATAGAGAAGGTACACGACAGCTACAGAATTTTTAATTTTATAACATAGAGGAATAATTGATCACATTTTTTTTGGATAGGTACTATAGAGCCTCCACCTGATTTAAGGTCAAATTATACCTCTATATAATATTTATCTATAATATGAAAAAAATACGTTAATAATCTAATTTTATACGACGGAGTTAATGTTTTTTTGTTTCTGAACTTCCAGGAACTAGCGCAATAGCTACTGATCCAGTGTTGTCAGACAGCGACACCTTTTCTCAATGTGATGATTCCGATGCAGACCCGAATTACACTTCTAGCAAAAGCTCTGGCTCTACGTCATCCTCAAGTGAAGATTCCGAAGATGAGTTGAGTACAGATCGACCTTTTACGGAACATCTATCAGTCGTACCTGTTTTACCAAATGAAATAGAAGGAACCGAAAAAGTAAACGTTCAGAAATGTAAGAAAAGAAAGGCAAATCGAGAAAATGGAAAAAATCAATTGCAAAACGATGTAGAAACTCTGGCTTGGAGTATACATCAAGTTCCAAAAATAAGAAAGTATTTAAAGCCAAAAGTTTGGGACCCCCATGCAATACAAAATGCAGACTGAAATGCAACTCAAATTTTCTGAAAATGACCGGAAATCAATTTTTTCGGACTATTGGAATTTGGGAAATTTACAGAGTCAACGTGATTTCCTGTTGAAAAATATAGAGCCCATTACACCAAAATTCCAATATAAACGAGTAGATAGCAAGCGAACAAGCAATCATGCGTTTTATTTTTCAATTAAGGAAACCAAATTTAGGGTTTGTAAGACATTCTTTAAATCTACTTTATCAATAACAGATAGACCAATTCGTACTATTATTAAAAAACAAACATTTACGACTAAAGGTATGATAACCCCAGAACAGCGTGGAAAACATGGCCATCACTATCATATTGATGATGATGTGAAAAGCGGTATTCGGACGCATATAAATTCAATACCACGAATGGAGAGCCATTATTGTCGTAAGGATTCTAGTCGAGAGTACGTCGAAGGAGGCAAAACAATAGCGCAACTCCACAGAGACTACGTTAATGTCTGCAAAGAAAGCGGCAAACCGTATGCAAACTACGTTATGTGCAATAGAATCTTCAATGAAGAATTTAAAATATCTTTTTTTCGACCGAAAAAAGATCAGTGTGGAGACTGCGTATCGTTTGAGATTGCTCCTGCAGAAGAAAGAAAAAAATTGATAGAAGATCATGAGACACATTTGCAGGAAAAAAATCTCTCACGAGAAAAAAAACAAAAAGACAAAGAAAACAATAATGAGGATGTCGTTGTTGCAGTCTACGATCTGCAGGCTGTTCTTCAGTGCCCTAGGAGAGACGTATCCAGTAGTCTCATTGGATTCAGCGTGATTTTTTCCATAAGTACACATAATATTAACCAAATTAATCCAAAAGAGATACATAGTTGCGGGTGGTCTTATTGGATTCAGCGTGATTTTTTCCATAAGTACACATAATATTAACCGCATCGGAAGGCTCTTAGTGCCTCAAAAAGCAGCCGATTTGCGAAAACATCGAAAAACTTCAATTTTTTCAATTTTTTGGAAAATATGAAAGTGTCACGGATATGCCTGATTTTACTTGACCTTGTAGAAAAAAGTGCGCTGAATCGAATAAGCACAAGCGCAGAACTGTATCTCATCTGGTTTCGAAGTTATGAGCATTCAAAGTTTTAAAATTTCAAACTCGATTATCTCCGAAACTAGACTAGATACAGAGCTGCGCCTGTGCTCATTGGATTCAGCGTGTCAAAATCTACCGGGTAACCTTAATATCGACCCGTTCTGGGAGACTTTGATTTTGAAAATTTTTACAGGGAGGGCCGACGATTATTTTTTCATTTTAAAAAAAATGGGAGACCAGAAAATGGGAGACCAGAAAATGCGAGACCAGAAAATGCGAGACCAGAAAATGGGAGACCAGAAAATGCGAGACCAGAAAATGCGAGACCAGAAAATGCGAGACCAGAAAATGGGAGACCAGAAAATGCGAGAACAGAAAATGGGAGACCAGAAAATGCGAGACCAGAAAATGCGAGACCAGAAAATGCGAGACCGGAAAATGCAAGACCAGAAAATACGAGACCAGAAAATGCGAAACCAGAAAATGGGAGACCAGAAAATGGGAGACCAGAAAATGCGAGACCAGAAAATGCGAGACCAAAAAGTGGGAGACCAGAAAATGCGAGACCAGAAAATGCGAGACCAGAAAATGGGAGACCAGAAAATGCGAGACCAGAAAATGGGAGACCAGAAAATACGAGACCAGAAAATGCGAGACCAGAAAATGGGAGACCAGAAAATGCGAGACCAGAAAATGCAAGACCAGAAAATGGAGACCAGAAAATGCGCGACCAGAAAATGCGAGACCAGAAAATGCGAGACCAGAAAATGCGAGACCAAAAAGTGGGAGACCAGAAAATGCGAGACCAGAAAATGCGAGACCAGAAAATGGGAGACCAGAAAATGCGAGACCAGAAAATGGGAGACCAGAAAATACGAGACCAGAAAATGCGAGACCAGAAAATGGGAGACCAGAAAATGCGAGACCAGAAAATGCAAGACCAGAAAATGGAGACCAGAAAATGCGCGACCAGAAAATGCGAGACCAGAAAATGCGAGACCAGAAAATGCGAGACCAGAAAATAGAAGACCAGAAAATGGGAGACCAGAAAATGCGAGACCAGAAAATGCGAGACCAGAAAATGCGAGACCAGAAAATGGGAGACCAGAAAATGCGAGACCAGAAAATGGGAAACCAGGAAATGGGAGACCAGAAAATGGGAGAACAGAAAATTGGTATTTCAAAAGGGATGTCTGGTATTTCAAAAGGGATGTCTGGTATCGACCCGTTCTGGGAGACTTCGATTTTGAAAATTTTTACAGGGGGGGCCGACGTTTATCTTTTCGTTTTAAATAAAGTGCAGTATCGACCGGAAATTTATATAATATATGTTTGAAAATGACTTGGTCCTATGTAAAAAAACATGCTGAATCGAACGAGCGTATCTAGAAGTCTGTAGCTATTGTAGTTCTCAAGTTATAGCGTTTTTAATTTTTTCAAGAAAAATTTATAAAAACGCGTCTAACTCCTAAACCAAAAGAGATACAGAGTTGCGGGTGGTCTCATTGGATTCAGCGTGATTTTTTCCATAAGTACACATAATATTAACCAAATTAATTCAAAAGAGATACATAGTTGCGGGTGGTCTCATTGGATTCAGCGTGATTTTTTCCATAAGTACACATAATATTAACCGCATCGGAAGGCTCTTAGTGCCTCAAAAAGCAGCTGATTTGCGAAAACATCGAAAAACTTCAATTTTTTCAATTTTTTGGAAAATATGAAAGTGTCACGGATATGTCTGATTTTACTTGACCTTGTAGAAAAAAGTGCGCTGAATCGAATAAGCACAAGCGCAGAACTGTATCTCATCTGGTTTCGAAGTTATGAGCATTCAAAGTTTTAAAATTTCAAACTCGATTATCTCCAAAACTAGACTAGATACAGAGCTGCGCCTGTGCTCATTGGATTCAGCGTGTCAAAATCTACCGGGTAACCTTAATATCGACCCGTTCTGGGAGACTTTGATTTTGAAAATTTTTACAGGGAGGGCCGACGATTATTTTTTCATTTTAAAAAAAATGGGAGACCAGAAAATGGGAGACCAGAAAATGCGAGACCAGAAAATGCGAGACCAGAAAATGGGAGACCAGAAAATGCGAGACCAGAAAATGCGAGAACAGAAAATGGGAGACCAGAAAATGCGAGACCAGAAAATGCGAGACCAGAAAATGCGAGACCAGAAAATGCGAGACCGGAAAATGCAAGACCAGAAAATACGAGACCAGAAAATGCGAAACCAGAAAATGGGAGACCAGAAAATGCGAGACCAGAAAATGCGAGACCAGAAAATGCGAGACCAAAAAGTGGGAGACCATAATAATAATAATATCATAATAATATCATATTTATTGATTGATTCGTCAAATCGACATATCACAATCTTACATAATTAAATATACATACAATTTAAAAATAACTAATATGACTAATATATAATATTTTTTCTGTTTATTTATATTTATAATAATAACCTACTTTTTTGTTTAAGGTAGCGACTGATCAACAATTTCTTTTCCTTTATCCCATTTTTTCTTTTCTTATTTTCATCATGTTTTCTATAAACCTTACTACATTCATATCCCCACTGTCTATTATTTCATTTACTGTTTTATTTCCGAAGTTTTTTAGATACTTATCTCTTTCTTTGTCAATTCCTTTGCATGTCTTAATTAAATGTTCTGCACTTTCTTCTTCATTGCATAATGTGCATATCCTTCCTCCATACTTGTCTTTTTTTGCCTCATATATCCATCCTCCTAATCTAAAACCAGCTAATATTTTTCTGTATTTCGTTTCTATTTTCTCAATATATTTGGCACCTTTTTCATAGTGTGCTAGATTCTTATATAATTCTAACGATTTCTTATTTTCCATTTCATTAAATAACTTTTTGTATGTTTCCTCTTTTACTTTCTCGGTAATTCTCTTTTTTATGATTTCAGGTCCTCTTTCTTGTATATTCATTTCTGTAATTTTTTCTCTTATCTTATCGCCCCATGTTACTTTTTTTTCTTTATCACCACTCTCTATTTTTGCGCATTTTGTTTGTAGTATTCTCTTTTCATCTCTCATAACATCTGTATAGTAATGTAGTATTTGTTTGATTATTTGTGCCGATGTAGGTAACCTTCCTATTTCTATATACACTGCGCTGTTAGCTACATTTTTCTCTACTCCTAGAAACTCTTTATACAGTTTTGCCCCCACAGAGTCAATTTTCTTATTAATTTTTCCTATCCCCCATATTTCGCATCCGTATTTCAATATTGGTTGTACTAATGTTTCAAATAATTTTATCAATGTGTTTCTTTTCATTTCTTTATTTTTATACATTAGCTTTCTAACTAAGTAAACTGCTCTTTCTGCCTTCTTTACTATTTCTTTCTGGTGATACTGCCATGATCCATTGTAGGTAAAGTATATGCCTAGATATTTAAAGTGGTTTACAACTTCTATTTCTTTGCCTTCATATGACCATTTCTCTTTTTTACTCCGTTTCATCCCTTTACTGAAAATCATGATTTTTGTTTTATTAGTGTTTATGTGAAGTTCCCATATTGCACAGTAGTTATTTAGTCTATCCAAGCCTCTTTGTAGTCCAATTATCGATTGAGAAATAATTATTAAATCATCGGCGTACATTAACACTTGTATTTCTTCTGTTTTTATACTAGGGGCATGTGTGTTTGCTTCTGTCATGAATTCTGGGATGTCATTGATGTATAGACTGAAAAGTAATGCGGATAATTGACACCCCTGTCTAACTCCTATGTTTGTTTTGTAGTTGTCGCTAATCTCGTCTCTATCTTTTATACAGAAAGACACATTCTTATATATTGCTTTTATTAGTTTCAAGAAACTTTGTGATATTCCTGTTTTCGATAACTTGTACCACAGTAAATTTCTATTAACCGAATCGAATGCCTTTTGCATATCTACAAAACTGCAATATAGTTTACCTCTTTTCTTTTTTATTTCTTTGTCTATTAGTGTTTTTAATACTAGTGCGTTGTCTACCGTTCTGAAGCCTTTTCTGAATCCTGCTTGGTATGGGGTTAGTATTTTATTCTTCTCTACCCAATCTCTGAATCGGTTCGCTAATATTTTTGTGAATACTTTGCCAAGACCGGTAGTAGTGTCACTGCTCTATAATTACTTGGTTTAGTGATATCTCCTCCACCTTTATACATGTTTACTATTATTCCTGTGTTCCATTCCTCTGGTATTACTTTATTTTTTTGTATTGTATTGAACACTTTCTTTATTACTTCTATAGTTGCTTTTTGATCTTTAGAGTGTGTGTAATATTCTGCTATTACACCGTCTATCCCTGGTGCTTTCCCATTTTTTAAATGTGTTAGAACTTCATATATTTCCATTTCTGATATTTCGCGATCTAAGTCTTCATCGTAGGTTTTATTGTCTTCCCACTTGCATTCGTATTCTTCTATTTCTGCATTGCTCATATATAATTCGCAGTAATGGTTTTTCCATTGGTCCATTGTAACAGCGTTTACATTATTTTTGGTTTTTATTCCTCTAATCATTTTCCACATTTTCTTGTCATTTCTTTCCTTACATGCCTCTTCTAGTTCCTCTTCCCATGCATCTATCATTTGTTTCCTCTTTGCGGTGCATATTTCTTTATATTCTTTCCTGCATTTTCTATACTCTACTAATTCTATTTCTTTTCGCCCTCTTCTGAATATCCTTAGCTTTTTTACTGCTTCTTTTTTTCTTTGCGCGCATTCTTCATCATACCACTTGTTTTTCTGTTTATATCTATCTTTACTGATTTTGTTTGTTATGTTATGTATCCTTTCATATCCCCAATTTAATGTTTTGACTGCCTTATCAATATTGTTATTTCCAATATTTCCAATCTGCCCCTATTAAATACTTCTCAAATTCTTCACTTCTTAAGTAGTCTTTAAATTTTTCTTCTGTTGTTTTCCTCCATTCCAATTTATCATTTATTTTTCTTTTCTCCTTTTTTTCTTTCTTTGCTTTTGGTTTCCATCTGTTTATTGTCATTTCCAATGGTCCATGTTGAGATTCACCTCTTTCTCCCACATTTAGCCTAAAACTGTGACTAAAGTATATTACTGGTATTAATACATAATCTATTGTACTACATCCTCTATTTCCTATAAATGTGTATTCTCCTCTACGATCTCCTATCACCCTTCCGTTCAGTGTTACCATATCTACTCTTTTGCAAAATTCTACCATCTTAACTCCATATCTATTCGTATTTCTGTCCTCGCTATTTCTTTCGCATATAGATATGTTATAATCATTTTCATTTATATCAAACTCTTGTAAGTTTCCCATTCTGGCATTGAAATCTCCTGCTAATATTATACAATCTGTGGGGAACTTTTCTTTTAATTGCTCAGTCTCTACCTCTAGCTGGTTAAAGAAATCATGATTGGAATAGGATGAGCACTCAGGGGGGTTGTATATTACTCCAAATATTAAGTTATTTCCTACTGATTTTATTTTAAAACATATCATTTCCTTTATATTCGTATTGATTTCTTCAACATCTGTGTATAGTATATCTTTGATCATTATTATTATGCCACCTGAGTTTCTTCCTCCCAACTTCGACTTCACTGCATTTTTCTTTATTTGGTGATAACCCTTGATCACTATATTGTATTGTTCATTCATCCATGTTTCAATCAAACATATAATATCAAATTTACTTATATAACTAATAAAATCTTTATTCTTAACCTTACCACTTAAACCTTCTATATTCCATATCACTACTTTAAGAAGTTTGCATAAATCACATGTTGTGAAGTATTTATCAAGATCATCTGTTTTTGATTGACCGCCATGATGTGACGTCACCATCACGTTGTTGACATCAGTATGTCTAAAGGTGGTGCCCTCGCTGTTTGGGATCTCGTATGGCACTTTGTCGCATTTTGACCGGTTATTCTTATTTTTGACTTGCGAAGCTGCTTGCAGAGTTAGTTCTAGTTCTGGGACGAAAAAACTTGTCTAACGATTGCCCTGCACTTTTATTAATCTTTCTCTTCTTAGAAGTATTCTCTTCTGTATCTTCTACTTCTCCACTGTTGTATATTGCCTGTTCCTCTGATTTGCCGCTGAGTTCTTCAAATCCGTAGAGCGTTCCATCTATATTTAGTTTATCTCCTTTTAAATAGCTTTTTTTATTTTGCTTTCTCGCTTCTATCATAAATGGCGTTAATCTTTTTCTTTCCAGTAGCACATCTTTCGTGTAGTCTTCACTCAACCATAAGTTGCTCCCCTTCAGCGCTTTCGCATTCATAAGTACATCATATTTGACCAGTCTAGAAGTAAATGCTACCACGATTGGTCTACTTCTTTCATTCGTTTCTTTTTTCCCGATTCTTCTAATATAATTTATATCATAAATTCTGATATCAATGTTCAAACGTCTCGATATTAATTCATACACTTCTTGTATCAACGAGTTATTACTTTCATTTGGACTTTCCTCATATCCAAATAGTATGACATTATTTCTCTTCGATTCCCTTATCGTTTGATTCTTAAACTCCTCCATGTTCTTAAGCTTTATTCCAAGTTGGGTTAAAACTAGTTCGTCTCTGACTGCTTTTTTTTCAAGTATTTTAATTTTTAAGTTGAATCCCGATAAGTCTGTTTTCATGTCTGTAATCTCGTTTGTTAATTTTTCTACTAGGCCGCATAATTTATCAATCTTGTCTTCCATTTTATTTAACAGATTTATTTTACTCCCTGATGATTTGTGGCTCCGATTATATATACTGATAAATATAATTATTAATTTTATTCCTAGATGGCTTATTCGTAAGACGATTATATAATTCTGTAATTCTCGTTTTTATTTTATTAACCAAGATTATGATTTTCAATTCAGTATAAAATATTAAAATTTCCACTTTTTGTATTATGAAATGACATCATTAAATACGGCATTTCTTAATTTATCTGACACTGTATGCAAATCAATAAACTAATCGTTTTATACTATATAAATCACTTACTTTGATGCGCTGACATTCAATACGTGTTTATCATAAAACCGCCATATTAGCCAATCAAAGTGGGAGACCAGAAAATGCGAGACCAGAAAATGCGAGACCAGAAAATTGGAGACCAGAAAATGCGAGACCAGAAAATGGGAGACCAGAAAATGCGAGAAAAGAAAATGCGAGACCAGAAAATGGGAGACCAGAAAATGCGAGACCAGAAAATGCAAGACCAGAAAATGGAGACCAGAAAATGCGCGACCAGAAAATGCGAGACCAGAAAATGCGAGACCAGAAAATGCGAGACCAGAAAATAGAAGACCAGAAAATGGGAGACCAGAAAATGCGAGACCAGAAAATGCAAGACCAGAAAATGGAGACCAGAAAATGCGCGACCAGAAAATGCGAGACCAGAAAATGCGAGACCAGAAAATGGGAGACCAGAAAATGCGAGACCAGAAAATGGGAAACCAGGAAATGGGAGACCAGAAAATGGGAGAACAGAAAATTGGTATTTCAAAAGGGATGTCTGGTATTTCAAAAGGGATGTCTGGTATCGACCCGTTCTGGGAGACTTCGATTTTGAAAATTTTTACAGGGGGGGCCGACGTTTATCTTTTCGTTTTAAATAAAGTGCAGTATCGACCGGAAATTTATATAATATATGTTTGAAAATGACTTGGTCCTATGTAAAAAACATGCTGAATCGAACGAGCGTATCTAGAAGTCTGTAGCTATTGTAGTTCTCAAGTTATAGCGTTTTTAATTTTTTCAAGAAAAATTTATAAAAACGCGTCTAACTCCTAAACCAAAAGAGATACAGAGTTGCGGGTGGTCTCATTGGATTCAGCGTGATTTTTTCCATAAGTACACATAATATTAACCGCATCGGAAGGCTCTTAGTGCCGCAAAAAGCCGCCGATTTGCAAAAACATCGAAAAATTTCAATTTTTTCAATTTTTTGGAAAATATGAAAGTGTCACGGATATGCCTGATTTTACATGACCTTGTAGAAAAAAGTGCGCTGAATCGAATGAGCACAAGCGCAGAATTGTATTTCATCTGGTTTCGAAGATATGAGCATTTAAAGTTTGAAAATTTCAAACTCGATTATCTCCGAAACTAGACTAGATACAGAGCTGCGCCTGTGCTCATTGGTTCAGCGTGTCAAAATCTACCGGGTAACCTTAATATCGACACGTTTTTGGAAAATATGATATTACACTTTATTCAAAATGAAAAAATAATCGTCGGCCCCCCCTCCTGTAAAAATTTTCAAAATCGAAGTCTCCCAGAACGGGTCGATATTAAGGTTACCCGGTAGATATTTACTCGCTGAATCCAATGAGCTCAGGCGCAGCTCTGTATCTTGTCTAGTTTTGGAGATAATCGAGTTTGAAATTTTCAAACTTTAAACGCTCATAACTTCGAAACCAGAAGAGATACAGTTCTGCGCTTGTGCTCATTCGATTCAGCGCACTTTTTTCTATAAGGTCAAGTAAATGCAGGCATATCCGTGACGCTTTTATATTTTCCAAAAAATTGAAGTTTTTCGATGTTTTCGCAAATCGGCGGCTTTTTGAGGCACTAAGAGCCTTCCGATGCGGTTATTATTATGTGTACTTATGGAAAAAATCACGCTAAATCCAATGAGACCACGCGCAACTCTGTATCTCCTTTGGTTTAGGAGTTAGACGCGTTTTTATAAATTTTTCTTGAAAAAATTAAAAACGCTATAACTTGAAAACTACAATAGCTACAGACTTCTAGATAGGCTCATTCGATTCAGCACGATTTTTTGCATAGGACTAGGTCATTTTTAACCATATATTATATAAATTTCCGGTCGATATTGCACTTTATTTAAAATGAAAAAATAATCGTCGCCCCCCCCTCCCTGTAAAAATTTTCAAAATCGAAGTCTCCTAGAACGGGTCGATATTAAGGTTATTCGGTCTCTGATATTACCCGAATTCGGTCTCTGATATTACCCGAATTCGGTCTCTGATATTACCCGAATTCGGTCTCTGATATTCCCCGAATTCGGTCTCTGATATTACCCGAATTTGGTCTCAGATATTACTCGATTTCGGTCTCTGATATTCCCCGAATTCGGTCTCTGATATTGCCCGAATTCGGTCCTGGATATTACCCGAATTCGGTCTCTGATATTCCCTGAATTCGGTCTCTGATATTACCCGAATTCGGTCTCTGATATTCCCCGAATTCGGTCTCTGATATTCCCCGAATTCGGTTTCTGATATTACCCGAATTCGGTCTCTGATATTACCCGAATTCGGTCTCTGATATGACCCGAATTCGGTCTCTGATATGACCCGAATTCGGTCTCTGATATTACCCGAATTCGGTCTCTGATATTACCCGAATTCGGTCTCTGATATTACCCGAATTCGGTCTCTGATATTACCCGAATTCGGTCTCTGATATTACCCGAATTCGGTCTCTGATATTACCCGAATTCGGTCTCTGATATTACCCGAATTCGGTCTCTGATATTACCCGAATTCGGTCTCTGATATTACCCGAATTCGCTCTCTGATATTACCCGAATTCGGTCTCTGATATTACCCGAAGTCGGTCTCTGATATTACCCGAATTCGGTCTCTGATATTACCCGAATTCGGTCTCTATTATTACCCGAATTCGGTCTCTGATATTACCCGAATTCGGTCTCTGTTTTACCCGATTTCTGTCTCTGATATTACCCGAATTCGGTCTCTGATATTACCCGAATTCGGTCTCTGATTTTACCCGAATTCGGTCTCTGATATTACCCGAATTCGGTCTCTCATATTACCCGATTTCGGTCTCTGATATTACCCGATTTCGGTCTCTGATATTACCCGAATTCGGTCTCTGATATTACCCGAATTCGGTTTCAGATATTACCTGAATTCGGTCTCTGATATTACCCGAATTCGGTCTCTGATATTCCCCAAATTCGGTCTCTGATATTGCCCGAATTTGGTCTCTGATATTACCCGAATTCGGTCTCTGATTTACCCCGAATTCGGTCTCTGATATTACCCGAATTCGGTCTCTGATATTCCCCGAATATGATCTCTGATATAACCCGAATTCGGTCTCTGATATAACCCGAATTCGGTCTCTGATATTACCCGAATTCGGTCTCTGATATTACCCGAATTCGGTCTCTGATATTACCCGAATTCGGTCTCTGATATTACCCGAATTCGGTCTCTGATATTACCTGAATTCGGTCTCTGATATAACCCGAATTCGGTCTCTGATATTACCCGAATTCGGTCTCTGATATTACCCGAATTCGGTCGCTGATATTACCCGAATTTGGTCTCTGATATTACCCGAATACGGTCTCTGATATTAACCGAATTCGGTTTCTGATATTACCTGAATTCGGTCTCTGATATTACCCGAATTCGGTCTCTGATATTCCCCGAATTCGGTCTCTGATATTGCCCGAATTCGGTCTCTGATATTACCCGAATTCGGTCTCTGATTTTCACCGAATTCGGTCTCTGATATTACCCGAATTTGGTCTCTGATATTCCCTGAATTCGGTCTCTGATATTACCCGAATTCGGTCTCTGATATTCCCCGAATTCGGTCTCTGATATTACCCGAATTCGGTCTCTGATATAACCCGAATTCGGTCTCTGATATTACCCGAATTCGGTCTCTGATATAACCCGAATTCGGTCTCTGCTATTACCCGAATTCGGTCTCTGTTATTACCTGAATTCGGTCTCTGATATTACCCGAATTCGGTCTCTGATATTACCCGAATTCGGTCTCTGATATTACCCGAATTCGGTCTCTGATATTCCCTGAAATCGGTCTCTGATATTACCCGAATACGGTCTCTGATATTCCCCGAATTCGGTCTCTGATATAACCCGAATTCGGTCTCTGCTATTACCCGAATTCGGTCTCTGTTATTACCTGAATTCGGTCTCTGATATTACCCGAATTCGGTCTCTGATATTACCCGAATTCGGTCTCTGATATTACCCGAATTCGGTCTCTGATATTCCCTGAAATCGGTCTCTGATATTACCCGAATACGGTCTCTGATATTCCCCGAATTTGGTCTCTGATATTACCTGAATTCGGTCTCTGATATTACCCGAATTCGGTCTCTGATATTACCCGAATTCGGTCTCTGATATTACCCGAATTCGGTCTCTGATATTACCCGAATTCGGTCGCTGATATTACCCGAATTCGGTCTCTGATATTACCCAAATTCGGTCTCTGATATTGCCCGAATTCGGTCTCTGATATTACCCGAATTCGGTCTCTGATTTACCCCGAATTCGGTCTCTGATATTACCCGAATTCGGTCTCTGATATTCCCCGAATTCGGTCTCTGATATAACCCGAATTCGGTCTCTGATATTACCCGAATTCGGTCTCTGATATTACCCGAATTCGGTCTCTGATATTACCCGAATTCGGTCTCTGATATTACCTGAAAACGGTCTCTGATATTACCCGAATTCGGTCTCTGATATTACCCGAATTCGGTCTTTGATATTACCCGAATTCGGTCGCTGATATTACCCGAATTAGGTCTCTGATATTACCCGAATACGGTCTCTGATATTACCCGAATTCGGTTTCTGATATTACCTGAATTCGGTCTCTGATATTACCCGAATTCGGTCTCTGATATTCCCCGAATTCGGTCTCTGATATTACCCGAATTCGGTCTCTGATATTACCCGAATTCGGTCTCTGATTTTCCCCGAATTCGGTCTCTGATATTACCCGAATTCGGTCTCTGATATTCCCTGAGTTCGGTCTCTGATATTACCCGAATTCGGTTTCTGATATTCCCCGAATTCGGTCTCCGATATTACCCGAATTCGGACTCTGATATTACCCGAATTCGGTCTCTGATATTACCCGAATTCGGTCTCTGATATAACCCGAATTCGGTCTCTGATATTACCCGAATTCGGTCTCTGTTATTACCCGAATTCGGTCTCTGATATTACCCGAATTCGGTCTCTGATATTACCCGAATTCGGTCTCTGATATTACCCGAATTCGGTCTCTATTATTACCCGAATTCGGTCTCTGATATTACCCGAATTCGGTCTCTGATATTACCCGAATTCGGTCTCTGATATTACCCGAATTCGGTCTCTGATATTACCCGAATTCGGTCTCTGTAATTACCCGAATTCGGTCTCTGATATTACCCGAATTCGGTCTCTGATATTACCCGAAGTCGGTCTCTGATATTACCCGAAGTCGGTCTCTGATATTACCCGAATTCGGTCTCTATTATTACCCGAATTCGGTCTCTGATATTACCCGAATTCGGTCTCTGATATTACCCGAATTCGGTCTCTGATATTACCCGAATTCGGTCTCTGATATAACCCGAATTCGGTCTCTGCTATTACCCGAATTCGGTCTCTGTTATTACCTGAATTCGGTCTCTGATATTACCCGAATTCGGTCTCTGATATTACCCGAATTCGGTCTCTGATATTACCCGAATTCGGTCTCTGATATTCCCTGAAATCGGTCTCTGATATTACCCGAATACGGTCTCTGATATTCCCCGAATTCGGTCTCTGATATAACCCGAATTCGGTCTCTGCTATTACCCGAATTCGGTCTCTGTTATTACCTGAATTCGGTCTCTGATATTACCCGAATTCGGTCTCTGATATTACCCGAATTCGGTCTCTGATATTACCCGAATTCGGTCTCTGATATTCCCTGAAATCGGTCTCTGATATTACCCGAATACGGTCTCTGATATTCCCCGAATTTGGTCTCTGATATTACCTGAATTCGGTCTCTGATATTACCCGAATTCGGTCTCTGATATTACCCGAATTCGGTCTCTGATATTACCCGAATTCGGTCTCTGATATTACCCGAATTCGGTCGCTGATATTACCCGAATTCGGTCTCTGATATTACCCTAATTCGGTCTCTGATATTGCCCGAATTCGGTCTCTGATATTACCCGAATTCGGTCTCTGATTTACCCCGAATTCGGTCTCTGATATTACCCGAATTCGGTCTCTGATATTCCCCGAATTCGGTCTCTGATATAACCCGAATTCGGTCTCTGATATTACCCGAATTCGGTCTCTGATATTACCCGAATTCGGTCTCTGATATTACCCGAATTCGGTCTCTGATATTACCTGAAAACGGTCTCTGATATTACCCGAATTCGGTCTCTGATATTACCCGAATTCGGTCTTTGATATTACCCGAATTCGGTCGCTGATATTACCCGAATTAGGTCTCTGATATTACCCGAATACGGTCTCTGATATTACCCGAATTCGGTTTCTGATATTACCTGAATTCGGTCTCTGATATTACCCGAATTCGGTCTCTGATATTCCCCGAATTCGGTCTCTGATATTACCCGAATTCGGTCTCTGATATTACCCGAATTCGGTCTCTGATTTTCCCCGAATTCGGTCTCTGATATTACCCGAATTCGGTCTCTGATATTCCCTGAGTTCGGTCTCTGATATTACCCGAATTCGGTTTCTGATATTCCCCGAATTCGGTCTCCGATATTACCCGAATTCGGACTCTGATATTACCCGAATTCGGTCTCTGATATTACCCGAATTCGGTCTCTGATATAACCCGAATTCGGTCTCTGATATTACCCGAATTCGGTCTCTGTTATTACCCGAATTCGGTCTCTGATATTACCCGAATTCGGTCTCTGATATTACCCGAATTCGGTCTCTGATATTCCCCGAATATGATCTCTGATATAACCCGAATTCGGTCTCTGATATTACCCGAATTCGGTCTCTGATATTACCCGAATTCGGTCTCTGATATTACCCGAATTCGGTCTCTGATATTACCCGAATTCGGTCTCTGTAATTACCCGAATTCGGTCTCTGATATTACCCGAATTCGGTCTCTGATATTACCCGAAGTCGGTCTCTGATATTACCCGAAGTCGGTCTCTGATATTACCCGAATTCGGTCTCTATTATTACCCGAATTCGGTCTCTGATATTACCCGAATTCGGTCTCTGATATTACCCGAATTCGGTCTCTGATATTACCCGAATTCGGTCTCTGATATTACCCGAATTCGGTCTCTGATATTACCCGAATTCGGTCTCTGATATTACCCGAATTCGGTCTCTGATATTACCCGAAGTCGGTCTCTGATATTACCCGAATTCGGTCTCTGATATTACCCGAATTCGGTCTCTGATAATACCCGAATTCGGTCTCTGATAATACCCGAATTCGGTATCTAATATTACCCGAATTCGGTCTCTCTATACAAGGACAATTAATTTTTTTTTTTCGAAAACATAGAATGAGTACTTCTGTTTGTAATACAATTTTAAAAAATTTAATAAAATTATATTATACTTAAAACAACAATAATTATGTCTTTGAATTTTAACACCACTTTACAGGAAAAGTGTCACAAGTCGAAAAAAGGTGGGATTTTAAGGTTCGTTTGCTTAACTTTGTAAGAAACAATATTTACATTCTGTAGCCCATAGCGTAAAGGAATTATTACAAAAAACAAAACCTAAAAATTCCATCAAATTTGGTTCCTTAATGTCACAATGCATAATGTTATTATTTAAAAACGTTCTCCTGAAAAATGACGATTTTTGAATTGTGTCACTTTTCTTGCGCACCGACGATATATTGAATTGATAGTGATATTGGAATTAAGAAAAATATTATCAAGAGATGTATTAAGTGGTTGCATTTTTTATTTTATCCCAAAAACTAAAACAAGTTCAGATAAAGTCACAACGCTCATATTAGCAAATACACTATATTGTCGATAGGATTTGGACTACGATGCGACTTTTATTTTTCAAATATTTTTCTTCAGATTTGATCTAAAAAAATTAGATGAATTCTGAAGAAGATCCAAATCCGGACCTAAACGTTAATGTATTGTATTTATATATTTTTTGTTAATATATTTGTCTGAAAAATTGATCGATAATTTTATTTATTGAAGAGTTACAATCACACGTTTATCAAAGTTTTGACAATTTGTTGTTATTATTTTCGATATTGTTGCCAAACATATTTATTTTTAATTTGGTTTTATGTATAATAAATAGACATAAAAATGTACTCAAATGCGTAAAAAATCTCGTTTTATTTTTTTTTCTTTCTTGTTGTCACTAGAGAAATGTTATATGTCTAGTATACACACAACCATACATGGGTAGTAAACACACTTGCATACACATCTGACAGTTCTATATTTATTCGTAGAGAAATATACCGATGCCATGACGCTATGTGTATAAGATTTTACCCGCGGGTTGACAAAAGCGTGGAAGACAATGTTCGAAACACTCCAAACGCCGACGTCCTAATTTGATTGACGCTCGTAAAATAACACCATTCAAAATCAATTGTTTAGCTGCTTTTGTTTTGTTTTCTTTGAAAATCTTCGTGTAGGGATTGCATTTTTCCATAGACAGGTATGTGGTACATTTGTTTTATAAACCTTGAAATAGTGTATTTGAAAGCAACTTCATCGGAACAGGTAGTCCAAGTAGATTCCGATCTGAAAAAGCGCGGAAGTTATGAAACTCTGAGAATTTGTAAATTTTGATGGCCTTAATGAAATGAGAAAAAATGGCGCAAAAACATGTTCTGTTTTTTAATAACTCACTTTGGGTGCTTTACAGCAAAAAATGCAAATATGAAAATAAAATGTCATTAAATTTTCTATAAAAGTCTTATACATTTTTCCTCAAAACTGAATAGTTTCGGTGCAGCAGCTAATGCTAAATGAAGTCGAGTATTTTTAACAAAATTATGATTTCCTGCAAGTTATATTTAATTATAAATCCGAACGAACGAGCGAATCGAGTACGTAATATATTTATTTATCTTGACGACCGAAGCACTGCGGGACAGTTTGCACTCTACACACTTGAAAGAAAAATTACACCAAACAATAATACTTTCTAACAATGCATATTATGTTTCTCTCGATTTAATAATAAAAGTGAAGTACATGGAAAGCACTTTTGTGTATTTTAAGGTAAACGAGGCCTTTAAGTGTCATTCAAGAGAAGTTAGCACTTGAAACTGAAATAAAAGTCGCAGTGGAAGTTTAAAAAATAACAACTAAAAATTGTTTTGTATTTTGTTGCATAAATAATGCATAAGGGTTTCGTTCTGTTTCTCGTTTATTACACAAAAAAGTAAAACTACAATATACCAACAAGAATATGACAGTTTTTTATCCTTCAACCATAATATGCATATGGAATATTCAAGTAACCAAAATATCTATACACACTGGTTCAAACCTGATTAGTCTCATTTTTGTAGGATTCCTTACTCAAAGAACCTAAGGGGAATCCTAGTGGGGAAACTCAGTCCGTCTATCCATCTGTCAGAAACTTGTAAAATGTTGAAAATCTTATTCTGAGAGGATTCCATACACGTAAAAGAGAGGTTGCAAAAATGTATTTTTTCTATCTAGGCATTTATGTATGACAGAATTTAAAGCATATTTAAATAAAAAATACCAAATATACTTTTATTAAACAGATTACATATAAAAAAATAAAAATTTTTAAATAAAAATTTGATTTCTAGGTACTAGATATTGTACCCTACCTACATTAGAAGACATTTTTGTGCTCACCAATAATTATTTAAAAACTCGGGTCGTAGTTTAATACTCTGCCGACAATATAGCTAATACAAGCTGCCTGGCTTTATAATGTAAACTCAACTTTGTATTTGATCAGAATAAAAAAGTGATGCGTCTATGGGAATTTCTAGAAAAGATTATACAATACTTGGAGGTCAACCAACAACAATGGAAGCAGGTAACGGACACCCGACCTTGGAGACCCACACATATGTAAAGGAAAGGAACTCTCGATTCGTCCCGAACATTCTAGAAGATGGACCGAGAAACTATATAAGGCGAAGCAGAGTGAGCAAGTCGGTCAGTCAGTTATTGGAGCTGTTCGTTGTGTTGACACAGTGCTCTGGCATTACGACATAAATTTTAATTTAATCTGTGGAAATAAATATAACTCTAGTGAATGGTTTTAAATAAATGACTTATAGTGAATAGACAAGTATGCTGATAAACTCTGTGTTGTATTCCTGTGTGTTGTAAATATTTCTCTGTGCATAATTTAGTGACTCTTTACATAGTGTACGGAACCCTTCGTCTGCGAGTCCGACTCATACTTGACCGGTTTTATTTGATATAAAACTTTACGTGTTTTTTTCCATTTATGTAATACAAAAGTTTCATTCAAAATTTCAATTGCGGTTGGCGAGGGTTACGTTAAGAACGTTAAGAACGTAAACTTCAAAATAAAGTTTTCAACATTTTATTCGGAAATGCATAGGATAAGCGTTTTTTTTTTTTTGGAGACCAGAAGTTACTCCTTTTTCACGGTCCGGCCCACTCCAGTCTGCCATCCATTGTATTTTTCTTTTAAGCAGGGTTTAAATTTCCCAAATATCCATGAACTGGCCTATTCGGAGATCCATAGGGTTTTAGTGGAACGGGTTCTCGCGCTAAAGCTAAAGCGATAGGCCATATACACTGTGAATCTGTCACGTTTTTTTTTGCGTCCCGCATATAAACCAAACTTGTAAACTGATATTAAATAGCTCTTTTTTTGTTAGATTCGTCTCGGAGTCTTTTTGATCCTAAAGTAGCTCGATTTTTGAATTTTGCTAAATAAAACAATGTTTTTTGCTTATAATTTGCTCAATTTAAATCAGATCAGTTCGAAACCTAACTTAAAAGAAAGAAGAGAGAATTTTATATAAACTTCGTCCCAAAAATAGAATGCGTCCAAATAGTTTTTTAGGTGCTAATAGTGTAAGCTAAAGCGCCTATATGCACTCGCTTTGTCTGTACGTCCCAATTGTTTGTGTCGCACTTACAGTCCAAACACCTTAACCGATTTTAAAAACTTTTTTGTTCGATTCGTCTCCAGTTAACTTAGATCTTAACGTCGCCCGACTTTTGAATTTTGGCCCTAGAGGGGAGAAAACTAAAAAAATAAGTTTTTTGCTTATAACTCGCTCAATCTAAATCAGTTCCATACCTGTCGAAAGAGGAGAAAAATTTACATGAATTTCGTATAACAGAATACGTCCAAATAGTTTTTTTTATATGGCGAACGCTCCAAGATGGTGGATTACCTTTTTTCCACAGGAATCTTAACATGGGTATCAAATGAAATAGTTTGACAATGATAAGGTATGTGACATATTTTAAACCCCATAGAGCATACGTCCCAAGATGGCGGATTACCTTTTTCTTCACAAGCCTCTGCATATGGGTATCAAATAAAGAATTTGACGAGTGGGATACGATATGATATGGGAAGTAATATATAGAGGTATGTAACATAAGATTATACTAAGAACCTATGAAGCGGATCCCAATATTTTCAAGTAGATAACAAGGGCTCTTAGTAGAAAAGTCTAGGACCTCTGATGTATACCTACTATATTGTATATAGTACAGTATCTACCAACGTCACAATAATTTCTGCTGTAATTTGCATAAAAAAGAAAAAAAAAACTTGAAAAGAGTAAGCTCTTTCAATCTTTATTTTTTAACAGAATAAAGAAATGCATAATATTGTATTTCGAGCAAAATTCAAGCTGTCGACAGCAACGAGTGCTTTAAGTGTATGATAAGAGAAGAGAGTACGATAGTGTTTGTGTGTGAGAGATAGCAAGTTATTTCTACGTTTGAATAAATGAACAAGAAGCTGCACAGATCTGTTCTTATGTAAGAAGTGAGTGTGAGATTGGTGAATAATTGATCAAAGAAACAGAACATCTCTTTGCCTCCTAAAGCCAACCTCTCTCCTTCTGGGTCTGGGTCTCTATCTCACACAAACAAGACGTACCCTATGTAAGTATAGAGGTACCTGTTAGTGTTTCCCACACATATTCGCGTCAAACAGCAGCACATATGCCTGTCTTTGCGTTTCTGTATTTGTGCAAAGATAGAGACCTACTAAATTATTAAACTACAAACCTTTTCATATTGTATTTGTTTATACATCGCACTACAGCACGGGATTTTCTATTGCATTATATACTATTTTCCACATATAAGTCTTTACATATTCATTTGACACCCGTCCTATCATTAATTATTATCATTTCAATTATTTCAAAGCATTTATGATAATATGAACGTGTCACATTTAATTACAGTTTCAATTATTTGAAACTGGTAATTTATAAAAGTTATATGAACAGCATGTCAAACTTCCATTTTTAATATTATTATAATTTATAAACGGATGGAAATGTACATATTTTACAATATGCCCATGACGAAGCGTTGAGTTTGGAATATCGACAAACGTATTGCTTTGATCGATCCACCCGACTTTTGAGGATATGACCGCTAGACAGTAGGTAAAGGTTTTGATGAAACGGCGCGTAAAATGCCAGGCACATCATCATTGCCCAATTCTACGATCGGACGACGATATACAGATTGTATCAAATCAAAACTGTCCAAAATTTATGGCTTTCAAGAAAATAGAGCTAATAATTTGAATGAATTGAAAATACAGATTTCCAATGCATGTCAGTCCGTTGACCATGAGATGTTTGCCAATGTGAGGGAAAATATTTATAATAATCGATTAGGATACTGTTTGGCAGAACGTGGAGGTCTTTTTGAACATTTAATAAATTAATTATTAAAAGTATTGTTAAAACTTTTGTACCAGATATAAATAATAATACGAAATAATATTACGGTTTAGTTGTTTCAATTAAAAGATTGGTAAAAAGATTTACAGTGTACGTAATTATTTATTTACGTAACCACAGTAACTATTAGCGATCATTTATCTTACTTACTGCTTTAGTGCTTTATATATCGTCTCTGTCTTACACACAGAATGTTCTATGGACCGTTTTGATTTGATACAATCTGTATACAATATTCACCGCGTACTTAGAACTGGGGATGTTACAGAATATGTGGCTTTTACTGACATTTGCAGAATGCGGATGTCGATGTGAAAATAATAATAAGAAAAATAATATTTTTAACAATAAAATAATGTGACTTCTGATTGGTAAATATTAAATTTGGAAAAAAATTAAAGAGATTGTAATTTATTATCATTTTTTTAGAAAGTCATTATTTTCATAATTTAATAATCAAATTGCAAGATTGTTAAGGTATATTTGAAGAAAAATAACATCGCCGCCTTTTCAGGATTAAGGCGATTCTGCAAGGGTTTATAATATATTAATTCCTATTGGGATTTTATTTTGACTCAGCATTTTAGTGAACTATCCTATGCGCAGCGTTTCATATCTTAAAAGCATTGCGCGCTGCGTTTTTTTTTGTAAATATTTATTGTTATTAACAATTAAGGCAGTTACACACGTTATTGAAACATCGACGAAGATGCATATGCAGTACCTAATTGTGTCAGTTGATCAAGTTTTGATGTAAAATTGATAAATTGAAAAGTGACAGCTCTGACAGCTGATTATACACCGTTGATTTCATACCCCGCTAAAGTTGGCAGCGCCAAAATATCGTATGACAGAATTTTGGCATGATAATTAAGGGCTATTTAAGGGTTAATATATTGCCCCATTTTTAATTTTAGCAGCGCGACACGGCTGAATAATGAAAAGAACGGTGTGAGATTTCAGGGCTTTTTAAATTTAGACCTCTTGATCAATGTGGAATCATATCAACGATTGTAATAAATTTAAGAGCTATTTAAAGGATAATTCAATGTGCAATTTTTAAATTTAGTGCTCTTGTTTTTTTCGTTAAAATCGTTATCTTCTATAATCTATACGGTGGTAGTACGAGTTCCATATGGTGGAGATGCGGGTCGCTCATAGTGCAAACGTCCTATGTATATTTTATGGTAATGCAAATATTACAGATTTCATATCGTTGTAACTAAAGTGATTGATTATTACTAATCATATTTTAATATTTCAAACAATGTTGAGATCAGAGGTTGTATATTTTATGCGATTTGTGTTAAACATATGTGACTTAGCGACTTTCAGTATTCATTAGACAAATAAATATAGAACAAATAGCTGTGTTGCATAACTTTATGAACATTTTTGAAAACTACATTAGTGCCGAAAAATTTTAATCTGACTGCAACACTTCGGGTAAACACGTGACTTGTCGGAACTATTACAGTTTTTAAAGAGGCACATAAATATGTATGTATTGTACACGATACGTGTTTTGTGAAAGGAACTACCTGTTTGGGTATCACACAATACACAGTAAGATGCGAATTACATGATTGGAAATTCTCCTAAACCACAAACATGCATGCATAAGTAGCGCGATGTTCACAAAAGACTTGACTCGATCAACACTATAACCGACGTACATTGTACGGTGGCAAGTCGGTTATTTTGTTTGGTCGACTATGAAACACACAGCTTTTAAACTTTCGAATTCACCTAAAATGGTAAGCTATCGCTTTATAAAATCAAACCAAGACATTAAATTCGCGTGGAAATCGGTTCTTCTAATGCAGCTATAAAACTGCAAATGGCGTTCAGCCAATCACCATCACGTACTTACACACAGTAAAACAGAATAGCATTGTTTTACGTACAGGACGGGCCAATAGGGTATTTTGCACCATGTAAGAAATAATCTAATAATACATATTCTTGGTAGATTTTGTAAAAAGCAAACGAGAAATGTTGATTTCTATTCCTAATAATGCAATATAAAGTTTATAATTCAGTTTTAAGAATTGTATTTTTTAACCTGTTTTTCAAAAGTCACAAACGCTGTTCGCCATTTTGGATTACAGCGTGACGTCATTTCGTCAGTAAACAACCTACGTTTTTGTTGTGCTGTCAGTGCGGTGTGTTATTTTAAAGTTCTTTAAAGTAAAATTATCACGTTTATGGACTTCTGTCCCGCATTTTATTGATTTCGCATCATGGAAGACGGTTTCGTAAAAGCAGAAAGTATGCCAAGGATAAATACGTGATGGTGGCGCAATTTTTTACATGCAATCCCGATTTCTGTTCTGCCGAGTTGAGGAATGCTAAAACATCAATGCAAGTACCTATTGTACCAAATTTTGTTCAACATTAAGTGCAATAACATTACACAGTACGATTATACATTCTGTTTACGATTACAATCTAACCTAACCTTATTTTTGTTTTCAGATCTGGAAGGGAATCTTACGGGGATGATGCAATAGGCTATGTGCAGCTCCAGCGGGTTCAAAACACATGTGTTGTTAAATGTACGATAGATGGATTATTGGTGCAAAGACTTCAGAAACTCCAGCCATATCTAGAGGGAAAAAACTGGAAGACACAGTTAGGACAGATTTATAAAAAATGTATTGCGCTAATAGAAACAGAAGCTGCTTTTGTGTTGCGAGTCACTATTTTGAAATAAATAATGAGGCGACTATAATTACAATCGACTATGATCATGAATATGTTGTACAATTATTAGATAGTGTAGTTTCTTTTTGAGAGAATAACATTTTTCCAATCTTACACAAAAGTGTTGTTTAAATACATAGTTATATAATAAAATACATTTTAATTTTATATTGTTTTATTAACACATTCACTGTAGTAGGTATATGCTTTGAGTGAGCTTTCTTTCAGTGTATGACAAACTTGAATCGCTTTGTATTCCTGGGTTTGTACTACTTGACTGCTTTATCACAGTTGTTTTCAAGTGTCAAGAAATCTGGAAATAACAATGAAGTAAGGTTAATTTACCTAATATTCGACCTAGCCATAATTTTTAAATTTGCATAAAATACAAATAAAATCAATAAGATTAACAAATATACTCTACCGACAGTGATTGACATACTAAAATGAAAAACTTCTTACAATATAACTGTCCAAATGTTGATTAACATAAACATAGGTACACAACGTTTTTACCACGTTTATGGTCCTTTTCAAGTGATTTTTTTTTAAATGGATAGTTCATAAAGGTTTTAAACTAATATACAGCTGATATTTATAAGGAGTACAAAAATGCAATTGTTAACCACCAGTAACTGCAAAACAATTTAATGAAGTTATATAATATTACATTTTCATAAAAAAATTTTGGTGCTACTGTTGGTTAACACATAGAGTTGCATTTCTATTGTCAATGGTTTACCTTTTTTGTACTCCTTAAAAATTTTATCAGCTGATTATATTAGTATATTTCAGTTAAAGTTTCTACTTGTTAAAACCTTAATGAACTTTAATTGACGCATTTTCATAAAAAAATAACTTCAAATAAATATGGTGGCAGAAATGTTGCGTATAATTTATGTTAATCAGGATTTGTTACGCAATAAGAATTAAAATTACCTGTATATAATTATCCTCCATGTCATTTCCAGCTAAAACATGCAATAATATTTAAGATGTAATCACTATCACAACATAACATATAAATTAATGACATTTGGCTTTTGCAATATTATGTTGTTTTCATCGCGTTTTCACTAGATAGTGTAGTAATAGTAACGCCTAGTTACATCAAAGTGATCGTCGCATAAATACAGTCTAGCATTTGTGGAAAATGACTTCGGATCTCTTCTTGGCAATTTTAACTAGGTATTTCTCATTTTTAAATCAGTTGACACTTGAATCCACAACTTTCTCAGCGTTTTTACGGCCGTATTCTTGCATTCAGGCACAATGCTTCATGATAAGGATTATAACTCATTTTTAATATCCAAAAGTGTGTATTCTTTTGCACTAACGTTATTATTTACTAACGGAATGACGTCACGAGTCGAAACAGCATGGCGGCTAGCGTTTACGCGCGAGACTTCATAATGCTAAATTAAAAGTCGTTCTTATGGCATTATTCGCTTAAAAAATGTTATTATAAAAATTGTACTGCTTCTTTAATCACCTTAGGATTCTTTTAAAACACTTTTCAAAAAACGGTGTAATAGCCTATTCAGTGTAAATAAAGGATCTCTTAGTGACTATAATTTAGAGAAAAACTACAAATAACTTTCCAAAAAACAGCTAAGAAAGTGTGTTTCTTAGCTGTTTTCTTAAAAATTAAGTTTGAGCTATGATCTAAAAATGGAATTTATCTGATTTTAAAAATTGGCCATAACTTTTTGTTTTTATTGACTGAAAATATCAATAATAATGTTTAATTTTTTTGCACACTGGCAGGTCATTTTTGAGGTTTCCGTAGCCAAAGAGTCTAAACGTAACCCTATTGTTCGTCCGTCCATCCGTCTGTCAGCGTCTAAACAAAATGGAATATCGAATTGAAATTTACACATAATACGTATTTTTCTTTTCTTAAAATAAGTAAATTAAATTATATTATGCATTAGGCTCTAAATGTCACTAAATATGTACACCGATTTTCAAACTTTAACGATGGGGTGTATTATAGTGTATGAAGTTTTTTTATATAATAACTAGTGGCCCGGTCCAGCTTTAGATAGATGATTATGGAATAATAGCCGTATTTGCAGAACGTTGCCATATATTTCGCACGCGATTAAGACGAAACACGGCAGTGACAACAGCAGTGAAGCCTTCGGCTGCACCGTATTGCGTTCTTTCCTCACGGGGCTGCGTCCCGCTAGGCAACAGCAACAGTAGTGAAGTATATATATTATACAGTGTGGTCACTTAAGTGTGCAACATATGGGAAAATTTTTAATTAAATGCACAACCAAAATATAAATATTGCCAAAAGTTGGTGCATGTTCGATAATCATTTTAGGTGCTCTCCAATATGGCTGCTGCGTTATTGATCACATCATGGAGGAATCTCTACCCTCCATAGATCACATGTTAATTTGGTTAGTATGAAAGATTATCTGAAAATTTGTCAGAAATCTTATTTATTATATAATATAATCAGATGTTAACAAAGATTTGATTATTGTTTTGATTTCATCAGCGTGAAAAAGATAAGCTATTTAGGGATATTTCATTTTACCTGATATCCACTGAACAACTTACAATTCATAATAAGAACACAAATCTTAACGAGTCATTAGTTATATATTTGACAGTTCTGCTTCATGAATACCAACTTTCCTTATTGGTTCAATAAAATTTAACGATTCTATAACAATTGAGAGATTTAACAAGTCTTTATGAATACGGCCCTAAGATCTGTCAAAGGTAGCTGACAAGCATGCTTTGGTTAACGTCTACATGACGTGATAACACAGTTTACGATTTGGTTCGAAAAAGAGAAAAAAATTCCTACCAATTGGGTCACAGGTCCATTCCAACTTTAAAAATACTGATATTTGATATAATAAAAAAAATAAAATTTCTGCGTACGCGTTTATCACCCAATTTACTGGATTTTTTCTCTTTTTCGAATTAAATAGTTAACTTTGTTTTTATTTCTAATCTTTTTTCTCGTCGTTAATGATAATCTTATTCACAAATCGCTACAGCCTTGAAGTAGTTTAAATACTAATTTTTTTCGAAGATGCCCATTGAATTGCATTGAACTAAGCATTAGAAATTTGCTACCTTAAAATATACTTAATGTTCGAAAAAATTTTATAAAGCAGGTACAGGCAACACTTGCGTCATTTTTCGGGCCAGTATTTGATAAAAAAAAGCAATAGAAACATAAAGTTATACATAATTAGAGATGCGTTGAAGGGCTGCCAAAGATCAAGGTGATAATTTATTTCAGAATGAATGAAATATTATATACAAATATATATATACATTTGTGAATTTACACTTTCAAAAGTGTCAAAAGAGCAAATTCAACTTTTAACCTTTCACTGTATCAACTGGAATGTCTTTCCGCCGGTATATAGACAGCTAATTTTTTTTTGGTTTCATTTATTTATAACAACTATTATATATATCCAAAGTTTAGTTTTGGTTGTATCACTAAACTTGACGTTTGTTTTGGCGTGTTCATATAAGCAGCTGAATATAATATGTTTTCAAATGTCTACAACATTCTTAATTAATAAAAAAAATTTCATTTTTGGTGAAATGTCCGCCCAAAAGAGGTCACGGGCTCCTTAGCTAGTACTTTGCACATGTTTTCTACAGCTATAATTTTCTGCGACTTTGTTCCTTACGTGGTGGAAGTGGATTCAATAGGTAGCAAAAATAGCGAAGTGCAGATAGATATTATTTTCAGATTTGGCCAAGTGACGTAGCAACGTGGCTGATTATTAACTGTTACATGTATGATGTATAACGTAATACGCATGATAAGAGCCGGTGGCAATGATAATTTGTCATATAAATTGAGAACAAAACTGTCAACTTCACCCAGGCACGTTAATGAAGACTTGGATATGCACCAACATGATACATCAAGCAAAATATATGGCAAAAAATAAGAGTATTTGTCATCGACGACAGAATGACATGCAAGTTGTATTATGTTCACTAAGCGGATGATGAAAACTTCATCTCTATACTCTGTTTATATGCGTCCTCACTCACTCACACACTCACTTACTCATTTCTTATGTACCTACACACTATGTACATTATATGTAATAAACTCTATTGACGTAAGATTCTTCTACTTCTCTATCTCTCCTCCTAGCCTTCTTTTTACGTCCGACATTTAGCGCACACCTAAGTTCTAATTTACACTCTTAGCTACAGTGACGCAATCAACATAAACTGCCACTTATTATTTCATGCTAAATTTTAGAGAAAAAGAAATCACTAGGAAAATAATACGCTCACATGAGGATGAAAATTTAGAGATACTTCAATGAAATATAGCTCGACACTTGTAATTACATATCTGAATGATTGTTTGATGCAATGTTAATATACAACTCTAATCTATCCCTCCAATTAATTTATTGAAAATACAATATACCTTATGTTTAAAGTTATATTTAGAAATTAAAAAATATTGTACAAGAATGAGAGTCATTCAATAAGGAGAATATTACATATTGCATATATCGCTACACTAGCGGTATGTGCCCTATATTATCGCTTTGCGTGTCACAAGCACAACTGAGTTTCGGTCATACAAGACGTTGTATCTAAGTTAATTTCGCACGAAATTTATTCAACTTGTAACTTTTTGAAAAGAGGAGATTCTGTTTTATAAAACGGAACCATTTTTAGATTGATTCTAGTTCATAATGATCCCTACAATTGTATTTAAAAATCGCGAACAGCGGTTGTCGGTTGGTCCGTAAGTAGGTACGTATGTTTGAATTAACGTGTGCGGTTGGATTTAACTGTTATTAATAATAATTTGTGGGGGTTATAATATGTCAAATATTTTACAAATAATTTTTGTAAACTAGTTAAATACATTGAGCACGTTTAAAATTTTTTTCACTATTTAAAAAAAATGTTATTGTTTTGTCATTAATTATGCATGTACTTAATATTAAAATAGCTAGACTATCAACATATATGTTGATAGTCAGTTAGACTTGTTGAGTAGTTTATCTTAATTTTAGCCTTATACATTATAATGATTACCTATTTAAAATATTCTTGCATTTCAGTTGCTTTAAAAAGTCTCAACAAAATAGAGGAAACGTCGCATATCAATAACTGTATAATTATTATTATTATTATTAGATCAAATACCTGTGATACTATCAATTATTATTTCTTGGATGTGAAATAATGATGCATTACATATTATTTTAAAAGGCATTTTTTTACAAACGTTGGATTTTTTTGTAAAGGAGTTTTTTTTTTTATTTGAACAAATAAACAGTAAGCAGCAACTAAGGCTATATTCACTGTGATAGTATGTGGTGTGTTATCAGAATATACCTATATTGTAAGATGCATGATAATTACATAATATAAAGTAAGTATGTATATTTGAATAAATTGTTTGAAGTATTAGGAGTGAGGGTAATTTGCGAATTTAAATTATATTTTATTTTTCAGGTCGGAAATTTCAAGGAAATCGATTAAATTATTTGCGGCAGTTTCTTCATCTTCGAGTATCATGGAGAGTTGATCCGGTAAATTGTTTCTATATTTTTAATATTTTGTGCATGTTATTCGAATGTGAGGAGTTTTATTGTCATAAAACACCTTTTGATTGATTGCCCACTTTCAAAACCTGAAAGGCTGAGCACTAATTTGGCAGAAAGCTTAGATGAAGTCCTCGGAAACATTGCAAAAAATAAAAAAAAAAAACTAGAATTCCTTCATGTAACTAACCTAATCAATAAAATTTAAATACTTGCATGGTACCACTTCCCTACCATATTGAATTACTTTTTCCCCAAAATATTTTTATACTTACCTTTATTTTATGTTATTGCATATATATTATATGATATACTTACCTCTATAACTTTATACTGGATTATAGAATTTACTTTAAGTTGATGCACTAATGTATTTTTGTGTTTTTTCTGGTTTTTATAAATAAAAAAAAATTCCTAAGTAAAATACAGAACACGGTCACTAAAACTATTACTACATAATCTAAATAACATAATCACTAGTAAACTTTATCACCACTACAGGAACTGTTACTGGAATGAAAAACTAAATAAACTAAATTTCAAAGATGGATCCTTATGGAAATTTACTAAAATTTTTAAAATGCAAAAACACACAATACCTTCATTAATCAATACTGACGGTACCTACAGTTTTAATGACTACGATAAAGCAAATCTATTTGCTGAAAGTTTTGAAAAAATACATCGAACGAAAGTTGATTTGAGTTCTACTTACTTTACAAATTTTGTAATCAAAGAAATAAAAAAATATATAAACCCACAAATAACTAAACATGTTGATGCAAAATTAACGTCTCCAACTGAATTAGTTTCCATTATTAAAAAATTAAGACCAAAAAATACCCCAGGCTTCGATGAAATTCAAACTGTTCTTCTTAAAAAAATGTCTCGTAAAGCTATAGTATATCTGATCAAGTTAATAAATGAAATGCTACTTACCGGATACTTTCCAAAAATCTGAAAACAGGCAAAAGTTTTACCTTTGCCTAAACCCGGTTTAAATCCGGAAATGGCGGTCAATTATAGACCAATTAGTTTATTGAGTGCTGTATCAAAAATGGCTGAAAAAATAATTTCTAAAAGTGTAATGACACATTTCGATGCTAATAAAATACTAATTGAAGAACAGTTTGGTTTTCGTCAAAACCGTTCATGCGTCACATTATTGGCCAAAACAGTAGACAAAATTACGGAATCTTTTAACTGCAAAAAACATACAGGTATGCTGTTACTAGATATGCAAAAAGCATTTGATACAGTCTGGCACACTGGCTTGATATTTAAACTACTAAAGTACAATGTTCCAAAATATCTGATATATTTAATAAAGTCATACCTCACGGAAAGAAGCTTTAACGTCGCCATTGGTGATACCAAATCAATAGTTAAACACACCTCAGCTCTCTCTCAATTCACATATACATAACTACAGTACCCGAATTAATAATAATCTACATGTTGGAAAATACAGAACAATAAAGTACAGTCAAAGTCCATTATGCAAGGGCAGTAAACACTACAATAGATTACCGGATGAAATTAAAAGCATTAACAAGATAAAAAGAAAGTAAAAGAACATCTCTTAAATATCTGTCTATATGATACGCAATTAAATAAATAATTTAATTTTATGTATCATATTGCCACTAAATGACTTGACTTGTATATACCCGAAACGGTCACATACGAAATATATTCTATTTTATTCTATAAAAAAAAGCCACACAGCCTATATTAGCAAATACACTATAATGTCGGCAGGGTTTCGCACTGCGACCCGAGTTTTTTTCTTTATTTAATTTCATGTTCGACAGAAACATTATTACAATTCATTATTCAAAATGTTCATAAGTTGGAAGGAATCATCATACTCACTTAGTGTCTATGCATTAAAAGTCATAAGCGATATACAGGATAAACAAAGGGAGGTAATAAGAGAGGTCATTTCCAATAAAAATAATCATAAATGTTGTTATTAAATTGATGAAGGCTTAAAAGCCATTTATATTTTTGTATTCTGCTTTGAAATTGCCTAGTGCTTTCACACAAAAAAATATATAAAATATATGAGTGATTTTGTTAATTTTTTTATATGATCCTTACAATAGTGGAGGGGATTGGGAAAAAAAGCCTTGAATCCGGTGTGTCTCGAATCGAAGAATGTTTCCTACCAAAACTAGAGTCTAGCTTCCCCGACATTTTGATATAGTTTGTGATCACATGTCGGAGGGGGCAGCGGTGGATATGTCGTTGCTCCATAACTCGGCCATTATTATCGGGGAAAAAATATTACAACAAAAGTTGTAGAGAAAAAGAATGCGCGTATGCTCGTTCCAGACCGGGTCTGATCAGACAACCATTCGCGAGATATTGCCATTTTAGTGCGCGAAATTTGAAAAAATTTAATGCCATTTTTTAAAAAGCCATTGCAGCTAGGAGCTTATTTTTCTTTTGATGACAAAGGTACTGAAGACCCCTTCTTTGCACCAGAAGCTGGACACGGTGGGTCAATTAGGAGAGGGGGATAACGATTTGTTTTAAATAGTGATGTGCCGGATATCCGTATCCGTTAGTTTTTGTGCGGATCTTTTACGGATCTTTTACCTTATTAATTTTCAATTCATAGATGAAATTTTATATATATAGGTGATTAGGTAATAATGAAAAACTGTTAGATTCCATTCAGATTATTTTTTATTTTTTAAAATCGTATTTGGCACCTTTATATTGCAAACATTTATCGTAATCAGTACCATACCAATAATACATAACTCAAAGGTACTAAAAAACTATCTTTATAATGAGATATTGCACATCGATCTTTGGAAAGAGACAATCTGTTATAGAGTTAACTCTTAATGAGGTCAACAACTTTTTCCCATAACAGATAGTCTCTTTCCAAAGGTCGATGTGCAATATTTACCGCCGCATACTCTAAGAAAGTAAAGATCCGTTTCCGTATCCGCGGTTCTTGAAACCAAAAATCCGTATTCAGATCCGTATCCGCGGATATACATTTTTAACGATCCGGCACATCATTAGTTTTAAATCTCCCATAACTTTGGTTCTAAATTGACGTATCGACCTGAATCAGACGCCATTTTTTTATTTTCTTATCTACTTTTATGTGACAAGTGAAAAAAAAATGTTCTCTTAGGTAGTTACATAAATTGTCTCTCTCTTATGTCGTTAAAATTACTTTTCTTTAGCTATGCAGCAAAATTCAATTGAATTTTGTAAGGAAAAGTGTTGAATTTTGTTGCGTAGCTAAGGAAAAGTAATTTTGACGACATAACATAAGAGAGAAGACAGTTTATGTAACAATACTTTATTTTGCTCAACAGCAGTTGAGTTTGAGAGAATTTTTTTTCACTTGTGACATAAAAGTAGATACGAAAATTAAAAAAATGGCGTCTGGTTCAGGTTGATACGTCAATTAGAACCAAAGTTATGGGAGATAAAAAAAATCGTTTCCCCTCCTCTACCGGTTCTAATTGACCCACCGCGTCCAGCTTCCGGTGCAAAGAAGGGGTCTCTAGTACCTTTGCTATCAAAAGAAAATTAAACTCTTAGCTGCAAGGGCTTTTTAAAAAATGGCATGCAAATTTTAGAAATTTCGCGCACTAAAATGGCAATATTTCGCGAACGGGTTGTCTGATTAAACCCGTTCTGGAATGAGCTTACGCGGATTCTTTTTGTGTACAACTTTTGTAAAAACGGGTTTTCCGGAACTACAAAGCGGCATATCCCTCGCCACCCACTCTGACATGCGGTCACAAACTATACTAAAATGTCGGGGGAGCTCGAGTTTGACTCTACAGTTTTTGTAGGAAACATTTTTGATTCGAGATATACCGGGTTGAAAATCCCAATCCACTCCACTAGAAGCCGAAACTTGCAATTTTCATGTCAAATAAAAAAAAAAATATTTTGTGTATACTTTTTGGTCGTAGAAAATTTAATGTTATATATAAACTTGACCAGCTATCAAAAAAACTGTCTGTTTAAAGAAGATTACATTGACATTGTCTAATATAAAAATTGTATAATATAAAAAAACTGAACATAAAATCTGATTTAATAAAAAACCAATATTGTCAAATATGCAAAAATCTGAAAGAAGCAAAACATTCAGCAAAAACTCTATTGTACCGACCAACTGACTAATACTCATAAGTTTACTGCAGCATGGAATTGTATTAATGATTTTAACAAAAATACGTAAAAAAGGGAAATGACATAAAAAACTCAATATCAAAATTGATAATATCGACAAATATTCATGAAATTACTAAAAATTTTTACAATCATTTCATAAATATAACAGAAACGCTCAATTTGGTTGGCGGGTTTCGCTGGGCTTACGCCCCCACCAAACCGCGTCTAAAATTGATTCGCGAGGTAAGTATTCCTACAAGATAACCGAATAGATTGAAATAACATTTAAGCCAAAAGTTTTAATTTTTAAAATCGGTTCACGTTAAGTTGGCGGGCCTTTCATTTCAAAAAAGCAGTTATATTTTTGAATGAAATGATTTTTACATAAATGCAAAGACCACAGAAGTTTTATAGCAAAAATACGTTTATTTTTATTTTTTACTTCATAATTAAAAAGCTAGATTGAATTTAAAAATACTTTCTAAGTTCCGATAACGGCAAAAAAATTCAAACTGTAAAAACATTGTATTTTAAAGTGGTGGGGCTGAGCGGGGTCCAGTTCCGTGAGGTAAGATTATAATACAGTGGAGCAGTAGGATTGTTGTCGCGACCATGTTTCATTTCAATTACATGCGGAGCCGCGGGTAGCGGTTACTATTGAAGAAAAAGTAATATTTTCGTTTTTGTATAGTAATTTTATATATAGATTTTTGCATTTGTGGTATTTACGAATACTGTCGAGTAAAGACCAGTGTAATAGCATATAAACAATAATTAATTAATCAGTTTCAATAATATTATGTTAAAACAAAGACATGCTCTTGTGACAAGTATCTTTTACTTGTGAATTTAACATCAGTCATTCAAACCGTACACCAATATAACTGATTGCTTAATACTTGTCATATTATCAAATTAAAACGCTTTTGTTTGCAGAGGCTGTCCGGATCTACCATCGTTTATCTTCCTCTGCTTTAATAGAGTTCTGACTTCCGATTCATCTGGTATTCAAATAGAAATTTTCGTTTGTATTGGCAGTTGACATCAAGCAGAAAACGAAATTAAAATCATGAAAAATTTCACAAATCAAAAGCTTTCTCATTATGTTTAACAATAGTCGTAATTTTATTCCATTTGAAGTTTCTTCCAATCGATGTATGGTCTGAGTAGATAACGACAGTGGTTTTGTAAAGTATCTCAAAATTTACCACAGTGAATATACTACTACAGTTGAATCTATATCAAAGTCATGACGAATAATTAAGAAACTCAGTTTCCCATAATTGTATCTCAGAAACAGAACATGTCATTGAAGTTCTGAAATCACCACTGAATTCATTTCGAAAAAGTAGTCTACAATAATTAAAAACTCGGGTCGCAGTGCCAAACCCTGCCGACAATATAGTGTATTTGCTTACACTGGCAGTGTGGCTTTATTATGTAAACTTAACCCTTTTGGTTTTGAACAAAATAAAAATTTTAACTTAATACATCCCTTAAAATAATATTTTGTTTCTTAATTTCAATATTACTATTAATTTACCAAATTAAATTCACCCTGCACTATGTAAATCCATATCTACAAATCAATTTTTTCATAAAATTTTTAAGTCCGGTCCTGTCGGGCCGATTTTAATAAAATTTTGGTAGCACATTTTAATCATTACTAAAGGGTTAAATTTCAATTTTGAAACGATTCGGAGAAATTTTTCGGTATTTTTGGGCCCAAAAATATTTTTCAACCCCTAAATCCCACCCTTAAAGTGGCCCGATTGGGCCCATTTTAAATAGGCTTCGTGCGGTGATGGATTTCAACATGTGGTCCAAATTTCGTTAAAATCAATTAACTCCTTCGAAAGTTATTGCCCGCACCTATATATATATATATATAAATATATATATATATTATAGCAAGTTAATTCTAGTCGTAAAACCGAGGTCAGGACGACCCCTAAGCTTAGCGACCACTCCCGTGAACCTACAACGTCAAATGGCGTTAAAAAGTCCACAAAAAAATTTTGAGTGTGTGTGGACCCCTTTACCCGATTGATTCTGGCGAATAGTTATAAAACAGGTTGTGTCCGGTTAGGTACAATGTCGAATACAAAAAGATTTTTTGAATAGCTAGAGACAGGGGATTCGGCTGCCGGCAAGCGTTGTGAGAGTGTCGTATTGTATTGCCGTTGTGTTTTTGAGTTTTGATCGTTGGTTTCGAAAGTATTGAGTACGGTGGCTATGAAATTGAAGCCATCCTGTTATTTTTCTGTTGGGAAAAGCTTTTAATGAATTGAGTATTGTTATTGTGTTTGGAGTTGTACTTGATGAGCACGTGGCGTTCGTTCAGCATAAAACACGCTGTGATTCTACGACCATTGACAAGAAGCACGTACCGAGGCTTGGAGCATTACTGGGTCGATCACTTCAGCCAACTGAATCCAGTCCAGTTGTCTTGGAAAAGGGCTACGAGTCCTGGAAAGCCTTCATTGCATCTTACAGGTAGTGTGATAACGTTTTGAGCTATATTATGTAACTGTTCAAGAAAAAAAAATCATAATTTGCGTTTGAATTTAAATTCTTTACCAAACGTACGTCGCATCTTAAATTCAATTTTAAAATAAAATGCCCGTTTTTGATTAACGTACGTCGTAACTGTGAAATAAGTTTGCGCGCGCCAGTACCTGTCACTACGTTGTCTACTGGATGCCATGTAGCCTTATGCGAACTGTTCATCAAATAATTCTCACGGTCTGAAATAATTATTTTGTTATTTTGTTTCTTGAATCTGTGCTTAGACTGCGTTGGATCATAGTTTCCATCATACAGATAATGCATTTGTTGTTAAAGCCACATATTGTGTTAGGTCAATTCGCCAGTGGCGTGCTAAACTAAAATGAATTTCAGACTTACAGTGTTTTGACGGCCATTCAGGCTAAATTAAAGCTTAATATTATGTTATGTCAATTCGTCAGTGGCGTACTGAACTTAACTGAGTTTTAGATTACAGTGTTTGATAGCCCTTCAGGCAGAACTATTTTTGATTGTTGTGATATTGTGAACGGACAGCGCTGTTCCCAAAGAAAAAGTCATTTCACAATGCGCTTGTCGGTTTGTTAACATTTGGTTAAGTAAAGTTAGCAACGTTTAAGTAAAATATTTCGACATTGTATTTTGTAACGATTTTAATGTGTTGTAAATTGTATATTATCGAGTAATTGGTATTTTGTATTGTTGATATGCGCTTTTAGCTTACGAATGAGGTTTGTCTTATTGTCGCTGTTAGAGTCGCGTTACGTTGATGTTGCCGTTTTGTTTGTAGTTTTGACGGATCGATTGTTGGACTGTGAACCTCATCCGTAGGCGATCTGAATGGTAGATTTTTTTGTAGATAAATTGTTACCGTTATTACGATTATTGTGTATCACTTTGTATTTTACGTGGAAACTAATGATCGCCGCTTCACGGTACTGAAGTAAAATTTGATATCGTCGCTAAATGAATCAGTAGCGTACTGATCTGGGCATTTTGCCAAAAGTTTATGTGCAAATCACTCTTGTTAATATTATTAATTATTTTATTAAATTTTTGATCATTACGTTCGAGTTGTTATTTTTTACTGGCAGGACCCTTAAGATTTATTGGCAGGAGTGATCGATCCTGCAGTGACTCAAGCTAAGGTCAAAATAGATCTGGCGCCCATTTTGAACGTCTCTCCCTTTAACATACAGCTTAGTAGTTGGGGTGACCTTTGCTTCGCTAACATCTCTCAAGGTAAGTGCCCTGCCATGTCAGTTCCGCCGACCCACGCCCAGCGCCGCTAGCAAGCTAGTCGCGGCTGAAGAGTGAGCTTGCTATCAGAGCTAGTGTCGCTCAGGAAAATTGGTATAATATATATATACATATATAAACATACTTTTCCAAAAATGGTGCCAAAGTGTTTAGGAGGCTATGAAACGTCGAGAAATTTTGGTCCGACCCCTAGGTCCCGCCATCCGACCGACGCCAATAGTGTAAGTGCCTTATGGCAAATACACTAATTAATTATTGCACCAGGTTAATCGCCATTATTCGCTGTATGCACGACACTAGCGTTAACCAATCTTTGGAACTATTAACGTTTATGTACAGTATAAAAATACACCAAAAAATATTAAAATTGCATATGTGACAATTTATTCGTTACAGATTAGATTATATAATAATTCGGTAATAAATAATTATAATGTAGGCCAGAGGCGGCGAATAAAGAAATAATTTAGTTTTAATTAAATTAAACAAAGTAACAACTGAGTTGTTACACATATTAAAAGTATTCAGAAATTAATATTCATGTAATTTAGAACACAATGCATGCGTGAGTTAACTGCGGAGCGTTGCGGTTAACAAAAAATATAATTTTTATTTTTATAAAATAGTTTATTCCTAAAAAATAGTTTGTTTATTGAAATGGTTATTTTTATAAAATGGTTTATTTATAAATATTTATTAATAATAATAAGTTTATGTTTATTAAAACAGAGTTATTATTTAAGATCGAGTCCAGGGACTACTTGAATGTAATAGTTACCGGTGGTTTTTTTAAACAATGCAACGAGGGTATAAATTGCAGAGCTCATTTTCAGGCATTACCGTTCTGGTTCATCAACCGAGCAATACTAATTTAATAATTGTAAATTTGTGTGAATGCCAAGAATTTGCAAGTAAATGGAATTATAACTTATTGTTGACTATAAATTGAATTGTTTTCACTGATATATTTATAAAATATAAAATACAGAATAGGGGAAACAGTGACGACCGGGGGTGGTTTTGAGAGTTTGAAACTACCCTTACTAGATTACAGACCTCGAATTCGTAATCAGCGACCTCAAAAACCCCCGTGAGACGATTTTTAAGAGAAAATTTTTATTTTTCAAAATTTTTTTCCACTGTTTCACTGGCGGGTGCTTTTGAGAGGGTTAAAACTACCCTACTTTTTCTAATTTTCGGAGTGAGGCGGAGGTTAGTGGTGATGAATATTCCTGAGGGTCTAAGGAATCAAGGAAAAAAAGAATTTTTGAAATCGGAGCTGTTCCACCACTTTTCCAGATTTTCCGGCTTATTTACTGGACTAATTTTCTACATACAAACCAACAATCACGGAGAGCGTAAGTTTTCCTGGTTCACGGTTATTGTCAATACAGATCACTTCTCGCCTAAATACATACAAGAAATACAGCTTTACGGGGATTTGAGCTTGCTTTGTTTCCCCTATTCTTTAATTCTACACCCAACCGATAATCACGGAGAGCATTTAGTTTTCCTGGTTACCGGCCAACCTCATCACAGATATACCACTACCCAAACCATTTTTGCCTAAAATAAGGAAATCGCGTTAAGAAGTATTATTTTCTTAAGTGTGTCATATTAAAATTTTTGATTAACGTCTGAATAGAACTCTTCAAATGAATAAAATTGTCGACCAATTTTTCTCATCCTATGTTATATTGATTTGTATTTTTATTATTTTTTGTCAATATATTATGGTCTGAGAAAAATTGGTCGGCAATTTTATTCATTTGATGTGTCATATTAAGTAAAACAAAATAGAGTTGGCTGAACATTATAGTTCGTGGGAGCTGGATCAGCCGGAAGTGGTAAATAACCGACCATTGAAGACTCTCTAAGCATCCCATATCTGAACGCACCCACTGATTCTTTTATTGGCAGCCGAGCTAGCTTTTTCAGTGCAGTAGACAGAAATCTGATTAAGCATCTTAGGTTACGATCTGCACAGAGTGGGTCTGTTTTTCTTGTCCTTTTAAAATAAAAAAGACACGGTCGACGAGGAAAAACAAACACGCAACAACTCGTGAGTCAGTCGGCAGTAGATTCTCAAAAAAGAAGTTTAAATTAATTTATATCTCATAAACAGTTTCGAAAATAATATTCGAATTTAATTTGAAAAATTGACTTATATACAGAGTGTCCAAATTAATTGGCTGACATGGGTAACTTTGTTATTAGTGGAGATAGAAAGTCGGTTAAATAAGCAAAGTAGTGCAGAAAATTGTGCTCATTAACGTCCCGTCGAAAAAACAATTGAATTTTGTCACCCTATGAACTTATTTAGAAAATACTGAAAATTGCCATTTTTGAAAACTGGTCATTACTTTTTTATTTATGAAGATATCTGAAAATTTCTTGAACCATTTTGAAGCTTTTTCAAATTTGGAAAAATACGATATGTTTTGCGCACACATTATACATAGTGAAAATACCACGTTGGCTCAAACTGAATACCTGGTTGACTTCTCACCATCAATTTCAACGCTTGCTAAAACTAATTCTTCTTGTTCTTTCTCACGATGTCGAATGTTGCCTATTTTCTTTGAAAATGACCGGTGATATTCGTCATTTATTTGTTTAAAGTCTGGCATTTTATCTTGCCTTATTCCTTTAATATTCTCATCGCCAATTGAAGTATCTTGTACAATTTCAATAAATTTTGTTCATAGAGTCACTTATTCTGTTTTCTAAAGATATTTTTTGTTGATACACAATATTCGTTCTTGAAATAATTATTATTTAACTTATTTCTGTGACGTAACTAAAACATTATAAATAAAAATATCGATCAATTATTCAGACAAATATGTTAACAAAAAATAATAATTGATACATTGACGTTTCGGTCCGGATTTGGATTTTCTTCAGAACTGATCTAAAAAATATAAAAATAATTAATAATTAATTTCTAATTCGTATTTAAAAATATTCTCTTTAAGTTTTTAAATTATATTATTTTTTTCAATTTTTGAATATAATTTAAAATCGTAAAGAGAATATTTTTAAATACGAATTAGAAATTAATTATTAATTATTTTTATATTTTTTAGAAAACGTCAATGTATTAATTATTATTTTTTGTTAATATATTTGTCTGAAAAATTGGTCGATAATTTTATTTATTGAAGAATTCTAATCAGACGTTAATCAAAGATTTAAAATATTAAATAGCGATCATACATTAGAAGAAGCGAATGACAGAAGAACGTATTAATTTGTTTAAGTCGTTCCAGCCAACTTAGATATTTAAATTTTCGAAAATGTATTTTTTAACAAACACGACTTGCATGTAAAAAAATTGATATAAAAAAACTGTCCTGAAAAACGGGTTGTATTATACCGCGTTAGAATCTCTATTAAATGGAAAAGTTTTTCTGATAATTGACCAATTTTTTTTATAACATTTTTTTTCTGTCAACGTGAATTTAAAATCAAATTTATTTTTCTTGCCACCGAAAAGTGTTTACAAAACCATTTTTTTAATTCACAGGTGATAACAGAGCTCAAGAAAATTATTTTTTTTTGGAAAGGCAGACCCTTCAGGATCCTATTAAAAAAAAATCAACCAAACAACTCATAGATTTTTTTTAATTAATTTTTTAGTATAAGCACTACACGATTTCAGAGAAAAGTACAAAAATTGAAATAACTTTCGAACCGTAAACAATTGGATAAGATTTATGATTATTTTGATAGGAAATGACCTCCTCCATCGCCTCTCTTCGTTTGGACGTCGACTTATGATATACACCCTGTATATCATTACAAAAAATGGTTGTCTGTAAAGTCGGTTTACGGACGATAGTTTTACGTGATAACGTATTCCGTAATACATAACCTAAACCTCCCAAAATTTGGTTTCAATCCGCTTATCCTCGGTGTCGGAATGATAAGAAATGTCAAAAGTGACGTTTGCAACTTACAAAGTATTATGTTCTAATAATAATTAGTTATTCCAATACTTAACTTAGCAGGCTTTGCATTTCACAATATACTAATGTCAAAAAATTGAATTAAACATTAGAAATGCAGCTGTTTTCATGTTAAGACAAGACATACGTTTGCTTCTAATTTCCATGTACGGCAAACAAAGACAACCGACCGCGTCGCGTCATGCATTACACAACATTGCATTTATACAGCTATTTTTCTATATAAATTTGTATAAAATATTTTTCTATATAAATTTGTATAAAAAAACTGTTTAGGCAAATTCTGTTATACGAAATCTATGTAAAATGTTCTCCTCTTTCGTTTAAGACTGGTTTCAAACCGATCTGATTTAAATTGAGCGAGAAATTAGCAAAAAGCACGCACAGGGTCAGGCGGAACGTTACGCGTTAGGAACGTTACGCGTTAGGAACGTTAGGAACGTGAGGAACGTTAGGAACGTTACGTTACACTTTTTCGAACATGCAGCCGGTGTTTTATCAATTTATAATATTGGTGATTCATCAATTTATAAGACGTTATCACGTCAAAAACAGCCATCAACAGATGTTACTTGTTTTCTCCGAAGATGCTAATTGACCAAAACAAAAAATCTAAACGAAATAGGTAAACCATCCGCGGTACGCTACAGTAGCAATAAAACAAAAATGAGTAATATCCTTAAAAAACATTTATAATGTACTATACTATGCTATAATGTACTTGAAGTTCGTGACTGCAAACTGAATGACAAAACTGATATCAAGTTGCGAAGATCAATCGAGAGTGTAATGAGATTAAAATTAATAGAATGAACTCATCGATCGACGTCACAAAATAATAAATTATATATAAAACAATGATTTTCTTTTTCGTTGTCGATGTACATTCTTAGTACACTCTCTATTTTTCTTGACACTTGATACTAATAACTACAACACAAAGAAGACTGGAGGATATGCTGCAAGGATATTTTATATTAAAACACTAGAAAATATATTAAAATATCGATGGTTAAGGCAAAGTTTTGAACATTACTCTTTGAAATGTTAATAGAACCGCAATATAATCTGAAAAAATATGTTCAGAATGTTTTTATTTATATGTTTATATTTTCATTTGAGAGTCAGAAATTATATTACAGTAGAACCTCGATAAGTTAAAACCCTCTGTAACTTAAAAATATTTTAAATTCCCTTCCCCTCAAAGCCTAAAACCTCCATTTCTTAAAGCACAACACCTCGGTAACTTAAACAAATATTTTGAGCGTTGACCATCGATAACTTAAAATAATATTTTTGTGACCTCCATAACTTAAAGTATTATCAGTGAGTCATCGTGAATAAGTATACAAACAAAAGGTTTTGCATCTCTTCTTTATTTAATATAGAAAAGATAATTGATGTAGAAAATGAGAAGTGCCTGAAACAGAAAAAAATTACTGACTTTTTCGTTTAAATTTAATAAATATATGTAATTGAATCTAATTGAATAAATAAATAGATACAAAATTTATTAACAATTTATTAAAACAGTTGAACCTCGTTAAGTTAAAAATTGAACTTCCAAAACCTCTCTAACTTCAACTCTAGATAAGTAAAAAAACTCGATAACTTAAATTTTTCAACGTTTCCCTTGAACTTTAACTTGTTGAGATTCTACTGTATAGTTATTTTGTTCAGGAAACACCACGTATTTTAGTTAATATTCATTTTTTTTTTGTTTCACCCTATACATTTAATTTTTGTTTATTATGAAATTGTCTTTAATTTATTATATAACCATTTTTATACATTTTTGTGTTAAAAATCAATTCATTAATTCAATTCCAATTCAGTTATCGATAAAAATACAATTGCAAAAAAGTTAAAAGTGTTCGCTTCAATTAAAAACTAATTATCCAAACATTCCTTTCACGAATCCATTATACATAAAAAATTCAATTGTTAATCCTAAACATTTTCTGGTCCTTTCGAGTCGGATTCCTGAAGCAGCAAGAAGGATAATTATTTTTACCAATATTGTAATAGCACCGTTAACAGTTAAAAAAAATTTGTTCGTGCGTTATCATCAAGATGCCGTTAGATGTAAACGTATTAGAAGATCAACAACGAGTAATCGATGGAATCAACAGATTAATTCCTAATTTTAAGAAGAAAGGAAGAGCGAATATGACTCGTGGCGCAACTCAAGGTCGAATAGAATTACTACAAAACCTTTGGAGGGAATGTCAAACATTAAACAATCAACTCAACCGCGAAACCTCCGAGGAAGATTTAGAAGATCCTTATTTTAAAGATTCGCATTATACGTTGGCTGAAGAAGCTTATCTCGATGCTTTGACATTTCTCTACGATCACTTCGAATCTCTAAATCAGTCAACCGCACCAATAATAAACGACAATCAGAATTTAACTCCGAAATTCTCAGTACGCCTACCGAAAATTGAAATACCAAAATTTTCCGGTAATTATTTAGAATGGGAGAATTTTCGCGATCTTTTCGAATCGTTGATTCATGACAACGCCACGTTAACAAATGTTCAGCGTTTTCATTACTTGAAAACCAACCTAGATGGAGAAGCCAGCCAGTTACTCAAGAGTGTCCTCGTCACTGAAGCCAATTATAATTCAGCCTGGAACACACTCAAAACGCGATACAACAATAAGCGTGTTTTAGTTATGTCTCACCTACAGTCGCTTATGAATGTTCCATTTGTTTCATCGGAGTCAGCAGTTGAACTTCGACAGTTGCGAGACAAAACAAATGAATCGCTTGCAGCGTTGAAAAACCTTAATCGATCTGTTGAATCATGGGATGATATAATGGTTTTTCTAACAGTTCAAAAACTCGACGCAGCTTCTCACAAAGAGTGGGAGCTATCGCTGGGTGGAAAAAACGAATTTCCATCATATGCTGAAATAAATGAATTTTTAGAAAATCGAGCTCGTGCTTTGGAAGCAATTCAAACTGCGTCAACTTCGCAAATTCAAACCACTGCCGCTTCTGCTTTGAATTCGACATCTTCGAAAAGAACACGAGAAGCTCACGTTCCAAATTTGAGAAGTCATCACGCATCTGAAAATGTTTCAAAAGATTGTACATTTTGCAACCAGAGTCATTTGTTAGCACGTTGCCCAACGTTTCGAAAAATTCAGCTAGCTCAGCGAAAAGATTTCGTTAAAAACAATCATTGCTGCTATAATTGTCTGCGCACTGGTCATATGGTTCAACAGTGTACAAGCCAAGGAAGATGTAAACACTGCAACAGCAACCATCATTCGCTCCTACATTATTCGACACCGGGAAATTCAACCAACGTTGCCAAGTCAGAGACATCAGCAGCTACTTCTGACTCACCAGTCACAGCCGCTTGTCATTTTGCATCTCGAACCAATGGAGACAATCAAAAGACAATATTACTTGCAACTGCTAATGTCGAACTGCGAACCGCCGCCGGTCGAAGTGTTCAAGTTCGAGCTCTAATTGATCCAGGATCTGAGACATCGTTTGTTACAAAATCAGTTGTGAAGACTTTACACGCTTCACAACAGAAGATTCGAGCAAAAATCTCCGGTCTAGAAGGCCATTCCTCATTCAACGTGAGTTCAGCAGTATCACTTGTGCTCAAACCATGTCACGCAAATGATCCAATCTTGCCATTTGATGCTTTCGTGCTGCCAACCTTAACGTCGTACGTACCAAAAGCAACAATTAACTGGAACAATTGGCCTTATTTACAAGGTCTAAAATTCGCTGATCCAGAACCTAGTAGCACAAAAACAATAGACATGCTTATCGGGGCTGACATCTACGGTCTCATTCTGCTTGATGGAGTTTACAGTAGTTTAGACGGAGGTCCACTTGCACAACGAACAATTTTTGGTTGGATTCTATCGGGATCAGTTTCCTCTTCAGATGCTACACACTCATCCAGTTATGCAGCACATCACAGTGTTTGTGTCAATCAATTGGACAAAACACTTAGAAAGTTTTGGGAAAACGAAGAGCTGCCCAAGGTGCGACTTTTAACCGAGCAAGAACAACAGTGTGAAGAACATTTTAAAACTACGCATGTCAGAGACTTGGATGGGCGTTACACTGTCCGACTGCCCTTCAAACAAGGTCTACCAATCAACATTGGAGATTCTCTTGCCAAAGCAACACTTTTGTTTTACAAACAAGAGTCACGTTTAATGAAAAATCCAGCACATTTTCAGTCGTATGTTCAGTTCATGGAGGAGTACCAGCAATTAGGCCATATGCAATGTGCCCAAAGTCTTGGTTCAGATCCAAATTCGCAAGCAGTATACTTACCTCATCACGCAGTATTTCGAGAAACAAGTTCAACCACACGTCTTCGAGTCGTCTTCAATGCATCAAGTTTTACTTCAAACGGTACGTCATTGAATGATCACCTGTTGCCTGGTCCAAAACTTTTACCGGATCTTGTAAATGTCATTCTTCGTTGGCGAAAGCATCCCATTGCAATCGTCGCTGATATTGAAAAAATGTACCGCCAAATTAGAATGAATGTCAACGATACCAATTATCAAAGAATATTATGGCGCTCATCACAAGATCACGAATTAAAAGCATTTAAATTACAAACCGTAACTTACGGCACTTCCTCGGCACCGTATCTAGCTCTGCGTGTACTAAAGCAACTTGCCTCAGATGAACGAAAGCAATATCCTGTCGCATCAGACGTACTCGAAAATGACTTATATGTTGACGATTTACTCTCTGGCGCATCCAGCATTCCTGAAGCTAAACGCATATGTCAAGATCTCAACAGTTTATTGAAATCAGGTGGTTTTACGTTACGGAAATGGGCGAGTAATAATTCGAAAGTTCTTGAAGACATACCAAAAAGTCACTGTGCCATGAATGATGTTCATTCTATTCAAGAAGATGAGAGTATACACGTTTTAGGTTTAGCATGGGACCCGCACAAAGATTTATTTAAATTTTATGTCTCAATCTCAAATTGTGAAGCTACTCTGACAAAGCGTTCTATACTGTCCGTTACAGCAAAACTATTCGATCCATTGGGATGGTTAACACCAGTCGTCATCATAGCAAAAATTATCATGCAAGAATTATGGCTGCTCAAGATCGACTGGGATGAACCGATTCCTAGTGAAATACAACAAAGGTGGCATGACTACTGCAATGCATTACCACAAATACAAGAAATTACTGTACCTCGATATACCGGTCAACTGGACGGCCTACCATGTGAACTCCACGGATTTGCAGACGCATCCACTCGTGCCTATGCAGCAGCTGTATATTTGCGTGTGATACGCGACGACAATATTCAGGTTCGTTTGTTAATCGCCAAGTCTAAGGTTGCGCCTGTAAAAACCATAAGTTTGCCACGTCTTGAACTCTGCGCAGCTCAGCTTCTCACCCGTCTAATAGAATACGTAGTAAGTGCGATGAATTTTGCGACAATTCCGACGTTTGCATGGACCGATTCTACGGTCACACTTGCTTGGATCAAGACTCACTCATCGCGCTGGCAAACCTTTGTAGCAAATCGTGTCGCAGACATACAAACACGTTTACCTGACGCAACGTGGCGTCATGTTCCGACGTCCGACAACTCTGCTGACTGTGCATCACGTGGAATGACGGCAGATAAGTTGATTGATCATTCACTGTGGTGGAGTGGGCCTTCGTGGCTTAGCCAGACTTCGTCATTTTGGCCGCCATCCCCGAGTGATCTTCCACTTCACACTGACATCGAGACACGAATTCACCACGCTCAGTTAGTGCAAGAAAATGAAGAAGAATGGGACTTACCGCTTAAATTTTCTTCATGGTCTCGATTTCTAAGAGTAACAGCTTATTGTTTACGTTTCATATACAATGCACGTGTCAAAGCAAAACAGCGCTCATTATCTGGATTGTCTGGAAACGAAATCCGAAATGCGCGTAATTTTTGGATCAAATACGTGCAACAAAAAGCCTTTGAAAAGGAAATTCAAGCTTTGCAACTCAAGAAACCAATTCCAGTAGGAAGTGTTTTAGCGAAACTAAATCCATTTATAGACGATTCTGGATTAATTCGTGTTGGCGGGCGGTTACGTCATTCACTTCTAGCATACAATGAGAAACATCCATGTGTACTTCCACGACATCCAGTCAGTAATCTCATTGTTGACCACGCTCATGCTAGTACTCTTCACGGAGGTCCGCAGCTCACAATCAGGATTATTCGACAGAATTACTGGATTCTTGGCTGCAGACAACTTGTCAAATCGCACATCCATCACTGTGTTCGCTGCATTCGTGAGCGCGCTAAGGGCAGTTCACAAATCATGGGAGATCTTTGCGCATCTCGAATATCTCCGTCGCGACCATTCCTTCATACCGGCGTGGACTATGCAGGACCGTTGTTTGTACGCACATCAAAGGGAAGAGGACATAAGTCACAAAAGGCATACGTCGCAGTTTTTGTATGTCTTGCCGTGCGTGCTGTTCATCTTGAACTCGTCAGTGACTATACGTCAGCAGGATTCATAGCAGCCTTTCAGCGCTTTACAGCTCGTCGAGGTATTCCATCAGACCTATATAGTGACAATGGAACGAACTTCGTTGGAGCTGATGTTGAACTTCGACAAGCGTTTCGAGCTGTATCTCAAGATAAGAATCTTGTCTCACAACTCGCGTCTGATGGCACCACCTGGCATTTTCTTCCTCCCGCTGCCCCCCACTTTGGAGGACTCTGGGAAGCAGGAGTAAAGGCCTTCAAACATCACCTTAAACGTGTCATTGGAAGTCACACACTTACATTTGAAGAATTAGCTACGTTTTTAGCTCTAACAGAAGCAAGTCTAAACTCAAGACCTTTAGGTCCGCTACATGATGACCCAAACGATTTTACTGCTCTCACTCCGGGACATTTTTTAATAGGAACACCTATTGCTGTTGTACCGGAGCCGTCACTGCTAAATATTGAAGAAAATCGTCTGTCTCGATGGCAGTTAGTCTGTAAACTTCACCAACACATATGGAACCGTTGGTCTAGTGAGTATTTACACACTCTCCAAGGTCGACAAAAATGGAAACATCCTGAATCGAACATAACTGTAAACGAACTTGTATTAATTAAAAATGAACTTCAGCCTCCTTCAAAATGGTTGCTTGGTCGCGTTACAGAAATTCACCCAGGAAGCGACGATCGAGTTCGAGTTGTAACTGTAAAAACAGCTACATCAACAATGAAACGACCTATCGTGAAGCTCTGCAGACTTCTCATCAGTGAGCCAAGTGACAACAATTCAAAATAATCCGCTTGTTTTGTCTTGGCGGGCGGTTAATCATTATTTACGAATTATTTTTTGTTGAAATTAAATTGGTTCTTTTTTTTTTTTCTTTGTTTTAGCAAAATTATCGTTCGAGCGAAACTCTAACGAGGCGGGCGGAATGTTCAGGAAACACCACGTATTTTAGTTAATATTCATTTTTTTTTTGTTTCACCCTATACATTTAATTTTTGTTTATTATGAAATTGTCTTTAATTTATTATATAACCATTTTTATACATTTTTGTGTTAAAAATCAATTCATTAATTCAATTCCAATTCAGTTATCGATAAAAATACAATTGCAAAAAAGTTAAAAGTGTTCGCTTCAATTAAAAACTAATTATCCAAACATTCCTTTCACGAATCCATTATACATAAAAAATTCAATTGTTAATCCTAAACATATTTAGTATTGTAAAAATACAAAGTGCAATAACAACTTGTAGTTTTAGTGCGGAAAAAACCCTTAAATGTTTTAATATTTAATTTGTTAGCATTTTTTCCTTGCGATCCAGCTAATCCTACTGTTGAATTGTATAAAGCAGGGCGTAAATTTTTTTAATTTAGTTCTTGTTCTCTTGTTTGCATACGTTTTTACCAAACATCCCAGTCAGTACATATTTCTACACATAGAACATGTTACTACGTATACAATATACATAATATAATCATGCATTTCATTACAGAGTGTTGTCGGTCCTCGGCATTATACATATATGTAGCGTATAACCATACGCAGGCATATTTTATTTGCCATGAGGGAGCGCTTGAACGACAGTTAGTTTTTCGTGAAGCCGTGCCTTCGTTGACCTCCACCCCCATTCACTAAATAACTTTCAACCCTCATACTTATTACAACGGGACCTAATTCACGTGCTCAGTTGTCTCTATATTGCGCCGCTGCTCCCCAGTGAATCGAATGCCATTATCGTTGACGACTTCAAAGTGTCGTCGCCTCTCCTTTACCAGAAAAAAATGTCACTTCTTCAATCTATTCTTTCCAATTCTCACAATTACCTCTGAAACATCTCAGGTTCGCGTGACAGGACTTGAATGCTACACTTGAAAGAAGTAAAACAGTGACGTGACAACTGATGCACAGAGCCACAAGTTTATTACAATGTATATTTTCTACGTGCCTCGATTAGACATTTATACGTCTTGTAGTTCTCAAAACCGCCAACGTCTGACCATGTCTACCATCGCGTCGCGTCAGTAGGATTAACGGAAGATAACAAAAGGATTTTTCTTTTAAATTACTAAAGTACTAAGTACTAACTCTTTGCGTCTTTAGTATTGCATGCTATATTGTAAATTCTACAATATTTTTTGAAGGAAATACATTTTTAACCAACTTAAAAAAAAAAGATTACCAATTAGTCACGTATATATTTTTTTTTATTTTTGTTTAGCCATAACTTTTCGAGGGGTTAGCCGATTCGAAAAATTTCGACACCATTTTCCTCAGAATGTTTGCGGATTGGTACCATACTTTTTTATCGATCTAGTCGTTTTAAGCTGAGGAGTTTTTTTATTTTTATTATTTCATATTACTAGCATTTGTAAACCGACTCTGATGATTCTTTTCCTGTGTAATGGGACATAGTACCTTCAGAATGGTCTCACATAAATTTTACTTAAATCAGTCAGCAGTTTTTTTTAGTATTAGACTATTAAGAAAGCAGGCGATTATTAATTTTCAAACCACGGATTGCAAAGTCGCTATAAAGTAAAAAAAAATGTTAAATTGAACCTCCCTCAAAAAAAGCCATTAAAGCGTAAAATAGCAAAGTTAACAGATTGACGCTAATTTAATAGAAGTACATAGAAACATAAAACGTTATGGTTGTGACTTAAACAAAAAATTAAAGAGAAAGTTTTAAGTCACAACCATAACGTTTTAACAAATCCTTTTCTCGTGTCTACTTATTTAAAATAGCACCTCTACGGCGCGTAATAATAAAAAGGGTTAAAAATAGGGTTAAATAAAAAATTAAAGAGAAAGTTTTAACCCTTTTTATTATTACGCGCCGTAGAGGTGCCATTTTAAATAAGTAGACACGAGAAAAGGATTTGTTTAAAGTTACTTTATTAATGCAACATTATTTGTAGGTTTATAGGTTGACTTGACTTCTGTTTACGATGATGAAATAGTTTAAATTTTACATATATTTGTCTTGCCGGTATTTGATCGTAGCACGCACGACTTTACAATTTAATGTTATAATTGCGTATCGTATTGAATAAAAATTATTAACTGATGATCTTCAATGTAGCTCTCCGATAGTTTCGTTAGACGATGGTTAAAATTTATCTACCCATTAGAAAGCAAGTTTATAAGGCCGTGTTCAGATGAGGCGTTTTACGCGCGAGTCCACTCGCGCGTTTCAATTTCCATTGTGTCCAGATACCGCGTTTTACGCGCGTTTCTGCGCTGAGCTCGGTGTGGCGACAGTTACAAAAATGGACTCTGAAACAGCGGTTGTGTTGTGGCTTGCATACCCTCGATCGAAACATCGCAACGGACTCGCGCGTAGTACTGGACGCAGCAATTGGCACCCGAGTATCTCGACTCGCACGGCGAAGTCGAGAGTTCCGCACATTGCACGCGTTTTACGCGCGAGTTAGGAAACGCGCGTAGGCATCTGGACGGGATATATGTAGCTCTAGTATCTCGAGTACGCGCGAGTGTCAACGCGCGAGTGGACTCGCGCGTAAAACGCCTCATCTGAACACGGCCTAAGAAGCGAGAAATGCAAAATTAACGTAAATGACGTAACATGATGTCAATTCAATCTATAAGCTGACGTAATTCATAATTGATAATTTAGAACACTATTTTACAAAGTTTAAATTTATAAAATAAAATAAAACAAAAAAATAATAATTGTGATAATAAAATATCATCGTTACATAATAATTAAATTAGGGCCGACCTCAAAACTTTATTTTCCGCTTCTTAGGGGCGTTTTTTCAAGAAGATTTAAATTTTGTGTTTGTTTTTAAAAAATAGCTGTAACTTGCCTTTAAAAAGATAAAACTTTACTCTTGGAAGAAATTTCTACACTATTGCTATTCGAAAAGACAGTATATCAGTAGGAGTATGCAAATAATGAACCTGATAAGAGAATCATCGCGGTCATGCACTACTCGTAAATTACGCTATGTACCTACTTTTGATTTAGGTAAATCGTCATTTTTTTGCCAGTCACACCAAGTGTTCGCGTTTGAATACTATATACTATATAGCGTACGGCCAAATAAAAATGCATAAAAATGTCAAAAAAAGTCGGTCGAGGTCAGGAATTAATTTTTTTCTGTAATATAGCTTTATGTTATTGAATGGTAGAATAACAGAATAACTGACAAATATTGGATGTTTTTAGGGAAACTAGCTTTAAACTATTTTTTTAATATAGTCCTTTACTTATATTACCGAATACCAAAGTAGATGAAACAAAAATCGATTGTTTGCACGGTGACTGACCACTTTGAGGAAAGGTCTTTTGCGGGCCACACTTTTTCACCTACATGAAAATATGTAGGTAAGATGGAATATTTTAGAGATTTTTTTATGAAAGTATTTTTTCTTTAGTTTTCTCTTGTATAATAGTTCTCAATATTTCTTAATAGTTTTAGATAAATCTAATTTGTTAACTCGTCTTTCTCCATAGACGAACACCAATGCTTCCAACTTTATTGTCTGCTTGTGGGAGGGAACAATTATCTAAAAAATCCATTGTACATACATCTACATAGTTATCTATACTAATATATAAAGCTGAAGAGTTTGTTTATTTGTTTGGTTGAACGCGCTAACCTCAGGAACTGCTGGTTCGAATTGAACATTTTTTTTTGTCGAATAGCCCATTTATCGAGGAAGGCTATAGGCTATATATCACGCTACGACTAATAGGAGCGGAGCATCAAAGAAAAATGCAAAATATAACTCAAAATTTGTCCGTCCAGCAAAAATTATTGAACGGTACTCCGATCATCATGAAATTTGGACACAACATTTATCTCGGTAAACTAAGATGAATGTGTGACCCCTAGTAGAATATATGCGAGTATTTTTTTTAATTCTTTTTAATTCTTATTATAAGTAAACATCAGTAAAGGTAAATATTAACTAAAAACACATAGGTAATATGTAATACACAAAAATATTTTTATAACCAACATAAAACACCCTTGCTTAAAAAAAATGTGAAACTTTAAAAGATAAAAACTTATTTAAAAAAATAAAGATTTTTAGATCGTTTTAGTCCTTGTATTTTTTGTTTCATTATGCAGTTCTGAAAATGAGTCTCCACATTTGTAAGTTGCTGAAAGGCTACGTGATCATCTTTTGCCTCTTGTATATAAAGCATCTTTGTATGATTTATGTTGTTTTACAATTTTATAAATCGTAAGATGCGCTGCTCACTACTATGTACTCGGACAGAAACATGGCCACTACTACACTACCTACTATTTTCGTAAAACTAAACCGTTGCCGTTATCCGCATACAGTAGCTTCAACCCACAGGGGCATTTAAAATTGCGTCAATTAAAACTGACGTCATCACCCATGAGCCAGAAAAGGGTAACTGAAATTACATATTATCAAATGCGTTATCCTTATATAGTATAAAAGAAAATAGCGGTAGATGTCTGTCTGTATGTACCTTGGTATATGTATAATGTATATGTTACCGGCCAAACTCGATTTCAGGACAAACTACCTAGGCCAAACTGGTTTTATCTAAACAGGGTGTATCACAGAAAACCGTACATAGGGAAAGCTCTATTGTGCAAATTAGTTAGGATCAACGATTACTTTGGCCACATATGAGAATGGGTACCATGGTAGCGCTGACTAACCATTATTTAATAACAATAATAGCTAATAATGAATAATTACAAAAATCAGTTAAAATATTTTTTTAATATTAAATGAAACAATTTTGTATTGAGAAAATATTTTTTTACTTAACAATTAAATGAAACAAACAGTTAATACAAAAAAATAAAGCAAATGTTCAAATAAACTTCCAATTTTAATTAGGCAGTGGCTTAATCGGTTATAAAAACTTTCTCTCACTTTGTCTAACATTACTAAACTGTCAAATGAACAGCAATATGCATTTGTTATTGTATACGACCTCTAAATACAGGGCAAAACAATCTCTGTTCTTTTCCTTATGTACGTTTCCTGTGATACACCTGTATACGATAGGTTAAGCCTAGGCTGAACTAGTTTGTTCTATTATGAATATGTATCATTGTATACTCAGGATAAACTAGTAGGGCCTAGTCTGAACTAATGTTGTCGAATCAAATAGGTCGAGAAAGGCACAGAAAGGAAGTGTTTTTGCAACAAAAGAAAGCTATAAGATTGATCTCGGATGCTGGGTTTAGACAGAAATACAGGTCATTATTTAAGCAATTAGGAAATATTTTGTCATTGCCATGTCAATATATATATTAGAGGATCCCAAGTAAGCTCGACCTTCACTGATCTGTTTACCGGATGAAAATTATATTTGATCAAATAAAATATGTTTCTGAACATATATCGATAGAGTTGCCGTAAAAAAATGTTCATGGCTATAATTAATTAAAATTATAAAAAATTATATTTTTTTGAAATTTCACCGACGTGTTTGCCAAATGAACTAAACTCCAATGGAAAGCATATAATATACACAATATAAAACACCTAGGTTGCCAATCTTTTTCCGGTTCTTATTACCTGGTTGCCGCATACAAACAGGTAAGTTAATATTATTAATTGCGCTCATCTGTTTACCACTTGAAAAATATATCAAAATGAAGGCATTTTTAGCCGTAAAATGTAAGAGAGTGCGCATGCTTCCTACTCATAGTATCTATATAAAAGGAAAAAAACTAGTGTACTATTGAGAAGTGTTTTGGAGCGAATAGTATGTTAGCAAACACGTTCTGTATTGTGAACAAAAATTAAAAATGACGAAAAAAAAGTGTTTTTATGCAAATTTAATGATTCTGTAATTGATTTTAATAAAAAACTTTTAAATATTGCTTTTTAAAGTTAGCATTTCGAAAATCAAAGCCCCTCTGGAAACAAAACTGAAAAAATGAGTTTTGTAGTACGAATCCAAGTCTCAGAAGAAATCAAATAAATGTTTTTCAAAATAGGTTCAACCATTTAGGTAGTACACGTAATACAGAAAAGCTTGGCATGCAGACGAGCAGAGCTTCACAAACAAAGCGAGTAGATAGCATTGATAATGCAGCTAATATTGAGCTGGTGTACTTTTATTTTCTTTTAACTTTAATAAAAGAAAGGGCGTCTCAATTCTTAGGTCATTAGCGTGTGTTGCATGTGAGTGTCTGGTTTTTTGATAGCACCTATTTGTGAACTATTTTGGTGTGCTCACTATGCAATTCTAATGCTGGCCTGCAGAACACACAGCTAAAAAATTGATTTGACATGAAACTTAGATTGTGATCACATACACGTAATAATTTATATTCATGCGGGAACAGTCTAATATCTTGAAATTCGATATTAAATAAAAAATTAAATTGTGTTCACAAAAAAACAATTATCTTATCCTAGCAAAATATATTATTCTAGTGGTTAAGCCTGTCCCCGTCAGGCGCAATATCGTACACCGACAATTCAAAATAGCATCTTTCTTTATACATTATAACAAACAATAATCTATCATCAAAATATGGGATTTTTCTTTAAAAAACATATTCGTAGTTGAAACCGTGACTGATTGACTGATCTATCAACGCACAGCTCAAACCACTGGACCGATTGGGCTGAAATTTGGCACACAGATAGTTATTATGACGTAAGTGTCCGCTAAGAACACTTTTTTTTAAATTAAACCCCCAAAAAAGGATGTAACGGGGGTTCAAAATTTGCATGGAGAAATCATATAAGATGTAACAATTCGAAAATGCGCAGGATTACTCCTGTCAACAAACAAATAAACACGTGTTTCATGCTTTTTCAAAAACAACCCCTTAGGGGGGTGAAAAGAGGTAAATAGTTTAAAAATCAACCTAAGTGTCATTTTCAAGGTTTTGTCAGGACGTTGATCACGTGAATGTAATCCATTTTAAAATTTATTAGGGAGTCTACGTCGAGAAAGGAGTAACTATGCCAAATAATGGGAATGCATCCGTGTTTCATCTTAATCGCGTGCGACTCCGCAGGTAACGGCTAGTAATGTATAAATATCAAATGGAATAAAATGGAAACCATTGACGTCGGCAGGGATCGAACTCTGTACCTTGCCCCTTCTGAGTTATAGATTTATCCACTACATCAAGGAGCTCTGTCAACAGTCAACAAATCGAAATAACAATTGAAAATATTTGTAGCAATGTGCCAACAAGTACATAGAAACATTCCAAACAATGAAAAAAATAATGTTAATGTATTTCAATTACATTTTGATGATACCAGAATATTTTGAGCGATGACTCGCATACACGTGACAAAAATGGTGTGTGATTTAACTGTGCGTGATTATATACGATTGTAAATTATTTGACGGATAGTAAAGAGTTTAATTTAAGCTCAAAGCGTCATTGAAAATATAAACCGATTTTCGCCGCTGATTGTGCTGTTTTTTTAGGAGATATGGTTCAACTGGAAATATAAGCTTTAACAGTTCTATAGCCAGAAGAAACTAAAAAAATGTGTGTGCCCATTCAGTGAAATTTTACCGTACCATTAAACCTCCAGCGAGCCAAAAGTGCGACCCTTCGGGCCCCTAATTTATTATTATTTATCTAAGGTTGCATTAGTTTTCACGTAGTTTTCTCTCTTTTGATATTTAAGTAAAAACGAGTTCATATATTTTTAATGCTTATAAAGTCTTTATAAAGAATTGTTTTAATACACTAATTTATAAAATCTACCAATGTAGAAATTTCTTCTCTTCTTTAGAAAATGCTTGAATGGATCTGATCAAGTTAGCTATAAGCAAAAATACACTTTTATTTTAGATCGATTTTATGCTCCGGAAAATCTCGTTTCTGTATATTTCATCACAATCGTTAGAGCCGTTATCAATAAAGTTTTACGTATACCTATTATGCATAATCTATATTAGTGAAAATTACATAATGCTACACATATAATTTAAAAATAACATACCTTATATTGTTGTTATTATTTAGATATTCGTTAAAGTTATAATTTACTCAAATATTTGTCTTTTTATTTTTTTTATATAATTTACGTTTTATATTAAAATTTAGAACCTATTAAAGATTTGTCAGTATTTTGACATTTTGTAATTTGTTTTTCACATTTTACTACATTGTTTATATACGTAACCAAGGCAACTATTTATTCCATAGCCTGTTATGTTCTACGAAGTTTTTATCAAAAAAAACCCTATTTTAGTCCTCGGGGAGAAAATCGAAAATCTGGCTCCATTCTGATTTGTCCCGTGTCTTATACTATAAGTGTGCCAAATTTCAACTTTCTATGTTTACTGGGGCCTTCTGGAGGCTCTGGAAAGACAATAGATAATTTATATATGTAGATAATTAGTAGCAAATTATCGTTTTCCAAGTTAAACTGTGGTCAAAATTCCTAGAAAATTGTTATTTCTAAGTAGAAATTGGATTTAAAATCCTAATATGCTTTTCTTATGGAGAAATATGTAGGGTACAACTTAAAGTCAGTGTCAAAACAAATTTTCTGACAAATCTTTCTGCAACCTAGCGTAATAGGTAATTTTGCAAAATTCTATAAATCATTTTTTTGTTATACCTTCTATTCTTTAATAGCTTTGTCCGTTGACTAGTTGCTGTCATGGTATCTTAATTTGCATTTCTCTTACGGTTCAATAATGACCATAATAGGTACATGTTATATTACAAGACAATAGGCAAACAATTAGAAATAAAACTTGAAAATATAAAATAAAAATGTAGAAATGGGTTGATTTGTGGGTCAGCCCTAAAATTTCCCGTATGTTACAATAACTTAATATTATTGTATTTATGACATTAAAGAAAGTTATAAACAAGAAAAAAATTTAAAATGTCTGAGTCATAAAAAAAAAATGCTGCATTGTTTGTCGACTTTTATATTTAAGCAAATTAAGTTTCTGATTACGCGTATAAACGAGTAGATTAGAAGTTACTCGACAAAAGCGTATGCAACAAAAACATGAAAAAATGTAATTTTTCTTTGAAGATCTTTCAATAGATTCATTCGTTTGAAAGATATCGCACAAAAAAAAAATTTTACATGCACACAAACACATATGGGCATTCATCCAAAAATAGATGTAGAAATATGGTAAAGACTCAATTTTCGAAAAATAGCCCAAAAACAAAAACTTGCTTTTTTTGAAAATTTTCAGTACCGGGAAGTTAAAAACTAATAGAAAAAAGGAAAACTGTGAGAAATGAGTTTATTCTCTAAAATAAATAATTTTAGAGAGAAATCATTCACTAAACTATACAGTTGAATAAATTTGTAGAAGGTACGTTAAACAAACTGCAATAATTAGTAGACATGCTATGTTTTCGTAATATGAAAACAAATATTGCAATATAATATTACAGCGAGCTATATAATATGACAGTTTGGCGTGACGCCACTGTTTTCAAAGTGAACAAAAACGAATTAAACACGAAAGAAGAGCAAAGAATGAGTAAGCATAAGAGAGAGGGTTATGACTATTAGAATGAGAAGAGCAGCGCGAATGCGGTGTGGCGAGGTGAGGTGAGGTGAGTAGTGTAAAAAGTTCACTTTCTTGACAGGATAATTGCAAATTTGTTAGTGCTTCGTTTCTACTCTGTTGGAGTTGTATATCAGATCATTGCGTCGGTGCTTGTTATCGATCGATCGACTGGAATAACGAGACATACCTGCTATCTATATGCGCATACCGTGTGACAAATTCACAGTAGGTACCTCCGGTGATAAAACCTTTAAAAAATCCAATATCACAGATCAGATTAATTATTCAAAGTTACATATAATCTGTAGTTAATAAAAATAAACTAAAAATACAAAGACATCAGAAGAAGTATAAAATATTCTACTCTCGTGCACGTTATAAATGTAATTAAATCATCAAGATACAAACTCATGGACCAAATCTTTTGCAGAGAAATTTTAGAGTAAACTCCTTGGATAGGCTCTATTTATTGACATTACCATAACACACTTTTCGGAGTATAAACTGTGGATTTTTTAACGTATCAATGTCATTGATCATTGGTCGAATTGAAACAATTGTTGTGCCGCCACGAAAATTATACGTGACAATCCTTGAAAACGATGTCTCTGCAGGTAGTGTTTGATCAAAGTAGTGCCACACTTTCATCACAAAACTGCTAAGGAAATACTGCAATACAAAATGGTTTTCTCTCTAAAAGTCATTTCTTTCTTTCAAATTGCTGTAAAATATTACTCAGGTGTATCAACCATAGTCCGCTAATGCTTATGCTTGTCATAAGTAATTGTGCCCTGCGAGAGAAAGCTGCAGGAAACCAGAAATTTGTTTACTCAAATTAGCATTTTTTGCATCATTATAGTTACCATAGAGATAAGAAATTGTTCTCTTTCTTAATTGCAAACATTTTCACTGCTCTCTCCCGTACTCTATTGTAATATCTATATGGTATCAACTCATACGTTTAGGCGGTAACCGTGATGACGAAATCAACTCAATAAACTTAATTTACTATGAAACAAAACTTGTGTAAATTCAATAGTTTTCTATAAAGAAAAATATAAAAAGATAATCACATAACAATAACAATATGAAAACATACAAATTAAATTTTTGAAATATTTAATTTTCATATAACAGACAATTTGCAATTTGAAAGAGATAGATTCCAAACACAGTGGGTGCAACAAGGACGCGGATAATGTAAAATCACTCACCAAACGATTTTTTGTTTTCAGGTTGTTAGCCCTGGACGATTTTTAGAAAGAGAAACCTGCCTGATGAGCACACCACGCAATATGGAACATAATACGAAAACACTCTTTTTAAGCCCCATTACAAAGAATGAATTAAATTACATTTCATGTAAAATAAGTAATTCTCTATCAGCTGGCATTGTTGGCATTCCAGGCTCAATACTAAGAGATGTACTTCCTCATATAATTGATCCATTAATGAATTGAATAAATATGTCTTTTACCTATGGTGTGTTTCCTACAGCTCTCAAACTTCAAAAGTTACATCACTATATAAAAGCGGTGATAAAAAATCTATAAAAAATTATCGACCGATTTCAGTTCCATCAATCTTTTCCAAATATCTTGAATATGCTTTTATGAATAGACTTGTACATTTTCTATACGACAGTGGTATAATCAGTAACTCGCAGTATGGTTTCCGTAAAGGTAGGTCGACGGAATCGGCTATCTACAATTTCATTGATTTTTGTACTACACTTTTGAATGATAGAAAATATTTAGATATGAGTAAAGCCTTTGACACTGTCGACCATCAAATTATTTTATCTAAACTCGAGTATATGGGGGTTAGAGGTATTAGTCGTAATTGGGTTGAATCGTTTTTGACAGACAGAGCACAGCAGGTTTGTGTATCGGGTGAATTTTTCTTCTGCTATAGAAGCAGTATCTACAGGTGTCCCACAGGGGTCTGTACTCTGTATTGGGTCCGGTACTCTTCGTACTGTATATTAATGACCTTCCTAAAGCACCATCGTCTGCAGATAATTGTATTATATATGCAGATTACACTAATCTTTTAGTTTCAGCATTAAATCCTGTTGATTTGAAACCAAAAGCAATATCGGCGCTCGCCCAGGTTCAAGACTGGTGCAATCCCAATAAACTAATATTAAATGAACACAAAACATAGTTCATGTGCATGAAAACAGTTCAATCCAAAAACGACCAACATATAGATCTTTCCATTAATAACTGTCATATAGAAAGGGTAGAACTCTTCAAATTTTAGGAATTTGTATGAATTCAAATTTAAAGTGGGATGAACACATACTACATGTTCGCAATGTAATTTCTAAAAAATTGTACGTTGTGAAAAAAGCTAAATTTCTGTATAAAGATATTTCTATCTTAAGATCTATCTATTTCGGTTATACAGGGTGTCCCTAAAAGGTCTTTACAAAAGCCTACCACATATTCTTCAGGCCAAAATAACTCGATACATGCAAACTTACCTCAGTACAAAGTTGCTTAGTTTGGGCGCTAGACGGCTCTTAAGTTACAATTTTTAAATCGTTTTTGCTTTATAACTTTGAAACGGCTTATGAGATTTTACTCAAATTTGGTACGTTGGCATAGCTTTATTGGGCAATAAAACCCATATCATAATAATGATGAATATCATTCCATGGGCGTAGAACTTGATTTTTTCGATAAACATCTAAAACTTCTACGCCAATGCGGAAAAAAATCAGTTTGAGTATCAAATCTGGAACACGCGACTCATTTACTACAAAAAAGGTACTCTTGATAAAATTCGATTACTCTCATAGTTTCGACAAAATTTGAATTTTAGTAATTTAGAGCATAATTAAATATTAAAACGAATAACAGATATTTCATAAAAATTGTCAAAATGTTCACCATTTTCACGTAAAATGTATACGACGCAAAAAATTGAAATGTACTTTTTGCATAATTTCTTCATCGCCTGTAAGATTATTATTTGTTGCTTGTTGATACGTTGCCATAATTGTTCTACAGAATTCACAGAGGTCTTGTGTGTATTTAATTATGCTCTAAATTACTAAAATTAAAATGTATGGATGGATGAACGGACGGACGGACGGACGGATAACATGAAAACACGGGGCGGTCCGTCCGTCAGTCCGTCCGTCCGAGTTTTATGCTAAATACAAATAATGGGCACATAATTATATTTTAATCATTTTCATGAGTTCTATTTTGTTTAGTCCGAAATAATAAAAATTTCACTATGGATCTATAATAGTAACAAAAGGTTACAATTTGACGTTTATAAATTGTTTAAAATCCAGGAGGTGTCGGATAACATTTTGTGCGCTCCAAAACTTTTGTATTTAAAGTATTTTGACATGATGATGACCGTTTAAAATAGAAGAATTTTTGTCATCGTGAGATTTTTGCAACAATTTTTTTTGGAAAAAGTTGGATAAGGCCCGGGCTGTCCCAATCTCAACAAATAATAAATTACTATGAACGTTTTTTTTTTTAATTTATTACAAAAAAAAAACAGCTAGACAAGAAGCAAGAAAATAAAATATTTAATTGAAAGTTAATTGCTCATAAATATTTCAAGTACCTATTAGATATATTTATAGCCGTTCACAGTTCAGTAATCAGCGTTATTATTCACTGTTTATTTATACAATACGGACACCCACTGTAACCTTAATAAGTTGAGGCCCGTCTCGATGAATGGACTCTTATAATTATAATATCTATAGAAATAGAGTTAACGCCATCAATGAACATAATAATTAATTAACGAGTTTGGGAAATGCTCAAAACAGTTGTAAAAGATGCTGTAAAATATGTGTATCTTCAGCTTTTAAGTTTTTAGACAAATATAAATTTAATTTTGCTACATACACTAATATAATTTATAATATAATATTTTGCAATACTAGGTTACGTTTCTAGTGCGTGATGACATTTGGAAATGTGACATTTATATGCAATGAAAAGTGCTTGTCGAGTATCTTTCGCTCAAAAATAGTATATTACACATCTAGGGAAGTAAAGTAAGAAATGTCTGAGATCACATATAATTGTTGACCTCGGCTTCGCCTCGGCCAACAAAGATGTGATCTTAAGCTTTCTTACTTTACTTCCCGTGGTGTGTATACTATTTTTTTGCTCGACGTAGGCAGGAAGAGGCAACTTCGTTTAGCGCAGCGGGACGAAAGTTGACGCTTTCTGCCCGTCGAGCAAAAAAATAAATTATTTCCAATAATTTATGTATATTTCCTGATAGAAAAAATAGAAAATTGTCAAATGACAATAAATTATCTAAGCACTAACGACTTCTAATTTTGGGTTAAAAATAATTCAGGGCCGCAGCGTCTTCGTCGCCCCAGAGCCTTCACAACTGAAATCCGACCCTGAGAAAGTAATTGGCATAAACCTAATGCTATGCACGTACCTGTACTAAAATGTCACACGGTATAATTGCACACAAAGTAGAAACTTTATGATACGCTCAATAACACTCTGTTCACCAATATTTAAAGCTAAAATATCTTTAAAAAACGGTTAGTGTAGTCGAACTTTGCAGTTTGCAATAGTCGATTCTTCTTTTGTGTCGTACCATCACAGTACTGCTAAAAGTATATAATATATATGTACGTGCGTTGTATGCAGTTTCTTGATAGAAAAAGTTACTCAAGAAGAGTTTTACGTCTGCTTTCTGAGTTAAGCGATGAAAAGAATTTATTCATGTTCTAAGGAAATGCGCGTCTATTTATTTATTTTTTTAATGTGATAAACTCCTGTTCTGAATAACATGAAATATAGACGCAAATTGACCAAACTTTTCTAAAATGAAAACAAAAACACTTTCATGCTACGTTTACAAACTTATGTACTTACTCTTTTTGAAGTGATAATGTCTCCAATACTAAGTAATATTGTTTTCATAGTCTAACATCAAAACTATGATACTAGAAAAGTATTATGGTAACATTTGTATATGATCTAAGTACAATTTTTATTGAATTTTTTTTGCCGTGAAGCGATTTCAGAGCCTTACGTACAGAGCTACGTACTGTTACACTGTACTACTGCATAGTAAAGTTGCTTTTCTTTATTACTCACATTGTTGCGAACCTTTTGCAACTTTACTTACATCTACGTTACAATAATCCCTTTAAGTAACTAAAAAAACATTTTTTGTAATTTTTCCAGGTTTAAAACTTTTTTGTATTTTTATAATGCTAATGAATTCAAAGTAATTAATAAAATTATGCTTCGTGCCAAATATTTTGATCGGCTATTAGTATATTTAGTGACTTTCTGACTGACTTTTTACCATTCCAACTCCGCATTTAAAGACCAATGAAGTTAGCTTTTGACAAGGAAAAAATAAATAGCAGAAAACGAATGATGAGGAAGGAATGAAACTGCCGTCAGAAATACAGAAACTAAAAATTCAAATGCGTAAAGTGCCGGGGGGCTGCGGAGGGCGCTTTTTAGGGGTCAAACGCGGTTTTTCGTTATTTCCGGCGAAAGTTGACTGTAAAAGATCTAGGACTACATATTAAATGAAACTAATACTTTAATATTTTATGTCTTTATTGTAAGCGATCTGTGTTGCATGGCGGCTAACACATAACTGAGGTTATTCATGACGGCTGATTCACAAATACTAATACATTTTTTGATTGTTGTCAAATGTCAAATTATAGAGCGTTCACACTTATTACATTGACCTCCAATCGAAAAATGTTGTATGGCAATGTTGTAGGTATTAAAAGGATCTACAACTTTTATGTATATAATTTTTTCACATAACCTTAAAGATTCAGAGAAATATCGAAAAAACCGTGTTTTTCGTTTTTAATTTTTTTCTCCTGCAAAAATGTTTTTTTTTCATGAAATTTTTAGGAGACTTACCTTTCTATGTACTAAATAAACTGTAATTTTTTCGAATAAAAAAATTAATCTGCCAATGCAATATTAACAAAAAACCGAAAAATAACCCCTAACTTCAACCTAAAAAAGTAATGTAAAATTTTCAGATTTTCATAAATCGTAGTATGGGGTTTTCTTCGTTAAAATGTCTACTTTCAGATTTGTTAATGTAACGTTGAATTCCCTTTTTATGAATGATTTTAACTGTACATTTTCATACATAATTGCCAAATTTGAACAATATTGGACGCTTCAGTAGTTCATGGAGGATAATGTAGCTGCTATGAAAATTAGCTGATGAATATCGGCTAGTTGTGGCTTATTTTCAGCGAAGTAATGTGCCTGCCCTTAAGTTGTAAAGTTTTCAACAGTAGATGGACTTAGAGGTTTTAAAATTGAAATGATATTCTATCGAGTTGAAAGGTGAAGATATCTGTATTGCTTTCGTGTCCTAATAACAACAAATAAGAATGAAAAGAACTGCATGGATGCATAGTAATTTAAATTTACTTAAATCTAGAGATCAATAGCCAACTTTGTTCTTCTTTGTAATACTGTTAATTAAAAAATGCTATGATAAAGTATCAGCCATTTAAAAAACTTAAAATAGAAACGTTTGTGGACGACTGAAAACAGCTTTGATTTATCTGACCGAAGCGCTGGTTAGATATCTTGATTTAAAAAGGCGGGTTTTGGTACAAACAATAGCACTGTGAAGTTAAAGACCCAGTAAGAGGGGGGTTGCGAGAGAAACGGAGAGAAGCGAGTAGGCTTGGAAAGTGGAGAAAGGGTAAAGATTGTATTTAATAAAGAAATTGTCTAAAGAGTATAATTTTTGATCTATTAGTGGTTTTCTTTCCCTTACAAAACTTTCTTGTAAAATAGAATAATAAACCATAATTAAAAGTACATCATTATTATGTAAAAACGACCACGATGGCAAACACCTCTTCTGCGCATGATAAAACTCGTAAAAGTATAGATATTATAATAAACCGGTATGAAAAGTATACCATTATTATATAAAAAACAACCTTGTAGTGTATATATCCTCTACGCATGCGCTAAGTTTCCCCAAAAACAATAGTCCTCTTCATATTTACATATCAAACATCCTCCCAAAGTTTGGTTTCAATCCGCTCATCCGTGGTGTCGGAATGGTAAATATAATGTCAAAAAGGACGTTTGCATCTGTCAAAGTATTATGTTCTAATAATAATTAGTAATTCAAATTGTTAACTCAGAAGGCGTATTTCACAAATATTTGAAATGGAATCCATTTTTGAACAAATATAATCTTTTTATTTTATTATTTTAAGACGGAACATACGCAATCTTTAAATTATCATATTGCATCGTGGAACAGAGAGAGATAACCGAAAGATGTTTGCCATCGGTTATATCATATTGAATTTATTTCTATATATAGCCCAGTGCATTTAGAAATATTTTATAAGTGTGACCCAAAAATTTCAGATACATTTTTTCTTTTGTTGCTCATTCGCAAGGGTCTTCGATGGAGACCTTAACCTTGAATTTGCGCATTCTCCAAATTGCCCCGTCCACCGCCATCTTGGATTTTGTTTTTTTTCTTCAATTGCTCATATCTCGCGTTCTAATAATCGCACAGCAATCATTCTGGGGTCGTTGGACTCGTCATGATTTACTCTTTAATTGAATGTCTGTCAAGTAAAACTCTCCAATCTACTGGAAAAAAGTTATTAGCGTCCAAAGTTTAAGTTCTTTTCCAAAAGTTCTTGCGTCCGGTTTTTCCGCGCGCATCTCTTTTCAGTGCATCTGACACCCCCACTGACAGTTTACTATTTAAAGTAGACTCAATTTCCAGTATTTTAAAAAAAAATTCATCCCAATCGGTTGATCCCTCGCCCACCAATCCACGATCAAAGTTGCGCTTTTCATTTCGTGCTATTTTGAAGCCTCTAATACATGCGCTTCGCGCTGCATTTCTCGCTTTTGTAACTAATATAATGCAAATTAATTAAAACCAATGACATATTCGTTAAATCTGTGCTAAGAAAACGTTTTTTACATAAATTTTTACTTAAATTTATAACTCAGATAAATAGTGGTGTGTGTGAGTCGGACGAACATGTAAATATTTTGAGCCGGAACGAGATTACCCCCCTCCCCTTTTCGAGGATGCGGAACATGGTGGTAATATTAAAATTTCTCTTTGGGGTTGAGCAACCTCCCAAAACGGCCAAAAACCACCCCCGAACGGAGTTAAACGCGCATTACGTTATTCCCTTTCCGAAAAAATGTTTTTTACCTATTTTTGAGAATGATGAGCACGGTGGAGTTGTTGAAAATTGCATTTGACTTTCACCAACCCCTTCGCCGGCTAAATCTCAGAATCCTCTGAAACGGGGAGATAACCCAATTATGCTGGTGATATGAAAAAAAAATCACCCGTTTTTTGGATCAGAGGTGAAGGGGTTGGTGAGAATCGACGGCAATTTTCAACACCAGCACCATGCTCAGCATCCTCAAAAACAAGAGTAAAACATTTCTTTCGGAAAGGGAATAACGTAATGCGCGTTTAACCCCGTTTGAGGGTGGTTTTTGTCCGTTTTGGAGGGTTGCTCAACCCTAAACTGAAATTTTAATATCACCACCGTGTTTCGCAACCTCGAAAATGGGGGGGAGGTAATCCCGTTTCGGCTCAAAATATATTTAAATGGTCATCCGACTCACACACTCTACTATTGATCTGAGTTATAAATTTAAGTAAAAAATTAATGTAAACCGCGCATTCTTAGCACAGATTTAACAAAAATGTCGTTGGTCTTAATTAATTTGCATTATATTTGTTACAAAAGCGAGAAATGCAGCGCGAAGTGCGAGTATTAGAGGCTTCAAAATAGCACGAAATGAAAAGCGCAACTTTGATCGTGGATTGGTGGGCGAGGGATCAACCGATTGGGATGAATTTTTTTTTAAAATACTGGAAATTGAGTCTACTTTAAATAGTAAACTGTCAGTGGGGGTGTCAGATGCACTGAAAAGAGATGCGCGCGGAAAAACCGGGCGCAAGAACTTTTGGAAAAGAACTTAAACTTTGGACGCTAATAACTTTTTTCCAGTACATTGGAAAGTTTTACTTGATAGACATTCAATTAAAGAGTAAATCCTAACGAGTCCAACGATCCTAGAACGATTACTGTGGGATCATTAGAACGCGAGATATGAGCAATTGAAGAAAAAAAAACAAAATCCAAGATGGCGGCGGACGGGGCAATTTGAGGAATGCGCAAATTCAGGGTTAAGGTCTCCATCGAAGACCCTTTCGAATGAGCAACAAAAGAAAAAATGTATCTGAAATTTTTGGGTCAATTCCTAAATGCACTGGGCTAATAAATCTGCATAAAAAAAGCTCTTTGGGCAAATTCTGTTGTACGAAATCTATGTATAATTTTCACCTCTTTCGTTTAAGACTAGTTTCGAACCGATCTGATTTAAATCGAGCAAGTTATAAGCAATAACTCCGTTTTTTTTCTTAATTTTCTCTCCTCTGGGACCAAAATTCAAAAATCGGGCGACGTTAGAATTTAAGTTACCTGGAGACGAATCAAACAAAAAAAGTTTTTTAAAATCAGTTAAGGTGTTTGGGCTGTATGCGTGGCACAAAAAAGTGGGACGTACAGATTCACAGGCAAAGTGAGTGCATATAGGTGCTTTAGCTTACGCTATTCGCGCCTAAAAATGAGAAGCTGTACATAAGATTATTTTTTTAAAATGGAAACGCAAATTGAAGTTCATTTGTAACATTATAAACATCTCGTTGTATGTGTACAATACACAGTACTGAAGATCGTTACTCTTACAGAACAGTACCTACCAAGTGGTTGGCATACAAGTTTCCATTCAGTTGGCTGACTGCAGCAACATTCCGAACACATGACTATTCCCAATAGGGGCGTGCGTCACTCAAATCCAGTTAAGTTTGTCTCGTTGCTTTAATATCATTCAACTGGCTTTAATCTTATTGTCTTAACGTGTTGTCTGTAACGTGTTCATGATTGACACATACACGGACCGTTCGCTCGATGTCGTTTTTCGTACCCTCTTTGCATTTTCCTTTCTATCTATCTCTTTCTCCTGTTTCTCGTATTTTCTAAATATCACAAGGAATCAAAACTAACTTAGCACATACGCGACAATTAATACTTGGTTTAAAGTAAGTCAAACTTTTACTTCGGATTTGTATCCACTAAACACAGTTAAATTTAAAGCAAGAATGAAGAATAACTAGTTTCTAGTAGGATCAATAACGCTTGGTTGCAGTAAGCATTGTTAATAGATTGTGTGTCTGTGAATCTGTATGTCACGCTTTTTTGTGTCATTCGTACAGCCTAAACTCCTTAACTGATTTAAAAAAAAAACTTTTTTTTTGTTCGATTTGTCTCGGGGTTTATTTGTTCCTAACGTCGTCTATTTTTTTAATTTTGGTTCCGGAGAAAGGCAAATAAAAAAAAACGGAATTTTCAACTTATTATTCACTCAATTTAAATCAGATTGATTCTTAACGAAAGAGAGAAAATTTTATATAGATTGCGTATAACATAAATTGCACAAACAGTTTTTTTTACAAATTTATGTAAATAAAAAGCTTTATAAATTGTATTTTATCTAAAAAACCACGAATTTCTTTCGCTTGTGCTTGTCTGTTGCAAAGTGGGATTTAGAAATTAGATAATTGTGTATGTCCTGTCTTAAAATAAATATAGATGCTGTTAATTCTAATATAGTTATTCAATTTTTTGACTTTAATATATTGGGAAATGCATCGCCTTCTGAGTTAACGGTTTTAAAAACTTAGAACATGATGTTTCGACAGATGCTAACGTCATTTTAGAAATTTCTTTTCGACCAAATTTAATTAAGGTAAAGCTTTGAAATTTTGCAAAACGGTGACAATGCATAAATTTAATATGGCGAACGCCCCAAGATGGTGATTACTTTTTCCTTCATAACTCAACTCCTGACAATGAGTATCAAATAAAAAGATTTGACGAGCGGGATACGAAGATATGTGACGTCATTGTAAATCCAATATGACTGATACCCCGAGAGGGTGGATTACTTTTTCTTTCCCAACCCTCTTGGCATTTATTATTTAGCTTAGTAAATTAAATTATATTACCTATTATGCTCAAAGTGTTAAAAATATACACCAATTTTCAAACTTTAACGCTGGAAATTATGTAAACGTTTATATGTTTAACGGAAATTATGTAAACTTTCGCGCCTTGTAGTTCTTCAATTACTTGCACATTCGCACTCATTTATAAATACACGTACAGTCTAATGTCGTTGGGAAACTCTTCAGCGAGTTTTAAGGGTCATGTCATTCGAAATATACTTGTACAATATTTTTGTAATTGTCTTTTTGTGAAATAGCTGGTTTTCAATTCATTTTTAAAATTTTTGACAGTTCACTTTTAGCAAAATTTTCTTCTCATAGCAAGTTGAGTTGTATTCGCATGTGGTAGCAAACGTTATTACTATAATGTACTATGGAAATGGTCGCATGATTACGTTTATTTTATTTTACGCAACTTTACAGTACTAGTGTAAATTGTGTAATTTTACAACCGCTTTGCACGGACATGAAAAACGGGTACTATATAGACTCAGAGAGATGCGCATAATATTCATTTTTAGTCACAAGAAAAATTAGACACAACTAATAACAAAAATCAACTAGTTATACTAGTGCAGCGGCATAACTATATATTGGGCTACTTCTGTAATAGTACGGAGGGTATCGTTGCATTTTTTCTAGGAATTATATACCGAATAAATTTCACTTAAGTACTTAGTTGATTAATGTTTAATAATTAGCAAAAGTCACAGCACCCGCGGTGGATCTTAAAGTAATAGCATGTAAAATTTGAAAAAAATGTGGATTTAGTATATTTATATACCGTACAACATAGAACCTCCTCCTTTTTGTTGAAGTCGGTTAAAAACGACTGCTATTTCTAATATAGTAATTCAATTTTTTGACATTATTATTTTGTGAAATGCAACGGCTTCTGAGTTATTCTGCGCATTATTTTCTTGAAAACGGCCCTAACGATTTGGATGAAATTTACTGAAAAAGGGTTTCGGAGGACAAAAAATAGTTTAATCTAGGTCTCATCACTGGAAAAAATCGTTTTCTTACAAATTTAATCATTATAACAAACAATTTTTTGATGTATAAAATTATTATAATATTGTAAGTATAGGCTTTGGAGAAACAAATTACAAAATGTCAAAATACTACAGATCTTTAAAAATAAAAAGAACAATTATTTGAGTAAATTATAACTTTAACGAATATCTACATAATAACAACAATATATCCATAAGGCATGTTATTTTTATATTATATTATGTGTAGCATTATGCAATTTTCGCTAATGTAAATAATGCATAATAGATATACGTAAAACTTTATTGAAAACGACTCTAACGATTGTGATGAAATTTACAGAAACGAGATTTTTCGGGGCGAAAAATGGATCTAGCATAGTGTTTCGGTCCCAGAGGACAGCACAAAATAAAAATGTTTTTTGCTTATAGCTCACTTAGTTAATCAGATCCATTCAAGCAAAGACGAGAAGAAATTTCTACATTGATAGATTTTATAAATTAGTGTGTTAAAACAACTATTTATAAAGACTATATCAGCGTTAAAAATATATGAACCCGATTTTACTAAAATACCAAAAGAGAGAAAATTACTAGAAAACTAATGCAGCCTTAGATAAATAATGATAAATTAGCGCCCGAAGGGTCGCACTTTTGGCTCGCTGGAGGCTTAATTGTACGGTAAAATTTCACTGAATGGGCACACACATTTTTTTAGTTTCTTCTTGCTATAGAACAGTTAAAGATTATATTTCCAGTTGAACCAATCTTTTCAAAAAAACAACATTCTTATAAATAAACAGCAGCGAAAATCGGTTTATATTTTTAATGACGCTTTGAACTTAAATTAAACTCTTTACTATCCGTCAAAGAATTTACAATCGTATATAATCACGAACAGTTAAATCACACACCATTTTTGTCACGTGTTTGCCAGTCATCGCTCAATAAATTCAGGTATCATTGAAATACATTAACATTATTTTTTTCATTGTCCGGAATATTTTTATTTATTGGCACATTTTTACAAATTTTTTCAATTGATATTTCGATTTGAGAAAAAAAAATATTGTCTGAAGACGCAAAGAATTTAAGAATTACAAGGAGCGAAATTTTACATAATATACCCCGACGTTATGTTTGAAAATTGGTGTATATTTTTAACGACACTTTGAGCTTAATAATGTAATTTAATTAACTTACTAAACACATAAACAACATCATTAACAAATCTTACGCAACCATATATCAACTTTTTCCCGTGTTTAACAAACAGTCCTCGCTTAATTTAAAAAACAAAATGATATTATACAAATGCGTCATTAGACCCACACTTATTTATGCTTGCCCAGCCTGGAGCTATACCTGTAAAACAAACCTCAGAAAACTTCAAATTGCCCAAAACAAAGCTTTGCGTATTGTCGGAAATTTTCCCAGGTATATGAAAGTATCGGAAATACATAAATCACTAAGCATAGAACACATTACAGAACACATTCGCAATATTTCAAGAAAATTTTATTCCATTATTAACAAAAATTCAAACGTTTTAATTAAAAATATAGCAAACTATGACGACAAAATAAAACACAAGCATAAAAGATTAAAATACATAATAGTTAATGACAACTAAACAGCAAATATTATCAAGTAGGTAGGTACTGTTTTTTTTTCTCCGCTTTTTTTTTACAGCATTATAATTAAAATCAAAACAATAATTTTTGTAATTAATAATTAAACACAGCACAAAATCAGTTGGAAAATTTTGTAAATATACACTGCGCAAATGTAAATACTTGTAAATATAAAATTGTAAATAAAAAAAAAAAAAAAAAAAATTAACTTAATATAAGAAAAAAATAACAGTTGAAAATATTGAATTAATATAATTAATATAAACTCTATGATCGTTTATTAGTCACAACCAACTTTTTTATAATTATTACCCTAAATTATTAAAATAATTATATTTCATTTTTTGTACATTTCAATAAAAACTTTTTTTATGATTATTTTATTTTTTTTGTTTTTAGTCTTTCAAAATTTTAACTATTATGACATTAATTTGTAAAAATTATTTGATTATTTTATTCAAGATGGTTGTGAAGGAAAATGTATTCCGTCATCTTAGGGCATCCGCCATATTGGACATATGCATTGTCACCAGTCTTATATATACCTATGTGTGTGAAATTTCAAAGTTTTAGTAATTAGATCTAGTCGAAAAAATTGCAGCAAATTGGACGACGGGGCCTTTCCAACCAATAAATAATAATATTGACATTTGACATATAATAACAAAGAAAATAAAATTTCCGTTAACGCGAGCAGTAACGCGGGTAACGGTTACCACTAAACATTATCAAATTTGCTATTCGTTATCATGGTTTTCTATATGTTATCCCGTTATGTTCAAATTAAACAAAGCATGCTTATCAAATACCTAAAACAATTGAACAATATATTTTTTTATTTTCAAAATACCCGGAAACGAATCGAACAAAAAAAGGTTTTTTAAAATCGGTTAAGGCGTTTGGGCTGTACGCTGCATACAAAAAGCGTGATTCACAGACAAAGCGAGTACATATGAAGCGCTTTAGCTTTCGCTATTCGCACCTAAAAAACAACTGAAAAAAGCGTGATTCACAGACAAAGCGAGTACATATAAGGCGCTTTAGCTTACGCTACTCGCGTCTAAAAACATTGATTCTTAAAAACTATTTTAAAGATAAGATTTATAAAAATGTTGCCCCTGTAAATTATAGTAAAACAGCGGCCCGAATGGTTGCACTTCTGCACCTTTGCATCAAGACATCGATTTTTGAAAAATATGCTAATCATGTTTACAGAGGTTATAGTCTATTATAATTAAAAGATATTATAATATTATGTCCTCCATTTCTTTGATATCTTTTTTTGTGAGCTTTTTATGACGTGTGCAAACAAATTATTATTGATAAAAATTGGTTGTCTGTAAAGTCGGTTTACGGACGATAGTTTTACGTGATAACGTATTCCGTAATACATAACCTAAACCTCCCAAAATTTGGTTTCAATCCGCTTATCCTTGGTGTCGGAATGATAAGAAATGTCAAAAGTGACGTTTGCAACTTACAAAGTATTATGTTCTAATAATAATTAGTTATTCCAATAGTTAACTTAGAAGGCTTTGCATTTCACAGAATACTAATGTCAAAAAATTGAATTAAACATTAGAAATTCAGCCGTTTTCATGTTGCATTTATACAGCTATTTTTCTATATAAATTTGTATAAAAAAACTGTATAGGCAAATTCTGTTATACGAAATCTATGTAAAATGTTCTCCTCTTTCGTTTAAGACTGGTTTCAAACCGATCTGATTTAAATTGAGCGAGTAATTAGCAAAAAGCACGCACAGGGTCAGGCGGAACGTTAGGAACGTTACGCGTTACACTTTTTCGAACATGCAGCCGGTGTTTTATCAATTTATAAGATTGGTGATTCATCAATTTATAAGACGTTATCACGTCAAAAATGTACAAGAATTTGCTAGGAAAAATACATTGAAAAAATTGATATTCGGTAATGATTAAAAATGAGTGCCGGGTGTAGAAATGGCAAAAATACATAACGTTACATTATTTCGTAGAAACGATTTTTAATTATTACGGAAATAAATTCTTTTTGGAATGGTACAGTTTGAAAAAATAGTAGAAAGTTAGCATATCGCAGCAAATTAATACTGTGTTTATTGGACTCATCCAAGCAAAGCTCGGTCTCCCAGATATTCTTATTTCTTATTTTATCAATATTTTATTTTATTTATTGACGTGATAACGTCTTATAAATTGATGAATCACCAATCTTATAAATTGATAAAACACCGGCTGCATGTTCGAAAAAGTGTAACGTAACGTTCCTAACGTTCCTAACGCGTAACGTTCCGCCTGACCCTGTGCGTGCTTTTTGCTAATTTCTCGCTCAATTTAAATCAGATTGGTTTGAAACCAGTCTTAAACGAAAGAGAAGAACATTTTACATAGATTTCGTATAACAGAATTTGCCTAAACAGTTTTTTATACAAATTTATATAGAAAAATATTTTATACAAATTTATATAGAAAAATAGCTGTATAAATGCAATGTTGTGTAATGCATGGCGCGACGCGGTCGGTTGTCTTTGTTTGCCGTACATGGAAATTAGAAGCAAACGTATGTCTTGTCTTAACATGAAAACAGCTGCATTTCTAATGTTTAATTCAATTTTTTGACATTAGTATATTGTGAAATGCAAAGCCTTCTAAGTTAAGTATTGGAATAACTAATTATTATTAGAACATAATACTTTGTAAGTTGCAAACGTCACTTTTGACATTTCTTATCATTCCGACACCAAGGATAAGCGGATTGAAACCAAATTTTGGGAGGTTTAGGTTATGTATTACGGAATACGTTATCACGTAAAACTATCGTCCGTAAACCGACTTTACAGACAACCAATTTTTTAATTACAGCGTTAATAAGTCAAGAACGGCTGCACCGATTTAAATGATCTCTGGTTTGTTGGTTCGTTTCCGCCCCGAGTAGCACAATAATTATTAAAATATCGTAAAAATTCACGGAAAAAAATATACAGAAAATTAATTTTTAGATAAATTAGCTTTGGGTAATAATAATAAATCTATCAACTGTTGCTTAGATGTTGTGGCCATTTTAGCTAATAGTCGCGAACGACTGTCATTCGTGTTTTTACGTATAACCTAAAAACTTTTACTGAGCTAACGCTTCCGATTTTAACGTTTCGGGGGACTATCTTATAACGGAGTGGTGTCGATGCGATGACGTTTTTTTTTGCGCAATGAAAAGGGGAGGGCGTTTCGGGGAAGTTCCTTAAAACAACGATAACGGGGTGTTTTTTGCGTTTTAAAATTCTCCAAAATCGGAAGCGTTAATTCAATAAACTGTTATCATAAATTTTTCAGAACTTTCCAATAACACAAAATATATCTATCGCATCTGGGTGAAACTAATAAACTATTGAACTTAGTAAATTTTTTGTATTCATTTTATCACGTTAATAAAATCCTAAAGTAAGTTTAGCTAAAAGTTAACACGACATTCTTTGACTGTTAGCCGGTACGAAGTTTGCCGGGTCAGCTAGTTTTTAAAATAATAAAGAAAATCGTCGATCGTATTTCTAACAGGGGTAAGAGCGTCAGTCAACGTCAGAAATGCTTAGATGCTCGAAGCGCGCAGCATGTTTATGACGCTGACTGGACGCTCTTAGCCCCCTTAGAAATACGACTGATGATTTTCTTTATTATTTTAAAAGTCAAAAAAACTTCGCTGCATAAAGTTTATTAGGTATAAAATGACTTTATACTTAACATTTTTAGTACCTATGGTTCATACCATAGAGATATTAGACTAGAGTACGCGAGTGAACCGTGAAAGTGTCTGCAATTCAGAGAGAGAACAGTTCCTTATCTTTGTGGTAACTAATGATACAAAACAATGCTGATTTGAGTAAACAAATATCTGGTTTTCTGCAGCGTTCTCTCTCTCAACTGAGGACACTTTCACTTATGGCAAGCATACGAGCTAGCGTACTCTAGTTACTCACATCTCTATGACTGATGTATAATCCCCCCCTCTTCTATATGGCTGATTCATATTTTTTAGTTAAAAATGATCTAAAAAACCATCTCATGAATTTTTGTCCGGTATAAAAATACTAAAACCACAATTTTTTTACCAACTTTCACATTCTGTCACTTTTAACTCCATCGCTACTGGTGTAGCTGGCGTTTAGAGCACTTAAGTTTAAGGGAAAACTATAATTGTTATGATTTTCAGTGGGTATGAAATGACTTATTCAAATGCAACGTTACCTTTCGTACTATAACTCAGATACGGTGGGACACACTACAGTGTACATGCTATATAAACAGTATGAGAATAGTAAGAAATACAATGAAATAAAATTCGTTTTGTGCCTAGGAAGCGAAACTTTATCCTCTATGAAATCATTATTTTTCTAAAGCGCGCGTTGCATTATAGTCAGAAGTAGATGTAATGTAAATGTTAGTTTTTCAGTCTGTTAGGAAATGGAATTGCTTGTTAAGAAAATATTTACTTTGTGTGAAATAGACGCAAAGAATTTTCGTCTTATATCTACTTGTAATTGTGGAAAAATGAACTGAAGAAAGTATAAGAGTGAATGCAAGAAATAGCGAGAAAGTGTGTGTGAGAGATAGAGAGAAAGTCTTATTATTTTAAGGAAAATCCAACAAAGCTTACATAACTCATTATTTAACGTTCCTATAATTATATCATTTTAGCGCAAGTTTCACTGATGCTGTATGACTTTTTGTGTGCATGAGTCAAGTATAGATATACAGGGTGAGTTAGACCACCCGTACCGTTCGTTTTTGACGTGATAACGTCTTATAAATTGATGAATCACCAATATTATAAATTGATAAAACACCGGCTGCATGTTCGAAAAAGTGTAACGTAACGTTCCTAACGTTCCGCCTGATCCTGTGCGTGCTTTTTGCTAATTTCTCGCTCAATTTAAATCAGATCGGTTTGAAACCAGTCTTAAACGAAAGAGGAGAACATTTTACATAGATTTCGTATAACAGAATTTGCCTAAACAGTTTTTTTATACAAATTTATATAGAAAAATATTTTATACAAATTTATATAGAAAAATAGCTGTATAAATGCAATGTTGTGTAATGCATGGCGCGACGCGGTCGGTTGTCTTTGTTTGCCGTACATGGAAATTAGAAGCAAACGTATGTCTTGTCTCATGAAAACAGCTGCATTTCTAATGTTTAATTCAATTTTTTGACATTAGTATATTGTGAAATGCAAAGCCTGCTAAGTTAAGTATTGGAATAACTAATTATTATTAGAACATAATACTTTGTAAGTTGCAAACGTCACTTTTGACATTTCTTATCATTCCGACACCAAGGATAAGCGGATTGAAACCAAATTTTGGGAGGTTTAGGTATGTATTACGGAATACGTTATCACGTAAAACTATCGTCCGTAAACCGACTTTACAGACAACCATTTTTTTTTTTTCGAAAACGGTTAGTCGTAGAGAGTTGTGTCAAAAATCTGTATTATAAAAGCCCTAATGAAGAATCGAATGGTGATATTTTTCCCCCCCGGAAAGGTCGACTTCCCTATTAGTTTGCTCCAAAATGTTCAGAACTTCGGAATATTAAATGGTACGATAGGTCGAAAGTGGTATTGTTGAAAAGATCTTTAAAAAATAAGCAAGTTTTGTAGGATATTTTTTTTTTGTTACTGCCACCCCTGTTAAGTAATATTCGTTTGAAATTATTAAATTAACATGTCATAATGACGAACTTAATTTTAAAAGTCGGCATTTAAAATCTAGTTACCTAATTAAACAATGCCATAAATGCTTAAACTGTTTTCCATTTACTTGTAAACTCTGATGAGCTCTTCTAGATATGCTATGGGTACCTCTAAGTAGGTATATTCCGACAAAAAAAACAATGGCAATTATTAAAAACATATTGTAACATTTATTATTGTTTAATTAGGGAACTAGTTTTAAATGCCAACTTTTAAAATTAAGTTCGTTATTATAACATGTTAATTTAATAATTTCAAACGAATATTACATAACAAAACTTGCTTATATTTTAAAGATCTTTTCAACAATACCACTTTTGACCTATCGTGCCATTTAATATTCCGGAGTTCTGAACATTCTGGAGCAAAATAATAGGGAAGCCCACCTTTTCGGGGAAAAAAATATCACCATTCGATTCTTTATTACGTCTTTTATAATGCAGATTTTTGACACAACTCTCTACGACTAACCGTTTTCAAAAAAAAACGAACTACCCTCAATAAAATAGCTCCTTCAACATACCCTTATAGCGGTTATAAAATGACCCTTTTTCGGACTAGTGCGTAAAGTAAAATAAAAATATTGCGATTTTATCGATCCAATAAGTTATATCTCTATCAGTTGTGATTTACATCTATATGGGCGACAGGGAAGCAAAGTAGGTTTTCTCTTCGAAAACAATCCGAAAATTTCAATATGGCCGAACTGTCAGATATGTAATTATATTATCATAACCCAAGGCTGACGACCGATTTAGGGTATGTATTTTAGGTAAGTTGAAATAATGACAAAGCAGTAATTTATCAATGGGTGATCTGGAAGCGCGAGTTTGGCAGAGCGTTTGCGGTTATTTCGCTTCTGCGCAGCATATGACATCTGCAAAAAAATGTCCCAAAAAATATGTTTTAGGCAACTTGAAATTTTTATAATCTTTTAGTTCAGCATTTATATAATCCAGAAATGAAAATGCCAGACCCCCCCACTCCCGAGTATATTTAATAAATATACGCAATGAGCACGATAAAGGTTGAACGGATCGAAACCAAATTTTGGGAGGATGTTTGGTATGCAGATATGAAAAGCTCTATTGTTTTTGGGGAAAATCGGCGCATTCGTAAAAGAGATATATACTATAATGTTGTTTTTATATAATAATGATATAATTTTCATAACGGTGCACAGTTCTATTTTATAACCGATAAAATTGCCTGACATTTTTATTTCTGGATTATATAAATGCTGCACTAAAAGATTATAAAAATTTCAAGTTGCCTAAAACTATATTTTTGGGATATTTTTTGTCATATGCTGCGCAGAAACGAAAAACCGCAAATGCTCTGCCAGACTCGCGGTTCCAAATTCACCCATTGATAAATTACTGTTTTTTTCATTATTTCCACTTGCCTCAAATACGTACCCTAAATCGGTCGTTAGCTGTACGACTATCATTATGAAGTAAAAATCAACTATTTTATATTATAAATGCAAAAAATGTTGTATGTATTATGACGATTCCTTTAGGAAACGTCATACACGGCAGCTGAAATCAGTTGTAGCGAGGGTCGTAAGGACATCAGGGCCTAAAAGAAAACAAAAAAAAAATCTGTCTATTCAGAGTAATAATAATGCCTTCAATATAATATGAAGTCCTGCAGAAATTTTGTTGTTGACCTATTAATGGTTTTAAAGGGCGCCAAGGGCAGTGCACAATGTATAACTGACTCAAGAATTATTTGTCCTGATAATTCTGAATTAAACTGACGGGAGTGAGATCAATAAAAAAAATTATTAACTAATATAGTGTCTATGTTTTAAAAAAAAATAAATTTTAATGACAGCGAATAATAACATAGGTACCGTTTATAGCCCGGTCAATGCACGGTTTCCCTCGCAATTTTACCAAACAGGACCGATTAGCACCAAAATTTGGATGTAGGTTCTACTTACCCTCTACTTCAAAGTTGTCAATGTGCCGAGGGTTGCTTTTACCCTGGGGGTGGACGCCACCCCTTCTCAAAGTTGAAATTTTTTTATTAAAAATAAGTATGGGACTGGATAGATTGACTAATTCTAAGCAACTTTCGTTCTACAAAGTTTTTACTGAAAGTCAATACTTCAATTCAAAACCAAGCATAATCCCACAAAAACAACGTAACAACTCTTTTACAATGCAGTAACGGAATATTATTTGACGTATTTTATTGTTTGTGGCTGTTCAGGTTCTTTTTGAAAATAGCGACCGCGTGTTCACTACATATATTTAAATTATATTGAAATGCAACCCATGCACTATTAACTAGAACATTTAAGTAAGTGTTATAATCATCACTACCTTTGCAGTTTACATTGCAATTGATATACGTAACTTAACCTACTTAATGTATGTATCCACTACTGACTACAGTATCTTCTGTGATTTCTGTAATAGTAGCTGTTCAAAGTGTATTAGATGGTGTTTAAGAAATGATTGACCGATGATAAGTGAAACTTCTGCTTCTCGGTGTCGGTCTCGATACCGACTACGTTGAGCAGTCTTGATTACTTTAAATTACAAACGCACATAATATTTAAAAAATAATGAAAACATTACTAAATAAACATGTCCAAGTATAAAATGTAAGATAAAAAAAATCCAACCAATTGGGCGACGGGACCATTCCAACTTCAAAAATGTTTACATTTGATTATAATAAAGAAAATAAAATTTCTGATATCGCGTGACGTGACACGGGTAATGACTAGTATTCAATATGATATTTGTTATTCGTTGTCATGGTTACCTACATAATATGTTTACATCATGTAAAATTAACTAGTTTATTTCTAATAAAAGATTGTACTCCTTCACCTCTTGCACTCTAATATATAGAAATAAATAAATAGAAACCTTCTTCCTTGGGCAATATTTTAATATAACATAAAATTAATATTCTTGGCTACATGTTTTGATAAACTGTCATCTTCAGGCCGTTTTTTTTTTGTCATCTGTAAAAATATATATAAGAAATGTGAATATGTGGTCAAGTTGAACTTAAATCTAAAGTAATAAAAGTAATTACCTTAATATAACATAACTAAATTCAAATCAAAGAAGAAAAAACTTTATCTGCTGTTATATATGCAAAAAATAGGAAGCCAGCTTGTTGCAGAGACAAAATGTTGCAAAGAAAACGAAAACATTTTGAAGTCATATGCACAGAGGCCATATTGTAAACTGCGAAATATATTTCGCAGTTTACAATTGCAACTTTCTTGAAAAAATAAATGGAATAATAAACCGTTATAGAAAGTATGCCATTATTACATAAAAAAAACAACGCTATAGCAGATATCTAGTGTGCGCATGCTTCGATTTTCCCTCAAAACAATACAGCTCTTCATATTTGCAAAATATATTCCCAAAATTTGGTTTGTCCGTTAATCCGTTTGGCCTGTATCGTGATCACAGACTAATGGACCAACGAACTAACAGTCTAACAGACGCACAGAGTTTTTCCAAAAATATGTTTTTTGGATTAAGAAGTAAACCGCTTGTTGGCATCAGTACCTAAACATATTTATAACCTCAAATGAACAAATAACATAATAGTAATAAAATAATATATTAATAGATGATTTACTAACCTTTAGTTGAATCGGTGGATACCTACTGTTCCGTAAAGCAAAAGTGCACACGTATTTGACATTTTACTGCAGCAGTTGCGCACGCACATACAGATCTCGTTACCGTCACGGCATGGGTTTTCTGCCAAATGCGCCAATAAATGTTTCACATCAAAAAGCAAATAAATTATAGTTTTTTTTTGATCGGATTTTTTGCAAGCAATATGTACAATGGATTACGCAAGTAGGTATCTAATGTAATTTTAAGGAACCTAGTATATGCTATTGAAAATTTTGTTTTGAAATCTTTCTGAGCTAGATATATTAGTTTTAAATGTACAAGGTGTTGAAAAAAATCATGATGCATTTCAGAATTCTGATTCACGGCTAATTAAAAAATACATAAGTTCTACCTTTACAAATTATATTGACTAATATGTTTGTATGAATGCATTCTTCCACCCACAGGCGTTTGTCGGTAGAATTTTTCAGCACTCTTATTAACATTTTCAATAAATGATTGGCAAAAAATGTGTATGTATGCCAGTGAATAATGTGTGAACGCATGTGTGGGTAAATTAATCTATAAACATAAGAAAGTTTATATCAACTTGTCCATAAGTATAGTGAAAAGGGAAAGCAGCGAGGCTGCTTCTATCTTGAAATTTAAATCGAATTCCGCACAGCTAATGCAGTCATGTCAGGCCTTATCTTCGAGCAGACTGCGCCTCCTAGCAACCACCCCTAATGCCTATGTTACACCACCACAAAATACAGGACAGGCATTCATATCAATTCCTATCGAAATTTTCTTTAATTTTAAATTATTTTAGATGGTTAATTTGAAATATCGATGTTAATAAACAATAATAAAAAATAAATCTTTTTTACAAGCTTTTATTTAGTTTCACCTGTCCCGGTGTCTGTCTGAAATCAAGTCTTGCAAATTAAATTAAACCCATTTCCCGCTATCCGATTGAGCTGAAATTTTGCATACGTATGTAGTTCCGATGACAATATTATATTATAATAACTAACTTACCGTTCCGACTTTCGCCCGGTTGCAAATCGCACTTTTAACTACTTCCCGTTATCCGGTGGAGTTGAAATTTTGCATACGTATGTAGTTCCGATAATAATGCAATATTATTGTAACTTACTGACCGTTCCGGTTTTTGCCCGGTTGCAAATTGCACTTTTAACTACTTTCAGTTGTTCGATGGAGTTGAAATTTTGCATACGTATGTAGTTCCGATAATAATGCAATATTATGGTAACTTACTGACCGTTCCGGTTTTTGCCCGGTTGCAAATTGCACTTTTAACTACTTCCAGTTGTTCGATGGAGTTGAAATTTTGCATGCGTATGTAGTCCCGATAACAATACAATATTATAATAACTTAACTGACCGTTTCGGTTTTCACCTGGTTGCAAATCGCACTCTTAACTACTTCCCGTTATCCGATGGAGTTGAAATTTTGCATAAGTATGTAGTTCCGATACAATATTAAATAACTAATTGACCGGTCCGGATTTCGTCCGGATGTAAATCGCACTTTTAATAAAGCACACTAAAAACTTAAAAATAAATAAACGAATTTTTTTAGGTGTTATAAAAAAGAACTAAAAATTAAAAATAATTTTATTCCGATTAGAATTAATAAGCCGTTTTATACGTACTTATCGCAGTCCCAATTTTCAAATAAAAGCGTGTTACACCCTCTTTTTTTCTCTCTTGCTATTAAAATGTAACACGCTTTTATTTCAGAATTGAGACCGTGATAACTACTGATAAAACGGCTTATTTCTAATCGGAATAAAATTATTTTTAACTTTTTAGTTCTTCTTTATTAACAACCAATAAAAGCTTGTTTTTATTTTTTTTTCGTTTATTTATTTAATGCATTTAAACCAAATTGTTGTTGAAAAGCCTGAAATTACTTGTAATTAATTAGTACATTCAGGCTTTTCAACAACAGTTTATTGACTTTGTAACATGTATTTAAATTGTGGAATTTCCGTATTAAAAAGTTACGACCACACAAAGTAGCTCAAGAGCTGACGACCGATTTAGGGTATGTATTTTAGGCAAGTTGAAATAATGAAAAAACAGTAATTTATCAATGGGGAATCTGGACTGGCGAGTCTGCCTGAGCATTTGCGATTATTTCGCGTCTGCGCAACATATTATGACATCTGCAAAAAAATATCCCCAAAAAACATGTTTTAGACAAATTGAAATTTTTATAATCTTTTAGTTCAGCATTTATATAATCCCAAAATGAAAATGCTAGAACATTTTGTCGGTTATAAAGTAGGACCAGAACCCCCCGAATATATTTAATTAATATACGCAATGAGCACGATACAAGTCAACGAATGAACGGATTGAAACCAAATTTTGGGAGGATGTTTGGTATGCAGATATGAAGAGCCCTATTGTTTTTGGAGAAAATCGGCGCATGCGCTGCAAAGATATATGCTATAACGTTTTTTAGTTAATAATGATATACTTTTCATAACGTAACTTTGTGAAATAAGTGTTGTTTCTTTAAAGCTGAAAAATTCTTATAGCACTGAGCATGATACCCTTTTGTCGGGCTTACATTTATAGATAGAATCAGATCTCTTGAATTTTAAGCAGTTTTGTTGGCGAATTTTTAAAAAGTGTCTTCATTTTTGTAGTCTGTCTTCACTAAAAACAATCACCTTATCACTTTTTCTTTTTTACAAATTACACAATTTAAATGTTTTTGATCCATTGTGATTTTTATTAAATAATTATTATCACTACAGAGCGCGTAACGACTAATGTTAAATATTATATTTGCTATTCGTTGACATGGTTATCTACATATAATATTATGTTCCAAGTCATGTAAAAATTACTAAATTTTTTCTAAAAGTTTTACAAAACAAAAGAACAGTTGAGTCTTTTATTATTTTCAATATATTTCCGAAACTATAAAGCTTAGAATTTTTAGTCACAAAACTTTCTTGAAAACATAATTAGAATAATAAACCGTTATGAAAAGTAATCATTATTATACAAAAAAAAAACAACGTTATAGCATGTATCTCTGTTGCGCATGCGCCGATTTTCCCCAAAAACAATAGAGCTCTTCATATCTGCATACCAAACATCCTCTCAAAATTTGGTTTCAATCCGTTCATCCGTTGACCTGTATCGTGCTCATTGCGTATATTAATTAAATATATTCGAGGGGTTTTGGTCCTACTTTATAACCGACAAAATGTTCTGGCATTTTCATTTCTGGATTATATAAGTGCTGAACTAAAAGGTTATAAAAATTTCAAGTTGCCTAAAACATGTTTCTTGCGGATTTTTTTTTGCAGATGTCATATTATGCTGCTCAGACGTGAAATAACCGCAAACGTTCAGGCAGACTCGCCATTCCAGATTCACCAATTGATAAATTACTGTTTTTTTTCATTATTTCAAAATACATACCCTAAATCGGTCGTCAGCTCTCTGGCTAAAGTCGTTTTAGTGTGTCCTTTCTTCTAACCGATTATTTAAGAAAGTCTGAAGGAATTCATAAATTTTAGGAAGTATTGGTATGAACATTGTTACTGTCATTATAAATGAATTCTAAATTTTGGAGAAACAGTAATAGTTAGAGGAGCCAGCGACAATAATTGTCGATGTGTTCGCAACGTCCGATGAAGCGGCTTTAGATAGCATCAGCTCCCCTCTACAACTTTTTCCTCTGGCGTTTCTCTCCAAACCTTCGGTGACCGCGCTAGAGCGCGTTTTAATTGATATGAGATTGATATTTATAGCCAGTGTTCGCGATGTCAGAAAATCATCTTATACCATTGAGGAGGGTTCAATAATCATGAAAATCATATTTTCTGACAAATTCCCCCATTCAAAAACTTACGCGGGATCGCCGGAAATTCGCAGGGCAAAAATTTACCGATGTTTCAGGCGAGATAACATATAGTATGTGGAATTCCATCTGGTTCATACGTCTTGGACAAGCTGGTGATCTGATAAATTTACAAATGCAGTTCACTAAAAAGTATATTTAGCCAACAGAATATTAAATTAATCTTCAATAATAACAATACACTCAACAAATTTCTAGTTGAAAACAAAGATTCAACACAACTCCTGGGCAAAAGCAATGTCTATAGATTAAATTGTTCTTCCTGAAAAAAATCATATGTCGGTCAAACTGACAGAACCTTTAAAACTAGAATCAAGGAACATATAAGAGATTTTAAAGAAAACATTAACTGCAACTCAAATTTTGCCGCACACCTATTAGAAGAAAATCATGAATATGACATTAACAATTATGTTAATATTTTACATTTATGTGATAAAGGAAAAACTCTAGATGGACTTGAAAATTTTGAGATATTGAAATTTGTAAACTTATTTGGAATTAACAATTGCCTCAATGACCAAACTAATTTTACACAAAACAGATTCTTCGGTAATCTCATAAGGGCTATTGAAAGTATATAGATCTTATGACATTATTCGGTATTTTGTTTTTTGTGTAGGATTATTTTACTATTTAGTAATATACATAATATGTAATGTAAAATTTTATAACTCTGTAATTTAACCAACTTTTACTTGAGTAGTCAACTTCTATTATTATGGTTTAATTCTTTGGTTGAGTAATTTTAGAATTACCTCACAGTTCTATAGTACTTTTAGTTTTAAATAAATTAGTAATTATTCACCTCTAATAAAACAAATAGACGTTTATTATAATATAAAAATTCTTTTCAACATGGAGCTTCTTACAGACGTATACTGTTTTTGTCCCTTACGGAAAAACAATTTGTTTTTCAAATATAATTTAATAATTTTAATTGGCTACTCAATTGATATAGTGTTCTAATATTAATATTATCATATATTGTTCTAATACGAATTTCCTATAAAATAGGTAAGATCAAAAACTTAATATCTACATTCAATGACTAAGCTTGTTTCATTGTAATTCTTAATTTTTATTTTATAATTATTATAGATACTGATGATGGCTTAAATTGCCGAAACGATCGTTTACTTTAAAGTTTCAATAAATTTTGGATTTGGTCTACTTGCGTTATTTAAAGATGGATAATCCAAACTACTCCAGTACCTCTACAAGAATTACTGATAAATTTAGTTCTTGCTGCAAATCACGAAGTTTTGACTGAGCTTAATTAGAGTGATTAAAATGTGTCACAATTCGTCTCGATTTTACAAATACTTGTGCCATGGTATTATGTTTCAAACCAATATTGATTGCCAGTTGAAGAGTATGTATGAAACAAGGTACTCCCTTAAAAACTGAATCGTCGAATGCTTTCGTCACAATATTTCTGCCGTTGTCTCGTATTCCACAAAGTTGGAATTTCTTCTAATATTAATTTCTAATTTCTTTCTAATATTATTGGCGGTATGTGTTTCAGGGAAATGTTTCATTTGCAATACTGCGTGATGATATTAGAAACTATCGTCAAACCAGTGAGCTGTAAAACTCAAAAAACTTTCTTTGTTGTTTATGTTTGTCCACATGTCAGTAGTGACTGCAATTGCAGCTGCACTCACTACTCCTCTTCGTATTTCAGATTTAGTCTCTTCATAAAGTTCAGGAATGATGTTCTCTGTAAAATACTTTGTGTCCAGAATGTTATATTTTGGTTTAAGTCTCTTGATCTTAAGTCCTCAAGTGACCATTGTATAGCAAAACTATCTTCAATATTTTGTTGGCTTTTCTGACATAAACTGACCTCTGATGACACTGAAGTTGACGAAGTAGGCACTATTGTAGGTTGTTCTTGTGCTTGGATTTGCGACTGGGAGGAATCGTCCGTGGTCGAACATTTGATACCAGAACCTATCTGGGTTGGATGTCGATATTTAATATGGTTGTTCATACTTGTAGTATTTCCTGTTTTTCCCTGCCCGCCACGAGAAATTATCATTTGGCATTGGTTACACTTAACTTTACGGGATTGTACAATTGTTCGAAAAACATCCATACACGAGATTTTCTTTTAGACATGATTAAATTTTAATTGAGCTATTTCACTTTAATGAACAATAACAGTATTATATTTACAAAACATTTTTTTTTTACACAAAAACACCGCTCTGACTTTTACAAAAGCAAAAATCAAGAAGCAATGCGAATTAAACAAAACAGGTTCCGACATGCTCGCAGGCGGCGTTTGCGACTTTCACGCGAATTAGCTGTTATCGAAGCGTTACGGGAATTCCCGAACTAATAGGTTTTTTTTTATCGATGTAACTTACACTTACTTAAAATAAAAAAAAATTAAAAAAAAAATAAAAATATATGAGAAATATTATATTATATATAATATATGAATATCAAGTGGAAATAAAATGGAGTAGAAAAAAAATTTCCAATGATGTTGGCGGGAATCGAACCCTAGACCCTGCCATTATTGGCTTTACGTCTATTATTGTCTATAGAAGCACTATATGGGTGATACGAAAATTTGGTAAGACGAAAGTCACGTGGTCACAGAACTATAAAACTTGGAAACTGGCCTCATATACACAGCGTTATATGGGAGACAGGCAAAATCATTGTATAAGAATCTTTTAGAGATTCGTCGGCATTTAGCACAGAAAAGAACCTCTAACGAGATTCTTCGATTATATATGAAGAGCTTACTGTCGCGTCTTGTAATTCTTGAATTACTTGCACACTCCAAAATTTTTACAGATCTCCTCAATTCATTTTTATTATTGCTAATTTTTAAGTGATCTACATATTTTCTTCTATTATCATCTTTCGATTCAAGTTTCGATGATGTTTTGTTACATGGCAGCCAATTTGAATGCCGGTGTGATTTATGCTTTATGTTAATAAGAAGAAACTCGAATGCACAAGAAAAACTCTCAGTTGAATAAATGACAAACGTTCATTATTTTGCTCATTATATTATAACGTCAAATATTAGTTGACAAAGGACTGTATTCTCATATTCACACACGTACCTATTCATTATGAAGGCTCGTTACATTCAGGCGTTCAGTGGTATCACGCTGGTACAAAACATGATTTTCGGGCTGCAAACTAATAAAAAATAATCTTTTTTCAACATCACAGACTGATTAACCGTGGGTTAGATAGTAGACTTGGATATTTTTGGACAATAGCTTCAGAAATCACGATCTCTGTCAGAAATATTTTCTACATTTCCTTAAAACACATCCTGGCCATAGTTTTGCATGAGATAATCTGATTTTATTACGATATCTGTTGACATTCATCACGTTCAACATTAGTCACAGTATTAGTATTAATTGTTAGTTACCGAATGAGAGTGCATATCTACTAGGTATATCGAGGCTCAGAGTCTGACGTCTTCGGATAGACTCGGCATTAGAAGTATGGAAAAAGATCGTTCAGCAATTCGCAGACACTCATATCAATTATTTCCTTGAATGTAAAGGTGTCAGTGAAAGATTGGAATGAAATCGGTCCTTGGACATGTCTTCTCTGCAAGCAAACATTCTTTCTTCTTTCCGCGTTTGAAACTATTTTTCGTAAGCCTAAATATTGTGAATTGCAGATTCATCAACAACTATAGTAGTCAGGCCGTGGTCAATAATTGTAAGAATTTTGTAAAGGTTAATATTTTGAGATTGCTAAGTCAGTTCTATTAAAATGAGTCCTAACTTTTACAACTTTTACAAATTATATTAGGTAATTTAATACTACCAAATTTTAACTTATACAAAACACTAATTTTTTTACACCTTTTTATCGCCCTGACGCTCGATGTTTTGACCGCTAACTGTAGTATATTTTTTTTTATTTAGTATAGAAAATACCAAAAAGAAAAAAAATACAATATACAGCGTGTCCCATTTTAATGTCCCACCCCGGATAACTTTTGTCCGTGACCTTGAATGAAAAATTGTTTGGTACAAAAGTTGTACAACTTGGAGGGGGACATTCGATGGCACTAATACTTTTGACCTTGGGTTTAAGGTTCAAGGTCATTCAAGGTCAACTTTGTTTTTTTTAATGGAACGTCCTATTTTTGACATCGGCAATCGATTGCGCGTAAAAAAATATGAGACTTTTGTCTGAAACTTTTTTCGAGAACGGGCAAATTTTCTCAATTAATTTAGCCTTCAAAATTGAAAATTTTTGAATTTTCAACTCGAGAATGGTGAGATTTTCTTCAAAAACAATAGGGCTTTTCATATTTGCATACCAAACATCCTCTCAAAATTTTGTTTCAATCCGTTCATCCGTTTGACCTGTATAGTGTTCACAGACTAACCGAATAACCGACTAACAGACTAACAGCGCACAGAGTTTTGCCCGTTCTCGAAAAAAGTTTCAGACAAAAGTCTCATATTTTTTCACGCGCAATCGATTGCCGATGTCAAAAATAGGACGTTCCATTAAAAAAAACAAAGTTGACCTTGAATGACCTTGAACCTTATACCCAAGGTCAAAAGTATTAGTGCCATCGAATGTCCCCCTCCAAGTTGTACAACTTTTGTACCAAACAATTTTTCATTCAAGGTCACTGACAAAAGTTATCCAGGGTGGGACATTAAAATGGGACACGCTGTATAAACAAAAAAAGACGAAGAAAAACAAGAGAATATAAAAAACTAGAGCATCAACGCAGAGTGTAGTATATTTATTTACAGCCTAAATACTAGCTTATCTCAAAATATTAATCATTACAAACATCTTAAAATTTTTGACCACAATCTCTCGGCTGTAAAGTGTAAGGTCAAAAGCGCTCATTCGAAACACAACAATTTGTCAATTTGTCAACATTGTTTACAGATGAACGTTTATGTCTTAAGACAAGTACACTTTTAATAAAAACCGCACATTCATCAACAGCTAATTATTGTGAAAGGTTAAAGAAGAACCGGGTCTGCATATCGCACATCGCGATAGCAGCAATGCTATCTGCCGACATCTGCGTGTACTAGACGCGTGTCTAAGCTCAGCTGGCTCCTGCCACAGTCACCCTTATCAACACAGTCTGCTGCAATATTCCGCTATGTACACACACACAACACACGTGCAGACACACAGCACACAACTGTACTGAGACTACCGCCGCGCCGCGCCGCGCTGCTTGATACATCCGTCGCCTCCATCATCCCGTACCCTTTGCCGCCGCCACCATTGCGCGCCGCAGTCACAGCCTGCCACCATCGCATCGGTCGACATCGTTGCAATTACAATTCTTATTTCAGATAAGCGAAGAGCACACATTTGTTGCGGCATTTTCGATATTGCTATCTATTTCAGTTTAGTTAACAGTCAACTTTGTATGTGTGTGTGCACCCGCGTCTTCCTCCTGCTGTGTCTCTCATTTCGAACAACTCACTATCTCGCTTTACGTTCATTTTGTATCTGCATGTACACATCTAGGTATATAATATATCTGTAACGTGCTTCGTTAAACATTGCTATACAAACTGTGTCAGTAACTTAGTTTATAAAATTAAATACAAAGAATACATACATATTACTAATGTGTATTGTGTACTTCCCGGTATATATATATAGAAAATATAGGAAAGTAAATTGTTGTAATGGGTTCGAAAAAAAAACGTGAGCCGTCGAGGGACGCCTGGCAGATGTGAAACATAAATTTAAGCGAAATTTAAACTAAATTTCGCCCTGCAACTGAAATTCGGCTTATAACGAAATTTTTCCCTGTCATGTAACTTACTAAAATAAAACAACGCACAGTAATTGATTATTATTTACTCACGCTAAAGAAAGGCACACGCAGTACACAACTCACACAAAGTGTATAGTATACGCACGCGCACACACCTGGGAGTCGAGAGCGGTGGCGTAGTGGGGACGTGACGGCATCAGAGAACGTCAGGTCGTTTGCCGTCACGTGTTTTACTGCCAAGGTGCGCCAATAGATGTTTCATATCAAAAAATATAAAAATTAACACTTTTTTTGTTTCAAGGTCACTACAGTGATTTTAAATTATTTTTGACAAGATGTACCTACTATGGGTGTATGTACGTGGTCATTTCTGCTCGAAAATAAATAATATTCAATTTTCGTCATATCGGGAAGTTGATCGTGCGGACCTGAGGGGTCGCATTGATACACGACTCGCGTCTTGTTTAGAGTCCAAGCTCTGACTATTTACAGAAGTTCACTGGACAGCACTACTGAAATGTTATTATTGAATTTAACAGGTTATGATGACAAACATCAAATCGGTGGCAGACTGTAAACGCGCTCTGTTATAGGATCCACAATTTCAGTAGGTATAGGTATTCTGTGACTGAAAGTATGCTGATAATTGCAAATTCCAAATAATAGAATTTTACCATTCCAACTCAACAATGAATTTTTAAGTTGATTCTTGTTTTTTAACAGTGTGTAGAAATCAAATAGACGAACAAATATTTTAAGTAACTTTTTTATCAAACCTTTGAAAGTTTTATTAATTTTTTTAAATTTTATTTTATTAATTCAAAATCCCGGTTAACACACGCGAAGAAATGATACCACGAATTGGAAATGCATCCCAAATAATTTGCGGAGGGCCCTTACCGCTACTACAAACATGTATAACAAGCATGACTACGACCGATACGCACGCATCTTTGTGTCCAAAAAAGTGGGGACAACTTCGAACAATTTCTGTGAATACTTGATAATGATATAACATATTTACATAGTGACATAACATAACTCTAGGACCGACCTCATAATTTAATAAAATTTAATAAAACTTTCCTCTCGCATTTTTGAGTTTTGATAAAAATGTTACTTGAAATATTTGTTCGTCAATTTGATTTCTACACGCAGTTAAAAAAAAGAATCAACTTAAATATCATTCTGTAATCTGTATACGTGTGAAACATTTTACCAAAATTTGATTTCGATCCTCTCAGTCATTTGAAATATTGCAAAATTTTGAAAAGTTAATTTTTATCTAAATTAGTACAATTTCCCACTAGTCGAGTTGGAAAGATAGAACATTTATATTTATTATTTTTAATTATAAATGAAGAGACATTCAATAATTTTTACATTTCATATAAGGTTTAGCACAAAAAAATACAGCTTATATTTAGGTCGCAATAATATTATGTTTCGTGTGACTGTTAAACTTGCTGACTCTCGTTTAACATAATGTCACATCTAGTCGCAAATATATTTCATAACATCGTGCAACTTTTATTCAAGAGATTTTTTCCTAGCCTCAATAATTCGCTTAACTTTATTGCGAGTTCTTTTTCTTTGCGGATTCCTTGGCGTATTCCTTTTAATCAAACAGATAAATAAACCCTTTCATATCCTCTAGTTTAGCCTGAAGCGTTCCATACGATACATCGTGGGTACTGCTCCGCGGAAGTCTGTCTGATGCTGTCTTTTTGCATTTATATTCCGTATGGTTCGATTCAGTATACAGGATGATTTACAGCAGGAGATGAAAAATAAAAATTTGAATGCGGGAATGAATTGCAATCATAATACATTAAATTACTTTTTCCCGTCAAATGGGTGGAGCTTTAAAAACATGGCGACGATGGGGTATAATTTCTCATAGTTATACTATGGTTCTATATAAAGGCCCCTTCACACGATGCAGGATTTCCTGCTCGCTAGCTTGCTTGGAGTCTAGCAGGCAGCTTTGCACGCTACGCTGTTGGATGTGACGTCACTGATTGGTCCACTGCTCGCTATCTTGCTATATTTGGGTGATAGGTTCAGTGCTATTTTTTCATGTAGCGATGCCTGCTAGTTTGAGAATTTGCCAATTATTACTATGGAGTCGTATTTTATCACGTGATATCGTCTGACATTCGTTAAATATAGTGTTGTTTAAAAGATTAAAAAAAGTTTCAAGTGAACAGCGATGGGGCCAACGGTTGTAAAATCAAAATGTAAATGGACTCGACAAGAAATAAGTGTATTAATTGACGCGTACAAAAATGAACCTTCTTTATACGCCGTTTCTTCAGTAAATTATCACAATAAACACTTAAGAAATGAAGCTTTAAATATTAATAAATTAATGTATCTGATTCTTTATATTTCAATTTTATTAGAGTATTTCTAAATTTTAGAAAAGGCGAAGAAACATTTTATAGTTAAAAATAAGGCAATAAATACAATAATTTTAAATGATTCTCTTTTAAAAACGATTATTTTTTATTAAAATAAATTCTTTACATTAATGAATTTCATTCAGTAAATTGCACTACAGTAAAGCATATTTTCAATCATTATTTATTAAAGTCATAGTACCATTGCATCCATATTTAAATTTCAAATATAACTGTCAAGTGTCAACCAAGCAAAACAGCGAGCAAGCAAGCGAGCTGCGTGTGAAGCGAAACTAGCAGTGCTCCCTACCAACCACCAAGCAGGATACCATGCATGGCAGCCTGCAAGACTTCAAGCAAGCTAGCGAGCACGAAATCCTGCATCGTGTGAAGGGGCCTTAATAAACAGTGCAATTGTGAATTTTTTTAACTGCAATAAAATATGTAATTGGGCTAATAGCCCAGTGCGTTTAGGAATTGACCCAAAAATTTCAAATACATTTTTTCTTTTGTTGCTCATTCGAAAGGGTCTTCGATGGAGACCTTAACCCTGAATTTGCGCATTCTCAAAATTGCCCCGTTCACCGCCATCTTGGATTTTGTTTTTTTTTCTTCAATTGCTCATATCTCGCGTTCTAATAATCCCACAGCAATCGTTCTGGGGTCGTTGGACTCGTTAGGATTTACTCTTTAATTGAATTTCTATCAAGTAAAACTCTCCAATGTACTGGAAAAAAGTTATTAGCGTCCAAAGTTTAAGTTCTTTCCCAAAAGTTCTTGCGCCCGGTTTTTCCGCGCGCATCTCTTACCAGTGCATCTGACACCCCCACCGACAATGTACTATCTAAAGTAGACTCAATTTCCAATATTTTAAGGAAAAAATCATCCCGATCGGTTGATCCCTCGCTCACTAATCCACGCTCGAAGTTGTGCTATTCATTTCGTGCTATTTTGAAGCCTCTAATACTCGCACTTCGCGCTGCATTCTTCGCTTTTGTAACTAATATAATGCAAATGAATTAAGACCAACGGCATTTTCGTTAAATCTGTGCTAAGAACACGCGGTTTATATTAATTTTTTACTTAACTTTATGTCAGATCAATAGTAGAGTGTGTGAGTCGGACGAACATGTAAATATTTTGAGCCGAAACGAGATTACCCCCCCCCCATTTTCGAGGATGCAAAACACGGTGGTGATATTAAAATTTCAGTTTAGGGTTAAGCACCATCCAAAACGGCCAAAAACCACCCTCAAACGGGGTTAAACGCGCATTACGTTATTCCCTTTCCGAAAAAAATGTTTTTCCCCTATTTTTGAGGATGCTGAGCATGGTGCTGGTGTTGAAAATTGCCGTCGATTCTCACCAACCCCTTCACCTCTCATCCCCGAAACGGGTGATATTTCTTCATATCACCAGCAAAATTGGGTATCTCCCCGATCAGAGGATTCTGAAATTTGGCCGGCGGAGGGGTTGGTAAAAGTCAAATGCAATTTTCAACAACTCCACCATGCTCATCATTCTCGAAAACAGGGAAAAAACATTTTTTTTCGGAAAGGGAATAACGTAATGCGCGTTTAACCCCGTTCGGGGGTGGTTTTTGACCGGGGGGGGGTAATCTCGTTCCGGCTCAAAATATTTACATGTTCGTCCGACTCACACACTCTATTATTGATCTGAGTTAAAATTTAAGTAAAAAAGAAATGTAAACCGTGTGTTCTTAGCACAGATTTAACGAAAATGTCGTTGGTTTTAATTAATTTGCATTATATTAGTTACAAAAGCGATGAATGCAGCGCGAAGTGCGAGTATTAGAGGCTTCAAAATAGCACGAAATGAATATCACAACTTCGAGCGTGGATTAGTGGGCGAGAGATCAACCGATCGGGATGATTTTTTTTAAATACTGGAAATTGAGTCTACTTTAAATAGTAAACTGTTGGTGGGGGTGTCAGATGCACTGGAAAGAGATGCGCGCGGAAAAACGGGGCGCAAGAACTTTTGGCAAAGAACTTAAACTTTGGACGCTAATAACTTTTTTCCAGTACATTGGAGAGTTTTACTTGATAGAAATTCAATTAAAGAGTAAATCCTAACGAGTCCAACGACCCCAGAAAGATTGCTGTGGGATTATTAGAACGCGAGATATGAGCAATTGAAGAGAAAAAACAAAATCCAAGATGGCGGTGAACGGGGCAATTTGGAGAATGCGCAAATTCAGGGTTAAAGTCTCCTTCGAAGACCCTTGCGAATGAGCAACAAAAGAAAAAATGTATCTGAAATTTTTGGGTCACACCTATAAAATATTTCTAAATGCACTGGATTATAATACAAATCACCGAAAAAGAAATTTCCTTAAAGGGGAACGTTATTTAATACCCACCATATCATAAAATTAGGCAAAAATTCAATTGAAACAGAACCTTCAAGTAAGGCGAACTTTAATGCTTTCTGTTTACAAACTTTCGATTTAAAGAGTAATCCACAAGAAATAAAAGTGGTAAATAGAGATATTATATCAATGCAGTGTTGATGAACGTTGCAAACATTTATTGAAACACTTCTTTATTGCAACAGGTAAGTTCCCAACCTAAAAATGTATTTTCAACTTTATTTTTTTTTTTGACGTGATAACGTCTTATAAATTGATGAATCACCAATCTTATAAATTGATGAAACACCGGCTGCATGCACGAAAAATTGTAACGTTCCTAGCGTTCCGCCTGACCCTGTGCGTGCTTTTCTCGAAAACGGCCCTAACGATTTGGATGAAATTTACTCAAAAGGGATTTTGGGGGGCAAAAAATCGTTTTAGCTAGGTCTCATCTCTCGAAAAAATCGTTTTCTTACAAATTTTATCATTATAAAAATCAATTTTTTGACGTATGAAAATACTTAAATAATGTAAGTAGGTTTTGGAATTTTATATAAACAATGAAACAATTGTTTTCAAAATATTATGACAGTTAATCTTTGAGACTTAAAATAAATACGAAAGAAAGAAAGTTAAAAAAAACAATTATTATTATAGGTGGTAAGTACTTTTAATAAATAAATTAACGTTCTGCCTGACCCTGTGCGTGATTATTAAATATGATATACGAGCGGAATACGTTATCACGTAAAACTATCGTCCGTAAACCGACTTTACAGACAACCAATTTTTTCTATCAAAATATATACGTTCGTTTATTAATGTAAATAAATACAGTTTTAAGTTAAAAAGCCTCCGTTATTAAAAACAACCGTCACAGTACATTAATAAATCTAACTTTTTGTCCACAATCCTGCGATTTTTCTTATTAAATTTTTGTAATATAAATATTATTCTAAGTGTATCCCAATAGTGAACGTCTCCAAAAGAATATTGTTTGTTTAATACTGTAACTATAGTACCGAGTGTAAAAGTTTTATTTCTTTCTATATTTTCTTCTTTCTATATTTTGGACTAGGTTTATTGTGAAAAAGTCATTTTGTATTATTTTTAACAACGCACCGTCTACAAGTGAAGTCTGCATTTGCAGATGTCAATCAGCAAGTGGAATTCGGACTTGGCGCTCAAATAAGAATCTTTCTCGCGCTTAACATTCCCGTAAAAGGGTAGCTTGATTCCATTGCTGTGCGAACAACAATACTTAAGTGCGTTGTAAAATCACGAATTAAGACCAATTCAGCAGATAAAGCTTAACACTCCCTCTTGGGTAGTTTTCAATTTTCATCGAACTCCCCCTCACAACGCTGAAGAGCTACGGCGGGCCTCGTTGGGCACTTTGAGAGAAAATAACCAAAACAAATAAAATTAAAGAATTATTTAATTTATGTACCTATGTAGTTTCTGTAATTTGATTTTTTTGTTCCATGAGATTCATCACAGGTTCAACTGTAATTTAAAAAAGATTTCTTTGTGCGGTATTTGATTAGGAGTTTGGAGTGATTGGGTTGATTAGTGTGAATTATTGGATTGACCTTTTTTTATTTTTTATTTACGTTCAGCTTATCCACACCTCGCGCCGCTGAGTAAGCTAGCCGGCTGGCAACCTGTGACGAGTTAATTTTGACTGGATTACACAAAAAAAAAAAAAATTGGCTAATTAACCGTCATAACACATAATATGACTTTGATAAAAACTTTTATGAAAAACATCTACGGATGACACGGTCAGAAAACTATACGAAACTTGGCTGCATTTAACATTCAAATTTTCCTTTTATATCATTTCTTTTTGAACAGTATATATATTATTGACAGGTTAAAATGAGTACAGACAACAATTCAGATAAATGAACTATAAAATATGATAATGCACGGCTTGAGTTACTGCCATAAAAATTGATATTATTAACTTACAAAATATCGTGTGGAATTGTTATGGTGTGCCATATTATGATGGCACATTTCACTATAAAATGACACTTAAAATTTAATATCGAAATACATAAAAATCTTATCTCAAGTTATTCACATTTCACGAGTGAAAATATCAATGCTTCCACCAGTAACTGCTGAGCCATATTATTTATGTACAACAATATAAAAAAATATTATATAAAACCTTTCCCTCATACTTTTAATAACACTACGAGTAACAATAAAATCGAACATACTAAGCTAAACAGTTGTTAACAATATATTAAATAATAATGTATTTATAATCTACAATTCTTCTTGAGTATTTATTTTCAATAAGCATTTAATTTTAGTAGGTTCGGTTCTATTTTTTTACCGCCTCACGCAGGCAACCATTTGCCGTCCTGTATAGAAAACTATTTTAAATCGTCCGAGATTAGGACAGTTACAAATTTTGCAGTGAACCCTCCGACAAAGTAGTGTATTTGTGGTTTTATTCTATACGTACATATAAGTTTATTTTTGGACAAAATATAAAGTATTACCTCTTATTGCATTTTTAAAATAATTTATTTTTTCTAATTCTCAATATTCGATATGAATTTTTATCAACACATCACCAATTCACTATTTGCAAATTGATGTTTTCATAAAATTTGTAATTCTGATACTATCAATTCGATTTTACTTAAATTGCCATTTTTAAATAATTTTGATGTTCTGATAAGTTTTTCGGTAATTTGAGGTTCAAAAACACTTTTTATTTCATGACCCGATTAGTCCCATTTTAAAGAATATTTGTGTAGTGATGTATTCCATGTGTACCGATTTTTGTTTTAATCTATTAGTCCAATCAATGAATAACTCAAAAGGGGGTGTAGAGTGCGTGCGCACGCCCCTAAGCGAATTCTTCAGAAACTTGTTCAGGGTGATTAGGGAGTAAACATACAAAAAGTCCTGACGTTTAGGAGGTGAGCTGGAGGGAGGGGAGCACCAAAAAGGTACGACTTTTGGGGTTTTAGATTAGGATTCAAAAACGGTACGTCGTATGAGAAAAAATTCTTATGTCAAATTAAAGCTCATAAAATTTTACACAGCTTTTGTTCTATACACTTTTTTCAAATACACAACCGTTCTTGAGCTACACGCCCCAGAAAAGTGAAAGTTTTCGAAAAAAAACTTTTACCGCATATTTTTCATCAAACATTCCTTCATGTCGTCTAAACTATTCATCTAAAAAAGAAATTTATTAAGATGGAGTTGTAGAGAATTTAATTACCTTCAAGAATATATATACTTTAATATATTCAGTGGATTACGTCGCAGCTGGGACCTACTTATTCCAAAATCTGCATTTGGGAAGAAAGACAAATAAACAATGGGTGAACATTTATTGCTCATTGATGGGCCCATTTAACCAATATAGAGGAAATATCCACCCAAAGATTCCGGCAACGTTAAAATGTTAGAAAAGAAATGACAACAAACACTACAAAGTATAAAACAAAGTCGCTGTCTGCCTCTGCCTGTTTCTCCGCTCACTTCTTCCAAACCAGGTTCCGGATTTTGAAACGGTTTTCACTAATAGAATGAGCGATAACCGAGGAAGGCTTGTGTATACAATTTGTAAATATTTTTTACAAAATTGTTGAACTACGACGATGTTTTGTCAAAGACTACACAATAAAAACAAGGTCGCCGTCTTCTTTTACGCTTACTTTTTCTAAAGCGCGTTCCTGATTTTGAAACGGTTTTCATCAATGGAAAGAGCGATAAACGAGGAACGTTTGTGTATATAATTTGTAAATATTTTTTACAATATTGCTGAACTGCGACGGTGTTTTGTCAAAGACTACATATTAAAAAATAGAGTCGCTGTATGCATCTGTCTTTTTCTCCGTTTACCTCTTCTGTACCACGTTCCGGATTTTGAAACGGTTTTCACTAGTAGATAGAGCGATAATTGAGGAATGTTTGTGTAAATAATTTGTAAATATTTACACAAACATTCCTCAATTATCGCTCTATCTACTAGTGAAAACCGTTTCAAAATCCGGAACGTGGTACAGAAGAGGTAAACGGAGAAAAAGACAGATGCATACAGCGACTCTATTTTTTAATATGTAGTCTTTGACAAAACACCGTCGCAGTTCAGCAATTTTGCAAAAAATATTTACAAATTATTTACACAAACATTCCTCAATTATCGCTCTATCTACTAGTGAAAACCGTTTCAAAATCCGGAACGTGGTACAGAAGAGGTAAACGGAGAAAAAGACAGATGCATACAGCGACTCTATTTTTTAATATGTAGTCTTTGACAAAACACCGTCGTAGTTCAGCAATAATGTAAAAAAATATTTACAAATTATATACACAAACGTTCCTCGTTTATCGCTCTTTCCATTGACGAAAACCGTTTCAAAATCCGGAACGCGCTTTAGAAGAAGTAAGCGTAAAAAAAGACGGCGCCTTGTTTTTATTGTGTAGTCTTTGACAAAACATCGTCGTTGTTCAACAATTTTGAAAAAAAAATTACAAATTGTATACACAAGCCTTCCTCGGTTATCGCTCTTTCTATTAGTGAAAACCGTTTCAAAATCCGGGACCTGGTTTAGAAGAAGTGAGCGGAGAAACAGGCAGAGGCAGACAGCGACTTTGTTTTACACTTTGTAGTGTTTGTTTTCATTTCTTTTCTAACATTTTAACGTTGCCGGAATCTTTGGGTAGATATTCCCTCTATATTCGTTAAATGGGCCCATCAATGAGCAATAAATGTTCACCCATTGTTTATTTGTCTTTCTTCCCAAATGCAGATTTTGGAATAAGTAGGTCCCAGCTGAGGCGCAATCCACTGAATATATTAAAGTATATATATTCTTGAAGGTAATTAAATTCTCTACAACTCCATCTTAATAAATTTCTTTTTTAGATGAATAGTTTAGACGACATGAAGGAATGTTTGATGAAAAATATGCGGTAAAAGTTTTTTTTCGAAAACTTTCACTTTTCTGGGGCGTGTAGCTCAAGAACGGTTGTGTATTTGAAAAAAGTGTGTAGAACAAAATCTGTATAAAATTTTATGAGCTTTAATTTGACATAAGAATTTTTTCCCATGCGACGTACCGTGTTTGAGTCCTAAGTTGAAACCCCAAAAGTGGTACCTTCTTGGTGCTCCCCTCCCTCCGGCTCACCTCCTAAACATCAGGACTTTTGGTATGTTTACTCAGTTCAGGGTCCTGAATAAGTTTCTGAAGAAATTGCTTAGGGGCCTGCTTACGCACTATACAACTACTTTATTCACTGGACTATATATAAACATTTTCGAAAAATGTAGCGAATTGTTCAGGATGATTTGATTATTTTGGTCAAAGTCCTAGATCTCGCCATCCAACCGACGCACAGTAGGACTAAATCCAAGAAAGCTGGCCAAAAGTTGTAAAGTGTTGTCAACGATCTTAAATTTTCATCAGAATTACAATTTCAAAATGGCGGACCCAATATAGTGAACATAACCTCACCAAGAAGTAAAAAACTTCAGTAAATAATACTCAAATATCCTACTCGGGTTTTTTTTGGGTAACTGATTACGAATCTGTCATCAAAATTAAGATTTTCAAAATCGTAGATCTAATATGGTGGACATAATTCCATCAAGAAATCAAAAACTTCAGTTTATCTTACTTTGGTGAGTTTAGAGAACGTAAATATATTAGAATTACAATATTATTTTCCCACTATGAATTTACTAAATAAATGAAATATGGAGGATGTAAAAAAAATAAAATATAATTTGTAGTGTTTATAACTGAGGGTTGTTGCTATCGTCCATGTTATTAAAGATTAATTGTTATAGATTATCGGGTACTTGGACAGGTTAAATAAATAGATATTACTTTTTCAAATGTTGCAAAGTTTCGTTTATAGCTTTCAACTTCTTCAGGCAATCTACAAAATTATTATGTATAATATATAACATATAAAACAAATAAATAGCATTCCTGTCACTATTTACATTTGATGTTAAAATCCTTAGTTAAACTATGATAAAGTACGTTACCTACTGTAAGTATTTGACATATTTTTTTTCTTTTTTATATCAATATTTCTCCCATTTCAAATAAAAATAAAAAACAAAAATTATACTTCAACAAAACACTCCAAAATCAATAAAATAAAGAAAAATCTTTAATTTAATAGTAAATCTAGGACATAATTGATTTTTTGTTTGAAAATTAATAAAATGGCGGCTTTTAAAAGTCGTAGTTTTCAACAAAAACAAAAATCCTTCACTCAAATCCTTGTTAACTTGCCTATAAAAAAAATCAATTTTTTTTCAAAAAATCGCGAAGTTACCTACCTATTGTTTTCACCCTGACTTTTGAAAATCGAGTTTTCGCCAAATCTCGACGTTTTGAAGTCGTAGGAAGCTATTCTGACTATTTTGGCAATGATGTCCGTAGGGCTGTATGTATGTGTGTGTGTATGCATGTATGTCTTTTGAACAAAGTAACCGATTAAAACGCGGCATATGACGTGACCTTTCTAAACTTAGGTTTCCTGAAAATTTGGAATGATTCAGCCCAATAAATTTTGAGAAATCTCAAAAATGGAAGTTTAAAACTTTTTTATAAATTTGTTTTTTTGGAATGTTTTCTAAACTATTAAACCGATTAATTCCAAAATCTAATAAGCTCTTCTCTTTATAGTCGATTTCCGCAAACCGTATCGAAATCGGTTCATTTGTTCACTAGATATCGTGAACGAAAAAATCGTAAAAAAGTGTTTTTTTTTTTAGATTACTCTAAAAATTCTTATCAGATCGATTTTTTGTAATGAATTACTTTCTTAGATTAAAAGAACTGCGTAGATCGCCGCAAACCGCATCAAAATCGGTTCATTTGTTTACGAGATATCGTGAACGAGAAATTAGTAAAAGCGTGTTTTTTTTTTAAATTAGTCGTAAAATTCTTCTCAGATCGATTTTTTTGTAATAACTTACTTTCTTAGGTTAAAAAACCTGCGTCGATCGCCGCAAACTGCATCAAAATCAGCTCATTTGTCGTAAGAAAATGTTATTTTTTTTTGAGCTCGAAGAGCTAATAAATTGGCAGACCCTTGTCCGTAACTAATTCCCGATAAAACCCAAAACGAGCAAAAACAGATCTGAATAAATTGATCTAAAACATTAGAGGCGTTAGTTTTTTTCATTTTACATACTTCGATCCATTTCGAATATGAATCAACTATTGTCAAATACTTAAAATCGTGAAATGGGCCCAAAAAGTCAGCATGGACCCTGAAACATCGGGAAACTTTCAGGGATTCGGTTCTGTTTTTGCTGGGGAGGGTCTTAATGGTTGACAAATTTTACAATTTTGTATTAACACTTTAATATCATTGTTAATTGTTGGCCACCAAAAATATAAGCGTGCTATCATCTTACTTTTAACCATACCCAAATGTGTAGCATGTAGTTCGTTCAATATTTTTAAACGTAAACATTCGGGTACGTCTAACCGCTGTCCCCAAAATATCCAATTTTAATATACATTAAGTTCTGTTCGTTTATCAAAATATGGTTTATATAATTTAACTAAAAACTTGGCTGATCAACCATTAATAATTAATAAGAAAAATCGCAGGTTTGTGGACAAAAGTTATATTTATAAATTTACTTCGTTTCGTCTAGTGATGTGCCGGATCGTTAAAAATGTATATCCGCGGATACGGATCTGAATACGGATATTTGGTTCCAAGATCCGCGGATACGGATACGGATCTTTTTTCTCCCTCGGATATCCGCGGATACGGATACGGATATCCGGCACATCACTAGTTTCGTCTATAAATTTAGACAATGTGAAAATTATTTTAAACAATAATAATGAAAATAAACATTAATTACTAACCATAGCAATTAACAAAAGTTAAGGTACATAAGACAAAAACATGGCAACAAGTTTATGTATTTAAACAATAAAAAATAATACATAAAAATTAAAAATTCGAAAGTTAGTTCTATTTCATTACATAGTTGTACTGATTACTTAAATTTTGAGTGTCTGTTCTATAATTAATAGAAATTTATCTCCAGTGTCGAAATGATGAGATGACAACGCGGTCTTATTATCACTTAATAAATTTATGTTTCTACAGTCCATTCTGTGTTGGTAAATTCTATGTTTTAGAAACTGTTTTGTTTGCCCCACATAACACTTACTACATTCACAAGGTATTTTATAAATTATATTAGATTGATCTTTAAGACTTGTGAATAATCTGTCTAATTTATTTAAGTTATAAAACACCAACTTGATATTTGTGTTAGAAAATAATCTGTTGATTTTGTATGACAAGTTCTTGACGAATGGAAATCTAACATACATCTTAGTTCTTTCAGCCACAGTATCCAACGTGTTATTCAGGTGATTTGGTCCTCTATAAACTTATTGATGCATTGATGTATAAAGTTGACAGGATAATTATTAGCTTTTAAGATATTTTCAACTTTCTTAAAATTGTCATTATGGTAGTCTTGGTGACTTAACCTTGTTATCCTGTGTAACAAGCTTTTTATAACATTAATTTTCTGCTGTACTGAATAGTTTGAGCGATAATTCAGAAGCCTGCCAGCATGGTGCCGGTTACGGACAACTCAGTCCAGAATTTGAGACTACAACTTAAAACTCACATTTTCATGAAGATTGAAAACCATCGCTTTTTTTGATAAAGTGAATTGTAATTCCGGGGTGAACGATAAAGGGGTATGCGAATTATCTCGCAGTGAAACGGGAAGGAGCAAATGTGGAGTTTTTAAAAAAACAATTCCGGGGTGAACGATAAACGGGTAGGTATGCGAATTGTAATTTAAATGAAAATAATTTGAAATTTGATTGAATGTAATATTGTGTAATGAGTTGAAATTATTATTGAGGTGTTTGTGCTCTGAATTGTTTCATCTGGACATGTTTTGCCCGGAGTCGTTTTGATACTGAGTTGTTTTGGTCCTGAGTCGTTTCGTCCAGAGTTATTTTGTTCAGAGTTGTAAAAATCAAAGTTGTTTCGTCCGAGTTATTATGACCTAGCACCTGCCAGAATGAGATGGTTTCATATACCAATTCGTTCTTAATTCTCCTGAAGCTGAACGTGTTACTAATGTATCTAAAAATGGGATTGATTTATCAACTTCCTTCTCCATAGTGAATTGAATCTTCTCATTAAACTGATTAAACCTTTGTAATAAGTCATGAATTTTATTATCGGAAACTGCATTGAAAGTGTTGTCCACATAAACTTTTAGTATCGGGATTTTATATGGTAAAGTTTCCAATACTTGAAACTTCTTAATCCATCACGATGTTGGCTAAGACAGGACTTACTGGGTTTCCCATTGCGCTGCCATCAAGTTGGAGGTAGAAATGATTATCGTAGCTAAAGTAACTTGTGTCAAAACAAAAACAAATAAGTTCAATGAGCAAGTCAAGAGTTATGTTAATTTTCTATGACCACGTGTGCCAATTTTCTTTAACAATTTTTAAGACCAATTCTTTAGGTATATTTGTGAAAAGGGATGTTACATCTCACTCCCAAAGAGATCGGCTTAACTGGAAATTACAAACTCACACACTTAAATATACAATCGATTAATAATAAAATTGATCAATTAAATGTTTTCGTCTCTGAAGAACATCCGGATTTTCTGTGCTTGACAGAAACATGGCTCCGTCAAGAAGCGTCACCGTACATACACATAAATGGCTATCAAATGATAACGTGTTATTGTAGAACTGTGAAACGACACGGGGGAGTTGCAATTTTTGCGAAAAAAGAAATTCAATGTAAAGAATTAAAATATGTAAAAGCAGATAATATTGAGCTAGATATTGAAATAATAGGACTGTCGTGTAAACTGTATAACGTGCGGTTATGTGTTCTTTGTGTATATCGCAGTAATTACGGCGATGTGAAGGTATTCATCGAACGAATCAATGTAATTCTTGAAAAAGTATCTCAGAGTCATGAAATAATTATGTTATGTGGTGACATAAATATAAATTTTTTAACAAACTCCGTCGACAAAGACGTTCTCTTTGATTTATTCTCAAGTCATCAAATGACATCATTAATTAAAGTGCCTACGCGATTAAGCAACGGTCTGGATTATATTGTCACAAATTTACCTGAGACATGGTGTAAAACATCTGTTTTTGATCCCGGGCTATCAGACCACAGTGTACAATCGTGTGAATTTGTAATCAATGTAAACAATTATAACCTAACTGACGATGATTATTGTGCAGTAAAAAGACGTTATTCGCAAAATAATGTAATGAATTTTAATCAAATGATATCGAACATAAATTGGACTGAGGTATATGCACAGAATAATGTTAATGAGGCTCTAGATATATTCTGGCAAGCATTTTCGTGGTGTTTAGATTGCACGTGCCCTAAAACTAAAATGAAAACAAAACAAAATAACTTAAGAAATCAATGGATCACTGATGAGATACGACGTGAATCAATAGAATTGAAAGATCTATTTATGCTAATTAAGTATACTAAAGAACCTGAGTTTATAGAATTATATAGCAAACGTAAGCGTAAACATAAACAGAACATTATTTTAGCTAAAAAAGTGTATTACCAAAATAATATAAACAAATCTTTAAATAAAACAAAAGAATTTTGGAAAATCATAAATAAACAATTAAACAGAAATAAATACCAAACTGACCAAAAGAAAATTGTTATTAATCACAATAATATCAAAGTAAGCAATGCATCGGACATTTCAAACGTATTTGGCGATTTTTTCACTAAAATTGCAAATGTAACTTTAAATAAACAGTTCGGTAACCAGACGTCTGTGGAATGCAGTACAAGTGATAACACACTGCAATCGATGTGCTTTGAAGATATCTCAGAAAATGAAGTGTTTGACGCGATACAAAGATTAGCTAATAAAATGTCTAGTGGAATTGATGAAATTCCAAGTACACTTATAAAAGAAAGTTCATTGTATATTGTTGAGCCTTTAACGTATATATTTAATCAATCCTTTAAACATGGCATTTTTCCAGACGTATGGAAAACTTCTTTGGTAAAACCAATTCACAAAAAGAGTGATACTGAAATTATTGAAAACTATCGTCCGGTGTCATTATTATCAAATTTTTCAAAAATTTTTGAAAAAATTGTTTATAAAAGAATTTTTAAATACTTAGAGCATTTCAATCTATTATCTATAAAACAGCATGGTTTTAGACCGAACAAATCATGTGAAAGTGCATCTTTTGATTTCATTGAGTATATAAATTACAATTTGGATTCTAATAAATATGTGGTAGGCATATTCTTCGATTTTAAATGTGCTTTTGATTGTATGGATCATAAGTTTCTTTTAACTAAATTAAGTAGTCTAGGTTTACGAGGTAAAATAAATGACTGGATAAGGTCTTTTTTAGATAATCGCAAAATGATCGTTAACGTTAGTGGCACCTACTCAAATGTCTTTGATAGTTCTATTGGTGTACCTCAAGGTTCTGTGATGGGCCCATTACTTTTTTTAATTTTTATTAATGATTTACCCCAATTTATCAATGTTGGCCAAATAGCATTGTTTGCCGATGACGTTTCTATAGCGATATCAGCCGATAATGTGGAGCAATTAGAAAGTCAAGTTAATACTGCTCTTAAGGAGTTCTCTTGCTGGTGCTTTAAAAATAAATTAGTATTCAATGTGCAAAAAACGAACTGTTTATTTTTCCACAAAAGAAAAGTACAACCAAATTTAAAATTTAAAATAAATAACTATGAAGTTTTAGTTACATCTGAATGCAAATTTCTGGGATTATATGTTGACGAGAAACTGTCTTGGAGACTTCACGTAGACCATGTTTGTAACAAACTCAGATCGGCATATTTCGCTATAAAAAGTGTTAAGTCATATTTAAATACTGATCAATTGGTCAATATGTATTATGCACTAGTGTATCCTTATTTACAGTATAACATAATAATTTGGGGTCAATCAGTTGACATAAATAGAGCATTTATACTACAAAAACGAATTGTACGTTTAATCTTTAATATACCGTTCAGAGGTACTTGTAGAGAAAAATTTAAAAGCTACAAAATATTAACACTCATATCTATATATATATATATAAGATATTGGTAAATGTTAAAAGGAATATATCCCGCTATAAGACAGTTTCTGATATTAATCCCTATAATTCCAGGCAGTCATCACAAATATATATAGCTAAGCACCATACAACATCTTATGAAAAATCTCCAATCTATGCGGGATCTATTCTTTTTAATAATTTACCAAGCCATATAAGCCAAATTTCTAACATTAGACAATTTGAAACTGAGCTCAAAAAGTACCTCACTACAAATTGTTTTTATAGTATAAATGAATATTTAAATTCTTAGATTTTAATTTGATTTTTGACTATTCACATCTATACTTAGTATAGCTAGGTGAAATATTAATATTATTATTATTAGTATTATTATTATTATTATTATTATTATTATAAAGACACCAGATTATATTTCGGATTCAACTTAATTCCTCTTAAAGATTCAACAAAACAATACGAGTTCTTTACGTTATGTTTAAAGTCTGTAATTAACGGACTTAATAATTGATGTAAATTTTGTTAAATATAGACCTATATTAGTTAATAATTTTTTTATTGATCTTACTCCTGTCTGTTTACTTCAGAATTATTAGGACAGATAATTCCTGAATCATTTATACATTGTGCACTGTCCTTGGCGCCCTTAAAACATTTTTAATAGGTCAACAACAAAATTTATTCGGTACCTCAATTGCACTAATTATTGTTACTCTGAATCACAGATTTGTTTTTGTTGTTTTCTTTAATTAGACCCTGCAGTCCTTACGACCCTCTCTACGACTGATTTCAGCTGCCGCGTATGACGTTTTCTGAAGGAATCGTCATAATACATATTATGTGCTAAATTTCAAAGCTTTAGCAAGCAACGGTTGTCTACCAACGGTTATCAAGCAACGGTTGCCTGGCAACGGTTGCATAGCAACGATCGCCAAGAAACGGTCGCCAGACAACGGTTGCTTAGAAACAGTTTCTTAGCGACGGTCGCCAAGCAACGGTTGCCAGCCAACGCTTGCCTAGCAACAGTTGCCAGCAATGGTTGCCTAACAACTGTTGCATAATATTTTTACATGTAAATAGGAAAGTATTTAACATAAACAAGCGTCACTTTAAAGAAAATTGTACGTAAAACGTGAAAAATTAACATTACTTTCGTATTTATCGACCTTGAAAACCCCATAATATTCATTTTTTAATAAATATTGACATGTGTCACCGTTTTTTTTAAGTTAATATAACCATGATTCTTGTCTTTGCTATATTAATAGAGATATGACAACCACAATATGAAAAATACTATTAAAAAAATGGCTGCATCTATTCGTACAATTACCGTATGAATAATATATAATTGTTCGTACGGCTACTGTAATAATTTTATTTGGTAACATTTTACTGAATTAACGCTTCCGATTTGGACGAATTATGAAACGAACGAAACTGTCCATTGCTATAGGAAAATTGAAGAAGTGGTTTTTATTTGAAACACATTTTGTGGTAAAATTTTACTGAAGGGACTGTTTCGATTATGGCAAATTTTGAATCGCACACACAAACGTCAAAATAATGAACATTTAGGCACCATATTATTGCACTAAACAGTATTACACACTTATAATGTTTTATTACACTGTGCCGTAAAGAATAATCATTTTTGCGACGTTGTCGTATCTCTTATAATGAAATAAACAAAAAACAACATTAAAGCTGGGTGGTATTTCGATATTTATTATGGATATTTTTCACCACCCCGTTATTGTTTTTTAAAAACTCCCTCCTAACGCCCTCTCCACTTCACTGCGCAAAAAATACTCGGTAACGTTATACAGAATGGACACCTTAGATTTATACGAAATTGTTTTTTTAGGAACTTCTCTTTTCTTCCTTCCCGTTTCACTGCGAAACAATTCGCATACCCCGTTATCCCCCTTTCCCGCTTACCGTTTCACTGCGATACAAATCGCATACCCAGTTATCGTTTACCGCGGAATTGTTTTTTTAGGAACTCCCCTCTCCCCCTTTCCGTTTCACTGCGAAACAAATCGCATACCCAGTTATCGTTCAGCGCAAAATTTTTTTTTAGTAACGCCCCCCTTCGTCTTTCCCGTTTTACTACGAAACAATTCGCATACCCCGTTATCGTCCACTCTAGAATTGTTTTTTTGGGAACTCCCCCTTTACCCCTTCCTGTTTTACTGCAAAACAATTCGCATAGGTACCCAGTTATCGTCCACCTCGGAATTGTTTTTTAGGAACCTCCCTTTCCCCTTTCCGGTTCACTGCGAAACAATTCGCATACCCTGTGATCGTTCACTTCGGAATTGTTTATTTTGGATTTCCCCCTTTCATCCTTACCGTTTCACTGCGAAACAATTCATATACTCAATTATTGTTCACCGCGGAATTATTTTTTCTCCCCTTTTCTCCCTTCCTGTTTTACTGCGAAACAATTCGAATACCCCGTTATCATTTTCGCATGTGCCAATTTATCAAATACTCCTTAACATCAACACGACCCCGTAATTGCTTTTTAAAAAACCCCCCTTACACTCCTCAAATATTTTAGAAAACGCGGAAAATTTTGTTTTTTGTACACATAGATTTTCTGATATCGTAACTTCATGAGTTATTAAGGCCCATGTTTCTTCCACATTTCAATTCGAAGGTAATTTTATAAGTTTGACAGCACCGCTCCACTGATATTGTGTGTGTGTGTGTGTCGTTAGTATTGGGAAAAAATGACTTGTCTGTACAGTATTCGGTGCTATTAATTTCTGGCGTTTGTACAATTTTATTTTCTTGAAAAAATATGTATGAAAAGGGGAATCACTTCTTTAACTGTCCAATAGTAATAGACAGTTGCGTGCGTTTCAAAATTCGCCATAATTGGAACCGTCCATTCAATTTTACCACAAAATGTGTGTTTCAAATGAAAATCACTTTTTCAATTTTCCTATAGCAATGGACAGTTTCGTTCGTTTCATAATTCGTCCAAATCGGAAGCGTTAATTCAGTAAAATGTTACCAAATAAAATTATTACAGTAGCCGTACGAATAATTATATATTATTCATACGGTAATTGTACGAATAGATTGCAGCCACTTTTTTAATAGTATTTTTTATATTGTGGTTGTCATATCTCTATTAATATAGCAAAGACAAGAATCATGGTTATATTAACTTAAAAAAAACGGTGACTAGTGTGCAATATTTATTAAAAAATGAATATTATGGGGTTTTCAAGGTCGATAAATACGAAAGTAATATTAATTTTTTACGTTTTACGTACAATTTTCTTTAAAGTGACGCTTGTTCATGTTAAATACGTTCCTGTTTACATGTAAAAATATTATGCAACAGTTGTTAGGCAACCATTGCTGGCAACTGTTGCTAGGCAACTGTGACTAGGCAACTGTTGCTAAGAAACTGTTTCTAAGCAACCGTTGTCTGGCGACCGTTGCTTTGCGATCGTTGCTATGCAACCGTTGCTAGGCAACCGTTGCTTGATAACTGTCGGTAGGCAACCGTTGCTTGGAATCCGTTGCTAGGCAACCGTTGATTGTAACCGTTCCTAGGCAACCGTTGATTTGTAACCATTCCTAGGCAACCGTTGTTTAAATACCGTTGCTAGGCAACTGTTGAAGTGGCCCCGTTGCTAGGCAACTGTTGAAGTGGCCCCGTTGTCCAATTGGCTGGAATTTTTTTGACCGGATTAATTAAGCTGAAGCTTTGAAATTTAGCACATAATATGTATTATGACGATTCCTTCAGAAAACGTCATACGCGGCAGCTGAAATCAGTCGTAGAGAGGGTCGTAAGGACTGCAGGGTCTAATTAAAGAAAACAACAAAAAAAATCTGTGATTCAGAGTAACAATAATTAGTGCAATTGAGGTACCGAATAAATTTTGTTGTTGATCTATTAAAAATGTTTTAAGGGCGCCAAGGACAGTGCACAGTGTATAAATGATTCAGGAATTATCTGTCCTAATAATTCTGAAGTAAACAGACAGGAGTAAGATCAATAAAAAAATTATTAACTAATATAGGTCTATTCAATATTTTGTTATACCCTGTTAGAGTCACGGTGGACGCTACGGCGTAGATCAGCTCCCAACTGTTCTAAACCTGAAGAAAGAAACCAACGAAACGAGAAACGGAACAGGCGATCACATATTAGGATACTCAGGCGCGACTGGGTGTTAATGGTGCTGGGCCCTTTTTTTTATTATGAATATTTATTTATTAGTGAGCCGGTCTGAGATTCTATATGTAATTTCCAGTATAAAAATAAAATATTTAAATTGGTTTAGTGAATCATTTTCCTTGATGTAAATAAGTTAAATCTATGATACAACGAATAAGCATAACAGATAGAAAATAATATAAGAAGGGTGACACAAACTTAACTAATCTTAGTTTTTAGAATCTTAGTTATTCTAACGCTTAAATATAATAAATTGAATATTCTAAATTCAGAACAGACATTAAAACAGTACTATTCTAAATACAGACCAGAATATACAGCAATGATAAACAAATTATTAACAGATTCAAAAGAAAGCCAAGCTTATTCTACAGACCAGGAAAATCCGACCTTCTTCCTCGATGAAAAAATAATAACTACCACGTTCCTAAGGTAACAGTTTTTCAGTTTTCATTTCATTTTTATTTCAACAATGTTTTTCTTGTTGTCGCTTAAAACTAACACGGCACACTAAGTGTTGTGAGTCCGTAATTTCAAAAAATATGAATCAGCTATTATATTGCCGTCTCTTAATAAATAATAATTAAATTAAATTATAATTAAGGTTATTTAATACAAAATTTGTGGCAAAATGTCACAACCCCAATCTATTCGGACTCACAATGTGTCCAACTAGGCCCGCCGTAGCTCGTCGGCGTTGTGGGGGGGTTCGATGAAAATTGAAAACTAAACTGCATTGATCTTAATTCGATAATTTACCACGCACTTACGTATATTGTTGTTCACTCAGCAGTAGAATCAAGCTACCCTTTTACGGGGATGTTAAGCTCGAGAAAGATCCTTGATTGAGCGCCAAGTCCGAATTCTACTTGCTGATCGACGTCTGCAAATGCGGACTTCACTTGTAGACGTTGTCTTGTAGTTGTTAAAAAAAATAATAATACGAAATGACGTTTCCACAATAATTTTAATACACAGTCCAAAATATCGAAAGAAATATAAATTTTACACTCATTACTATAGTTACAGTAAACAAACAATATTCTTTTTGGCGACGTATTACAAAACGTTAATGTTGCTTAATTTAATAAAGTGATTACGTGACACTTTTATTATATTACAGGGAACCAGTATCTTGCCTGATCGCTGACTATTGTTTACCACACAACCAAATCGATGCACCTTTTTTTGACGTGATAACGTCTTATAAGTTGATGAATCACCAATCTTATAAATTGATAAAACACCGGCTGCATGCACGAAAAAGTGTAACGTTCCCAAATCCTAACGTTCGTAACGCGTAACGCGTAACGTTCCGCCTGACCCTGTGCGTGCTTTTTGCTAATTTCTCGCTCAATTTAAATCAGATCGGTTTGAAACCAGTCTTAAACGAAAGAGGAGAACATTTTACATAGATTTCGTATAACAGAATTTGCCTAAACAGTTTTTTTATACAAATTTATATAGAAAAATAGCTGTATAAATGCAATGTTGTCTAATGCATGGCGCGACGCGGTCGGTCGTCTTTGTTTGCCGTACATGGAAATTAGAAGATAACGTATGTCTTGTCTTAACATGAAAACGGCTGCATTTCTAATGTTTAATTCAATTTTTTGACATTAGTATTTTGTGAAATGCAACGCCTTCTAAGTTAAGTATTGGAATAACTAATTATTATTAGAACATAATACTTTGACAGTTGCAAACGTCACTTTTGACATTTCTTATCATTCCGACACCAAGGATAAGCGGATTGAAACCAAATTTTGGGAGGTTTAGGTTATGTATTACGGAATACGTTATCACGTAAAACTATCGTCTGTAAACCGACTTTACAGACAACCAATTTTTTTAACTTTATTCACTGTTCTCTGTTCCAAATTCTTTTTCACCACAAACTACCAAACCGATCATTCCAAAAACCAACCACTGACTTCCTTTTTTTTCCTAACAAACTCCACCTAATGCTATTACCTTGACTACCACAATTTTGAATTCAATTATTATCAAATATTTAGCCGTATTCAGCTATTTAGTTCTAATCACTGTGCTTAGGTAACCACAGTAACAAAAAAAATACATACAAAAATGATTACACAAAGTGTTTATTTTGATAAACACTTGGTAATCACGGTGGTTAACATTAGCAGAATAGCCCTGATTATCATATGTGCCGTGTGTTTATAAATATTGTCAAGAATTTCGTAACAACATATAACCTAATGTCCTAATAATTAATTAACTTTCCCGTAAATTCGAAACTGAAGTAAAACCATTTGTCAGTGAAGGCTGTGTAAGTTAAACAATACAACGCTGGTATGACATTAGATTGAATTAATTAACTAGTATTCAAAATTAAATAAATTATATGAGCAACAAACAACATCCAAAATAAAATTCAAATACGCAACAAATAAATTTTGTCAATCTTCAATTTCATCACAATTTTATCGTACTGAATGCGCAAATATTACAATATTCACAATAGAATATAGTCACTTCACAGTTTCAAACAATAGGCCGGTCATTCTATATTTTTCAGCTGTTTACCGTTATACAGTAAACCAAAAACCAAAAATCGGAAATTTTCCGTAGAATTCAATGCTGTATTTTTAAAACAACTGACAGTGATGGGTCTACACCGAAAATTGGGGCAAAAGTTGGTCAAAAACTGTTTTTTGCGTTTTTTAAAAAAAAATATTCTTTGGATTGAGAAAAGTTTAATACAAAAGTTATAGAATTAATTATTACAGATCACGCATTGTTTAAAGTTTTTTTAGATAAATACACGAATTAAAAAAAAATATTTTGTTATTTCCTTTGCAATTCTGAATAACCCAAGCACTATTATCAATTAATTTGCCGCTGAAATACTCACGATAAAAAACACAAGCATTATGATTAAGAGAAAGTCAGTGGGAGTTTGTTCTCATCCACTCCACCTATAGTGCTAATGTTCTCATGCCACTGTGCTGATCAGCTCATGTTACTAACTTTGCAGTGCTCAGTGATGACCGATTTGGATCTGGTAATTTTTTATTTAATCTGTAAGTATTAATCTGTAACTCATGTAAATTTCAGCCCTTAATATTGTAAAATGACGCCACAGGAATTAAAAAAAAAAAAAATTATTTGGGCTCCAGAAAGTCGGAGGGTTGATTTTTTTTTAAAATTCACAGAAAAATACCAGCTATTAAATGGCAAAAATGACGATTGTAGAAAATTTCAATTTTTGAAGATATTTAATTTTTATTTTTTTATAGAAACAATAATACCAATTTTTCGATCGATTTTTCGCACATTACCGATCAATTCAAAAGGCGCGCAGTAATTGCAATCATTACGGGAACTATTAAAGAAAATTTTAAGCCCCAAAACGTTTATAAAAACTCACGGGTTTATGAGTAATTGGCATTTTAAAAAAATGCTTTTTTTTAGAAAAAATCGGTTTTCGCAAAAACTTTTCATTATTTTTCAAATTTTCAAAAACGCTTTTGTTTGGATTGCAAAGGGCTACACTTTCACCAAGTATCGCTAAAAGATTATTTTTTTTCAAAGAGATATAAGCGTTTAAAAAAAAACACGATTTTTAACGGTTTTTTAATAATTGCCACTCCATTTTCGAATTTTTTAACATCGGACCAAGCTAGATCGATCCGTAATAATTAATTCTATAACTTTTGTATTAAACTTTTCTCAATCCAAAGAATATTTTTTTTTAAAAACGCAAAAAACAGTTTTTGACCAACTTTGGCCCCAATTTTCGGTAAGACCCATCACTGTCAGTTGTTTTAAAAATACAGCATTGAATTCTACGAAAAATTTCCGATTTTTTACATATGTTGGTTTACTGTATAACGGTTACGAAAAATTAACATTACGTTCAAAATAGAATGACTGGTCTACAAGCTTATAATCTCAACCTCTACAACTTGGTACCAATTGACTAATTTCACACTTTAATGAATTCTAACAACCAAACTTAAACAATTATCCAATTATTTACGAGTATTCCGACTTTAAACCTCACACATCTTTCTATCAAAAATGCTCTCCTCAACTAAACTTATTATTTTTTTCATTGTCCTGGATACCAAACCGTTACATTATAAGTGTGGTAGCAATGCATATATTCATTATGGTGGACGCCCCAAGATGACGGATTTTTTTCTTCACAACTCTCTTGAACAAAATTATAAAATAATTTTTTAAAATTAATGTTTTGATAGTTTAAATTTTGACAGTCTAAAAACAAGAAAAATGAATACTAATGAAAATAAAACTTTTTTTGAAATGTACTAAAAAGGAAAAATAATTTTTAATAATTTAGGTTCACAATTATAAAAAACGTTGATTGTGATTACTAAACGACCATAGAGTGTACGCTTTTATAAATTATTATGAATCTATATTATCAAAATTATTTTTTTCCTTTCAATGTTTCAGTATTGTATTTTTAAGCTCAAAGTGTCATTAAAAATATACACTGATTTACAAACATAACAGCGGGGTGTATTAAATAAAAATTTGCGGTTTGCAATTCTAGAATTACTTGTGTGCATATACACTTCAATAAACTACACAAATAAATTCACAAGAGCAAACTGTAGATATAATACTCCACGTTTATAGGTTAGGTATTAATATCTATGTGGCGGCCATTATTATTTTATTAGGTGAATAAATATTTGTACCCTCAAAGTAAGACAATAGATTTATATCTGCAGTAAACATAACTATATATGGTGAATTGAATTATCGCTATTTATTCGGAGAAGAACAAATGAACCGAATAAATAACTACTTACGTTCGGTGAATATGGTCATTAATAATCTAATCCGTCTATTACAAAATAATATAAAAATGACAGACAGCAGGCCAGTGGTCGGAAACCTCTACCTTTACCCTATATGATTTAAATCAAGGCACATAAAATAGCTTGTAAAAACACATCAACTCAACGACCACACTTGTAGAATTAATGTTAAATAAACACAGCACTGAGTAAACATCATTCTAATGAACTTAGTATCTACCTATTGCGCCTCCGTTTATTATGGCTGTGTTTTATATAAATATAGAGTAAATTATATGAAAAGATTGTAATAACATTAATATACCTTCATATTATGCGTGCACATGTTTAACAGTCAATGTTATTTCTCCACGCGAAAATGTACAAAACGAATTCTGCATATGAATAATATCTAATTAGGCGCTTATGAACTCAATTGTAGAGCATTTATAATTTACAATATTAATAATTTAATGACGTCTAAATATGAACCTGAGGTATAGAAAATAATAAACTAATGTACCCGTGCAAAACTTTTTGCATGTATCTTTATACTGTTTTAAAAAATCAATGTTTTGACGTAGGCCTACGACAATATTCCTCTTGCATTAGTTTTGATTTAGTCATTTTTTCTTTTTATTTAGCTTGATCCATCAGAAGTGTGATCCTTCGGATCTAAATACTATCAGTTAAAGGGCTCACATATGAAATTTTCAAAAAATTTATATATTTTTACAGATTTTTATTCTTTATAGGGATCCGTTAGCGCAGCTTTAAAAACATGGCGACGATGCGGTATAACTTCCCATAGTCCCTATAGTATACAGTACAATTTTGAATTTTTTGAAATGCAATAAAGTATCAGAACAATATGTGCTTGAACTCTTACAAATCATCAAAAAAGAATTTTCTCTCGAGCTGATATGTATATTTTGGTTATTTTCTTCAACAATAACATTATCATCGATACTGCCGACGATGATCGCATTCTAACGGTTAGGGTTTCTAATTCGGGTATAAGGGTATATTTTTAAAATTTGATCTTTATGCCCTTTCCAAATTTTACCTTCAAGGGTTTTGCATAGAAACATGGTTCTACCAATTTGTTTTAAAACAGTTGCTTTGATCTAAGACGGTTTTTTATAGCGATAATCTCTTGCCAGTATTTTTTCGTTATTCTGAAATGTTACAATTCTTGCACTGTTACAATTTAATTTTTGTTTTTCCTGTTTTTTTTACTGTACTTTTAACTTACGAGCAAACATTTTATTAGGAGTCTCTTGGTACACTATTTTGGTAGTCAAATAGAAATCGATTTTAAATTGTATTAATTGAAATAGATTTATCGTTGTAACAGTGTAACCTAAACTTTAAGTAGATGAACGTTTTTATTTGGAAAATAATTGATGATCAATCATGTGTGAGGCAGTATTGGTTGATCTAGCAAGCAGTGTACATCGCAATAACTATTTCTTTTTGGTAAAAAGATATTACCTTTAAGGTAGTACGAGCACCAACGCAACTTTAAATAAAAGGCTTGATTTTTTTATATTTCGGTAGACGGATGATATGTTTTCATTGATTTCTCCAAAACTAGTCGGTGGAAATTAAAAAAAAAAAACTAGTTAAATTAAAGTTAAAACCTTAATAAATAAGTGAAAACAAAGAAAAACCGTTGTTCCCGACTAATTAAAAAGATATTTAATCTTTTTAACTAAATATCTTTTTAATTAGTCGGGCACAACGGTTTTTTTTGTTTTCAATAATTTATTAAGGTTTTAACTTTAATTTAAATAGTTTTTTTTTTTAATTTCCACCGACTAGTTTTGGAGAAATCAATGAAAATATATCATCCATCTACCGTTTTACCATAAAGCCAATGTTAAATATGCCTACTTTTGAAGCCATTTATTTATTTAAATAATCGGGCAACCCCCTCTAAAATTTTCAGAATTGGTTTAGACTTAGTCCAGCTTCATATAAAAAAAAATCAAGCCTTTTATTTAAAATTGCCTTGGTGCTCGTACTACCTTAAGCCGTGAATGTAAAGTATTTAATTGTTAACATACAGTTTTTCCCGTGTAGTGAATCTTGTGCATCAGCCTTAACCTCTTTTCTAGAGGGGTACACTCAAGAACACCGTGAGTTCGTTCCATTATATTTTACTATTTTAGATCATCCAGAATTCAGCCAGTGCTCCATTTTTAGAGTGTAAAAGTTTGTCGTATTATATAGTATTTATTTTATTAATCTCTAGTTGTTCTTGTTAATGTCACAAGAGTTGTTGTTTTTTTGAATATTTGGAAAGTCGTTCTTAACAACGTAGTTATATAGTCATATATCTGTGTCACTGAAAAGTTATTACGGTGTTAGGATTTGTGGTGTCATAATTAATAGCCGAATTTATTCGACTATTTTTAGCTGTAGGATAATTTTAAGATATTTGTTTCCGAATTAAAACTACCGCGTGCATAAAAACAGCAACTAACATTAAAATTGTCACATAAAGGTTTGTGCACATTGAACGCTGTGCGTCGTCAAATATTATAGTAAGTTTTGCTTTTCCCGTTACTAGAAACCTTGCCGTCACTTACGTTCTCAGGGACTTTCTTTTCGTTTTCCCCCACCTATTAGTAAAAAACGGTGACCACGCGGTTAGGTCAAATTCTTCGAATAGTTTTTTTTTTTAATAATATGTATTAGTTAAACGGTCTTACGCAGTAGGCTATCCGGTGCTTTGTAACGATATTAATTTAATAATATTAATATCACGGTAAAATCTAGTCTGCTTTATATTCGTGTACAGTAATAGGTACACGAAATTGTGTTCAAACGCGTTTATGGTTAGGCAGAGACCGGTATTGAGTACGTATTAGCGCCGCGTCTAATTGAACTTAAATTTTCGCAATTAATATTATGCTGTCCGCCAATAGATGGCTACTCATTAGTTTTCTTTCAATTATTATTAACGCGGTCGTACCTACTGCGGTTCGACAATTACTAACTATCAAGCAGAAGTGCACCAAAAATGAGTCTTTTCAGTGAACGCTCTGTTAGCACAGTGGCTTGTCAGTCTATGATCGGGTTGTCGTCTATTCTGGTATGGCTTATCTAGTCTAACAGGGGACGGCTCTGATGGACCCTCAGCGTACTGGTTTATGATCGGGATCTCGTCTACTCCAGTATTGTCGTGAGTTCGTCGCTGCCCGCTCGCAGAAGACCTGAAAACATTGTCGGTCTATGATCGGGTTTCGTCTATTCTGGCATGTTTCCCGGTGTCTTCTAAAGGCGCACTGCTTGACCACCGCGAGGGTTTTGGATCATGATCGGGATTTCGTCTGTTCCAGACCTTAGCGTACATCGACCGCTACGACCATACTAATTAATTAATTCGACCCATGAATTCATGAACGAATTCAATGACCGTGCCGTAGACATAAATAAGAACCGAATAAAAAAACACAACGTAGGAATGACCTAATGACCTGACCTAATAAATACGGACCCGCCCGTTTTTAAGGTCCTTCAGACCACTAGACATATGAACTTTATGGTTAATTGAACGCGACCGTACAAAATGATATCGTTATTTGCACTGATGGGAGTACTCAAGTAAAAGTACTCTGTTTGTCCAATTGTTGACCGATTGTTAACACAGGCGTTCGTTTGTGTTCAACAATTAAGAATTTTGAAAGACCGATGAACGTCGGACCTAGGTAATATTTATTACTGTAGGCGCTCATCTTACTGACCGATGAGGTAATACTGATGCCAGAAGGAATTGGCCATTGAAAAAGAGATCATTTATTTTATTGTAATTTCTGTGTACATTGTTATAATATTTGTACTGTCTTATGTTATTTTACTGAATTATACGTGTTAAAACTTTAACGCACGAACCTGGTTATTTAAAAACCCAACCAACCCCTATACGAAAAAAAGAAACGTAACAGCTTATCGGCAACATCGTTAAACACATCTTTTTGAATCGCATTTTTCAGTTTAAACGGCGTTTTCCGCCAAACCATTCGTTTGCGGATGGTAAAGTGCCCTTGTTTTATGCCGGATTCCATTAATTTTTAGAAAATTTTGAAATTCATCTGACAAAAAAGTTTTTCGATTATCAGAATATAAATATTTAGATAAGCCAAACCTCAAAAAAGTTTTTCTTAATTTCTCAATAGTTGTGTCTGCACACATATTAGACACTTCGTAGCATTCAATCCATTTAGTCTTAGCGTCGAAAATTACTAAAAAATATTTATTTTGAAACAGGCCAAAAAAATCAGTGTGTATTCGCGTCGAAGCTTCAGTTGGCAATGACCAAGGTGCCAATTTTGAGTCCTGGGGCGAATTTCCCAATCTAAGACTTTAAAGTGTGACTACTCGGTCCCCCATAACAATATACCTTGTTCAATAGAAAGCTCGTTCTTTTTTCTTTCATAAGGCAATAATTCAGAAGAAATCCTTTCAGTTGGCCAGCCCTTTAATATACATATAATATTATAATTATAAACCATTTTTAAAATATTTTCTTTGAAAATTTTATTTTTTACTTTATTTTGATTAGTAATATTACTCTGATTAAAATAATTTAGATATACACAATCATTTTCTGGTAAGGTAAATTCAGTATTTGTCGCAGCTTGCGATAGCCAACCGCATAGTTGTTATCTGTTTTGACATATTAGTCCAAGAGATGGCTGCAGAAAATGTGTCGTCGTAAGGTGAACGAACGAACAAATTAGAGATGATAGTTAAGACCATAATTAAGAAAGATCGCTAAGGTTGCCTGCGAAAATCCTGCCGAAACAATTTTTTTTAATTTGTTTATCAGTTAATAGACCAGTGAAGTTAGCTTTTGACGAGGACAAAATTAATAACAGAAAACGAATGATGAGGAAGGGAAGAAACTGCCGTCAGAAATACAAAAACCAAAAATTCAAATGCTTTAAAGGCCGGAGGGCTGTGGGGGCGCGTTTTAGGGGTCAAACGCGGTTTTTCGTTATTTCCGGCGAAAGTTGACCTCCAATCGAAAAATGTTGTATGGCAATGTTGTAGGTATTAAAATGATCTACAGCTTTTATGAATATAACTTTTTCACATAACCTTAAAGATTCAAAGAAATATTGAAAAAACCGTGTTTTTCGTTTTTAATTTTTTTCTCCTGCAAAAATGATTTTTTTTCATGAAATTTTCAGGAGACTTACCTTTGGTTTTTGTATTTCTGACGGCAGTTTCTTCCCTTCCTCATCATTCGTTTTCTGTTATTAATTTTGTCCTTGTCAAAAGCTAACTTCACTGGTCTATTAACTAATAAACAAATTAAAATAACATTATTTCGGCAGGATTTTCGCAGGCAACCTTAGCGATCTTTCTTAATGAAGGTCTTAACTATCATCTCTAATTTTTTCGTTCGTCCAACCTATGACGACATATTTTCTGCAAGCCGTCTCTTGGACTATATATAATTTCATAATTAAATTGAGATAATAAATATGCCCATCGTTGAAGTCGACTTGCGTTCATGCACAGCAAACCTATTTTGGATCCAAATATAGATAAATAGTGCGTTATGATCAGTAAAATAAAAAATGTTTGTGTATAGAGGTATTGAAAAAACTTTTGAACCCCAAAAATAATACGAGTAGAAAGACCTTCTTTTTTACTGGTAAGTAATGTTTCTCGGCATTTCAACGAACACGACTTTAATGTGCTGTAATAAAAAAAATTTAATGTGCTGAATAAAAATAACTTAAAACAGCACTCATGCTTGAACTAGAAGCATAAACTGTTCATTTTGTACGAAATATACTCAATGTGTCTTAAATTATATCCCTTCAACTTCCACCAGCACCTTTCAAGACAAAGGCGCTACAATAAAAGAAAAAAGCAAAACCAAATTTCAAACTGAATGGGCAGCAGTGACCAACGACAAGTAACGAGAAATTAAAGGACACCAAACATCACAAAAACAACTTCAACAGACGAGACGACTGTATTGCCACACACATAAGAATTGGTCATACCAAAGAAACCCATAAATATATTCTGGAAAGAACCGGACAAGAAAATTGTGATGCATGAAACGTATTCATCACAGTGAAACACATCCTAATAGAGTGCAGAAAGTACAGCAAGTAAAGAATAGATATTAAAATATCACCTACCTTACACGAAGCTATCGACAGCGACGAATCCATCCTTCTTGTTAGTATATTGATTTGTCTACTGATTAATAATAATGAATGTACAACTTTTTTTTTTGATAATTCCTTTATTTGATCCAATCAGATGAACAATTTTGTAGGTAAAGTATAGAAATGGAATTTTTACAATTTTGATTTTGAAAAATAATTTTAACTAAAGATTTATTCCATAAGTTTAAATTATGTTGGATAATTTATTAAATTAAAATAATAAAATTTTGTAGTAAAAGCTCCATTCACATAGGTATTATAATTGTTGAAATATACTTCAATAATTCAACTCATTTGAAGAAGCTAATAATTGCTTAATATCGCAGAATGCTTTTCTACAATCCGCGCGAGTGGTCCAATTCCATTTACTATCTTTTGTTAATAGATTATAATATAATAGATTTAATAATGTAGCACAATTAGGTAAGAACTTATAATGACAATTAATCATACCGATAAATGATTTTAATTCTTTTACATTTTCAAGTTCATGAACTTTTAGAAACTCACTCTAACCTTTTTTTGAGACGCAAACCTGCTTCCTAAAGTCTGCTAAATAATAATCTTAAACGTTTAAGATGTGTTCTATCATTTGGAACTGACACAATAATGTCATCTGAAAAGCATGGCACACCGGGAATATATTTATATATAATTTATTGCTTCATAAGACAGTGAAACAGAGCTGGGGCAAGGGAAATTCCAAAACGTAGTCTAGTGTATCTGAAAAGACCTTTGTGTGTCGTAATAACAGAAATCTATTTTTGAACATAACATAACCGCGCGAATAAACATACATAAGTCATTTATACTGCACGAGACAGATCAGTTCCTTGCCTTCAGCCAGAATTAATTATTAATAACAATAAAAACGATACGCCTGCAGTTACAAAAATATTAATAAAATAAAAAAATTGGTTGTTTGTAAAGTCGGTTTACGGACGATAGTTTTACGTGATAACGTATTCCGCTCGAATATCATATTTAATAATACATTACTGCGCTCTCGCATGCACGCACAGGGTCAGGCGCAACGTTACGGAACGTTACACTTTTTCGTGCGTGCAGCTGGTGTTTCATCAATTTATAAGACGTTATCACGTCAAAAACTTAGTCCGCCATCTTTAGAAGTCCGCCATATTGGATTTAAACTAAAGTCACTTTATTTTTCGAGTTATTCTCAGCAAGCCCTTTCATTTGATACCCATATTGTAGGAAAGCATAAACCCACTATTTTTTTTTATTCATTAATTTATTATTTGATTATATGTTGAAACCGCTGGGCCCACCCAGTTTCACTAGTGGGTTAGATTAAACAAAATAATATAAAATCAATTTAATATTTTAAACAATATATTTAATTACTGTAGTATACAAAAATAAAGATATACGAGATACAAAATAATAGTTCCTGGAACTTTCAAGGAGTCGGGCGAGGTGAAGCCTCGCTTGACTCTGAAAAAACAGGAAGCTAATTACAAAAAAAACACCACACCCTGTTGTCAAAGAATTCTGACAGCAATTTTGTCCGTTCTTTGCAAAGCAGGTTTTAAATTTAATTAATAAGCCAATTTATCGTTCCACAGGAAAGAAAATATAAATGAATTACTGATGATTTTAAATAATAGAAAATAATGTATTCCGTTACAAGCAATTCGTGAAGCGACCGGTTTATTGTAATTCAGTTCAAGAAGTAATTTTTATAAATTTAGAAATTTTAGACAAAAATCTGTAAAAATGGAGATTATATAACAAATTGAGTTAAGTAAGTACATTTTTAAAGATGAAATGAGCTGCTTGCGAACAAAATACACTATTGTTAAAAAGAAACAATTATTTATGTTGGAATAAAGAGAAATTAATATTGGAGGCTATGAAAAACGCCACAAGCATAATAAAATTAGTCCGCCATCTTTAGAAGTCCGCCATATTGGATTTAGAGTGACGTCACTTTATTTTTCGAGTTATTTTCAGCAAGCCCTTTCATTTGATACCCATATTGTAGAAAAGCATAATAAATTTAGTTCGCCATCTTTAGAAGTCCGCCATATTGGATTTAGTGTGACGTCACTTTATTTTTCGAGTTATTTTCAGCAAGCCCTTTCATTTGATACCCATATTGTAGGAAAGCATAAAAAAATTAGTCCACCATCTTTAGAAGTTCGCCATATTGGTTTTAGACTGACGTCACTTTGTTTTTCGAGTTATTCTCAGCAAGCCCTTTCATTTGATACCCATATTGTAGGAAAGCATAATAAAATTAGTCCGCCATCTTTAGAAGTCCACCATATTGAATTTAGAGTGACGTCACATTATTTTTCGAGTTATTCTCAGCAAACCCTTTAATTTGATACCCATATTGTAGGAAAGCATAATAAAATTAGTCCGCCATCTTTAGAAGTCCGCCATATTGGATTTAGAGTGACGTCACTTTATTTTTCGAGTTATTTTCAGCAAGCCCTTTCATTTAATACCCATATTGTAGGAAAGCATAATAAATTTAGTTCGCCATCTTTAGAAGTCCGCCATATTGGGTTTAGAGTGACGTCACTTTCTTTTTCGAGTTATTTTCAGCAAGCCCTTTCATTCGATACCCATATTGTAAGAAAGCATAAAAAACTTAGTCCGCCATCTTTAGAAGTCAGCCATATTGGTTTTAGACTGACGTTACTTTATTTTTCGATTTATTCTCAGCAAGTCCTTTCATTTGATCCCCATATTGTAGGAAAGCATAATAAAATTAGTCCGCCATCTTTAGAAGTCCGCCATATTGAATTTAGAGTGACGTCACATTATTTTTCGAGTTATTCTCAGCAAACCCTTTAATTTGATACCCATATTGTAGGAAAGCATAATAAAATTAGTCCGCCATCTTTAGAAGTCCGCCATATTGGATTTAGAGTGACGTAACTTTATTTTTAGAGTTATTCTCAGCAAGCCCTTTCATTTGATACCCATATTGTAGGAAAGCATAATAAAATTAGTCCGCCATCTTTAGAAGTCCGCCATATTGGATTTAGAGTGACGTCACTTTATTTTTCGAGTTATTCTCAGCAAGCCCTTTCATTTGATACCCATATTGTAGGAAAGCATAATAAAATTAGTCCGCCATCTTTAGAAGTCCGCCATATTGGGTTTAGAGTGACGTCACTTTCTTTTTCGAGTTATTCTCAGCAAGCCCTTTCATTTGATACCCATATTGTAGGAAAGCATAATAAAATTAGTCCGCCATCTTTAGAAGTCCGCCATATTGGGTTTAGAGTGACGTCACTTTCTTTTTCGAGTTATTTTCAGCAAGCCCTTTCATTCGATACCCATATTGTAGGAAAGCATAAAAAACTTAGTCCGCCATCTTTAGAAGTCAGCCATATTGGATTTAGTGTGACGTCACTTTATTTTTCGAGTTATTTTCAGCAAGCCCTTTCATTTGATACCCATATTGTAGGAAAGCATAAAAAAATTAGTCCACCATCTTTAGAAGTTCGCCATATTGGTTTTAGACTGACGTCACTTTGTTTTTCGAGTTATTCTCAGCAAGCCCTTTCATTTGATACCCATATTGTAGGAAAGCATAATAAAATTAGTCCGCCATCTTTAGAAGTCCACCATATTGAATTTAGAGTGACGTCACATTATTTTTCGAGTTATTCTCAGCAAACCCTTTAATTTGGTACCCATATTGTAGGAAAGCATAATAAAATTAGTCCGCCATCTTTAGAAGTCCGCCATATTGGATTTAGAGTGACGTAACTTTATTTTTAGAGTTATTCTCAGCAAGCCCTTTCATTTGATACCCATATTGTAGGAAAGCATAATAAAATTAGTCCGCCATCTTTAGAAGTCCGCCATATTGGATTTAGAGTGACGTCACTTTATTTTTCGAGTTATTCTCAGCAAGCCCTTTCATTTGATACCCATATTGTAGGAAAGCATAATAAAATTAGTCCGCCATCTTTAGAAGTCCGCCATATTGGGTTTAGAGTGACGTCACTTTCTTTTTCGAGTTATTTTCAGCAAGCCCTTTCATTCGATACCCATATTGTAGGAAAGCATAAAAAACTTAGTCCGCCATCTTTAGAAGTCAGCCATATTGGTTTTAGACTGACATTACTTTATTTTTCGATTTATTCTCAGCAAGTCCTTTCATTTGATCCCCATATTGTAGGAAAGCATAAAAAACTTAGTCCGCCATCTTTAGAAGTCCGCCATATTGGATTTAGAGTGACGTCACTTTATTTTTCGAGTTATTCTCAGCAAGCCCTTTCATTTGATACCCATATTGTAGGAAAGCATAATAAAATTAGTCCGCCGTCTTTAGAAGTCCGCCATATTGGATTTAGAGTGACGTCACTTTTTTTTCGAGTTATTCTCAGCAAGCCCTTTCATTTGATACCCATATTGTAGGAAAGCATAATAAAAGTAGTCCGCCATCTTTAGAAGTCCGCCATATTGGATTTAGAGTGTCGTCACACAGCTAACAATGCATTGTCATTCAAACTAAACCTGTATACAAATTTTCATCTCAATCGGTTGATGATATCTGCCGCTCGAATATCATATTTAAGTCAGGCGGAACGTGACACATTTCGGAACGGGACACATTTCGGAACGGGACAGATTTCGGAACGTGACATTTTTTCGTACTTGCAGCCGGTGTTTCATCAATTTATAAGATTGGTGTTTCATCAATTTATAAGACGTTATCACGTCAAAAGATTCTAAGACGCAAATAGCAAAGAACAAGAATCAAGATTTATAATCAATGCTTTTTCTGAACGCCATCATAAGATGCATAAAAACATAAAATGGAATACTTTTCTAACCAATCTAAATTCCAAAGATAACTCACTTTGGAAAGTTACCAGATATTTACTTCCCAAAAAATAAAAACCCGGTTGCACCGCTTCAATTAGGTAGCAATTATGTCTACACGGATCTCGACAAAGCAAAATATGTACTAGTCAACCACTTTGCATTCATTCACCGGCAAAATGATGATTTGAGTTCAACCTACTTCACTAATAAAATGTCAAGAGAAGTCAAATCTCATTTTAAAAACACAACAAATGATTTCAAGCTCACAAGTCACAACGCCAAGTTAAACTCATTTCAATAAACGAGTTTAACTTGGCGTCAGTTCCTTGAGTATCAATATACTCAAGGAACTGACAATATTAATTCAAAAATCATTAAAAATTTTACTCGCAAATGCTTAGTGTTCTTAACAAAAATAATTAATGCAATATTCAAATTCAGCTACTTTCCAAATGATTGGGAAACAGCCAAAGTGATAGCACTCCCTAACCTGGTAAAGACCCTAAACTACCGTAGAGTTATAGACCAATCAGTCTATTAAGGGGTTATACGCAGTCGCAAGACCAAAAAAAGTCGTTTTCTATGATTTTTTTCTAAAGAGGGGTTTTCTTTGGCAAATATAAGAAGTATTAATAAATGTAGTGATAACTGTTAGCTTTATTTCGGCATTTTTTATTTTTTAAAATATTGATTTACACTGCTCCTGTAGACGATTTTCTAGAGGTCTTTCAAAAAAAGGTGTCTGGCGGTGTGCAAGATATTTCCGGTTTGGATTATCTGAATTTAAAAAAAAAACAGAAGATTCTATTAGTGAATAGATAAATCTAGGTATTAATCGAAGGCATAGACGAAATTTTGATTTTTGACAAAATGGCAGCTCCGAAAAGTAAAAATTCCGATTTTTGATCCAAATTTTTTTGTTAAATTATTTGATAGAATAGAAATGATTATCGGAAATCTTATTCCTTCGATTAATACCTGAACAATATATCTGAGTAGGCTGTGTTAAAATATCAGACCGATCGGTTGAGCCGTTTTTGAGAAATCGTGCACACCGACTTTGAAAACACGGTTTTGAGAAAAACACATTCAAAGTTTCAGAAGATGTTTACACATGGTTAAATTATATATTTTTTTCAACTTACGTGGAGTCATCTATTCCAGGGCCATAAGATGAACCCTCTGCATTATCAACAGCTTATAATATTCCAATTTGTTGTTGCAAATGCAATGAAAAGGGTCAACGTCAACCCAGGTATTGCGCGCCTTATTGCTACTCTGGTCTTTACGTCGCCTACTTTGTAACGCTCCGAACGTCCTTAAAAATATGCGTGTATCTTCAAGAATATTTGCCGGAGATCGATTTGAATATACTCAAATATATGTACATTCAGAAAATACAATAAAAACATTTTTTTTTAATTTCTAACTGCGTACAATCCGTTAAATCATCTTAGCAAACTAACTGAACGTATTATCTTAAACAGAATAAATGATTTTTTAGAGAAAAACAACATATTAATTTCTGAACAGTTCGGTTTTAAAAAAATACAGTATAGTTAAACAATTAGTGCGCATCACAGATCTTGTTATGTACAATTTCAACAAAAAGAAACATACTGGAATGATTCTCTTTAAAGTCGAAAAGGCTTTCGATACTGTGAGGCACAAAAGTTTTTATCTATAAATTAATTACATACCATTTTCCAGCATATTTAATTCACACCATAAACTCGTATCTGTCAAACCGTCATTTTTTCGTTTCAGTAAATGCAGTCAAATTCTTATCGAAACTAATCACAGCTGGTGTTCCACAAGGTTTTGCCCTCGGCCCTCGGAAAATTTGACCGATGTTTCTCTATAGGTGTTAAAACATAGTCATTAATGACATACCTAATCCTGAAAGCACAACTATCCAATTCTTAGCATTAATAGAGTAATCAATGGGGTACAGATGGGTATCGTCAGAATAGAAAAAATCTTCCAGAAATGGAAATGTAACAACTCAGTTGTTACTTGTTTAATTTATTAAAAATTAAATTATTTCTTTATTCGCCGCCTCTGTCCTACATTATAATTATTACTTATTTATTATCAAATCATTATTATATAACTTGTCATTGTGCCGACTTTAGCTCTACTAAAATTCACTTGAAAAATGCTTAAATATTCAATTCTAAATTATTAAAAATTCAGTCAAATTTGATAAATCAATCGCTAAACTAACAATCCTGATTGTGGCGAGATTATTAATCCTTCATTTATTCCACAATCATTGGATCTTGTTAAACAAGTGAGCGTACAATATTTCACAAACTTAATTCTAATAACACCAGCTAAAGCCGACACAAGACAATTACCAGTTTGCTATATTATTATTTCATTACAATAATTGAAGTATTTAACCTACATTTGAGTTGTGCTTCATTTTTTTAATATCATCGATTGTTGAACAATTTGATCGACATACCCTAACAATCTTCCACAACCTTCCACCGTCGATACCTAATCTGTGCGAAGCTTCGTCACAGAAAATCAAAATAAATGCAACTAAAACTGAAGCAATAGTATTCACAAAACGAAGACCAGTCACCAACAGAACAGTAAGTGTGAGCAACATTGAAATCGAATGAGTAGACCACGTAAAATATTTAGGAGTTTTGCATGTAACAAGGCCTATGCAGCTATACAGTAGTAACAAATTACTACTGTAAAAAACAATTCTGAGACCAATTTTAACATATGCTTGTCCTGTTTAGAGTTCAATGAGCAATTAAAACTTACAAAATCTGCAAATCCTACAAGAAAAGTCCCTCAGAATAGCAACACGCCTTCCTAAATACACTCCAAATACCCTATAGCAAAACACCGTTGACATAATGCCAGTCAAAGATTTTGTGCATGCCGCAACTAAAAAATTCTTTTTGAAATGCAGTTTTAATGATTCTGAAATTATAAACTCAATCGGTAACTATACCACAGTGACCTTAGTGGTTGTAAACATAAACGTATTAGACACATAATATTAAAAATTAGTGCATGAACATCTGTATGTTTGGATTTTTTTCTCACCTTTTTTCCCATAATAAAAATGTAATTATTTAAATATGATTATCACTGTGGATTTACTAAGCATTATTATGGCACGCCGTTTTACTATTTAATAGTAGAAGAAAAATTATCTGAAATTTAAAAAGTCACAACAGAAATAATTTTTTAATACATTTTTTAATAAAAATATTTGAATTAAAATTATGTACATAATAAAAATGTTTGAATTAAAATTATGTACAGAATAATAATGTTGAATTAAAATTATGTACATAATAAAAATGTTTGAATTAAAATTATGTACAAATAAAAATGTTTGAATTAAAATTATGTACATAATAATAATGTTTGAATTAAAATTATGTACATAATAAAAATGTTTGAATTAAAATTATGTACGTAATATATTGTTTGAATTAAAATTATGTACATAATAAAAATGTTTGCATTAAAATTATATGCGAACATAAAAATGCATTATTATTATGTCATGACATAATAAAAATACATTATTTTTATGTCATGACATAATTATAATTCGTCGTTTTTCCTATCTCTTCCTATGTATAAGCATTAAATTTTATGTCATGACATAATAATATTGAATTTTTATTATGTCACCACATAAAATAAATTCACTCAAAATTTTTTTCTGAAATTAAAATTGTTAAATATTTTTGTAATTTTTGGAAAAATATTTTACTATTAAATAGTAAAACGGCGTGCCATAAAAATGTTTGAATTAAAATTATGTACATAATCCTGTAAATTGAAAACATTTGGTGCGGACTGGACGTGCTTGAGAAGTGTTCCTTGATTATATGTAATATCTTTAAAAGTATACGCGAAATAAATAATTCGAAAATATTAGTTTATAAAATAAATTATGTGCTACAATTATCATTATAATTGCATTAGTTAAGATGAAAATTTAGAAGACAAAATAGAGAAATCGTGCTAATGTTTCAAAAAAAAGTTCCTATCAAATATTAATAAATCGTGGAATCAACAATTCGAAAAAAAACTACATCACTGTTCTTCCCCCTTGATTCCCTGTAACTTTTGTCCGAAACTTTTTTTTCGAAAACCCTTCCTCTAAGAAATAAAAGGGTGTTCGGTTTTTAAAAAACCATACTGTATATATATACACATAGTCGTAACGTAGAACATAAAAACTGTATAAAACTATAAAATAAAATAATCTAAATATGCATTTATTGTACACGTTGCAATGATCCGGTAATTGACATAGATCTCATATGCTGCATTAAATGTTCAAATAAATATCACTATGGATGTGCCGGGTTCTCGGAAATCAATTTTAGAAAAATATCTACAGCAAATTGTTCAAAATGGAAATGCAACACATGTACTGACCAAGACAAGGATCTAAAACCTAAACTAAGGAGCCAAAGCGTGTCGCTAGACCCTGATAAGGAGCTAGCAAAAAACAATAATATGGATACTATGCTTAAAAAGTTTGATGCAATGATGAGTACTATTGGAATCCGTATAGATAATCTTGAAAAACACGTGGTTGAAAAAATCGATAGCAAATTGAATGATTTTGAACAAAAACTGCAGAACGCAACTTCAAGATACGACGAAGTAATAAAAAAAGTTGATGAAATCCATATTGCTATGAAAACTGTAAATGAAACGAAAGAGTTGGTGAAGCAACAAGGAAACGAAATTGGAGAGCTTAAAGAAAGAATAGCGAGAATGGAAACAGCAACTTGCTGACTCTTAATAAAAGAAAAACAAATTACATATTATTCTCAGCAACTGTTGTGGGACAACTAATCAACCCATTATTAAGGCTCCATACGTGTGACGGACACTTACCTCATACATAATAAAAATACATTATTTTTATGTCATGACATAATTATAATTCGTCGTTTTTCCTATCTCTTCCTATGTATAAGCATTTAATTTTATGTCATGACATAAAAATAATGTATTTTTATTATGTCATGACATAATAATAATGTATTTTTATTATGTCATGACATAATAATAATGTATTTTTATTATGTCACCACATAAAAAAATCACTCAAATTTTTTTTTCTGAAATTAAAATTGTTAAATATTTTTATAATTTTTGGAAAAATATTTTACTATTAAATAGTAAAACGGCGTGCCATACATTATGCTGTTGGTTGTTTTGGTATACTGTAAAAAAATTGTAATGTTCTATCCTTTTACTATTCTCTGACAATAAATTGTTTTATTATTATTGGCTATAAATTCGGCACAGTGGCACAATGGAAGTTGCCCACTTTGAATTTTTTACAGAAATTAAAACACCGAGTTTTACTAATCTATCAAATTATTATTTAAAGCAATTTTATTTAGAGTAAACTGTAATTATTTTGACGTATCTAATATAAATTGTTTTTTCCACAGCTAACTCATAATATATCATCTCTTTTGTAAGGTTAAAAATCGATTTTTTGAATATCAGATTTCAATGCTTAAAAATTGAAATTACAAAAATTTTCGTTCATACAAACCTTGTCCTGATAATTACGAACACAACAAAAAAAAATCAGCCGAATCGGTCAAGCCGTTCTCAAGTGATGCTACGACATACATGCGACATTTGATTTTTATATATAGGTATAGATGGGACCAATTTTTATGCAAAAATCATTCCTGCATCTCTAACCCTGTGCGGGGGGTAGCAACTCCACGTTCAATTTTTTAATGGGACGGGAGGTCAAATGTTCCCTAATTTGGAAGAGTTTTTCATTACTTACACAACCATATTTGTTTTTTTTTTTTCAATTCGATCTGTTTGTTACCGAGAAATTGCTTCTTGATTTCCCGGACGATGGATTGGTCGGAGAGGTGCAATAGAATGGCCAGCTAGATACCTAGATTTCAACCCCCTCGATTTCTTTCTCTGGGGTCATCTGAAATCAACCGTTTACGTCGCTTAACCCGAAAATACACAAGAATTATTACCGAATGCCGGCTAATAACTCCTGAGGTCTTGAAAAATGTAAGATCTGAATTTGAATCCAGAATGTATTATTGTATGGCAATTGGTGGAGGTCATTTCGAGCAATACATTCGATAGTTAAAACCTTTTTGTGCTTTTATTAGTTTAACTTCGAAAATTCAAGAAGCAGTTTCTCTTGCGTAAGTAATGAAAAACCTTTCCAAATTAGGGATCATTTGACCCCCCGTCCCATTAAAAAAATTGGGGGGGTTGCTAGGGCTAGAGTTGCAGAAATGATTTTTGACGTGATAACGTCTTATAAATTGATGAATCACCAATCTTATAAATTGATAAAACACCGGCTGCATGCACGAAAAAGTGTAACGTTCCTAAATCCGTAACGCGTAACGTTTCTAACGCGTAACGCGTAACGTTCCGCCTGACCCTGTGCGTGCTTTTTGCTAATTTCTCGCTCAATTTAAATCAGATCGGTTTGAAACCAGTCTTAAACGAAAGAGGAGAACATTTTACATAGATTTCGTATAACAGAATTTGCCTACACAGTTTTTTTATACAAATTTATATAGAAAAATAGCTGTATAAATGCAATGTTGTCTAATGCATGGCGCGACGCGGTCGGTCGTCTTTGTTTGCCGTACATGGAAATTAGAAAATAACGTATGTCTTGTCTTAACATGAAAACGGCTGCATTTCTAATGTTTAATTCAATTTTTTGACATTAGTATTTTGTGAAATGCAACGCCTTCTAAGTTAAGTATTGGAATAACTAATTATTATTAGAACATAATACTTTGACAGTTGCAAACGTCACTTTTGACATTTCTTATCATTTCGACACCAAAGATAAGCGGATTGAAACCAAATTTTGGGAGGTTTAGGTTATGTATTACGGAATACGTTATCACGTAAAACTATCATCCGTAAACCGACTTTACAGACAATCAATTTTTTTGTATAAAAATTGGTCCCCTTTGATATAAAAATCGATTTGTTTTTGAATTTTTGTCAAAACATTCATTTTGCCGAGTTTTATGGGGATACAAGTTTTCGTTGGGACACCGTGTAACAAATATTTCACCCGAAGGATTAAATATTGTTATACCTGTAACTTGGGTAATCATGTAATACGATTTGTGATTGAATGAGAATTATCCATATGTAATTGAAAAATTCTCAGAAATTACAAAATATTCTGCTCCGTTGTCAATTTGAAAAATAATGAATTTAACTTGTATGTTTAAAGATAAGCTAAATACTTTACTCTTTGAGTTTTCAGTTGTTAAATTAAACAATGCACTATTATTCTTATTATAATTCTTGTTATTTGTTTCTACGTAATTATTTTGTACGGTTTGTTTAAAAAGATTTTTTTTTCGGAAAACATCTGCCAAATGACCCTCATTTTTTCAAAAATTACAAGAATTATTTTTAAATTTACAATCTGGCGATTTATGATTAGTTTTCCGGCATACGTTACATTTCGTCTTCTTTGACTCCCCATCGGTTTTAGTTCGCACGTGGAAAATTTCCGCAGATTCTACCTTGTTCTCTTTTATTCAAATGCCAATGCCAATGCTATTTCTTTAAGCTTAGTTAACTCGACTCTGTTGCCATAAAAATAACAAAATTATATCAAATAATAAGCAGTGGGAGTATATGCCCAAGTAATTCAAGAATTACAAGGCGCGAAATTTTACGTCATATACCCCGGTGTTTTGTTTGAAAATCGGTGTATATGTCGCCTGGATATTGTCAAATCAGTGATTTTGTAATTTCACTACTGAAATTACAATATCACGATTGACAAAGATTCGTGATATTATAATTTCACTAAGTGAAATTATAATATCTCGGGTTTGACAATATCCGGCGACATATATATTTAACGACACTTGGAGCTTAATATATGTAGTATAACTTAATTTACTTATTCTAAGAAAAAAATAACATTTGAAATAATGAAACACAGAAAGGAAAATATAATTATAATAATTTCACGGTTCTCTATGTAATATGTTATTGTGTCATGCAAAAATTAAACAAAGAGCTACCTAACTAACATCTTCTGGAACAAAAGAACAACAGATTTTTTTTCAAAATATTTCTGAAATTAAGAGTTTAGAAAAAAAAATTTAAAACTTTCTTGTAAAAACAGATAGAAAAATAAACCGTTATGAAAAGTACCCAATTATTATATAAAAACAACTTTATAGCATATATGCGCCGACTTCAGCTCAAAGAATTTTTTACAAAACTTTCTTTAAAATAGAATAATAAAACATTATAAAAAGTACACCATTATTATATAAAAAACAACGATGGCATGTATCTCTTTTGCGCATGCGCCGATTTTTCCCAAAAATTATACAAAACTCTTGTAAAAATAGATCGAATAATAAACTGTTATGAAAAGTATACCATTGTTATATACAAACAACTTTATAACTTATACTTCTTCTGCGCATGCACCGACTTTCCCTCAAAAAAACATTTTACAAAACTTTCTTATAAAGTAAATAAAAAAACATAATAAAAAGTACACCATTATTATATAAAAAACAACTATGGCATGTATCTCTTTTGCGCATGCGCCGATTTTTCCCAAAAATTATACAAAACCCTTGTAAAAATAAATCGAATAATAAACTGTTATGAAAAGTATACCATTGTTATATACAAACAACTTTATAACTTATACCTCTGTTGCGCATGCGCCGACTTTCCCTCAAAAAACATTTTACAAAACTTTCTTGTAAAGTAGAATAATAAAACACTATAAAAAGTACACTATTATTGTATAAAAAACAACTATGGCATGTATCTCTTTTGCGCATGCGCCGATTTTCCCCAAAAAATTTACAAAAATTTCTAGTAAACATAGATAGAGTAAAAACCGTTTTAAAAACTATATTATTATTATATAAAACAACATTATAAGAGATATATTCTTTTACGCATGCGCCGATGTTCCCCAAAAACAATAGGCCACTTCATATTTGCATATCAAACATCCTCCCAAAATCTGGTTTCAATCCGCTCATCCTTGGTGTCGGAATGATAAGAAATGTCAAAAGTGACGTTTGCAACTGTCAAAGTAATATTATGTTCTAATAATAATTAGTTATTCCAATAGTTAACTTAGAAGGCGTTGCATTTCACATAATACTAATGTCAAAAAATTGAATTAAACATTAGAAATGCAGCCGTTTTAATGTTAAGACAAGACATACGTTATTTTCTAATTTCCATGTACGGCAAACAAAGACGACCGACCGCGTCGCGCGCGCGCCATGCAATAGACAACAATGCATTTATACAGCTATTTTTCTATATAAATTTGTATAAAAAAACTGTTTAGGCAAATTCTGTTATACGAAATCTATGTAAAATGTTCTCCTCTTTCGTTTAAGACTGGTTTCAAACCGATCTGATTTAAATTGAGCGAGAAATTAGCAAAAAACTTTTTTTTTCTTAATTTTCTCCCCTCTGGGACCAAAATTCAAAAATCGGGCGACGTTAGGATTTAAGTTACCCGGAGACGAATCGAACAAAAAAAAGTTTTTTAAAATCGGTTAAGGCGTTTGGGCTGTACGCTGGATACAAAAAGCGTGACTCACAGATTCACAGACAAAGCGAGTACATATATAGTCCAGTCGATGGAGACAATTTTAAACCAAAAGCTCCAGAAATTCGCAAACAGACTCAAATTTTTTTTGTGAGTAGTCTAAAGTGTACTGATTGAAATAGAAAAAAGTTCATTCGTCTATCGATTTCCCAAAGTCAAAAAAAAATTTGAAAAAAAATTTTATTTTCAAAATTCTTGAATATTTTAAGCTGGAATAAAGATAGAGATAAATAAAAAATACTGCCTTGTAGGGGACATTTTTTTCTATAAAAAAGGTATCTTGTACTTTTTTCGTCAGAGCTATAGTTTACCTGGAAAAAATTCGGAAAGTTAGTAAGTCATCTTGCGTCGGCAAACAAGCAAATAAATCACTTTGCAGAAGCAAGAATCATTAAATTTTACTAAAATGTTTATAACACTATTTGTCTAGAAATGCATATTTTAAATATTCCAAATAAAAAATTTAAAAAAAAACAAAATTTTCAAAAAACAATTTCAAAATTTGCAAAAAATTTTCGGAAAATAAAATTTTTTTGTTTTTGGCATCGGAACCAATTTTTTTAGGTTTTTTGGACAATTCTAAAGAAAAAAGGTCTCTTATGATTTTCCTATAAAATGCACCATTTTTGAGATATTAATTCTAATTAGCTTTTTATAAAATCTTTCAAAATTATTAATGATTATCAAAATAATGAAAAAATAATAACAAACAATTTTTTATTAAGTAGTCATGGAAAAATTGGTCAATAATTTTATTTATTGAAGAGTTCTAATCAGACGTTAATCAAAGATTTGTTTACCTGTTTTAATTTCCATTGTATTTTTTACCTAGATACTTTCTTACCTAGCCACATATCACATTCTATTCCTTGAGTATTTATCTTCGTAATGTAATAGTATGAAATTTTATATTCAACGATATAAAAAGATACAAACGAAAAACCAAAAAAATGTCTGTTTTCTCTTTATGGATGAAAAATCGTTAATATTAAAAAATTTTGAAAACTTAACAAATTTATACTTAGTGATTCTTAATACACTTAATTATACCTACGATTTAAAAAAATATACATTGAAATCCGTTAAGTTTTCATCGTGTTACAGAGGTTTAAAAATATTTTTTCCAGTGAATTCAAGATTCCGAAAAAATTGAAAATAGTAACAAGGGCCGTATTTAATAACGAGATAAGATTTATAGTCAGGAATTTTTATTTATGAAAAAGAACATCTAAAGAATAGTTTACCAGGTTCAAAAAAAATTTACGACTTTTCCTTATGTTTAAAAAAAATTATTATTGCAACGTTCGATTTTCGATTCAAATATATATCTATACTTGCATTTTTATACATGATATTTTATTAAAAATTGGTTGTCTGTAAAGTCGGTTTACGGACGATAGTTTTACGTGATAACGTATTCCGTAATACATAACCTAAACCTCCCAAAATTTGGTTTCAATCCGCTTATCCTTGGTGTCGGAATGATAAGAAATGTCAAAAGTGACGTTTGCAACTTACAAAGTATTATGTTCTAATAATAATTAGTTATTCCAATAGTTAACTTAGAAGGCTTTGCAAATCACAAAATACTAATGTCAAAAAATAAACATTAGAAATGCAGCCGTTTTCATGTTAAGACAAGACATACGTTATTTTCTAATTTCCATGTACGGCAAACAAAGACGACCGACCGCGTCGCGCGCGCGCCATGCAATAGACAACAATGCATTTATACAGCTATTTTTCTATATAAATTTGTATAAAATATTTTTCTATATAAATTTGTATAAAAAAACTGTTTAGGCAAATTCTGTTATACGAAATCTATGTAAAATGTTCTCCTCTTTCGTTTAAGACTGGTTTCAAACCGATCTGATTTAAATTGAGCGAGAAATTAGCAAAAAGCACGCACAGGGTCAGTCGGAACGTTACGCGTTATGCGTTATGCGTTACGCGTTACGAACGTTAGGAACGTTACGTTACACTTTTTCGTACATGCAGCCGGTGTTTTATCAATTTATAATATTGGTGATTCATCAATTTATAAGACGTTATCACGTCAAAAAAAAAATTAACTACACCATTGAAAAGTTCAGATTTTCTACTTGCAGATAGGCTATTTGAATTTTTATTTTATTACTCTATAAGTATGTAAAATATTATATTTCAATACGCCGGACATGAAAAAGTAGGTTCTCGCATGGCTAGCCGAGCATCCTGCGCGTAAAATAGATACATAGTTTATTGAATTTTTTGCGGGCAAACTATAAGTCGGACGAAAAAAGTATAAGATATCTTTTTTATAGAAAAAACGTCTTCTACAACGTGGTATTTTTTATTTCTTCCTGTCTTTTTTAAATTTCAAAATATCAAAGATTTTTGAAAATCAAAATGATTTTCAATTTTTTTTTTATTTTGGGAAATCGATAGACGAATGAACTTTTTTTTATTTCAATCAGTACACTTTAAACTACTTATTAAAAAAAAATTCAGCCTGTTTGCGAATTTCTGGAGCTTTTTATCTCCACCGATTGGACTAATAGGCGCTTTAGCTTACGCTATTCGCGCCTAAAAACGCATGATAATTCTACAAATTATTTTCTCTCTCGACGATCGTTTCGGACAATCAGTCCATCTTCAGAAGTACAGACATATACAAGTATACATATACAAAATATGTATGTACACCTGAAGATGGACTGATTGTCCGAAACGATCGTCGAGAGAGAAAATATTTCGTAAAATTTTCAAGTGTTTTGTTTCATTATTTGTTATTAATCAAGTTCTACCAAGTACCGAGGAAAAATCAGTGCAAATTATACAAAATTATTTGTGCTGACTGCTGAGGGCGGTTGGAAGCGGCACAATGATTCGACACCTACGTATGTATAGACTGTGTTCCCCTATAGATTATCTAATGACATTTTCTTACTCAGAAATCAAAATAATGAAAAACCTGGAGATTTTGTGCGCGGACACCACGTATACACTTCCTATCGGGGATTGAACTTCACGTATACTGCAGTATCATTCAACTTGACAGGTAATAATTTACTGTAGATATAATATAACACAATAATTAATATGATAAAAGAGCAGTATTATAACACTCAGTATCGACACTCGGCAGTACAGTTTTGTGTAATATAAGCACTACTGACTGTTACATAGTTGTCTCGTAAGAGAATATAACATGTTCAAAACAGGCATTTGACCAGAGGCGAAAATATCTCTTATTGTTATAAAACTGTTCAGAATAACCCATTTTACATAGCCTCTAGGGTGCTGTTGTCAACGTTATACAGTAGTTGTGTTCTGATCTCCGCTTTCTACAACGCCAACGCTTTCATAGTAAATACACGTTTCATGGATATTATAAAGAAAATGTGAAAGTATTCATTTCAGAGCAATTTCTTTTCTTTTTTTAGGCGCAAATAGCACAAGCGAAAGCGCCTATGCAAGGTATCTGATTTACGCCAACATATTGACTTTACGTATTCTTCATATGATTTACATTGAATGCAAGTTATGTCAAAGAGACGGATGAGCTCATACTATGGGAACATTATTTTTTACAGTAAATAATAGTACAGAAACATTATTTTTTATTACTCATGCGGGAAAAGTGGTATGTTTACGCACGCTGTTACGGTTGAAAAGTAGCTATTTTCATTTGCGTGCGGAAACTTTATTTGTCGCACTGAAATTATTGTTTGCCGCACGCAAATGCAGAGTTACCATAGTTACCAATACAATAACAATTTTAACTGAATTTTCAACTTTTTAATGATTTAATTTTAATTTTTATTACTTCTAATTTCTTTTTTTAATTCGTAATAAAATTTTAATTTCAATTTAATTTAATTCGTAATAAAAAATAGTACCTATGTGCAACTCGTGCGGCATTGTCGCACTAGTTGCACAATATGCTATTTCTCAATACAACAACTTAAAAATCGTTGCCATAGTTTTGAGGAGATTTCAGAGTTAGGCTACTTAGTATATTTTTCATATGGCTATTACACTATTGGCGTCGGTCGGATGGCGGGACCTATCCGACACCAGATACAGAAAAATCCATAATTATTTTTCTATTTTTCTGTTCCTTATTTATATCAACGATTTACCTGAGCTTAACTCACACGGACAACTTTCCGACCACAAAAAAATGGTCGATGGTTGAGAGTATGGCATTAGTATGTAATGTCGTGATATTGCTCACACGGACAACAAATTGTGGTCGGTGTCAACAACAGTCGTCGTGTGTTGGTGATATTGCCCAAAAACAAACCTGCCGATGTTGGTCAACACCGCTCACACGTGCAACTCGCCAACCACTTACCGACCACAGACTGAACAGTCGTACAAATAATCAAAAGTACTTTTGCTCATTCGAAAAAAATTAAAAAAATTGTCATCGTACAGTCCAAAAAGATGATAAAATTGTTAGGTTAGGACCACTTTTTTGTGGTCGGAAAGTGGTCCGTGTGAGTTAAGCCTAAGCCTTAATCATTACCGTCAGCTGATGATGTAATTATATATGCGGATGACACTAACATTACAAATTGTGAGAGCAATTCTGCCCAATTACACCGAACTTATTATTAGTGAACTTATAAGGTGGTGTAACAATAATCATTTCAACATAAATGTTAACAAAACTAAATACCTGACCTTTTCCACATATTAATCTTGAAATAATTGTAACTTTGAACTTACTATCAATAAAAATCCATTAGATAAAGTAAATGACAGTGTTATTTTAAACAGTATCTATTACTATTATTAATAAGAATCGCAGGATTGTGGACAAAAAGTTCTTTATTCAGTGTACGACGTTTCGTGTATAAATTTAGACTTTTTCAAGTACAATTAATGTGAAAATTTATCTATTAGGGTTTTATATATCCTATATTAAAATAAAGTATCCTCGCCTGGGGTAACTCGATGAAAGTTTGTATAATGCAGAAAAAAATTGCGCGAATTATGTTTAATCTAAATAGATATGAATCCTGCAAGAGAACATTAATAAATAGACGTATTATGACTACCGTACATTTATATTTATTACTCTCTATTAGAGGTCCGTAAAAACTTAATAATTATCAGCAAATCAATAGCTCCCATCAGTATAGCACGCGTATAAAAATAATTTAAATGTCCCAAGGACTAATATTAATTTTTTCAAATTCAACCCTAACAACTTTGGAGCAACTTTATATAACAAACTTCCTGATAATTATCGCAATATGACCCGAGTGTTTTCAAGAAAAAAATAAAGGATTTACTTCTTTCAAATGGATTCTATTCTATCAATGAATTTATTAATGTACTGACATGTCAGATGAAATTTGTAATTTTCAACTGACAATAAAAATCTATTCTATTACAACATTTATTTACATTCGTCGTCGGTTTTTTCAAAATTTTTAATTTTGTTTTTGTTGTGAATCCGCCTTTTCATTTTATTATAAGTGCGTAATGATTCTGATGATTATATTAATTTGTCATTGAAATGTCATTGATAAAAATTTTTTCTTCAAAAATTATTAAATATTTTGTTCAAAAAAATTCATTTTGCATCATTATTAAAACGACACGGCTGTGAGCTTGATGATTTGAAATATTATTTTGTAAAAGAATTGTACATATTTTTTTGTTTAAATTACTTCACAAATAAATCTGTTTAATTTCTATAAAAGTTCATTATTAATATACAATACGAAAAATAAAACAACAGGTTATGGGCCCAGGCCATCATTAAAAGTTACAAAAATATTTGCGAAGATTTACGCACTGCAGAAAACCTGAATAGAAGAACCAAAAATGTCGGAAGGAAAAGTTTATCAAATTCATCGGCTTCACGGACAAAATTATCATCTCTGGCGTTGACAAATGGAAATATGTATGGCAGAAAACAAGCTTAAGCCGTATATATGTGGGACAATTTCTCGAACTGAAGAAACGCACAATCATGGGAAGAAAATGACGCTGAAGCTCAAACTCTCCTGATGCGTGGTCTTGAATTGGAGCAACTGAAGTACTTGTCAGATTGCACAACCGCTGCTCAGATGTGGTCAAGACTTAAGACTGTATATTCTGAAAAGACTAAGAGCGACCAATCAATACAGGTATTACTGGATCGTTTTATAAACTTCAAGATGGATGAAGCCGAGAAGATGGCTGGTCATGTGGCAAAAATCGTGTCTCTTGCACAAAGATTGAAAGACATGAATCTTGAACAACAGGTGCCAATGATAATAGTGTAAGCACATAATAAAGTTCTTACTTTAAAATAAATAAAACGCTTAGACTTGAATTATAAAAAATTCGTATTGAATTGTTTTCTCAAGATCTAATTAATTAAATTGATTTTTTCCAAATTGATAACAACATTCATTTTTCCTGCGTAGCTAAGGAAAACTAATTTTTACAATATTACAGAAAAGAGAGAGAGAGTTAATGTAACAAAAGTTGCTACATTAGCAAAGCTTTTGGGAAGCCTGTCCTCTAAGTTTGACAATGTAAGAACCGCATGGTATGCTGTACCCAATGCTGATCAGACAGTCTAAAAATTAACTAGAGATGATACAATATACTAGGAATAGTTATTTTGGAACAGTTTCGAACGAGGAACAGATTGGAACAGTTGTCAGTATAATAAAATACCTGTTTCGGGCTGTTCCAATGTTTCGACTGTTCCGAATAACATAACGGGCGTTCTTCTGCATAAAATAAACATTCTCCGTTCCCGTTGTCAATTATTGTACCTACGTTGCAAACTGCAACAGTTATGCTCGTCACCTACGTCTAGCGTACATTGTACGTAAAGTCGATTTTAGTATCACACCATCACATTAACATGCGTCGCGAAGTTCCAGACAAAACTGGACGGCTTATTCATTTTATATTACATACGCCAGATTAACAAAATAATATTGAACTGTGGTGAAATAATATTATTTGATTTTGTCATAGTAGGTATATGCATTCTTGCGGGAGTCCCTCCGATAGACCTACTCGCCCAGGAAAGAATTGAGAGGTACAACGGTGTACAAGCTAAAGTGGCCAGGGAAAACGTCATAAGACAGTGGCAGATGAAATGGGATAGTGGGACTAAAGGTCGCTGGACACACCAATTAATCCCGAACATTAACAAGTGGATGAACAGGGCCGGCGGAGAGGTGGACTATTATATGACACAAGCGCTATCTGGGCATGGATGTTTCAGAAAATATCTCTATGGTAAAAACAGGGCGGAATCAGACAAATGTCCGTACTGCGGAGAAGTTGATGATGTTGAGCACACTTTGTTTATATGTCCCAGATGGGAGAATGCTCGAAACATATACCACCAAGACATGGGGAGAATATTTGACAAAAAAAACCTAGCAGAAGACATAGTGGGGCATGAGATGAGCTGGAGAGCGGCTTATAATGCTATCAGAATAATAATTGAGAGAAAAGACCACAGATGAATTAAGACTGCCTCATGTTGAAGTAATGCGAAAGTGGTTCCGGCATGAAAGGCGTGACGAAAAGGGGGTGAGGTTTTAGCCAGTAGGAGTCTGGCACTACCCATTGGGTGTCCATGATGGATTTCCTCACCTCCGCAAAAAAAAAAAAAAAAGGTATATGCATTCTGCAGAACAACTGTTACTTACATTCTGTAAAAGTATATTTTTAATATACTGTCGACAAATTTATTTGTTTTTTTTTAATAATTAGGTACCTACCTTAATTATTAAACTTGAATAATAGAATTAATTCACGAAAAAACAAATAATACACATTTCATAATTTGAAATTTTTATACGTTGCATGTTACAAGCTATTCCGAGAATGTCAAGGTTCCAACGTTGGAACTGTTAAAAAGGTTAAAAAGTAACAGGTTTTTGGAACTGTTCCGTAAGCGGAACAGGAACGGAATGGAACTGTTATTAAAAAATAACAGTTTGTACCACCTCTAAAATTAACCGATCATCTTGTCAACGAGGAAGCTTTATTAAACGCAAAGTCAACTGACAACAATGAACGTGAGTCAGAAACAGCGCTCACTGCTAAAGCATTTAGAAACAGATTGAAGCGATTAGGCAAATGTAATTACTGCGGAATACCTGGTCATTGGGCAAGAGAATGTCGAAAGAAACAGCGGGACCGACCAATAACAATCATTCGCTAGTAGCTCAAGGATCTCAGTTCAAGAGTGAGGTAGAGGAGTCATCAAGTCGACCGTTCACGGACAGAGCTCAACTTCTGATAGCTGAAAATACTAAACTGTTCACTGTTAACACAAGCAACGCCTGGTATGCTGATTCAGGAGCAACTGAGCATATGTCGTTTAAAAGAGAACGGTTCAAAAATTTTAGACCTTATTCTGAACAAACATACACAGTTAAAATTGGTGATGGAACCCTGATTGAAGCCAAAGGGAGAGGTGACATAGATGTTCAAACCGAAAGCAGAGGAGGCACAGTTATAACTCATACAATAACCGACGTTCTTTATGTTCCAAAAATAGAAAAGAATTTCATTTTAATAAGCAAATCAACAAAGAAAGGCATCACTGTTATATTCGAAGAAGGTGGAAATCGAGTAAGATTTGAGAAAATGGGTCAAGTTGTTGTTGATGGAGTAAAGAAAAATAATCTATACCAACTCAACTGAAGACCAGTGAAGATAGCTGAATTGAATGTTGCTGAAGATTCACTGATGATGTGGCACAAGCGTCCGGGACACGTAAATTACAAGACACTAAGAATGATGCAACAAAACAAGGCAGTTGAAGATCTCAAGGTCACAAATATGATTAGCAAAGATCCTTTTTGTGAAGGATGTGTTTACGGCAAACAACACCGTAGATCATTTCCACAACAAGGTGCAAGGCGTTCATCAGTACCTGGTGAGGTTTTTCATGCTGATTTATGTGGAAAAATGAGCTCTTCATCAATTGGTGGAGCAAATTATTTTTTCTTACTGAAAGATGATTTCTCAAGATATTGTTATGTTTATTTTTTGAAGAATAACTCTGATGTTCTAGAAAATCTCAAACAATTTTATGCTGAAGTACAGGCGAACGGGCATCATTTCAAGCGATTAAGAACTGACAGTGGAAAGGAGTTTTGTAACCATGATGTAAATGCATTTATGTTGTCCAAAGGAATCAAACATGAGGTAACTACTCCAAGAGCACCGGAACAAAACGGTTACATTGAACGTCAAAATCGTACAGTTGTTGAAGCGGCCAAATCGATGTTTCATGCAAGAAGTCTACTTATCTACTTGTGGGATGAAGCAGGAAATACTGCTGTATATTTAAAAAAACGAACGGCATCAGACACTCTTGGAGGAATCACACCATTTAAAAAGTGGTATGGTTACAGACCTTCCGTTTCACACCTTAAGGTATTTGGATGTGACTGCTACATTTATGTACATAAAGATCAACGCACCAAGTGGGAAGCAAATTCAATTAAATGTCAAATGATTGGATACTCCGAAGAAAATAAAGCGTACAGGGTTTATGATTCGACAAATAGAAAAATTTCGATTAGAAAAGATGCAGTTTTTCACGAAAATATAGCATATCAAAGCCAAATGAAGTCATATACACAAAACACAGACAAACAGACGATGCAGCGATTTCATAAGTCCCAGATGACAAGCAAATAAATCGATAATTGAAGTCGGTTGATGCTATACAGGACAATATAAAGCGAAGAAATCCACGCTTGCCAATTCCAAGAGACCCATATCCGAAAAGAATAAGTCCAAATCAGAGTGAAGAGGATGAGCATCATCAAGCAACTATTGCAGAAGTGTACATGGCGCAAATCAGTCAGAAGATTCTTCGAAATGGTTGGAGGCAATCAACGCTGAACTAAATTCGTTAAAAACAAATAACACATGGATTCTGATTTCTAGACCGACAAACAAAAATGTAATTTCAAACTGTTGGATTTTTCGAAAGAAATTTAAAGCAAACGGGCAGATTGACAAATACAAAGCGAGATTGGTTGTTATAGCCTGACGACCGATTTAAAGTATGTATTTTAGGCAAGTTGAAATAATGAATAAAACTAATTTATCAATGGCTGAATCTGTTATAGAGTTACTTGCAACAGCAAGTAGGCACTGAAATAATAATAAAGACAGTTGCAATAATGCTCTAGTACGAAGTACATCTGAAATTTAAAATTCTTAAATACAAATATATTACTTGATAAACTAATGTGTGTTCTCTTATTATTATTATACTTATAAAACAGAATCAGGAATGGCGATTCTGCTAGAGCGTTTGCGGTTATTTCGCATCTGCGCAGAATATGACATCTGCAAAAAAATATCCCCAAAAAACATGTTTTAGGCAACTTGAAATTATCTTTGAGTTCAGCATTTATATAATCCAGAAATGAAAATGCCAGAACATTTTGTCGGTTATAAAGTAGGGGCAGAACCCCCCGAAGATATTTTATTAATATACGCAATGAGCACGATACAGGTCAAACGAATGAACGGATTGAAACCAAATTTTGGAGGGATGTTTGGTATGCAGATATGAAAAGCTCTGTTGTTTTTGGGGAAAATCGGCGCACACGCAAAAGAGATATATGCTATAACGTTGTTTTTATAAAATAATGATATACTTTTCATAACAGTTTATTATTCTATTTATTTTTTCAAGAAAGTTTTGTGAAAAAAAAATTCCAAACTTAATAGTTTCGGAAATATTTTGAAAATAAGACAAGAACCAACTGCTTTTTTGTTTTTAAGTTGTGTGATTTGTAAAAAAGAAAAAAGTGATAATGTGATTGTTTGTGTAAACACTTTTTAAAAATTCGCCAACAAAACTGCTTAAAATTCAGAGATGTGATTCTACCGACAAATGTAACCCCGACAAAAGGGTACCATGTTTAGTGTTATAAAAATTTTTCAGCTTTAAAAAAAAACACTTATGTCACAAAGTTACGTCTGAAATCCGTGTTTCACCGGAAGATACCCAACAGTTCGAAAATAAAGATCTATCTGCAACCAATGAAAATGTTTGTTTTTTTTTTGCACAAAATTCGCAAAAAAATCGAAAGGACAAATACAAAAGTTGTGCGTTCTTGATAAAACCAGTTTTAAACAAGCCGTTTCTAAGTTTCATTATTGACACCGAGGCTTATAACAAATTACAAGAATCGGAAGAATCAACAATTTTGAAAGCCCATCAAATTTGCCGAAAAGAATATATAAATTCGCTGCAATCTTTTCAAGAAAAACCACAAACCAATTACCATAAAAATTTAGAATATCATAAACAAAGTTTCGAAGAAGTTTGTATGTTTATTGATGAGAATGTAATTGCAAATAACAAATGTTATTTTTTCACATTTTTGTGTGACTATGTAACGTTACAACGTTACAGGTACTGAAATTATATTTTGAAAAAATGTTTAGTTTTACAATATTATATACAAAAGTTTCTAGGTTATAACCTAGAAACTTTTGTATATAATATTGTAAAACTAAACATTTTTTCAAAATATAATTTCAGTATCTGAAGAAGCTGGGATCTCCAGCGAAACGTCGTACAAAGCCAAATAAGGTGTTTGATTTCTTGTACCTGTCCACTGTCCCGCTATCATCTACAATTACTAATTATTTATTTGTTGTTTTTGAAATATGTTGTTTTGATGAAAGATAGAAAAAATATAAGAAAAGAATTAACCCTTACAATATTTGTTGACAACCATTAAAAAAATAACCATTAAACCGAGAATCTTTGAAGTGCTGGCAAATTTGTCAAGGAAGTGTACGTCGTTCGGGTCACTCCAAGCACACGGTTGAGTGCCCCACAAGACTAGAACGTTACACTATTACATTAGTGCTTTTCAAAATGTAACAAGTAAAGATGGTCATATCTACGATAATATATTATCCAGTCAATTTTGAAACTAAGCTAAAAAAACAATATGACGGACAGCTCAAAATTTCTTTTTTACATAATAAAAAAATTATTGGTCCAATTAACCGCGAGATAGATATTAGATAACCATTTATTTTCTCTCATAGAAGACAAAGCCATACTTCACAATGCTGCTCTTATCTTGAGACGAAACATATTAAATATAGAACACAAGAGCTACCTGAAGATATAAAAACGTCTGACCTGCTAAAAAGAGAATGCTACATTTCTCAAACTTTAAAAGATTTTTATCTTACAGTATTTGCTAGCTGTCATAGCAGACGAAGAAAAAGCAATGAGAGTTATAGAAAGAGCAACTCATTAGCTGTAGATTTAATTTACAATGTATCGAAAGGTAAAATAAAAACGAATAAACATATAACCTTAGGGATGACTTTAAAAAGTTTAACTAGCAGCCGAAAAATTGTTGAAATTATTAATAGGTATGGCCACTGTTGTAGTTATCATGTAGTTAAAGAGTTAGAGACAGAAGCTACTTTTACATCTTCTGGTCGATCAGAATTATGTCCTGATGTTATTATAAAGTCAACTGGATTAAATACAGCTGTAGCTTTTGACAATTTTGACCGCTTCGTGGATACTGCATCTGGTAAAGATACTTTACATGATGATGATGATTAGTTCCATATCCCCTAGAGGACGTTGGATACCACTCTCTTCCATTTTGCTCTATCCTGGACAGTACGGATGAGGTTAATAAAATTGAAGCCAGTCCATTTTTTAATGTTGTCAAGCCACGATGTTCTTTTTCTACCTCGGGGTCTTTTTTGTTCAAGTTTGCCCATTAATATGATTTGTTGAATTTTGTATTTTTGTGACCTCATTATATGACCAAAGTATGCGCATTGTCTTTTTTTAATAACATTTAATAACGTTTTACTTTCTTTCATTATTTGCAACACTTTGTCATTAGTCACGTAATCTGTCCATTTAATTTTCAGCATTCTCCGATAGCACCACATTTCGAATGCGTTTAACTTTTTAATCTCGTCTTCTTTTAAAGTCCAGGTTTCACATGCATATAATAATATTGACCATACGTAAGATTTTAAAAAGCGCACTCTTAGTTTTTTATTTAATTTATTATTACACAATATCTTTCTCAGACCGTGAAACGCTGTTTTTGCTTGTCCAATTTTTGATTTAATTTCCAATGTCTGATTATTGTCACTGTTAAAGTTTACACCAAGATATTTATATGATTCCACTTGTTTAATAGGTGTTTTGCCTTTATACTTTATATTCAACTTATTAATTTTTTTTTTATTTCTTGTACTTATCATAACAACTGTCTTACTCGTATTTATTTTCAAACCCGCATTTTCACTATATTTTACAACACTATTTATCAATTTCTGCAAATCTTCCTCTGTTTCTGCAATTAAAACTGTATCATCTGCGTATCTTAAGTTATTGAAAATTTGTCCATTTATTTTTATTCCTTCAGTTAAGTTTTCTACCGCTTTGTTCATAATTTGTTCACTATACAAGTTATAGAGTAGTGGCGATAGCACACATCCTTGTCTAACCCCCTTTCTAATTGGTACCCACCGAGTTTTTCCCGATTTTATTTTCACTGCCGCTTCTTGATTTTCATATATATTTTTAATTATTTTTATCACTTTTCTATCTATTCCCACACTGTACAAATTCTTTATTAGTATGTCATGTTTTAAGCTATCAAATGCTTTTTGATAATCAATGAAACAGGCATATATATCTTGTTCACTTTCTCGTGCCCTTTCCAGTATCGTTTTGAAGCAAAAAATAGCCTCTCTTGTACCAATACCAGCCTTGAAGCCCATTTGTAGCTCGCTTATATTCTGCAGCACTTTTTTCTGAATTCTATTTAATATTATTTTTAATAGTATTTTTGACGTGTGACTTGTTATACTTATTGTACGGTAATCTTCACATTCTTGTGAAGTGCTTTTTTTTGGGATGGGATAGTATATGGATCTTAAAAAATCTGACGGAAGATCGCCTGTTTCATATATTTTGTTGAACAATTTTAAAAGTTCTGACATATTAGGTTCATTTAACGTTTTTATGAATTCAGCAGGTACTTTGTCAATTCCCACCGTTTTCCTACTTCCTACATATTTCACCGCTTGTTTAAGTTCGCTCATCATTATCGGAATTCTTTCATCCTCCGAATTTAGTTGTTCGCAGTTTTCCTCATTCATTATCTTTGTTTCGTCATAGTAAAGTTCTGTAATATACTCCTCCCATCTTTTTTTCTCCTCTTCCGGATCTCTTATCATTTTTTTATTTTTATCTACGATGTTCCTTATGACGTAATTTTTTTTAAATTTTCCACATATTTCCTTAACTTTTTGATGCAATTTTCTATCTTGATGTAGAGTTGCCAGTATTTCAATTTCCTTTGACTGTTCTTCCATCCAGCTTTCTTTTGCAGTTTTTATTTCTTTATCTATTTTCTTTTGTAATTCTTTGTATTTATTTTCATTTACGTTTTTATATTTTTTTCTTTCCAACATTAATTCCAGAATTCCTTCAGTCATCCATTCTTGCTTTCTTTCTGTTCTTTTGTTTTTATTCAAAACTTTTTCCCCAGAATTTATCAGCACACTTTTCAAATTCTGCCACCCTATTTCCACACTAACTTCTTTATTATCAATTTTCATATCCTGTAAACTTTTTGTGACATCTTCATTAAATACTTTACTGTTTTCTTCTGTTTCTAGCTGTTCTAGCATTTTATGTCCACCTTTCATTTGTTTCTGTAATTTTTTAAGTTTGATGTCTAGTGTTGCATTTAGCAAATTGTGGTCAGATCCTATATCTGCTCCAGGTCTTGTTTTAACATCTTTAAAATTGTTTTTGTAGCGATCGTTGATAAGTATGTAATCTATTTGATTTCTTATTATTCTGTCTTTCGAATCTGCCGGTGATTTCCGCGTATATAGTCTTCTAATGGGATGTTCAAACCAAGTATTCATTATTGTCATTTTATTTTCTTTACAAAAGTTTATTAATTGTTCTCCTCTTGTATTTCTTTTACCGATTCCAAACTTTCCGACAATTTTTTCTTCTATACCTTGCCCAACTTTAGCGTTAAAGTCCCCCATAATTATTGTTCGTTCGTATCGTTTATTCATATCGATCACTTTTTGTAATTGGTTGTAGAAATCAGAACACTCCTTATCACTATAGTCTGTTGTAGGTGCGTATATCTGAATAATATTTGTTTTGATTGGTTTCGTATTTATTTTAATCATTATAATTCTATCAGAGAAAGGTATACACGATTGTACTAAATGTTTTATTTGATTGTCTACTAAGAATCCCACCCCATTATAATGCTGAGTCCCTCCTGAGTAATACATCACGTATCCATTTTTATTTATTTCACCGTTTCCTGTCCAGTGTACCTCACTTAATCCTGTTATTAGTATTTTGTATTCTTTAATTTCCTGTATTAGGTTTTCTAATTTTCCACTTTTGAATAAGCTTCGTACATTCCAAGTAGCTAATTGTATTGTTGTGGTTGTCCTGGGCATTATACAGTTGGAATAATTTACCAAGATGTCGTTGAAATTCCTACAATTGTACACGAAAACACACCAAACAATAATCAAGAAGTGATGGTTACTGTTGACCTTGAAGATGATGTTGCTGTTGACCTTGAAAATGATGTTGCTGTTAACCTTGAAGATGGTATTACTGCTGAAAAACTCGAAAAAAAAAGACGAACGTTTGAAACTGATCAACCTGAATTACAATCCGTTCAACAAAAAAGCTAAAATCTCAGATGTTTTGTTGTTGACTACTGATGGTCGACGTTTAATAGTCCCGCAAACATTAGAAGAAATAAATAAAACTGATGCATTGTGGATGCTATCACATGCACTTGACATTCCAAATACGCCAATGTGGGTTGGATTTAACAGCAAATTCATCGAAGACAAAAATAAGAAAAGACAAATCATTCGTTATATAACACCTATAAATGATACTTCCACTGATCCAAAAGTAGTTCTTGAAACTATGAAAGAAAGTCAAAAAATTGCTGAGAAACTCGGCGAACAAAGTATTAGTGTGTCATATGATTTAGCAATTGCTAAAGTTGCGATACAAATCCAATCAGTTGAAAGTCCCAAATACGACAATTTGTTTATTCATTTGGGAACATTTCATGTTATGTTGGCTTATTTCAAAGCTGTCGGAAAATTTATAGCGGGTTGCGGATTAATGAATATCGCTGTTGATTGTAGGTTGTTAGCTAGTGGATCTCTCGCAGGCAAACATTTCAATAGATGTAAAAGAATACATCCATTAATGTGAACATTCAATTATTCCTCCAAAACGAAAGCATCACGGTTGGAGACGTCTTGCGTGCAAAACTTTTGCATGTTAATAAGGGTAGGTTATCACTTACAGCAGTATTAGAAAACCAAGAAATGTCGGAGATTATGACCTCATATTTTGCACATCGAGAAGCCTGTATAAATGGATCATTCGGAAAAACAGTATAATTTTATATGACTTATATATATTTAATTAACTACTATCACATGTTAAGTCTTAGTATCAGAACTAGAGATTTTGCATTATTCAAATATGTTTTACCGAAAATTGCAAATCTATTTTTTGTATTTAACCAGCCGAATTACGCTCGTTGGTTGGTTAAGTATCACAACAATTTGCTAACAATCGACGAAACTCATCCGGAAATTGTTGAAAGTATGGAAAAAGGATATTTAAGAATCCAGAGGACTAATAAAGCTTTTTCAAGGCAACCCATCGACCTGGCTTTGGAACAAACAATTAATGCTGAAGCTGCAAAGAGATTGGTTGGTATAATAAATCTCACAAATTCCATCTCAGCTCGAGCTTGGTGTAAGAGCCATGAAATCCGATCTATTATAATATCATTTAAATAATATGAAACTACTGGTCTACAAAAACGCCAGGACGTTACATCTGACTTCGAAAATCATAATATCAAGAGAGACACGAAATTGTTTCAATTCAAGCCTAGATAAAAATTTACTTTTCAATATTTCAACTGAGAAGTCAGCATCAGAAAATGCCTAAAATTTTTTATTAAGTATGGAAAGTCGAAACCAGTTACGCGAAAAGTTTATTTTCAAGTGTTCAGAATCAGTTGATAGATTTGAAAAAGCAATTACGAGAGTGAAAATTATGAATTTTACTTCTGAAACTATGAAGAAACCAGTGGGAGTATATGCTCAAGTAATTCAAGAATTACAAGGCGCGAAATTTTACGTCATATACCCCGGTGTTTTGTTTGAAAATCGGTGTATATATAATTATATTTAATGACACTTGGAGAATAATATAGTATAACTTAATTTACTTATTCTAAGAAAAAAATAACAGTTGAAAATAATGAAACACAGAAAGGAAAATATAATTTTAATAATTTCATGGTTCTCTATGTAATATGTTATTGTGTCATGCAAAAATTAAACCTAACTAACATCTTCAGAACAAAAGAACAACAGATTTTTTTTCAAAATATTTCTGAAATTATGAGTTTAGAAAAAAAATTTCATAACTTTCTTGTACACCATTATTATATAAAAAAATTGGATGTCTGTAAAGTCGGTTTACGGACGATAGTTTTACGTGATAACGTATTCCGCTTGAATATCATATTTAATAATACATTACTGCGCTCTCGCTTGCGCGCACAGGGTCAGGCGGAACGTTACACTTTTTCGTGCGTGCAGCTGGTGTTTCATCAATTTATAAGACGTTATCACGACGTCAAAAACTTAGTCCACCATCTTTAGAAGTCCGCCATATTGGATTTAGAGTGACGTCACTTTATTTTTCGAGTTATTCTCAAGCCCTTTCATTTGATACCCATATTGTAGGAAAGCATAATAAAATTAGTCCGCCATCTTTAGAAGTCCGCCATATTGGATTTAGAGTGACGTCACTTTATTTTTCGAGTTATTCTCAGCAAGCCCTTTCATTTGATACCCATATTGTAGGAAAGCATAATAAAATAAGTCCGCCATCTTTAGAAGTCCGCCATATTGGATTTAAAGTGACGTTACTTTATTTTTCGAGTTATTCTCAGCAAGCCGTTTCATTTGATACTCATATTGTTGGAAAGCATAATAAAATTAGTCCGCCATCTTTAGAAGTCCGCCATATTGGATTTAGAGTGACGTCACTTCATTTTTCGAGTTATTCTCAGCAAGCCCTTTCATTTGATACCCATATTGTTGGAAAGCATAATAAAATTAGTCCGCCATCTTTAGAAGTCCGCCATATTGGATTTAGAGTGACGTCACCGATTTTCCCCAAAAAAATAACAAAAATTTCTAGTAAAAATAGATAGAGTAAAAACCGTCTTAAAAACTATATTATTGTTATTATATAAAACAACATTATAAGAGATATAATCTTTTACGCATGCGCCGATGTTCCCCAAAAACAATAGGCCACTTCATATTTGCATATCAAACATCCTCCCAAAATTTGGTTTCAATCCGCTCATCCTTGGTGTCGGAATGATAAGAAATGTCAAAAGTGACGTTTGCTTCTGTCAAAGTATTAAGTTCTAATAATTAGTTATTCAAATTGTTAACTTAGAAGGCGTTGGATTTCAGAAATATTCGAAACGGCATCCGTTTTTGAACAAATGCTATCTTTTAATTTCATTATTGTCATAAATAAAATTATCGACCAATTTTATTTTAAGACTGAACATACGCAATAATTATATTACCATGTTATACCGTGCAACAGAGAGAGATAACCGAAAGATGTTTGCTATCGGTTATATCAGATTGAATTTATTTCTATATAAATGTGTATAAAAAAACTGATTGGGCGAATTCTGTTGTACGAAATTTATGTAAAATTTTCTCCTCTTTCGTTTAAGACAGGTTTCGAACCGATCTGATTTAAATTGAGCGAGTTATAAGCGAAAAACTTCGTTTTTTCTAAATTGCTCCCCTCTGGAGCAAAAATTCAAAAATCGGGCGACGTTAGGATCTAAGTTACCCGGAGACAAATCGAACAAAAAAAAGTTTTTTAAAATCGGTTAAGTCGTTTGGGCTGTACGCTGGATACAAAAAGCGTGACTCACAGATTCACAGATTCACAGATTCACAGATTCACAGACAAAGCGAGTACATATAGGCGCTTTAGCTTACGCTATTCGCGCCTAAAAAGTAACCGGCGCGGCGGTAATAATGTTCAAGAGATAAGGATGCAACGAGATTTGTTTGTGAGGATGTTAGGTATATCAATGAACTATAATATTGATTTTGAAAAGATTTTGTGCTGTCCCATTATACCGATTCCATCGTCATTATGTGATTTCGATGGGACTATTTGTAGAACCGAAAAGTCAGATATAGTCAAAGTTTTTGAAAAAAATCACACACCAGGAAATTTGATATTGTCATAGTCGACGGTTTCTTTCTATTACATACCATTACGTGATATGCCAGCAAACAATGGGCAATATTTCTAAAAAAAAATATGAACTCTTTAACAGTTACCAAAGCTCCACGTGTTGATACAATTTTTGATCAGTACTTTTCCCCGTCCATTAAGGATTATGAACGCGCTTTAGGTAATGAAGTACATGATATGGATTTTAAATAACCGGCCCAATGTAAGTACGTCCAGTTGATTTGAGTAAAGAGCTACAAAACGTTAAATTCAAACAGGCTGTCGTAAAGTTTTTAATAGACCATTGGACTACACAAGAAATGGCTACATTTATTGGGGATACATTCATAAACTTAAGTTATAATAATTAATGTTACTCTTACAAAGTTCAAAATAATCTTGTAACTATGGAGGAAAATTATAAACTAAAATTGTACACCATGTCTATAAAATTGATCATGATTTTGCTACAAAAGTCCTACTCAAATCTAGCGATACAGATGTTTTAATTATTTTGCTAGGTAATATGAAGTGTGATAGCCTGACAATTTTTATGGAGTATGGAAACAACAATAAAAAAAGATTAATAAATATATCTCAGTTGTCAACTGAAATCGGACCAAAATTGTGTTCCAGTTTAGCTGGCTTTCATGCAATGACGGGCTGCGATTACAACTCTTTTTTTTTCAAGAAAGGAACGAAGCGGCCATTTCAAATTTTAAAAGTCATTGAAGAATACCAAAAAGCTTTTAGCGATCTTGGATCAGCTCATGTGACAGGCTCAAGCTATGAAGCTTTTTCGGTATTGGAAAAGTTTGTCTGCGAAATGTATGGTTTCAAAAATTTAACTGATATTAAATTTGCCAGATTTCAAAAATTTTGTTCAACATATAAACCTAATAATCCTTATGAACCGTTTAAAAAACTTAAAAAAAAACTCAATATATAACCAGCATCTGGCGAAATGCCCATTTACGTTTCCCAAGTACTTTGTCACCAACAAGAAATGGATGGGACCTTCAAGATGGAAAATTCGAATTTTACTGGTTCGAAGGGGATTGTGCGCTGTCTTCTGTTTTGGATGCTTTGAAATCAGATAAAGAAAAAACAAATCAAAATACAGTTATATAGCATTTTCTTACATTTTATATAATTCCATTATTTATTGTATTGTACACTAATTTAAAATTATTTTTTAGCAAATAGAGCAACTATCGCGAAAAATAAAACAGCGGAAGAAATTGAAGATGATCTATCAGACAGTGAAGACGATCTGTCAGAGAGTGAAGACGATCTGCCAGACAATGAATCATGAGAGAGCAGCTAAGAGGAGGAATGAAACGTTAATAAAAATTCATTACCGTTAAATTAATTAATTAGAAAATTGATATTTTTAAAAATTATTTGCTATAATAATGTTATCGACAACGCTTTTCTTATGATACTATACATTTTCATTTTATTATAAGTGCGTAATGATTCTGATGATTATATTAATTTATCATTGAAATGTCATTGATATAAATTTTTGCTTCAAAAAACTATTAATATTTTTTTGTTAAAAAAAATTCAATTTGCATCATTATTAAAACGACACGCCTGTGAGCTCGATGATTTGAAATATTATTTTGTAAAAGAATTGTACTTATTTTTTTGTTTAAATTACTTCACAAATAAATCTATTTAATTTCTATAAAAGTTTATTATTAATATACCTACGATACGAAAAATAAAACAACAGTTTTATTAATAATTTTTTTTACTTAACCACCCCTGTATTGAGGCGAACAATATAAAAAAAATATTCATATCGGTCGGAAGTTGATTATTATATATCTATATATTATATAGACGTAGTGATAGTGATTTTTGACAAAACACCGCCATAGTTCAGCCATATTTTGTACAAAATATTTACAAATTATATACACAAACCTTCCTCGTTTATCGCTTTTTCTGTTAGTGAAAACCGTTTCAAAATCCGTTGCCTGGTCTAGAAGAAATAAGCGGAGAAAAAGTCAGGGGTAGACAGTGAGTCTGTTTTTAGGCGCGACCCAAGCTTTAGCTGTAAGCGCCTATATATACCTACTCGCTTTGTCTGTGAATCTGTGAGTCACGATTTTTGTATTCAGCGTACAGCCCAAACGCCTTAACCGATTTTAAAAAACTTTTTTTGTTCAATTCGTCTTCGGGTAACTTAAATCTTAACGTCGCCCGATTTTTGAATTTTTGTCCCAGAGGGGAGAAAATTACGAAAAAAAAAGTTTTTTGCTTATTTCTCGCGCAATTTAAATCATATTCGTTTGAAACCAGTCTTAAACGAAAGAGGAGAATATTTTACATAGATTTCGTATAACAGAATTTGCCCAAACACATCGGCGCATGCGCAAAAGAGTATATCTTTTATAATGTTGTTTTATATAATAATATAGTTTTTATAACGGTTTATTATTCTATTTTTAATAGAAATTTTTGTAATTTTTTTCGGGATAATCGGCGCATGCGCAAAAGATATTATATGCTATGACGTTTTTTTTATATAATAATAGTATACTTTTTATAATGGTTTATAATTTTATTTTACAAGAAAATGTTGTAAAAAGTTTTTTTGGGGAAAGTCAGCGCATGCGCACGAGATATATATTGTAATATAGTTTTTTATATAGTAATAGTATACTTTTCATAACGGTTTATTATTCTATATGTTTTACAAGAAAGTTTTATAAATTATTTTTTGGGAAAATCGGCACATACGCAAAGAGATATTATGTGCTATAACGTTTTTTATATAATAATGGTATACTCTTCATAATAGTTTATTATTTCATTTTACAAGAAAGTTTTGTAAAAAGTTTTTTGGAGAAGAACGGCGCATGCGCAGGAGATATATATTATAACATTGTTTTTTATATAATAATGGTATTATTTTCATAACGGCTAATAAGCTAATAAAATACAAAACTTTCTTGAAAAACAGATAGAATAATAATTCTATCTGTTTTTCAAGAAAGTTTTGTATTTTATTTTTGGGAAAATCGGCACATGCGCAACAGAGATACATGTTATAACGAAGTTTTTTTATATAATGATAGTATACCTGCCATTTAATGTTGTTTTTTATATATTTATGATAAAAATTTCATAACGGTTTATTAGCCTGTATATTTTTACAAGATAGTTCTGAAAAAATGTGGTTTTCTAAATTTGTAGTTTCAGAAATATTTTGAAAATACAAAAAATCTAATATTCTTTTGTTCTGTAGATGTTAGTTAGGTATTTGACAAGCATGTTTTGTTTAATTTTAACATAACGTGATAAAATATAGAAAACCATGAAAACGAATAGCAAATTTTATAATGTTTAGTGGTAACCGTTACCCGCGTTACCGCAGGCGTTAACAGAAATTTTATTTTCTTTGTTATTATAATATGTCAAATGTCAATATTATTATTTATTAGTTGGAAAGGCCCCGTAGTCCAGTTGCTGCAATTTGTTCGACTATATCTAATTAACTAAAGCTTTGAAATTTCACACACATGTATAAGTCTGGTGACAATTCATATATCCAATATGGCGGATGCCCCAAGATGACGGAATACATTTTCCTTCACAACCATCTTGAATAAAATAATCAAATAATTTTTATAAATTAATGTCAGAATAGTTAAAATTTTTAGACTATAAAAACAAGAAAAATAAAATACTAATAAGAAGAAAGTTTTTATTGAAATGTACCAAAAAAGAAATATAATATTTAATAATTTAGGGTCATAATTATTATTATAGTATTGATTGTGACTAATAAACGATCATAGAGTTTAATTACAGCTAACGCTTTTATATTTATGAACCTGAATTATTAATAAATTATTAAAATGATTTTTTCTTTTCTGTGTTTCAATATTTTCAACTGTTATTTTTTTCTTAGATTAAGTTAATTAAATTATATTATTAAGCACAAAGTGTCGTTAAAAATATACGCCAATTTTCGAACATAACGTCGGGGTATATTATCTAAAATTTCGCGCCTTCAATTACTTGTGTCTTCAGACAATATTTTACTATGTAGTCTTTGACAAAACACTGTCGTAGGTCATCCATTTTTTAAAAAATATTTGCAAATCATATACAAAAACCTTCCTCGTATATCGCGTAGTATCCTGCTCACGCACTCTATACCCCTTTTTGAGCCATTCTTTGACTGGACTACTCTATTTCAAAGATGGCGTGGAAAAGAGTGCACGTATCATATGAAACATACCTACACGTTACAACTTTTTAATTCAAATGATCCAAAACCGTTAGTCTTACGAGAAAAAGTAATATTATATTTTTTTGTAGGTAATTTTCTGAGCTACAAATTTGATATCTACTATTTTTTACAAAAGTCATCGTTAACGAGATTTTCGCGAAAACCCGTTTTTGTGACCTCTTATCCCGCGTAACATTTTTAGCGGCAAATGTATCCGTGGGGACTTTTAGTATATTGTTTATAACCACGAAAGGAAGGTTCATGCAAAAATCCAACTTTCTCCTAATTTTTTCACTGTGAAATGTCTCTATTCCATGTATTATATGGGTATAATGGGCGTAGTTAAGATGAAAGCTTAGCTAGGTCATATGTGTAGTGACCTAAAATTGACGCAGAGATTGAAAAACTAACTGAAAAGTGTGAATCTTTTGTAAAAAGTATAGTATAAGAGCCAGTGATCGGCTACCAGTATGTATTTGACCAGACCTGAATTTTTACACAGTGAGTCTCCTATAGGTACCTACCATACATGGAGTGGGGACTAAGCCCAGAGTGGCCGCCGCGGCCCGTACTCAGGTGCGACAGGTACAAAATTTGACTAATTTTCAAAGTATTTGACCACGTCTGCCATTTGGAAATTTAATAATATATTATTATTGTTATTGAAAAATAACAATGGCAGACCATTATCGCACGACAATCATCGCGGCAGACAATTTTTTAAGTACTAAAAAATATGAAATTTTGAAAGGTATATTTTTCATCACGGATTATTATTCCATTTATTATTTCAAGCAAGTTTCGTAAATAAAATTTTTTTCTAAACTTTATAGTTCCGGAAATATTTAGAAAATTAAAAAAAATCAGCTGCTCTTTTGTCTTGTAGATCTGTCAGAAATAAACTAGTTAAGCATGCTTTGATTAATTTTTACATGACGTGGAACATATTATGTAGGTGACCAAGGCGACGAATAGCAAATATCATATTGAATACTAGCCATTACCCGCGTCACCTCACGCGATATCAGAAATGTTATTTTACTTTATAATCCAGTCAACGAAGGAAAAATAAAAACAATAAATTGTGTAGTCTGGGTTATTATTTCAAATGATAGGGGTGATACCCAGGTATAACATATTAAAAGTCCCCAGCGGGGGGGCACTTGCTTTGGGCGGGAGGGGAGCAAATAGGTCCCATTTTTTGCTTCTTCGTGATTCTCTAAAAAACCATGCGTTTTAGAAAAGAGAACCTATCATAAAAAATAAAGCTAATTAAATTGTCTACAAAATGCCGTATAATTTTTTTTTTTTATTTATTAATAAGGGAGATACGGGACCCGTTAAGAAATAGTTTGAACGGAGACAAAGTTGCAAAGCTATTGTTTATTAAATATAATGTGCTACTTCTGGAGTCAATTAATTTGATTTAATTTGCTAACTGTTATAAAAATGTAATTATTTTTATTTGTGACACCTATATTTATTATTTTTTAATTGAAATTAAAGAGGCTGACTGCTTAATGTTTGTAGTGTTTGTACTATATTATTTTATTGCCTGCCCTTAACACATCTTTCTTCTGCCACCATCTCCGACTCCGATTCCGGTTCCGACTCCGAAAAACCAAATTTAAAAACTCCGACTTCGGTTCCGATAAAACCACCTCCGTAACATCTCTAATTTCAACATGAACCAAAAGATAACTAATGGTATATTGGATTGAATGTAAGGAAGAATCTTCATCTATAATAATTTATAGCTCAACGGAAAAATAAACATAAATTTTCTTAGGCAAAAATACTTTGTTTTCAGTTTGTATCACATTTATATCCCTTGCATTTCCTTTTGTATTTGTCATAAATATACAATAAATATATATAATTTTGTAAGAAATTTAATAAGCTTCATTACGTATTAAGGTTCTTTTTTTCTACGACGCTTAGTTTTTTAAATATTTAGGAAAAACTAAAATATGGGACATATCCCCCCCCCACCCTGCCTAAAGCAAGCGGCCCCTGGCTGGGGACTTTTGGTATGTTATACCTGGGGGTCAACCCTATTATAAAAAATATTAATCCAGACTACACAATTTTTTGCATTTATTTGCCAATTTCGGGTCTTCGTTAACTGAACTAATATCAAATGTCGATATTTTTGAAGTTGGAATGGTCCCGTCGCCCAATTGGTTGCAATTTTTTATTTGTTCCAAATCAAAATTAAAAAGTGTCAAGTGAAAATAAAAATATTGTCTATAGGTACCTATAGGCATAAACAATTTTTTATATTCTCTTGACATTTTTTATTTTTGTTTTGGAACAAATATAAAATTCCAACCAATTGGGCGACGGGACCATTCCAGCTTCAAAAATATCGACATTTGATATAGTAAAATAAAGAAAATAACATTTCTGATATCGCGTGAGGTGACGCGGGTAATGGCTAGTATTCAATATGATATTTGCTATTCGTCGCCTTGGTCACCTAGATAATATGTTCCACGTCATGTAAAAATTAATCAAAGCATGCTTAACTAGTTTATTTCTGACAGATCTACAAGACAAAAGAGCAGCTGATTTTTTTTAATTTTCTAAATATTTCCGGAACTATAAAGTTTAGAAAAAAAAATTGTTTACGAAACTTGCTGGAAATAATAAATAGAATAATAATCCGTGATGAAAAATATACCTTTCAAAATTTCATATTTTTTAGTACCTACTTAAAAAATTGTCTGCCACGATGATTGTCGCGCGATAATGGTCTGCCATTGTTATTTTTCAATAACAATAATAACATATTATTAAATTTCCAAATGGCAGACGTGGTCAAATACTTTGAAAATTAGTCAAATTTTGTACCTGTCGCACCTGAGTACGGGCCGCGGCGGTCACTCTGGGCTTAGTGAGTCCCCACTCCATGTATGGTAGGTATAGGAGACTCACTGTGTAAAAATTCAGGTCTGGTCAAATACATACTGGTAGCCGATCACTGGCTCTTATACCAGTAGTCCAAGTCCACCGAAATCGGTTTTAAAGTCGTGGAAATGGCCTGAAGAAGCTTGATACAGAGTACATTATTGATCATTTCGGTCTATTTTTTAACCGACGAAAAACAAAAACGGAGGAGGTTCTCAAGTCGACGCGTATATATATTTATTTTTTATTTATGTATGACCGGCTGTGTGAACTTAGCACAGCAAAGTTGGAAAATTAAAAAAAAAATAAGTGTACTAGTAGCACGCCAAATTGTACTAGCGTACTTACTAAGTTTAAAAAAATGTACCGTAAATTTAAGCCATAAAAAATCCAAAATAAAAAATGCTGTGCTAAGTTCACACTTTCAATTTTTCAAAATCTCGTACAAGCCAAGCACTAACTTCAAATAAAAAAATTTATTAAGAAAAAATGTAGTACATTTGCGCGTGCCAACAGTACAACAACAAAAAATAAAAAAAAAAAAATTAAAATTCACAATTTTCGAAAAAAGTTAATTTATTTTAAGAGTTTCGTTAGCATGCGGCCTAGATAAGAAACTGTTGTTTATAAAGTTACATTGCAAAATTATTTCTTACAGTAGAAGGGCCATTTCAAAAAATATTAAAATTCAAACATTTTGAGAAAAGTCTTTTGCTTGTTGTACCGTTGGCACGCGGTCTAGATAAAGAACTTTTGCTTATAAAATTATTTTGTAAAAACATTTTTTAAAGTTGTACGGGCACTTATTTTAAATTTTCAAAATTAAAAATTTCGTTAAAGGTCAAAATTTTCTTGTTGTACTATTGGCACGCGGTCTAGATAAAGCACTTTTGCTTATAAAATTATTTTGAAAAATCATTTTTTAAAGTAGTACGGGCATGAAAATTTTCAAAATTCAAAAATTTCGTAAAAAGTCAAAATTTTCTTGTTGTACTATTGGCACGCGGTCTAGATAAAGAACTTTTGCTTATAAACTTATTTTGTAAAATCATTTTTTAAAGTTGTACGGACACCTAATGAAAATTTTCAAAATTCAAAAATTTCGTAAAAAGTAAAAATTTTCTTGTTGTACTATTGGCACGCGGTCTAGATAAGGAACTTTTGCCTATAAAATGATTTTGTAAAATCATTTTTTAAAGTAGTACGGGCACTAAATGTAAATTTTTAAAATTCAAAAATTTCGTAAAAAGTCAAAATTTTCTTGTTGTGGCACGCGGTCTAGATAAAGAACTTTTGCTTATAAAATTATTTTGTGAAATCATTTTTTAAAGTTGTACGGGCACTTAATGGAAATTTTGAAAATTCAACAATTTTGTAAAAAGTCAAGATTTTCTTGTTGTACTGTTGGCACGCGGTCTAGATAAAGAACTTTTGCTTATAAAATTATTTTGTAAAAACATTTTTTAAGTTGTACGGGCACTTATTTTAAATTTTCAAAATTCAAAAATTTCGTTAAAAGTCAAAATTTTCTTGTTGTACTATTGGCGCGCGGTCTAGATAAAGAACTTTTGCCTTTAAAACTTTTTTGAAAAATCATTTTTAAAGTAGTACGGGCACTAATTGTAAATTTTCAAAATTCAAAAATTTCGTAAAAAGTCAAAATTTTCTTGTTGTACTATTGGCACGCGGTCTAGATAAAGAACTTTTGCTAATAAAACTTTTTTGAAAAATCATTTTTTAAAGTAGTACGGGCACTAAATGTAAATTTTCAAAATTCAAAAATTTCGTAAAAAGTCAAAATTTTCTTGTTGTACTATTGGCACGCGGTCTAGATAAAGAACTTTTTCCTATAAAACTTTTTTGAAAAATCATTTTTTAAAGTAGTACGGGCACTAATTGTTAATTTTCAAAATTCAAAAATTTCGTAAAAAGTCAAAATTTTCTTGTTGTACTATTGGCACGCGGTCTAGATAAAGAACTTTTGCTTATAAAATTATTTTGAAAAATCATTTTTTAAAGTTGTACGGGCACTTAATATAAATTTTGAAAATTCGAAAATTTCGTAAACATCAACATTTTCTTGTTGTACTATTGGCACGCGGTTTAGATATAGAACTTTTGCTTAAAAAATTATTTTGTAAAATCATTTTTTAAAGTAGTAGTTTTAAAGTAGAAACGCGGTTTGCGGCATCTGACGTGACCTTGCTGAACTTAGATATTTTAAAAATATGAAATGATTCGGTGTAATAAATTTTGAGAAATCTTAAGAATACAAATTTCAAATATTATTAGAAATTTCTTTTTTTGAAATATTTTCTTAACTAGTAAACCGATTAATTCCAAAACTTAATCAGCTTTTCTCCTTAAAAAAGTGAGTCGATTTCCGCAAACTGCATCAAAATCGGTTTATTTGTTCCCGAGATATCGTGAACGAAAAATTCGTAAGAAAGTTAAAAAATAAAGAATAGTTACTTCTTACCACAACAGTCGTAAGAAAGTGTTTTTTTTAAACTTTAAGAGCTAAAAAATAAACTTCTTGCAATATTTTACATTATTTTAAACGTGTTGAACTCGAAAACAGCGGTAGTTTTATGGATGACCTGCAGGGTTTTCAAATTTTTTATTTTATTTTCTGAACAAGTATTCGTATTTGTGTTAGAACTAGACAAAAAATCAAAAAGCAAAAAAATTCCTTCAAGATGACTTGCTGCCAGATCTGTAAATCGAATTTTTATTTAATTTTATTATTTTATATAGAAAATATAATATACGCAAAAAAAATTTAACACAAAAAAAATTTACAAAAGATTTTTATGTAGGCCGATACTACAGTAAAAAACATTTTACAAAATAAATTTAATAGTAAAAGATCATTATCTAGACCGCGTGCCAACATTACCTACAACAAGAAAATTTTGATATTTACGCAAGTATTGAATTTTCAAAATTTATATAGGTGCCCGTACAACCTAAAAAAATGATTTAACAAAATAAATTTATTAGCAAAAGTTTTTTATCTAGACCGCGTGCCAACAGTACAACAAGAAAATCTTGACTTTTTACAAAATTGCTGAATTTTCAAAATGTCCATTAAGTGCCCGTACAACTTTAAAAAATGATTTCACAAAATAATTTTATAAGCAAAAGTTCTTTATCTAGACCGCGTGCCACAACAAGAAAATTTTGACTTTTTACGAAATTTTTGAATTTTGAAAATTTACATTTAGTGCCCGTACTACTTTAAAAAATGATTTTACAAAATAATTTTATAGGCAAAAGTTCCTTATCTAGACCGCGTGCCAATAGTACAACAAGAAAATTTTTACTTTTTACGAAATTTTTGAATTTTGAAAATATTCATTAGGTGTCCGTACAACTTTAAAAAATGATTTTACAAAATAAGTTTATAAGCAAAAGTTCTTTATCTAGACCGCGTGCCAATAGTACAACGAGAAAATTTTGACTTTTTACGAAATTTTTGAATTTTGAAAATTTTCATGCCCGTACTACTTTAAAAAATGATTTTTCAAAATAATTTTATAAGCAAAAGTGCTTTATCTAGACCGCGTTCCAATAGTACAACAAGAAAATTTTGACCTTTAACGAAATTTTTAATTTTGAAAATTTAAAATAAGTGCCCGTACAACTTTAAAAAATGTTTTTACAAAATAATTTTATAAGCAAAAGTTCTTTATCTAGACCGCGTGCCAACAGTACAACAAGAAAATTTTGATATTTACTAAATTTTTGAATTTTCAAAATTTTCTTCAAGGGCCCGTACTACTTTAAAAAATGATTTTACAAAATCGTTTTATTAGCAAAATATTTTATAAAATAACTTTATAAGTAAAAAGTCATTTTACAAAGTAATAGTAAAAGTTCTTTATCTAGATCGCGTGCCAACGGTACAACAAGCAAAAGACTTTTCTCAAAATGTTTGAATTTTAATATTTTATGAAATGGCCCTTCTACTGTAAGAAATAATTTTGCAATGTAACTTTATAAACAACAGTTTCTTATCTAGGCCGCATGCTAACGAAACTCTTAAAATAAATTAACTTTTTTCGAAAATTGTGAATTTTGATTTTTTTTTTTATTTTTTGTTGTTGTACCGTTGGCACGCGCAAATGTACTACATTTTTTCTTAATACATTTTTTTAATTGAAGTTAGTGCTTGGCTTGTACGAGATTTTGAAAAATTGAAAGTGTGAACTTAGCACAGCATTTTTTATTTTTGATTTTTTATGGCTTTTACGGTACATTTTTTTAAACTTAGTAAGTACGCTAGTACAATTTATCGTGCTACTGGTACACTTATTTTTTTTTTAATTTTCCAACTTTGCTGTGCTAAGTTCACACAGCCTGTATCCACGCATAACTTTTGACAGAGTAGTCCGATTTTGATAATTATTTTTTAATAAATATTTCCTTGTGTTAATCGACGCTCATAAGTGGATTGAGTATTGTGTAGTTAAAAATACTTCAAGTTCTGCGACTACAAAAAAACTACGCTCAGTTTTTGCTTGATTTGGACTATCCAAACAGCTAGTTTCTGACAACGCTACTTCTTTTATGTCAAAAGAATTTTAAAATTGTATGCCTCGAAATAGTTTATCACATTTAACCGGTCATCCGTTTCAACTTTCAAGCAATGGTGCAGCTGAAAATTTTACCAAAATTGTTAAAAACGCGTATATTTTTTTTTTATTTATTTTTTTTTTTTATTTATGTATGACCACGCATAACTTTTTACAGAGTAGTCCGATTTTGATAATTATTTTTTTGTTTGAAAGGGTATACCCCGAAGTTGGTCCCATATAAATTTGGTAAAAAAATTCCTACCCTAAGGATGGGAAAATAGCGGTGATTTATTGTTCACTCACAGATTTTCATGCTGAGTGTATTACAATTATAAATTATATAGCCACAAAAAATTATAAAATAAAAACTTTTTAACAAAAAAATTAAACCGCCGAAAAACTGAAAAGCAAAAAATAATATATCTTTTTGTTTAACTAAGTTCTATTTAAGTAGTTGAACGTATGTGACAGTCTAGTATATCTAAGTAATTTTGAGTCGGCGTCAAACAATCAATGAACAAAGATCACTAAAAGAAATAACCAAATCAAATTAACAATGATACGTGAAATCTCCAACGATAAACATTACATTCCAAACATGCGCTCTCCACACGACCACTCGCAAAGACGTGTGCCCTCAGTGTGTGCCCGTTCGGGTTGCTCTGTCGCTGACATTAACTTCGTGAACGCTCAGAGATTTCCGGCGAAGGATTGTTGACGCCGACTCAAAATTACTTAGATATACTAGACTGTCACATACGTTCAACTACTTAAATATAACTTAGTTAAATAAAAAGATATATTATTTTTTGCTTTTCAGTTTTTCGGCGGTTTAATTTTTTTTGTTAAAAAGTTTTTATTCAATACCGTAACACCATTTATACCACTACTGGTCAGTTCCCAACTGCGTTGTTAATAGGTGAACAATTACATTATACATTAGATTTAATTAAACCTAGAGTTATTAACAATCAGTCAAATCAAATTAAAAATTACAGGAGAAAGAGAAATTGCGAATTTGATATCGGTGATTCTGTCATTGTTAAAGATTACAGGAAAATAAGTAATGTTGAATGATGCCCTGCAATTATAACAAATAAACTCGGTTCTCATACCTATACAATAAAAACAAATTTAGAATGAACCCGCCACGTTGATAAGATTCGTTCTTTCACTTATAAAAATAATTCTTAAAATTGTAAAAATCATTCATCTGAAGATGAAGACATTACTGACAAAAATAATTTAGATGATGGAGCTAATCTGAATCATGTTCGCGATGAAAATTCCAGCGATACAGAAATTCCTATTGAAAAACCTAAAAAAAATGTTAAGCCTTCCGATAGATTTTAAGCTGGAACTTAAAAAGGAAGGTATTATTGTATTCAAATCTTTGATTAACGTCTGATTAGAACTCTTCAATAAATAAAATTATCGACCAATTTTTCAGACAAATATATTTAAAAAAAATATATAAATTTAATACATTAACGTTTCGAACCTGATTTGGAGCTTCTTCAAAATTGATCTAAAAAATATAAAAATTAATTAATATTTATTTAATTTTAATAAAATTCATTTAAAGTTTTTAATATTGAAATATTGGTTGTCCGATAAGTTCTTGCCGTTTTTTTAAATTAATACACACAACATTGTCTTCCGTGGATGAAGATCTTGCTTCGCTCGCGGGGTCGCTTGTTTTTCTTTCAGCTATGGCACCCTCTCCGTATACGGCACAATTAATCTCTCTAGCAGCTTCCGTGGCTTTGGCACCTCGGTTAAACGCAAAAAGAAGGTGGTGTCGAAAATGCTCGTTTTTGTCGACTTGACACTCCATTTAAATGCTCTAAAAATTAACAAAAATGAATCCAAACAAAAAAACTAAATAGACTTTCTTGTAGAGCGAAAAATTCTCTTTCGAATAACACAAAACATTATACCAAAAAATTTCATTTCGATCGCTAATTTTTTAATTTAAAAAAACGGCAAGAACTTATCGAACAACCCATTACATAAAAAAAAATATACAGTCGAACATAGAACCTCCTCCTTTTTGAAGTCGGTTAAAAAATAATAACGTTAGGATTTAAGTTACCCGGAGACGAATCGAACAAAAAAAAAGTTTTTTAAAATCGGCTAAGGAGTTTGGGCTGTACGCTGGATACGGATACAAAAAGCGTGACTCACAGATTCACAGACAAAGCGAGTACATATAAGCGCTTCCAGCTAACGCTTAGGTCGCGCCTAAAAAGAGTCAAGCTTAAATGTAATTATTTGTAATTTATCATGACATAAACATTTCGTTCCTTTGCAGTTTGTAATGCAATTTCATTTTAAATTTCATTGGAAATTGTTATCCTATGCTAATTTCACAAAATATATTATAGGTTCACCAATTATTTAGTGAAATAAAATTCTTTTAAATTTAGCGTATTGTTAGTGTACCGCTCAAATTTTTAAATTATTAAAAGTTTATCGTGATGAAAAAAAGGTTAAAAATCATTGTCTAGAGTGTGGTTTTAATGTTCAATCGGGAGGTTTATATACTAAAAATAATCTGAATACAAGAAAGAAAACCAAAACAGTAAAAACCTTCTTAACAGAAAAGCGTAAATAACCTAGAAATTCAGTGAAACCGAACGAGAATAATAAAATAAGAAAAAGACAACAACAAAAATAATACGTATCTACAAAAAAAAATTGGCCGTCAGGTTTAACCAGGGAACATCTAAACTTTCAATGGACGGACTCTTCAAGAGTATACCTACGCGTTTAAACTATATATTGACAGTTAACACAATTCCTGTTTCATTTACACAGTCACATCAGTGTTAATTCCAAAGGTTTTCTCTCCAAGGAGACAGTTTAAGAGATGCTTTTATTGTATGTGGAGGGGAGGCGCGATGTGTCGAGTCTCTTACTTTGGGATCGTATTACAATGGTTGCTATCAGCTATGGCCGCCACGACGGACCGGATTGAGTACAATGCGCGGACCGAGCATAGTTGAAAAGAAGAGGTGGGAGGGGTGAAAGCGTTCACTGTTGGATCTCTATTCACTGTTCATCTATTATGTACATATTATATAAAATCCCACTAATTAGTCTGAACTAATTTAATCATTCGCCCAGTGAATCTATTGATTACACAACATGTACGACTTGAATTTGCACAGAAAGCAGAACACCTGTAGTTTAGGGAAGATTATTTGCACGGCGTTTCACATAAACTTCGAGTTAGAAAGTCTATATGAAACATGACCGAGTTTCAGAATAGCCGAGCATATAGTAACGCCGTTGTTCATATAACGTTGCCATGGCGCCTATATATTTGAAGTCCACCTTTTCCAGATTCTAATATTCAGAGAGCTGACGACAAGTTTACGGTATGAATTTTGGGCAAGTTAAAATAATAAAAAAAAACAGTATTTTATCAGTTGGGTGAACTTGGAATCAAAACTAACCTTCGTCTGCCCTTGGCACATTCACTGTACAATTCTTGTATTAAACATTTTTTAAAAGTGATCTACCGTTTACAATTTTACATGATATCTGACACGATTTTTTATAATGAACCCCCTCGGTATTCAATGTTAAGAGACTTTTGTGCGCACTATGAATTTATCTATGTTTTTATTAAGTTAGATTATTATTAATAATAAACACTCGAACACTAGGATTAGGAACATCTATTTAGTAAAAATTTAATAAAATCGAATTAATACCTATATCAAAAAGTAAATGTTCACATAAAACAAACAACAAACACAAATTGTAAAAGTGCTCTACGTATATAAATACGAACTCTAATTAAATATTAAAATTAATTATGAAAAAAAAGCAAAAACAGCAGTCGTCGGCGTTTTCTAAAATAATTAATTGATAGATCACCTGACAATCCGATCTGTTGTTGCGTGTTCCTAAATTGGATACATTTTTAAATATTTGAGAGACGGTGATACAATTAGTATCACACGTCTTACAGGGCAGCTCTTCGCCCGCTTAAATAGGGATATGTATTTGAGTTTTCTCTAACTTGTCGTTACGTCATACGTTTTCGCGAATTTTAAGTGTTTTGTTTATAATGATTTCCTTGAGGAAAATTTACTGTATTCACTTTTTTTGTCAAAGTGACAAATAACCTTATTTATATATTTTTAATTGTTTATTAACAATATAAATCAAACGTTTGTGCAGGTTAATTAAGTTTTTAAAAATGGTACAAAAATGACCACAAATAAAATTTGTACACCTATATATCTTCATGATATTTAATTTTTATACAGAATAACTGGTTTTCTTACTCAAAAACAAATGAAATTTTAAATTTTACTATTTTATTAAAACTTTGAAGGCGTCTCCATTCAAACATTATTGTCTTATCTTCTAGTTTGGCAAATAAAAATATGATAGGTCTAAAATTTTCTTATTAGAAATAAAATTGAATATTTGTTTTCGATTGACATGTAAAAAATAATTTTACTGCATTCTATTTTTAGTCTATAAGTGCTTCACGACCATTTAGATTATTGCCTTTTGATTTTCAGCTACCGAAATATAATTCCTCTTACATAAAATTTCATGTCTATAATTTCTTCTAGCTCGAATCAAAATAACCAAGCTGGGTGTGATGCAACGTTCCATTTATAAAGAGACGGCAGGACGAAAACCATCAGCCAACTTCAAAGAATTCAACTGTTGTCTTTCAGCATCTTGAGCAGCATTGTCTGATTGAGCCTTATCTGTAATTAATTCCCATGGATCAAAAATCCAACAAAACCAGACAGTAATTTCAATTTTCAGTAATGTCTTGAGTTAGAGAGATAAGAGGGTAGCAGAAAGATGTAAACTGCAAAAACTCAACCAATTTGCAGTAAAGATACTGCATTCTTGAAACAGCTTGTATCCGAAATTATCGCACAACCAATTCGATCATGAGACTTCGGGCCATCCGTATAAACGGGACGATGACCTCGATGTTGATCCCAGCTTTTCTAAAAACAGTTTGCAATAAAGCTCGGAAGTTGATTAATGGATGAGAAACCAACCACGAGGGAACAGCATTACGGTCGACTCTAAAAGTTTGTGGAAGCATCAGTTGGAGTTCGTTAAGAAGATTAGTGAACTTAATACTGAGAGGACGAGTTGTATTTCTTCTCCGCCTTATAGAAGAGAATCGAGGATGGAATTACGGAGTACTGCAAACAAGGGACAGCAATAATAGTGTACACATAATTGAGGGACATGCCCCTTACAACTACAAAAGAAGTAGAAAAATTTTATCTGTTCTTCATCAGTCTTCAAATGAATCACTAAACCAACTTACACAACTGACAGAAAACTAGAATTCAACTGAGAATGCAGCTATACTCGCAATTTTACTCAAATAAAATGACTATTATTTTTCTACCAAAAAATCTCCCATGCTGTTTTTACTTGTGTTTGAACAATATGTATAAATTAATACGTTATGTTGTTATTATAAAACCGCTTACATGGGATTAATAAGAACAGTAGGTTATAAAAAGAAGCATTTTAGCTTTGTTGGTTTGTTTTTTTTAACAGATTGCATAGAATTTTTTTTTGATGAATTATAAATACAATATAACATAAAGAGGATATTTAATTTCCATGAGCTAAAACGCGGCTTATTTATGCACACGTAGCTGTAAACGCAGCCTACATAATAGGAATACATAAATGAAACAACACACTCATTAAATATAAAATATTTTAACAGTACAACTACTCTCATAAACCTTTTTGTTTCCTTAAAAAATAAACAAGAGTTTTGCAGTTGTGTGTGTTGTACAGTGCAGATATTGTAGCTACATAGGTATACTTAGGTTGCAATACAGTAGTGCCCTATAATATGTAGGTGGCCTCCTAGGTCCTTTTCCTCCCCAACAAAACACAAGCGCTATGCCATTGAACTTACAATTATACAGGTTAGTTAAAGAGTTGTGTACTTCAAATAAGTTCGATGTACATGGACTAGTTTTCAATCCAAATATCAAGAAAATAAATTCAGAACAAGCTACATTTTTATTTTCACTCAAGTTTAGTAATTGAACGTTCATATTTTACCATAAAATTTTGAAAATACCCTACTCGATGTTACCCCATCGAGTAGGGTATTTTCAAAATTTAGTAGTAGTAAGTAAGAAAAATTATATCAAAACCTCTCAACTTTCCATGTATCACATTTTTCCTTTCTTTGAAATTTCACTTCACGTCTGTCATTGGGTTATTCGAAAGCATATACCTGCACATTTTCATTGCAAAAAACTAAAGAAATATAAGGCCGTGACGTACAGATAGAGTGATAGACGGACACGGCGAAATTTCGATTGATCTACAAATGCCAAGGGCCCACAAACATTTAATTTTTGAAAAATACATTTTTAATACTTTTTCATTGACAATAAGCACTAATCGTATAGTTAGAAATAATCACAAATTATTATTACCATTCTCATGGATAAATTGCACATATCTCTACACTTCTGTTCTATAAAACAAAGCCATTTATAGATCGATTCAAATTCAAATTTTACTACTAAAATAATATTGTATTTGACTATTACTAACATCAGTTTTCGGTTTCGTAAACATTAATAAAATTTCGCGCCTTGTAATTCTTGAATTACTTGCGCATATACTCCCACTGGTTTTATAATTATAACAACCAATTGGTCTTTGCCAACATCCCCATTGCTTTGAAACTTTGCAGTAACCAATACAATATTCTTATGGTTTGTCTAAGGATAATAATATTTAAATAATACGTAAACAATAAGGAAAAGTAATAATTGGTGAAGGTCCGGGTGTTGGTGGTGGAAGAGCGTGTCCCCAGTTGTTTTGACAAGCTTGCTTCCATATTATAAAATAATATATTGGATATACAATAATTAAAAATTTATAAATTGGATAGCTATTTTTTGTCAAAATAATATTAATATTCATTTGACGTTCATAATTATAAAGCCGTGGGTCGTAAACTCACTGATAGTTTTTTAGTTATTAGAATAACGACCCCCAGATTTTAATAAAATATACTACAAAAATAATATTTATAATTAATAATTATCAGAAAGGAATTTAAGTGAAATTTGCTTTTTTTGTAGTATACATTTTAATAAACGGTTATTTGAAAAAATGGTTACCATGTTGATAAATTATTTTTTATTCATTATACAGTACACGAAAATAGGCATTTACAATTAACGATTTGGTGACGCGTTCTCCCACCACCAACACCGGAACTTCCACAAATGTTTAATTTTTCCCTTTTTGTATTTTAGTATTAAAAATATATCACCATTGTTGTTTTGCTTGTATCCATGGTGTGGTTTATTAGAAGAGAGCTTAACACATTTCTTTAGTGTTTTGCTGAAGATGAGAGCATAGCTCTCGAAATGTACATCCACTAATAAACTTGTTGTGGTAAGAAGTAACTATTCTCTATTTTTTATTACAAATTACTACTTCATAGGGCCTTAGGCCCCAATTTAGAACTTTGTAAAATTTCATCCTAAACAAAAGTATTTAAAATAATATTAAGTAACCAAATTCAAATTAAAATTTATTCAAATCTGAACCCTTTTAGACTTTTTTAGGGGCCCTACAAAGGAACCTTAAGGTTCAAAATCGAAATTTAGACATTTTTTGTACAAGGCCTATTTTTAGACTTTTAGAACCAGAGTATTAAAAAAATACTAAGACGTATACGTATGAAAAATTTTCCGCACAATCCTAATAAGAAATAAAAACATATGGTTCCCATTTTAAATTTCAAAGTTGGGCCATACGGGACCCTTTTCTCCGGCCCAAAATATAATTTTGCTATTCGATAGACAGGAAAAAGTTATTGAAAAAAACCTTTTTGAAATTTTTAGTACGGTTTACTCAATAAGAAATATTAAACCGTTCCGGGACTTTTAAAACACTCTGTACCTATAATAAAAAATCTAAAAAGCGTGAAAAAAACATTAAAAAGTAAAAAAAAACTGCTAACACAAAATCTATAAACCAAGCTTCCAGTATGAAAAGTAGGCAGGCAAATATATACTTAGTGTCATCTTACTACTATTATAGCCATACAGATATCAAAAGTTTAATACACATTTTTACTCGACTACATTTTATTACACGAAAAAAAAACTTCAATACCTGTCATTATGTAACCGACTTATTGATGGTAAGTATAATCTGATTATTGTCAAATTCAGAAGGCGGCCAATTTTGAGTGGTCTAGGAACATCTAAAATCTAAATACGTCTCTGCTTGTAATATAACATGAAATCTTTAATTTCCGGACGCATAATTATTTACCCAGCATAGGTAGTTAGCCAGATTACAATTCTATGAATCATTGACATCCCTATAAATAAAACTATTTGTTTGTGTTGTACAGGTATTTTTTTATGTCCGTATATTATCTCTTTTTAAATTATGGGTAATTTAATTTAAAATTTTTCTATAACAGTAATAAATTATGATCGTTTTTAACTCACTTAAGTGGGTATTCTAGTCTAGAATTGTGAAACAATCGGTTTTTTTCGTGCATATTTTAAAAGTTTGGACCTTCAAGAATACAATCTCAAATTTTTCAAAATTCTAATTATTTACGGAGATAGCTATAGCTTTAGGTATATATAAAGTCTACATATAATATAACTATATGTATTAAGTATATAACTGCCTGTAACGTTGCTCAAATCTTTGAACACGTTTTTCTCGAAACCATTTTTTAGGGCTCCGTACTCGAAGAGTGCTCAACGGGACCCTATTACTAAGCCTCCGCTGTCCGTCCATCTGTCTGTCAGCTGTATCTCAAGAACCGTAATAGGTAGAGAGTTGAAATTTTCACAGAGTGTGTATTTCTATTGCCGCTAGAACAACAAATAATAAAAAAAACCCAAAACTCCCAAAAGAGGAGCCAACTAAGTTTTTTGCTTATAATTATCTTAATTTAAATCAAATCGTTTCGAGACCTGTCTTAAACGAAAGAGGAGAAAGTTTTACATAGATTTTGTATAACAGAATTCGCCGAAACACTTTTTTTATACAGCTTTATATAGAAAACAAGCTGTATAATTCAATTTCGTTTAATACATAGCGTACACGGATCGGCTGTCTTCGTCTGTTGCACACTCTAATATGGGAATTTAAAGATTGCGTATGTTCTGTCTTAAAATAAAAAGATTCCATTCGTTCACAAACGGATATCATTTCAAAGTGTTTTGACATTAATATTTTGTGAAATGCAACGCCTTCTGAGTTAACGATTTGAATAACTTAATTCCACCTTAAAATCTTTAATTAACGTCTGAATAGAACTCTTCAAGTAAATAATTGGTCAACAATTTTATTTACTTGAATTAATTACACCTTGACAGATGCAAACGTCAGTTTTGACATTTTTACCATTTCAACATGACGGATGAGCGGAATGAAACCAAATTTTGGGAGGATGTTTGATATGCAAATATAAAGAGGCCTATTGTTTTTGAGAGACGTCGGCGCAAGTGCAAAAGAAATATATATTATAATGTTGTTTTTATAAGATAATAGTATACTTTTCATACCGGTTTGTTATCCTGTTTTACAGGAGTTTTGTAAAATAAATTGTTAAGAAAAATCGGCGCATGCGTAGAAGAAATATATACTATAAGGTTGTTTTTTATATAATAACGGTATACTTTTCATAACGGTTTATTATTCTATGTTTACAAAAGTTTTGTAATTTCTTTTGTGAAAAATTGGCACATGCGTAAAAGAAATATATGCAATAACGTTGTTTTATATAATAACGGTATATTTTTCATAATGGTTTATTATTCCATTTTAAAAGAACGTTTTGTAAAAAGTTTTTAGGGGGAAAGGCGGCACATGCGCAGAAGAGATACGTGCTATAATTTTGTTTTTATATAATAATGGTATATTTTTCATAATGGTTTATTATTCTAAAGTTTTGTAATTTTTTGGTGAAATCGGCACATGCACAACAGAGATATTTGCCATAACGTTGTTTTTTGATATTATGGTATATTTTTCGAAACATTATATTATTTTATTCTACAAGACATTTTTGTAAAAAGAAGTGTTTATAATATTATAAAAACGCCGTGGTGTATTATGTAAAATTTCACGCTTTGAAATTCTCGTATTACTTGCATACTCCCACTGGTTACATATTGTTATAGCGCCTCTCTTGTTTCTTTTACAAAAGTATTTAAAAAGTACATAGTGTACAGAACCCTTCGTGTGCGAGTCCGACTCACACTTGACCGGTTTATTTCAACACGGTTGACATGTATCTCAAGTTCTAATGAGCCATTTTATTTGAAATTTGGTATGAACCTTTTCAATGTAACCCTCTATCGCCCCTACCAGAATTATGTCAACATTATTATATATACTATTTTAAAAAAATTAAAAATTCGCCATTTTGCGAATTTTTTTTTATTTTCTTTTTCTGAGTTAGGGACTATAACGACATCCTTACTAATTAAGAATCTTTTTTTTTGTTTTCGATGACTAGAAGGGTTAGAATCGTGTCAATCAGGACGCATCAATTTTTTTACCCCCTCTTTACCGGCTTGTAACTTTTTGAATTTTGAATATTTTTTTAAATTGTTTTTTGTGTACTTATTCTTAAAATATCAATAAATATCTGGTAAAAATGGAGAGTAAAAATATTTTTTGTTTTTTTTAATCGAACTTGAAAAAATGTTCAAAATTTGTACCTCTAGACTAGGATACCTCTTTCAATACGAAGGTATGCCCCATTATATGAAAAAAATGCATTAAAATCAATATGAGGTAACATAGAACAAACTACATTGCATAGCACGACGCGATAGAGGATCAAAAAAATAATTTAAAAATTTCTATACACTAATGTCAGATCGCTTTTTGTTTTTAAGTTACAGACTGTTAAGTTTTTTTTTAATAATTTAAATAAACTAAGAAGGCTTTTATTAAATACAACAACATTTAAAAAATGTAATGTAATTTAGCTCTACAGAAGGTGTTTGTTTTGATGACCTTGTTCTTGGATACACATTTCTAATGTTCGTATTAATGATTGACGGCATCTTTGAAATCATGGCGACTTTGATCATTAGCGTTTAGTTGTGTATTCGAATCTGCCAGCCGGCATACACAGACCGACTGGTGCGAGCTCGGGTCCCTGGGAACGCTAATCCCATAAAACATTGCAATGCAAACTACATCCCAATGTTTCCCCTGAGGGAGCCTGTTTTCTTAATCTATTAAAATTATTAAAAAAAAAAAACTTGACAGCCTGTAACTTGAAAACAAAAAGCGATCGGACATTAGTTTATAAGGATTTTTTTAATTATTTTTCGTTCCTCTATCGCGTAGTGCTATGCAATGTAGTTTGTTCTATGTCAGCCTGTACTATATATAACATCTCTTTTTGTGATGTCAGTTAAAAACGACTAAATCACTTTTTATAAAGTTTTTAGGGTGCTAATCAGTAAAGAATTTGAACAAAATGGCGTTGAAATTTTTCAAATCGTTTAACCCCTCGAGAAGTTATGGCTGAACATAGGCACAAAATACATGCGTCGAATATAGAGCCTCCTACTTTTTGAAGGCCTGTTAAAAAGCATAAAATAACAAAGTTGTGAAGTCGGCGCACATTTAATTGAATCACTTATTTGAGAAACCCCATGAGTCGTGATTTCGGCCATTTTGAGTTATATATAAAATAATGCTCTTCATAGGTCGATACATCATTTGGCGGAGAAACACAATGAGTATAGTGATTTATATGCTTGCTACGTCATAAAGAATATATCGTTTGATGGAGAAACCCCACGAGTCGCTGACTAATAGGCTTTCTCAAACAAACCAAGTGGACTTGCGTATTGGTTCTTTTACGTCTTAAATCAGCTGTTTAGTTTGTCAGTGTATAAGTTCGTGAGAGGAAGTTTATGTTTGTTTTTTTGATTGTGGAAAGTTTTTTTTTTTTTGTTTAATTTCAGATGTAAGCGAAAGTGTTTTTCAATAATATCGGAAGTTAACAGACTAGAAATTTTTACAAAGTTTATAGATTTTTCCACTAAAAATGAACAGGATGCGTATTTGCAAAGCCTGATTTCAACAATGCCAGATGATCCCGAGGTTCAAAATTTCTGGGACGAAATTTATACATGGCCAACGAAGGAAAATGATACCGAGAATTAATGATTTAATACATTTTATTATTATTGTAATTTAAATAAGAAAAGAGTATGTTTTGTGTTCAAATAAATAGATACTATCCCCGTTTTCAGTCATTTTTTAATGAAAATTATTGTTTATTTGAGAAACCCTATTAGTCGAACATTTTCAAAAATATTTTCTGGCGATCTCGCCGACTCTATATAAGTAAATTTAGCAAAAATCTGTAGGCGCTGCTGAGTTTATTGAAATGTAAACATACAATATGATTATTTTACTTTTCAGACAAGTTATACAGTTTTTTTTACTTTTCTCAAAACTTACTTTTCATGACTTGTAGGGTTTCTCAAATAAGTGATTCAATTACTATCACGTTTAAATACTAATAAATTGGCACCGACCTCAAAATTTTGTTACTTTACGCTTTTTAGTGACCCTTTTTGAAGGGGGTTAAGTTTTTTTAGTATACATGTTAGAATTTAAAAAAGTTTTTCTATTACAATTTTTTTTAAGATTATTAATAGCCAGTGTTGTTTGGGCTTGGTACTAACTTATATTATTTATTAGTGTATTTGCCATAAGGCATTTACACTATGGGCCCGATCGAAACATGTTAAGGGTGGTATTTAGGGGTTGAAAAATTTTTTCGGGCCCAAAAATACCGAAGAAATACTCGGAATCGTTTCAAATTTGAAATTTAACCTGTAATAGTACGCCCCTGTACAGTAAATATGCCATTGTTGCACTAATATTATAATAAGTGACCAAACGATTCCGCAAGGGTCAATTACCTGGACAGCTAAAGTCCGAGTGCTGACTTAGGATTTTCATTGGCACGAGGCATTAATCCAGGCTAATAAAAGTAGACCGAACGAACGCTCGCGAGTCAGTCAGGAGTTCAGTAAGGGAGTTGAGTAGTTAAGTTCAAGTGTAAAGTGATCGAATGGAATTAATATGTTGTTTTCTGTAAAGAGTTGGTGAATGTGTGAAGTTATGACTATTGTAAATTAACTGTGACTTTGAGTTATAAAAGATCTGTTATCTTATAACCGAATAAAATACGAGTTGTGAATAAACTATATCTGGTAAGCGAATTTCATTGACTTTTTATTATGTTGTTGTATTTCAGAGTACAATCCCTCGATATGATCAAACATCAAACATCCCGTCTCCTATAAAGTTTGGCCCACGGTCAATTAAAAGACCCGCTACATTACAATGGTGGCAGCGGTGGGATGAACCGACGCTATATATTTTATCTTGTAACTAAAGAGAGAAGTTAGACAAACCTTCGTTAAAGGTGTTAGAACAGTCGCTAATAAAATTGAAAGAACACATGTAGAGAAATAATATATGGAAGTTGGCCATGTCGAAAATTGGATTAAGATTAGATAAATGCAAGGAAGAAATATTAAATAATATCAATTGAGAAAATTTTACCAATACAACGATGGAAATATGTGTACTACCTAGAGTACAATGCTACCGGAAACATGACACCCGTCATGAGAAACGAAGTGTTTGCAGTAAATTCTTCAGTGTCAGCAGATAACAGTAACACAATTCTAGACAGTGTTAATTGGAATCACATCGACATTGAAGCAAGGCCAAAGTTGAAGAAACTCTTAAAAAAATACTCTGATGTATTTTTCACAAAAGGATCACAACTAGGATGTACACATCAGGTAAAACATAGAATAATAACAGGCGATGCTCCACCAATAGCGAAACAACCTTATAGAATACCGTTTGCGCAACGAGAAGAATTAAAACGACAAATCGAGGATATGTTAGAACAAAACATTATAGTGGAATCAAACTCACCATGGTCAGCTCCAGTGATTATGGTGTCAAAAAAGGCAGCAGAAGGCGAAAACAAAATTCGAGTCTGCATAGACTACAGGGCGCTAAACACGGTAACTAAACGAGATTTTTTCCCGTTACCACATTTACAGGAAACTTTGGACCAACTAGGAAATGCGAAATATTTTTCAACTTTAGATTTAGCGAGTGGATACTGGCAAGTGGAAGTCCACCCCGAAGATAGAGAAAAAACCGCTTTCACGACACCAGATGGTCACTACGAATGCAACAGAATGCCTTTCGGATTAGCAAATTCACCCAGTACTTTCCAACGCCTAATGTATTCGGTATTATCAGGACTAACAGTGGATCAGGTATTGGTATATCTTGATGATATAATCGTCTTAAGTTCAACTATTGATACACATTTAGAAAGACTAGAAAAAGTTTTCCAACGATTACAAGCAGCCAACCTCAAACTGAAACCGTCTAAATGCCATTTTATGGCCACCGAAGCCAAGTACCTAGGACATATTATTACCGGTGAAGGAGTGAAACCCGATCCTGAAAAAATCGACGTAGTAAAAAATTATCCAACTCCAAGGAATGTGAAAGATATCCGAGGATTCCTAGGACTCGTAGGATTTTATAGAAAATTCATACCGGAATTCGCTCACAAAGCGACACCATTGACAGAACTCACGAAGAAGAATGTGACATACCATTGGACAAAAGAAGAACAACACGCGTTTCAATATCTCAAGGAGAAACTGTGTAAGCCCCCCGTTTTGATTTATCCAAACTTTCAAGAGCCTTTTATCCTTTCAACAGATGCTTCAGGTGTAGCCATCAGCGCCATTCTAAGTCAACAAGTTGGTGACGAGGAAAAGCCAATAGCGTTCGCAAGCAAGAAATTAAATCCAGCGGAAAGAAACTATTCTGTGACGGAACAAGAATGTCTGGCAGTCGTTTGGGGAATCAAACATTACAGGTGTTATTTATACGGGCGCAGGTTTACAGTTATAACGGACCACCGACCTTTGAAATGGCTACTTACATTAAGGGACCCTACCTCTCGTCTCGCCAGATGGGCCTTACTCCTGTCAGAGTATGACTTTGAAGTGACCTATCGTCCTGGTAAGAAACATAGCAACGCCGACGCATTGAGTAGGTTGCCAGTAAATTTAGTGGAAGTGGAAACTGCGTATGAACCCGTATGGAGTAAAGAACATCTCAAAGAAGAACAAATGAACGACACGGATTTGAACGATATTAGAGAACGAATTAGAAACGAACCGGATTACGCTACTTTTTATGAAGACGCCGATGGACTACTGTTCAAACTAAAAGAAAAAGAACAGAGACACGATCAACTGGTAATTCCTAAAACTTTTGTTCCACAGGTACTAAAGGACTACCACGAATTACCTTTTGCAGGTCATCAAGGATGTGAAAAAACCTTCACTCTAATAAAGAGAAAACACTTTTGGAAAGGGATGCAAGGTGATGTTAAAAGGTATATTGAGAAGTGTCCAGCATGCAATGCTAGGAAAAGTCCTGCAGGCAGGAAGCCGACATTACTACAAAAATTCGAAGAAGCCAATTATCCTTTTGAATTAACAGCCATGGACATCGTAGGCCCACTTGTTACAACAGAAAAAGGTAATAAATATATTCTCACTTTTCAGGATTATTTCACAAAACATCCTGAAGCTATCCCGATTCCCGATCAACGTGCAGACACGGTGGCTAAAGCGTTTGTCGAACATATTATATGTCGACACGGGGTTCCGAGAAAATTAATAACCGATCAGGGAAGTAATTTCACCTCCCAACTAATGAAAAGGGTTTGCGAATTTCTAGGAGTCAAAAAAGTGCAGACGACAGCGTACCACCCAATGTCTAACGGAATGGTAGAAAGAATGCATCGCGTACTGAAGGACATATTGTCGTTCTACATAGCGTCATCACAAACGGATTGGGACACGTGGCTACCGTACGTACTGTTGGCTTATAGAGCATCCGTGCATACGTCAACTGGAGAAACACCATTTTTCATGATGCACGGAAGAGACATCGAGCTACCGTATGACGATATCACGCGACCCCTCGAACGACGCTATGACTACGATACAAATTTCCTATCAGAAATGACCGCTAGACTGCATTCTACGTTTGACACGGTGAGACAGCATCTAACAACAGCAGCCGAACGGAGAGAACGGCAATACAATAAAAGGGCTAAACAACATAATTTCGAGATTGGCGACCAAGTATACATCAACGACCCAACTACTAAAATCGGTGTATCCAAAAAACTCGGTAAGCCCTGGAAAGGACCGTATGAAATCATTGAAGAAATCGGCCCCGTCACCGTCAAAATACGCTCAAGGGAAGGGACTAGCGAGCAAATCATACATGTCAACAGGCTCAAAATGTACCAGAAAAACTTCTTAACACCACGAGAGGAAAAAGAGACCGAAACCGACGAAGATGAGCATCAGTCGGTGGAACCTTTCATTCCTGTCCAACCGGACCTTGAGTTTCCTGAAACACCTCAGGAAGTAGAAACCCAACCGGTTCACAGGACCAGAAGCAAAGGAAGAGTAAGCGATCATCCGTGGGTGCTACCTAAGCCCCTAGAAAGGATCTTAACCTAATTCGTTTGTTGTTTTATTCTAGTTTTAACCTATTAATATTGCTACTATTCGTATTGTATTTAAGTTTAAGGTACTCGTGTCGCAGTACAATTCGGCAGCCGTTTTGAGAAGACATCCACAGGGGCGGAATGCAAACTAACCAAAAGAAAAAAAAATATTTTTTTTTTGTTGTAGATTGTTTTAAAAAAGGGACGAATTTAACCAGCACCGGACATTCACTCAGTACGATTATGATGTTGAAGACCATAATTATTGTTTTTTGGGGTGTGGCAGCAGCAGCTTTAATCGCGTACGACTGCCAAAATAAGGGGCTGAACATATCCACCTTCAGCCTGACCGATATTGGGACTTGCAAACCGCCAACCAATCATGTGCAGACTAGCCAAGAACGAATTCAGTTGTTACAAGTCAATGACATCGAAATTGTCAAGGTCATGCAATGCAAGATTAAGATCGCAAGACTGATAACCCACTGTGGTATGCATTCTCACAGCTCCGCTGTAGCCGACGCATACGCAACATATATATACCCCGTAAGCCGAGACAAATGCATAAGGATGCATCAAACCCAAGTGTTGGTCGACTTTTACGGAAAGAATATCGATGGATTGGTCATCAATGGTACCACCCACGCAACCGCTCTCATGGCTGGCTGGGTGAGCACTGACGCAAGATGCAAAGGAGCCCACTATGAAGATCACAAAGGAAGCTGGGCGGACGTAGTTGTTCAGGCGGCCTTGGAAATTACGCTACAGGAAAGGTATGCATCCGCTCTTACTAACGAGAATAAAATTATTTTAACAGACGGTATGACGTGTCCTTATAAAGAACGATTTTGTGTAGATACAATGTTTGGACATAGTTTCTGGGATCACGTTGATGATCACCAATGCTCAGAGACCAAATATACTGTTCTATATGAGGGGTTAGCTAACAAATTGTCACCAAATAAGTTTGACGAAAAAATTTCAGATGCCGTCATATATTCGGTGGACCAAGGCGACATGGTATTCGCGATGCCAATCGCTGGTCCCACCATGATATGTGGTCAGACCTCTTACGAGACTGACCATCCAAAATTCTTTATAATTAAACCATCTGAAAATGGTAATTTCTATTTTAAATCTAAAAAAATACAGTTGTTAAATATGGACCCCACCACATACGTAAATTCTAAAGTAGTTTTTTTGGAAAGACATCTAAGAAACCAAATCTCGGCTCTCTATGCCGATGTTGTAGAGCAGAAATGCATTTTAGAACAGCAAGTATTGAGAAACCTCCAAACATTGGCGATCACTGCCCCTTCAGAATTTGCATTTGCTAAAATGCAGGTACCGGGATACACCGCGTTTAATTACGGAGAAGTAGTGCATATTTTACAGTGCACACCAGTAGAAGTGACAGTCCGAAATACTGAAAATTGTTATCACGAACTTCCGATAGCATTTGATAACAAATCGTTCTTTATGACACCGAGAAACCATATAATTCAAAAATTCGGTACAGAGATTGGCTGTAACCCATTCCTTTACTCATCCTTCAAAGTCCAAAATAAGTGGTATAAAAGTTCGAGAGGGCTCCACGAAATTCCAACCCCACAAACGATGGAACCAAGTAACCAAAATAAATGGCACTATACCAGTCCCGGCAACTTGTTTAAAGGGGGCTTGTATACGCAAAAAGACATGATGGCCCTTCAGGAACATCTGTTTCTACCAAGCGAACGTCAAGCAGTAGCCGGTATAATTTCACGCGGAATGATCGGGCTTAACACCGATATGCAGGGCACGAACCTCCACAAACTAATAGACGAAATTACCATTAAAGTCTGGTTCAAAAAAGCAGCCGCCTCCATGTGGCATTGGTTTACATTAATTGGGACCGTAACGTCAGGGATTATGGGATTTTATATGATCGGGAAGGGTATTAAATTCCTAGTGGACACAATTATTCACGGGTTTTTGCTCTACGAAATTTTTGGGATGAGTATAAAGTTGTTGGGAGCGCTACTTGATAGCATCACAATGTACTTTATCCATAAACATCATACTAAGAAAGCTGATGACGTAGTAAATGTGGAAGCCGGGAATTGTGAATCAGTGGGGACGAAAGAAAGTAAAATCGGGCAGACCAATGGAAAAGAAACGGTAACTGAAAGTACTGGTCCATTGTATCAAACTTGGCTGCCTAGCGACTGAAAAAGAACAAGTGTATATGTATAAATAAATTTGTCAAGCGTAGAGTACCTATGTTAGGTTATTAGATTGTATAATTAGTTTTGTATTAAGAATGTAGAAAAATACTGCCGTAAATGTTTTATTTTTGTTTTCATATCGCACGAGTAATATGCAACAAGATGCGAGCGCTCACAACCAATTGACTCGGAAGCTCGAGAGGGAACCACCTGTCACAGACGAAAGGGCAGACCTGTATACGAGGTGATACGACCATGATAAGCAGCCGTTTGATATCCAGCGGTTTCGCCGTCACAACATGCGAAATGCGAACGCCAACAAATCTCACAGCCGGACAATCAACCGTATAGCGAAGTATCAAATTTCGCTAACTCAACGTCCGACAAGTGCACAGAAAGAAAAATGTGTCTACAACACAAAACATAAACTGTGTTTAAACGTTATTAAAAGCAATTAACTAGAGCATGAACTATTGCCAAATTGCTTAAAGTGTTCCCCTCCCCGAAGTTGATTAGGGTTCCACGAACATTGTGGTGTTAAACTTTCTTGTGAGCCTCCATCAATGCAAACAATCTCAAATAGTGAAAACTCGTGTGTGTGGAAAAGACAAAAGACTCTAAGTACTTTAAAAGCGAAAGCACACGGCAATAAGTTGTATCTACCTATATGTTTTATATATGTAACTAGTAATAAGTAAACAGAAGGAATCTAGGATGAAAAAGAAAATGCTTCCGATGGAGTGCCCGCCGCTCCTTTTAGGAGAGCGCTTGGTCATTGTACCAGAATTCCAAGCGGTCTCGAAGTTGAGATCCAGGCACTTCATGACGAAGACATTTAAATGCCAACTTAATTGGTTTTTTGTTTTTTTTGTTCTTCTATGATAGTATATAATTGAGAAATACTAGATTCCATCTGAAGATATAGAATAAGTATAGTTTATAAATAAGGCTAGATTCGTTTGAGTATGGTTTAGAAGTTTTTTTTTTTTTAGCCCACTGGGTTTTATCAATTTTTATTTGTTTATTTTATTTTTCATGTGTATCTATCTTAAAGGATAGAATCAATTGAGCGATCGTGGAAGTCTACTCTTATCAGTATACCACCTTAACGATTCGAGAAGTTGTCCCTCTGCTTGTCTCTTCCAAGGTAGAGCATCTGGCGATTGTTAAGTAAACGCCGGGTGGTCCCGATGAGAAGCCCCAAGCAGATGGTTTAGAGAAGTATTACCTCTTCAAGGTAATACTTCATCTTAAGGTGAGGGGGATGTAATAGTACGCCCCTGTACAGTAAATATGCCATTGTTGCACTAATATTATAATAAGTGACCAAACGATTCCGCAAGGGTCAATTACCTGGACAGCTAAAGTCCGAGTGCTGACTTAGGATTTTCATTGGCACGAGGCATTAATCCAGGCTAATAAAAGTAGACCGAACGAACGCTCGCGAGTCAGTCAGGAGTTCAGTAAGGGAGTTGAGTAGTTAAGTTCAAGTGTAAAGTGATCGAATGGAATTAATATGTTGTTTTCTGTAAAGAGTTGGTGAATGTGTGAAGTTATGACTATTGTAAATTAACTGTGACTTTGAGTTATAAAAGATCTGTTATCTTATAACCGAATAAAATACGAGTTGTGAATAAACTATATCTGGTAAGCGAATTTCATTGACTTTTTATTATGTTGTTGTATTTCAGAGTACAATCCCTCGATATGATCAAACATCAAACATCCCGTCTCCTATAAAGTTTGGCCCACGGTCAATTAAAAGACCCGCTACATTACAAACCCTTTAGCAATCATTAAATTGTGATGCTAAAATTAAGAAAAAATCGGCCCGACAGGACCAGACTTACAAATTTTATGAAAACACAAGTTTACTGATATAGATTTACTTACTGAAGGGTGTATATAATTTGGTACAGATGTTGAATTGATATGTAGTTTTGAAATTAAGTAAAAAAATGTTGTTTTAAGGGGTGTATTAAGGGGTAATTTTCTTTATTTTGTCCAAAAACAAAGTTAAGTTCATACAATAAAGCCACACTGACTATAAAAGCAAATACACTATATTGTCGGCAGGGTTTGGCACTGCAACCCGAGTTTTTTTATTATTTGATCACAAACTGAAAATTCAGTCGACGCTTTTACCAGTTATGGGACTATATCCTGGAAATTGGGAGCCGGGCGTGTAACAGAAGTGTTTGAGAAATGTTTAATAATAAAAAATTGAAGGAGAAATCATTTTCCAAACAAAATACTGTAAGTGAGTTAGTTTTTATTATGTTGCACAAACATCAAGTTAACAATGAGAAAAGCACATACATAGCTATATTATTATGCAATATGTGAGACTTTTATTGAACAATAAGAAGGAATTGATAGTTGTACATAATGGTGTAGTGTTAAGTCGGGAAAGTTTTTAATATGAATGTGTAAGACAACCTTTATGTCACTCCACTTGTATACAATATAAGGTACACTCACGTCAGTGCAGAGTATATTTTCATTAACATTGCCCCAGGGTATTATGTAGGGCTAATTAGTATTAACCGGTAGCGCCTCATGGCGCCAACCTACCCACTTAATTAGAAACATTCAGTACTAGGTAGGTATGTACATTATAGCTATTTGTATGTGTGCATGGATGTGTGTATTACACAGTTCACTTTCACTATATGTCGCATACCTGTTCAGCATGCTCCTCTTCTCTTCCCCATTACATTACTTTGGTAGGAGTTGACGAACACACTCACACGCCATCATAACGCACATAAACACGTTCAAAGCAACTTATTATCGCACGGAAGATTGTCAAAACACTTAAATTGCGGCTTTTAAACGGATTATACATAATATATAGGTACTACCTATAATGAATGTGCAATATTATATTTCATTTCAAAATTCAACTTAAAGGACTTATTACAACAATTGTTTACAAGCAATATTTTATATACAACCACGACTACAAATCTGAACTAAATAACAACGAATCAGAGTAAGAGTTTAATGATGCCAATCCTGCTAGCAATGAAACTTTTCTAGACCAAAATATGACGTTGATAATGGCACTCGAAGAAGAGAAGCACTCGCTGTAATTTGTGTATGATCATTATATGAATTCATTGGCATTCGTAAAGATTCATTGTGGCCAGAAAATCAATATTGCAGATAAAGTTTCTTTGTGAATTTGTAAATCAGTATACCTATAAACACGACAGACAATCAACGGATCAGTCGTTGATTGTTACGTATAAGTCGTTTTAGATTTATTGTTAAGCAATAAGTGAAAATTGTGTGTTTGACAAAAATCAGAAATGATTAATCTGCAATAGCCAGCGATCGACACGTCCTAGATCTCTGGAATCTTAAACAAACACTCAGTTTCTGTGCACTTTTTTTGCTGTTGCTCTTGTAGCTTTTATAAGCACAGAATTTCGAGGTTGGATTTCAATTCCTTGTCTGCCTCGAAATTCATTTTTTTCCGACGTCTTAGGCACAGAATTTCGAGCTTGATGTCAATGTCTTGTCTGCCCCGAAATTATTTTTTTTTTTAAGTTATAATCTTGAGATCCAGTCGCCTCAAGTTTTTGAATTTAGCACAGAACGAAGTTTTTACTTCTCCGAAGTTTTTTTTTTAAGATTTACCTAAGTGTGAGACATTATTTTTATTTTTCCTCCAAAATAAACATATGTGCATATTGATAATTAATGTCAAAAATGTAAATAAAAAAAAGGATTGTTTGAAAATCCAATTTCTTATTCACGATAAAAATATATATTGTTGAAACTGCGAACTTATAGGTTTTTTTTTTTGTCGATGTAACTTACACTTACTTAAAATAAAAAAAATTTTAAATTAAAAATAAAAAATAACAAAAATATATATAAGAAATATATTATATATAATATATAAATATCAAGTGGAAATAAAATGGAGTAGAAAAATAAATTTCCAATGATGTTGGCGGGAATCGAACCCTAGACCTTGCCATTACTGGCCCTACGTCTTAACCGCTCGGCCACCGGGCGGTAACAGTACATTGCTATTATTGTGGTATAGAAGTACTATATGGATGATACGAAAATTTGGTAATACGAAAATCACGTGGTCACAGAACTATAAAAATTGGAAACTGGCCTTTTATACACGGCCTTATATGGGAAAGAGGCAAAATCAATGTATAAGAATCTGTTAGAGATTCGTCGGCATTTAGCACAGAAAAGAATCTCTAACGAGATTCTTCGATTGTTGTTTACTGTGGTACATTGAAGTCCAGGTTTTTGACTCCCGTATTTTCAACTCTCGTTCTAATTTTATTTGAGTGTATTCACGCTAAATTATAACCATTTTGTTTTATCTCATTTAGTTGATATTGTTTAGATTACCGGCTTAGAATATAAAACTTGGGCTTTAATACGTACTAACATATTTTTAGGATTTGTATTATTGTAAAGATTATACTTTTTTATGGGTTGTGATCATAACATATATGGTTTTTTTTGTGTACATTTCGATTGGCGATTGTTACCGAATTTTTTATGACGTATTACCGATGTTGTCGTACGATTGCTACCGTCATCGTTATAAAGTTTTACCGAAATTGTCGTACGTTTGCTACCGAATTTGTTTAACGTTTTACCGATATTTTAGTTTGTTTCGCGCTTAACCTAAGCCTTGTTTTGGTTGTTGCTTGGGCTATTATTATTTTACTGATTTAGGTCTTAACTTCTCACCTTTCGCAGTGTTACGTTTTTATTTAACTGTTTACTGATTATCGGTATTTTCTATTTTTGAATTTAACTGTAATTGGCTCTCATTGTATTTAATATTCTATTATTCAAAGTTAGTTTTTTTTTGAATTGTGACTTTTTCATTAATAATTTTGTATGGTCCCTCTGACCGCCTTCACTGGAGTTTTCTCTGGATTGTAAAAGCTTACTAACTGTATTACTGTTACATTTTTTTTGTATCACAGTTAACAGTGTACTTTGATTTTGATTTTTATGACTGCGCCCCCTTCAGGAGTCCAGTCATTTTGTTATTTCTACAGCTACTTAGACATTAAAGTTATTTGTTTTCATTTAAAGATTAATTTCGCTCACGTTATTTGTCCTATCCCTGATAACTTCTTTCATAGGTTGGCTGAGTTTGTGAGACAGTACTGGAAAGTGGATCTTTCTGCCAGGCGCCCTCAAGATTACTACACAGCAATTAACATACATTTATTTTGCTAGATCCATTTCTAAGAATAAATTATAATTCTTCGTCACGATGTCGAATGTTGTCTTTTTTCTTTCAAAATGAACCGTATACTTTAATTTCTATTTAAGTTCCTAAAAGTTTCTGAAACATACATTTAATCAAAATTCTAGTAATTAAATTTTCCCCTGTAACTAAATTTCACCCTATAACAAAATTTAGCCCTGTAACTAATACAAGCGGTGAACGGGTCAAGCATACAATAGTCGCACGCGCAGTACGCAGCGTCTCTATGTGAGTTGTGATAGCTCACAGAGAGAAGCTACGAGTGTACACTATATGCGTGCGCACACACAAGAAAGTCGTGAGCGGTGGCATAAGAGAGCGTGATTTCGTTTCCGCCAAGACGTGGTTTTGATGCCAAGCGCGCCAATAGATGTTTCACATCAAAAATTTACATTTTACAAGTTGCAGAATGATGTAAGTCAACTTCCTCAATAATTGATCCAGTACAAAAAATAGCATCGCAAGCTATATAAAAATAGCGTCTAAATGTACAATTTTTCTGCGACAGTAATAAGCCTAATAGAGAAAAGATTTTTTAAAATATTCAGATTTAACGGCAATTTGAATAGCTATAGGTATATATGTTCCGTAGTTTCAGTGATGTAGAATGATTGACATCATTTAGATTGTTAAGTCAAGATTCATTCACATTTGCACGCACCGTACAAATGGCATGTTAGGTATCTACATTTAATGCTGGGTAGATATAGTTAATGTGTTTGAACACATTCGTGTCGAATCACCATTTCCTTATCGCCACCCACATCCTAACTGGATTTCATAAATTATCCTAGTAGAATGTCATTTACTCGTTGCCTTATTGTTTCCGAGAGATGGAAACAGAAGTGCCAACTCAACTGTGGACGGATTTATACAACACTGAGTTTCTCTGTTCGTGGCTAACTTGCATTAGTTACACCAACACTACTCGACTCGTAGACACACATCACAATATATTAATTTCGGTTGCACAGCTAACTATTGATTTAACAACAAATGAATGAATATTTTGTGTCTTGAATAATGTATGCAGGTTACATTTTAAAACTATAGTGGGGGTGTATGATTCCAAATTTATGAGACGAACAGAGTATTAGTATATTGATGTTTCTAAATTTTACCTTCAAAATTATAACTTCTCGTTTTATGAAAATTTTCAATAGCAGGAAGTTAAAAACAACTTCATACTTCCCATCAAATGGAAGTAGTTTTGTCAATTTACCATTGAATCAATACAGTGTTATGTAAAGTGTCTATTTTTGTACCATTTTCATTAAAGACTAGCAACCCTGTACGTACTTTGCTACGTATAAAGTGAAATAATAAAAACATTTAATTGGAACATCAAATTCATTTATTCAAAGAAAAAATTATTTTATTAATTGCTAGCTATTTTAATATATACATGTGCGTATATGTGTGTATGGAAATATATATGACTGCATACGTCAATATATATAAAAATGTCATTAAATAATTCATTTTTAAATCGACGTGCTTCCATCTGTTACAAAAGAATAAAACACCCGTATGCACACAATATGTTTTTTCAAATAAAGAAACACACATACATACATGTAATTCACTTCAACACTGTATACTTTGTTACAGTCTTACCTCGCAGGGTTGCGCCCCGCTCGGTTGTAAACAACACAAGTCGAGCCTTCGGCTCTCCATATGAGAACCGTAGATTCTCTGGGGAAGCTTCGCTTCCCTTTGTGGAGCCTACGTCAACACTGAAAAAAGTTTCAATTTGACAGCACAGTCTCCATCCGAAAAGAGTTTCAATTTGACAGCAAAATCCCCATTAACAAAATGATCCGCCATTTATTGAATTCATTTGTTACAAAAAATGTGATAAATGAAGAACCGCTCGACCGATTTTGTGCAAACTTCACATAAACCATCTACTAAATAGTCCGAACAAAGCCTAAAAATTTGGCTTGGATAGGTGAGCCCGTTCTTGAGTTATAAGATTACAACGAAAAGTGGCATTGATTTTTATAGATATTTGTTACAAAAAATGTGATAAATAAAGAAACGCTCGACCGATTTTGTGCAAACTTCACATAAACCATCTACCAAATAGTCCGAACAAAGCCTAAAAATTTGGTTTGGATAGGAGAGCCCGTTCTTGAGTTATAAAATAACAACGAAAAGTGGTATTCATTTTTATATATACATATATAGATGCCACTTTTCGTTGTAATTTTATAACTCAAGAATGGGCTCACCTATCCAAACCAAATTTGTAGGCTTTATTCGGACTATCTGGTAGATGGTTTATGTGAAGTTTGCACAAAATCGGTCGAGCGGTTCTTCATTTATCACATTTTTTGTAACAAATATCTATAAAAATCAATGCCAAGATATATAAAAATCAATGCCACTTTTCGTTGTAATTTTATAACTCAAGAACGGGCTCACCTATCCAAACCAAATTTTTAGGCTTTGTTCGGACTATTTAGTAAATGGTTTATGTGAAGTTTGCACAACATCGGTCAAGCGGTTCTTCATTTATCACATTTTTTATATATCTTGGCATTGATTTTTATAGATATTTGTTACAAAAAATGTGATAAATGAAGAACCGCTCGACCGATTTTGTGCAAACTTCACATAAACCATCTACTAACTAGTCCGAATAAAGCCTAAAAATTTGGTTTGGATAGGTGAGCCAGTTCTTGAGTTATAAAATTACAACGAAAAGTGGCATTGATTTTTATAATATAGATTGAACATAAAATTAGGTTTTGCTTATTTTAGGTGTTTCAAAAGGGCTCCGTCGTCAAAAAAAGTTTGAGACTGCCACCTTATTGAACTGACCATTATACAGAAATTATAAATGGCGCTGAAACAAAATATTTGACAATTATTCAAAGAAAATTGAGTTCAAATTTTCAAAAAATCTATGTTCAGTTGAACTCTTTCGAATGCCGCAAGAACGATTTCAATCGGTCGAAACATTTGAAAGATATTTAAGGGAGACTTCTCGTCAGTAACTTTCAAAAAATTTTTTTTGCATTTTTCCAAATACATATGTACAATTTACCATGTAAAAGGATTTTGCAAAATTCGATTTCCTTTTGTACTAAAATGGCTCCAAAAGTCGGCGCGCTCTCACCTGTGCCACCGACTCTGCGGGGCGCCCGCACGGCAAGGGAACTAATCCCGGTGTTTCGCGTTACCTGAACACGTTACAGTCAGTTTTAATCCGTTATTCTTGTAGTTAGAACTGTATTGTTTCATTATTTGGAGTTTTCAACCTGGGAAAGCAGATTGAGGGTAATTATAAATATTTCGGAATGTCGACGTTGCAAAACTTTGTACGCGTTTTTCTCGAAACCATGTTTTCGAAAACTGCTCACACTTTCCTGACCGCTATAATTAACCAATCGACTCACGTCTGGTCATGGACACTCGTAAAACATGTCTGGACGGACTGACGTACGATTTTTTTGATATCTCTATTTGTATTTTTAATCCAATTTTTTATCTGAAAAAACAGTCAGAAAAGTGATTCTTTCTTTTGAATTTGTCGCCATTTTATTAATTTTGCAGATATCGCAAAATCCGTGGCCAAGGGGATACTAATTAATAATAAATCATTGATTTTGTTTTTAGACCACCTGGGAGGAAGCAAGAATGTGAGCAGTTTGGCCCTGAAATTTTTGCAGACCCTTTTTCACACTATTGCCATGGCCGCAATTTTGAATTTTTTTATGTGTAAAAATTATTTTTGGAAAGAGTAAATGCTCATTTAAAACCACGAAAAAACTGCGATCGCCTAACTTTATTCAGTTTCCCAAAAAAAATCTCTGTAAACACATGAAAACTGAGGCTCCTAACGAGAAGTCTCCCTTAAGTCACGCACACATACACACACACACGCACACACCATCACAAACACACATACACACAAATTCCAAAGAATCAAAATTTAATAATTACGTATTTACGGATTTTTATCGCGTGTGTGTGCAACACTGGCTTGGCCGAAGAATCTAATCGAATAAATGCTCAACAAAACCGGCCTTAAAAATAATCAGAGTTACTTTTTGGACATGCTGTACATCATGAATATACTATCAGATGCAGTTGTGCGATTATGTGCTGTTCTTTCATCTGATGGGATAGTGAGTCAGAATATAGACAGAGACCCCTCTTAACTGCTAGTGAACGGAATATATGTTTCAAGCTGTTGCTTTGGAACATACTTTTATAAGCGTCGATACATCCCAGTTAGATCCAGCCGAAGTCCAGGGCAGCGCCTTTAAACTTGAAAGTTGGGAGAACTGGAAGGAATGATTGCCGTCGCCCGGTACAATGTTGTTTGATAATTAATTTTGAAGTAGCGATAAGCATTCTGACGACCTGATTTCCAGCTGGCGCACTATTACTATTAAGTTTGTATGTTACATAAATTATACTTTACCACAATTAGTTTATTTTAATTTTCATTATACCAGCCCTAGAAACTACTAAGTTTGAAACAAAATAATTAAAATTCAATACCGTTTTCAAGAAATCTGAGAAATATCGATTTTTAATACTAAAACAATACATATTAAATTAAAGTTAGTGCGCGTGGACAAAACGTAAATTGGAGCAGATAAGCAAGTTGACTGTGCATTCTATGATAAAAGCGTGATGTACCTCTTTAATTGTTAAAAAATAATATTGTGGCACGTGAAATCTTATCTAATATTATAAAGAGAGAGAGCAAATTTTGTGAGTTTGTGTATGTGGAGGGTAATCTCCGGAACCATTGTATCTATTTGAAAAATTCGTTCATCGTTTGAAAGGTACATTACTCCTGACCAACATAGGCTATATATTATGTATATTATCTGCAAATTAGTTAAAGTTATGATGATATTCGTCAACTAAGTCGGAAAAAGTCGTGCCTCTTGAGAGCTTCCACGGCGTTCGCTGCGGGAATAGTTAAAGTTACACGAAAATATTGTATGGCTGAATTGTTCCTCCTGAAAAGTTCTAAAAAAAGTCCGCGACTGCATATATTTATCTTCTAAGGATAACTCACGAAAACCATTTTTATCTTTCAAATTTGATAATAATTAATTATGAACTATTTACGGAGCTGTTTTAACCTATATAGTGTTAATCTATAGTATTTAATTTAGAACATTATTTGACAAAATACTTTTGGTAGCAGTCGGCGGTGCCGGGGATGTCAGCGTGGGAGAGGCTCAGATATGCGAAAAGGGAACCTAACAAAATAAATGATGTATTACGAGCAGGCCCTGGAAAAACAATGTATATTAGAAACGTCAAAATAATTACGATTCAAGGTGCAAATCACCAATTTGGACTGTAAATTATTTGATTTGAAAGGAAAAGAGAGGATAATATATTCTTAGTGAGTAGTTTTAAGCAATATTTCAGTTTGTTTATATTTCTAATTTTTTGTAGTGTTTTTACATATTAAGTTCAATAATATTAGTTCAGTCGACGGAATATTTTGTTTCGAATTACATTTTTGCCTAAAGATGTAGCTTGATAATTGAGAAACATGTTTCGTAATTTACTGTCAGTTGGAAAACTAGAAGAAGCTGGACTTGAAGTTCTATTTAAAAATAACGAAGTTGTCATCAGAAAAGGAATTAAAAAATAATAATTTCATATACAAAGCCAACAAATACAGATTTTTAAGTTTTATCCAAACAAACAATGTTTAGTTTGTTTCTAAAGTAATTTAACTTGATTTTGAAAGCGCAGTTCTGATGGTACATACATCAAATTGATCTTGTTTTCCAAAATACAATCACGAATAAAGTGATGTTTTATATCTATATGCTTTGTTCGCTTTGATTCCAGCGTTGAAGCCATTTTAATGCATGTCAATCAATGGTATTTTTTTACGTAAAATTTCCGAGAGTGTCTGATTAACAAAAAGACTTTCTGAAATGCAAGAAGCAAGCGCAACATATTCAGCTTCAGCACTTGAGAGAGAAACTGTTGCCTGCTTTTTAGTTTTCCAATTAATAACATTTTTATTTAATTTTATAACAAAACCTGTAATGCTTTTTCTGTCATTTGTGCAATTTGCAAAATCTGAATCAACATAAGACGTAATAATTTAAATCAAAATTTTTAACGTATTTTAGACCAAAAGTTTTTGTTCTTTTTAAATATTTTAAAACACTCTTCAAATGATTCCAGTGTTCATAAGAATAATTATTCTGAAATTGACTAAAGTATGTAATACAATAGCTTAAATCTGGTCTTGAACCTAACATAATGTACATAAGACATCCTACGAGCTCACGATATGGAAAAATGTTAACTTTAGCATCATTACTTTCACAGATATTTATATTTAGCTTCGGTTGCATAGGAATTTCTGATGTTTTGCAATCATTCATTTGAAATTTATGTAAGACTTTATCAATTAAACCTTTTTGACTAATGTGCAGCTCATTATTTAATTTTTCAATCTCTAAACCTAAGAAATTTAAATCTTTGATTAACGTCTGATTAGAACTCTTCAATAAATAAAATTATCGACCAATTTTTCAGACAATATATTAACAAACAATATAAAATTAATACATTAACGTTTCGATCCGGATTTGGATCTTCTTCAGAACGGATCTAAAAATATAAATAAATAGAAACTAATTATTTTTTATATTTTTAGATCCGTTCTGAAGAAGATCCAAATCCGGATCGAAACGTTAATGTATTAATTTTATATTGTTTGTTAATATATTGTCTGAAAAATTGGTCGATAATTTTATTTACCTAAGAAATTTATTTTTGCATTTTTAAAGAGTTTCATTTTAAAATTTTTAGCTAGTTCTTTAACAATAAAGTCAATATTCTGTGATCTTTTTGAAAACAAAATTATATCATCTACATATAATATAAGAAAAGTTTCACAATTATAATATAAACAAGGATCTTTCTTTGATCTCATTAACCCTAAATCAGTTAGATTTTTATGAAATAAATTATTCCAACACTTCGGAGCCTGTTTAAGCCCATATAAAGATTTGGTTAGCTTACAGATCATTTCCGGGTTTCCATCAAGACCTTTAGGTTGCTGCATATATACTGGCTTATCCAAGTCACCATAAAGAAAAGCTGAATTAACATCCAGCTGCTGCAAATGCATATCAAACTCCAGGTACAAGCATAGCAGCATTCGAATGGACAGCATTTTTGCAACTGGGGCGTACACATTGTCATCGAGCATATCTTGTTTAAATCCACGAGCGAAAGTCTCGCCTTTTTTACTTCTATTCCATTTAATAATTTTTTACGAAACACCCATTTCGAGTCGATGATGTTTTCATTTCTGCTGCGGAAGTACTAATTTCCACGTTGACAGGTTTTTCAATGTGTTTAGTTCTTCCTTTATTGCATTCTTCCATCCACTATCTTTTACAGCTTCTTCATATGTATCTGGAACATCTGTGATCAAATTTCCAACTGATAATGCCATCATTTGTTTTTCTTCAAATTCCAGATCGTAATCTTTTAGATATTTCGGTATTTGTTTGTTCTGAATACTTCTTCTATTATTCTGATTCTTTATTTTCCTCATGTTCATTTGATTTTCGGTTTCTTTGGTTTCTTCTTTTTCTTCTTCTGGTTCATCAGTTTCATTTTTATCAGTTATGCATATTTCTGTTTGTTTTTCCTCTATTGAGTCATTGTTTCCTTTTTCATTAAAATAATATTATATTTCTTCCGTGTATCACTTTATTTTCTTCTAGATTCCACAGTCTGTGTCCATTGTCTGAATAACCGATCATTAGCATTTTCTTACTTCTAACATCGAGTTTTGATTTTCTGTCTTCTTTTGAAATTAAATTAAACGCTTCGTATCCGAAAAGTTTTATTTTATTTAAATCAGGTTTGGAACCATACCAAAGTTCAGCTGGGGTTTGGTGATTTGATAGGACACTAGTTTCTGTTCTATTTATTAAATAAACAGCACAACGGACCGCTTGTCCCCAAAATATTTTGTCTAGATTTGAATCTATTATTAGACATCTTGCAGTATTCATGATATTTTTATTAAAATTCTCAGCAATGCCGTTTTGTTGTGGATTCCTAGGAACTGTATATTGGATTTGAATTCCATGTTGTTTACATAAATCGTTAAAACTTTTAGACGTATATTCTCCTCCATTATCACAGCGAATTTTTTCTATTTTTCTTTCAAACTTCGAATATGTCATATCCATAAACTCCTTCCATTTTTCTTTTACCTCACTCTTATGAGTTATCAAATATATTACACAAAAATGTGAAAAATGATCTATGAAACTTACGTGTAATAGTTCTTTCCATCATGGGTAACAGGATCTATTGGTCCGCACACATCGCTTGAGATGACTTCCAGAATTATTGTTGGTTTTCTGTATTCTGGAATGCTATAATAGGGTTTTTTAACTTGTTTTCCTTTAATGCACGTCTCACATATTCCGGGACAAGGAAATTTTGACGAGTGTCCCATTTTTCTATGCATCAAAGTTGTGTCAAGTCCAACAGTACATACCGTGTTATTTTCTGGATATTTCATAGTGACGGTATAGAGAATTCCACTTAATTTTCCTTTTAAAATTTCTTTAATTCCTTTTCTGATGACAACTTCGTTATTTTTAAATAGAACTTCAAGTCCAGCTTCTTCTAGTTTTCCAACTGACAGTAAATTACAAAACAATCCTTCACAGACCCATACATTTTTTATTATGACATTTTTGTTATCAATTGTTTTAACACGCATACTTTCTTCTTTATAAGCTTTAAATACTGATTCTGATTTGGCTAGATTTATACTATAGTTTATGTTTTCTGAGTCAGTTACAAGTTCTTCAAAATCTTTTCTTATTAGGTGATGCGTCGCTCCACTATCTATTACGAATTTTATGTTTAGATTATCTGTAGCACTCAGTGATGGTTACAAATGCTATTGGGTTTTCATCTTGGTTTTCATTGTCGTTTCTTTCTCCTGCAATATTTGCCGTTCTTCTTTGCCATCTTGAATTTTGTCCATAATTTCCACTTCTCTGTCTACAATCTGCGCGTCTATGTCTTCTTTTACCACAATTGTGGCAGTTGAATGGAAAGCTATTTATTGTACTACTTTGATTTTCATTGTTTGAATTCTGATTAAAATGACCAAAATTTCCATTTCTATGACTGTTCATTCTGTTTGCACTATTTCCTCTGTTTCCTATATTTCTATAGTTTCCTATATTTCCATAGTTTCTTCTACCTTTGTATCCTGCAAAAACTGCATCATTGTTTGTTCCTCTTTGGACTTAGCTTGACGAGCTTCCTCCATTAATAGTTTGTTTTTAACGAATTCAAGTGTAACTTTGGCTTCATCCTGAGTAAAAATAACATCTATAGCAGTGGCAATTCCTTGGTACGATTCAGGCATGTGTTACCGCCCGTCAGCATATTCAGACCAACGGGTCGGCAAGGGTTCTTTTTGCGATCTTAGAGTTCCCTGTTAGAAGACCGGAATGGTTGTAAGGGGGTAAATTTCCAAAATGTCATACATGTTACTATATACAAAAGTTATTTTATTGAAAAAATATTAGGAAATAAAATAAAGAAACAAAAATATCTTATAATTAAATAAAACTAACTTACCCTAAACAACTTCACCAACCACATCACCTGGTGATATGGTATTAGGGGTTACCCCCCCAACACCATACCACCCCGTATACACTAGTGATTTTGCAACGACTGTCCGACTGACTGCTGTCTGACTGACCACTCTCTGACTATCTGACTATCCCCCGCCTTTGCCGTGGAGAGTATATTTATAGAGCCTACCCCCACAGCTCATGGGCGATGTCACTTCTCGGAATTGCAAGCGTCTTCACAGATTATCGCATTTTCGCGTGGTCATGTCCGGAGCCTATCAGACGATGAGCTCACTCAACATATTCTGGACCGCGTATCATCCAGACATACATCGTGTTTTGATAAAAATTAATTTGATTCTCACCGGATGCAGTCTAGATGATAACCGCTCATCGTTCGACCGTTTACATCACCCTCCCCTTAGGTAAAACTGATAACTTGGAATAGATATCAGATTTTTCATTCTAATTTCCAAACATGACCCCGCACTCACAGGTACCAGATGAGGAGGCAGGCGAATTAATTTCAATATAATTAAGCAGTATATATCGGATACGTCCTGCGGTAGATAAATATGCAAAGAAACAAATTATAAAGCCAACTCTGCTCAAAGACTATTGTGATTCAAAACATTTGATAAGAATCGGTGCTAAACCTGCCCCCGTTAAATCTCTGATTATTATTATCTTATTTATATTATGCTTAATCGCATGAGCAAGGTCAGCCGAAGATATGCTTACGCTCTAAATATCATCATATAATTACTGATATTCATCTAATTACAGTCAATTACAAAACAATAATCACTAATTATTAATTTGACCAAGAGGTCATACAACCAAAATTTCTAAACAATACTTAAATTTCGCCATTCGTGCGTTCACTACATTGCCTACTGAAATACAACATTTCTTAAATCAAAATAGTTATAAATCAGCTATGAATTTTTCCCATTTTTTTTTAATTCTATGATATTCCGTTTTATTAGTTAGTATAGCATATTAATGATAATAAGTATTCATTAACAATAAAAAAAAAAAACAAAATCTAAAATAAGCATCTATATCATATAAAAGTTGCTTTCCTTTTTATTCTATTAAGAAGTTTTTTCTTCTTATTTTAGCAAAATTAGCCTATAATACCTAAGTACCACACTATAAATTACAATAGTACATTATACTCAAATTGATTCATTTTACGAAAATAACAATATAAACGATACATTTCTATAACCTAAAAATTATATTATAACATAAATATAATACGATAATGAACTGAAATTCAACGATATGGAACACGTCATGTCTTTTCCATTCAATGTTAAGTTCAGGGCCACAAAACAACCATATTTAACATAATCAACCTGACACAGCAAATAATCCGATAGTAGTGCATTTAGTTATCAATATTATGATTTGCCATCACTTTCATTAGTCATCACTTTTATTGTTTATATTTATCTCACGTCAGTTAGCCACCAGTGACACTTAAATTATTGAAGTTAAGGCACTGATCTTAATTGTATGACAACGTCGCGGTAAGGGTCAGATGTTATTGCCGTTTCCTCCGGGGTTGAGTTTTGTGATGATTTCGCTGGTTCCGGCCTCGAGATGTCATCCTGCCCGTGCTGCGTGCTAGGGCGTGGCTTGTCTGGCTGTCCTTCTGGCTTTAGTACGTGTAATATTAAATTGGTTATAGGTCCCCAACAGGCGGCAAGCAGATGGAAGCTGAATCCGAAGACCTGATAAAGTGACCAGCCTTGGATCCAAGTGTCAACCACAAATTTTATCAGTTTGAATGCTATCCACATTCCAATTAGACTTGATGCCAATTTTCCTGAGTTTGTATAGGACCAAGTATGGGTTTCGGTAGGTTTCAATGAGTTAGGCGGAAACGTTTCTATGACTCCAGGATTTAATTTGTACCAGGATATAGATGGGTGATGTGAAGGTATTGCAGTCAATTTCTGTTCCGTGCTGTTGCAGGATATGGTTTCTGGGGGTTAGGAAATAACTTTTATTCATAAATATTACGGGTAATTCGTTGTAACATTCATTGGCTCTTCGTATTTGGACGTGTATAGGTACACATTGTAGTATGTGTACGACTTCTCCAGTTGATATTGCCGTATTGGTCAGAGCAATCGCTACCGGAACAACTTCCTTGAATGTTGAGGGATACTGATATGTACCTATGCAATTTTTCACATTGCTTCTCTCCAACTTGCATGATAAAAGATCCGTGACCTCCCCTAACTTCTGATGAGTGAGAATGCATCCCACAATATGTAATATGCCTATCGACGGATATTTTGCATTGAAAGACATGCTTTGTAGTGTAGTCAGCTGTCTGTATTAATTGAATATATTCCTCGGTCTGTTCCAATGCTTTGACAGTTTTTTGACACTCATGGACCTCTAATAGCGACACGGTAGTAATATTTAATTTTTCGCCGGTACAGTCATAACCGATGAACGCCTTGACGACACTCGCGTTTAGAATTAATAGTGCATAGAAAAAAACTGACGTGTGGAACACATGTTAATGTTTATTTGTTTTTTCTTTCTTACTTTTATTGATAACTTTAGTTTTTTCACACCAAAAGGTTTACTGTTTTGATATTGTTTTTAATTTTGCTCAATGTTCACTTTAGGATTTTAAAGGCTTTAATACTGTAACTTCATACACTAATTAATTATCATCACTAATAAAGTATTTGCCTTACAATAAATATAAATATTATGGTTGCTTTGCTTTGTCCCTGACCATGTTTAATAGACATTAAGTTTATTTTTTTTTATTTTACATTTGTATTTAAGCGTACAAAATATTAACAGAGAGAGAAAAAGAAAAAGAGAAAGATACAAAATCAAACAACAACAAAAAACGGTAGACAAAATCTATCTTACCCATGTCGTTCGGCAGTTGTCTCCCGTGTCGTCATAAATAGTTACATTTTTCTATCTAAAACCCATGGTAAATAAAAAAAAAGGCCCTCTGCTTTACCCACAATTGTTTTAGCCCCGAAGATTAATAAGTTTTTCAGTAATGTTAATTATTCTTACTGTTAGTTGGTCTCCTTCTTTAACTTGAGTCGATACCCGAGCTGCCATTATACCCCTAACAAGGATTTTGACCGGCTTAATTTGTACGTCATGTTGTTGGAGGTTTTGATCGGCCCTAGTTTTCTCATGAACAGCTGTACTCATATGCACTTGCTTATCAACAGTACCCGTGCTTATCTCGCGTAGTAAACAATTTTTACTTAACGTAAGCCCTTTTTTTTGACTCTTTTATTTCCCGTGTTCTTTCTAATAGCTGTTTTTCGTTTAAAGACCCTTTCTTAACAACCCGGTGAGTTCCGTTTAATTCTCCATCAGCATATGGCTGAATAATATTCCCATTTACCTACTTGTAGTATATTTTCCCTACATTTTATTTATCCCGTGTAATAACCCTATTTGATCAACCCAGTGATCCCATGTAATTCTCCGTCAGCATTTAGCTGAATAATATTCCCATTTACTTGTAGTATATTTTCCCTACAATTTGTAAATATCCCGTGTAATAACCATATTTGATCAACCCAGTAAATCCCATTTAATTCTCCGTCAGCATTTAGCTGAATAATATTCCCATTTACTTGTAGTATATTTTCCCTACAATTTGTAAATATCCCGTGTAATAACCATATTTGATCAACCCAGTAAATCCCATTTAATTCTCCGTCAGCATTTAGCTGAATAATATTCCTATTTACTTGTAGTATATTTTCCCTACAATTTGTAAATATCCCGTGTAATAATCATATTTGATCAACCCAGTGAATCCCGTTTAATTCTCCGTCAGCACATAGCTGAATAATAATATTCCTATTTACATGTAGTATATTTTCCCTACAAATTGTAAATATCCTCATGTAATGACCCTTTTTGATCAATTTAAACATCTAATCTCATTAACACCCACTGCCCTTTTGATTAATGACCTTCAAAATCTCTTTTCTTAACCCCATTTTGAACTGAGCGAATACCGCGTCTTTATTCTTCTTAATAACTCTTCGTTTCTCTTCTTCTGTAGTATTTAATAAATCCTCCTCGAGAGCTTCATGTCCCGTTAATTTTAACCGAGTAACAAACTGGCTCACGGATTCGTTAGAGCGTTGGTAGACTTGAGTTAACTGAAATCGAGCTGCCCCTGGGATTCTCAAGGGAGTAAATCGGCTAATAAAAGCAGTTTTAAATCTTTCATATGTAGTAGTTGAGTCATTTAAATATGATTCACTTTTAAAATATTGATAAGCGCTTCCTATAAGTCTACATTTAATTACATTCAAAAGCTGGCTATGATTTATATTATCTAAAGAAGCACGTTGCTCTACTTTTTCAAAATACTCTTTGACATTCTCTTTTCCAGAGAATAATTCTAAATTATTTGCGAAAGTGCCCAAGCTTATTCGTGGGACCTCTAGTGAAACTACAGTGGATCTCGGACTCTGATTAGAACTAGAGAGGGGACTGTCTGTATTAGTATTCATTTTTACGGCCAAAATTGTACCAATCAGTCCACAAAAATTTATCGTCAAAATCACCAATAATATTTAGAACCCCTGAAGCATCCCAGCAGCCTATCGTCAGACAATAAAAAGAACAAAAATAACAATAATTAACAATGTATAAATTACTCAAACCACACCCCTAGCAACACGCATGACACTTAACCTCTCAGCATATCATATTTTTATTCCACAACGCATTACATAACAGCATGAAGAGCTTACACCACATAGTGGCTCATCTCAACCCTGTCTGCAATACGCTATCTTTAAAGCGTTTGGAAATACTTCAGTGGTTTCCCGGCTCAGAAACCAAATTAGTATGCCGTAAGCAAGCCAAAGATTTCCAACACTTATTCGACGTTTAAGACGAAATGCTGACCCAATCCTCACTACCAATAATATCCCCAAACAGAAAACCACACAAATAAGATCGCACCCGGCTGCCACCAATTATGTTACCGCCCGTCAGCATATTCAGACCAACGGGTCGGCAAGGGTTCTTTTTGCGATCTTAGAGTTCCCTGTTAGGAGACCGGAATGGTTGTAAGGGGGTAAATTTCCAAAATGTCATACATGTTACTATATACAAAAGTTATTTTATTAAAAAAATATTAGGAAATAAAATAAAGAAACAAAAATATCTTATAATTAAATAAAACTAACTTACCCTAAACAACTTCACCAACCACATCACCTGGTGATATGGTATTAGGGGTTACCCCCCCAACACCATACCACCCCGTATACACTAGTGATTTTGCAACGACTGTCCGACTGACTGCTGTCTGACTGACCACTCTCTGACTATCTGACTATCCCCCGCCTTTGCCGTGGAGAGTATATTTATAGAGCCTACCCCCACAGTTCATGGGCGATGTCACTTCTCGGAATTGCAAGCGTCTTCACAGATTATCGCATTTTCGCGTGGTCATGTCCGGAGCCTATCAGACGATGAGCTCACTCAACATATTCTGGACCGCGTATCATCCAGACATACATCGTGTTTTGATAAAAATTAATTTGATTCTCACCGGATGCAGTCTAGATGATAACCGCTCATCGTTCGACCGTTTACACATGGATGAAAGTAATTGTAATATTATTTCACCCTGTTCCATTTTACCACCTGCAGCCTTTAGTTAATAATTGTATGTTCAAAATTTGTTAAGAAAACATTTAATGAAGTTCCTTCAACTAACTTCAACGACCTTAATTTTCTTTGCAGTTGCACTTGAGTTGCAATTCCACTTTTTATGTTCCTCTAAGAGTGTCAATTATTTCTTTTGCTGACGTTTTATCTTTAATTAATTCCAAAATATTGTCTGCAATGCATTGTACAAGAATATTCCGTGCTTTAATATCGTTTTTCATAACATTATAATCTGATTCATTTGTTTGTTCTGGAGGAGCCTCTGTTAGAACAGATAGGACTCCAGCTTGTTCCAAAATCAATTTCACTCGAAATTCCTAGTTTGAAAAAGAAATTCCATCAAATGCTTTTACATTGAATGCTTGCACAACATTTGACGTCATTTTTATTATTTTTTTTTTTTTATTTTCCTTTTTCATATTTTTACTTGTTTCGTTTTAATATAAGTTTACCTGGATTTACCTGGGCCCATAACCTATGGGAGTTTTGTATTTATGTTTCAATTAAAAGCCTTGTTGTAACGCGGCCGTACCGACACGCAAATAAAGTTACAAATGTAATAATTTTATGATAATTATGGCTCTGATTTACACAACGGTCATCTGACTTTTCGCAGACATGCGCACGCCGCTGATCGCTGACTCGTGGGAAAACGCCGCTGAACATGTAATGGTTTCCTGTAAATTTTACTTTAATATATTTTCTTTAGGGTCACCACCAATTTTTACTAAAATTGGAAAAGTTATGAACAATGGAAAAATTCAACAATAAATTATTTTTATACAAAGTAATTGTCTATAATAGACGTTTATTATTGATTATGAAATGCTGTAACAATGAAATACAATTTGAATAGTTCCTGAATGACGAAAATTAGTTAATATTACTTAATGCTAAGTTGTCTCGAGACTTTGGGTGGGGAAAACAGGACTTAAAAGGACTTACGAAGCGACTCGGTGCTGGCGTATGCTGTAAATACTTCCTCGTTTCTTGCGTATATTAATAACTTTTCCGTGAGCGCAATTTTCCTGCGTATCACCACGGTATTTTACCATAAACTTCACTTATTTATTCTTACGGGTACTTTTCTGACCCTATTTCACCTTTAAACAATATTAAACTCACTTCGCGATCACTTTGTCGCCACCTTTTACACTTTATCAATATTACTTATAACTCCGCGGTCATTTGCCGCCTTAACTTCACTTTATAATACTTTTATACCTTTCAATATTATTATTTTATACACGCTTTTATCTTTGGCGTATATTACAATATTAGCTTTTAACCTTGTCACCAGTTATGACCTGTTACCACTGCAGACTCCCCCCCCTTTGCCTCTTAACTTAGCACGATGCTTACAGTTTGAGTGCTATTTTTTCACTTCTCCAGAATTGCGCGGTTTCTTCTATAACGTCGCGTCATTCTCCCCTCTCTTTTCTTCTTCTTGTTCGCCTTTTTGGTAATGGATAAAGGAATAAACTCTACTTCAATCATATACTCACACAACATATGCACTTTAAATATCGGCGGGAAAGCCGTACTGTTACATTGTATTTATTGGCTTTGTATATGAAATTATTATTTTTTAATTCATTTGTTCTTTATTAAGTTTTTTTTTTAAATATATGATAAGTGAGTTTGAAATATTGAGGGCGGATAAAGTAGTCAGTGCAATATTTATGTAACTAACTTACAGCGTAAGCTGTGTAACTAAGTTTGTTTATTATGCAGTAGTGGTTTTTGTTTTTAAAAAAATATAAATAAAATTTTGTTGAAGCATAAATACAAGACTGTTAATTGAAACATAAATACAAAACTCCCATAAAACACGGCTTCAATTTTCCCCCCTCGCGTTAAACTAAAAGCGCTTTTCGTGGAGACCAATTTTGCAACGTAAGTCGTCGAATAAACGGTAGCAATCTACAAATTCGGGCGAAGCCGTACCGGGCTACTAGTAACTTATAAGCTGACACTGGTAGCGGTAGAGTATAGGTAGGTAGGTACCCATGTAAGGTTGATTTGTTTGTAAAAGCGCTAAACTAATTACAGATAAGTAATATAGTGTTGGTGCCTCTATCTGCAATACTATATCATGTGCTGTGGTATGTAAATTCTCTGTACACTGGCTATATGCGAGTGTAAGGGTAAGGACTCACTACAAGTTGATATTAGCGGAACATTTAACTGTAAACAGTAAACATAACTTAATCAAATTACCTACTATAAGAGCTTTTCAATAAGACCGCTTTGATTAAATTGTGTTTGTTTAGCAAGTGTTAAACGTATTTCTGCCCGCCATCCCTTAAACTCTAAGTAACACGCCTGTAATGTGTCTGTACCTTAAGAGGTGTAGAGGATGACGAAGGAGGCCCCATGAATACACGTCTGGGATTAGTTGACTGTTAGATGACAGTCTCAATATTAACACAGAGTTTAACCAACTATCATGTCTTATATCACAGTATGAAATGTATAAACCATTAAAAGTGAAAATCTCGAAATTCATCTCTAATATTAAATTATGGCTGTCGGGAAAGGGTTTTAAATGGCGCATTCTGTGAGTAACATTAACATTATAGAAATTTTAAAAGTGAAGTGACGTACGAATCAATGGACTCATTTCATTGATACTTACGCCAATTCACTTTTAATGTCTCAGGCTGCAACTCAGTATGGACTTCGGCACAGAATTATTTACAATTTTCGTAGAAATATCTAAGATCTATTAATGTCAATCTATCATTCATGGTTATTTGACTTAAAGCATGGCGAGAAGGAAAAGAGCGATAAACACCGAATATTCAAAAATTGTAATTATATTAAAGTACTCTCGAACCCGATAGACAGACGTTGTCCTGCCACGGACCTCGCTAGCAAAGTATATTTCTTGAAATAAAATCTTTTATTCCCTATAATTGACATAGGTACATCAAATACATATTTAATAATTTATTAATATAAAAAATGTTTTCAATTAAAAACAATGAGGTGTGCTGGGAGGCTGAAAATTTGGGATTATATATTTTGGTACGGAAGAAATCGAAAAATTAACTCATATATAAAAAAAAAAATTGGTCGGAAAATTAAAAAAAAGTCTGTATCGACAACACCTGCCTGATTCAACTGTAGCTAAGAACCATCCAGCTTACCCAATAATTACAAAAAAATCAACGAAATCGGTCAAGCCGTTTAGCTTATAGGAGGAGAAAAATTAATACACACGCATACCGGAATAAACCGGAATTAAAGACAACTTTCAAGGTCTGTCACAATCATCCAATATTGCAAATTCAAAAACAATGAATTGCAAAAATGCAAACAAAGCCGTAAAGTATATAAACGATCGATTTAAAAATGAAAATCCGCTTATAAGGAAAAATAGACACCCAATTTTATAATAATTTGTAACAAGCCAAATTTTTGCACACACGTTTGTCTTTAGGTTCTAAATAATGTTAGTCAAAGGTACAAACATTTGTTTCTTGCAAATACTGTCAAAGCTGACATAGTTGACTTTCATTGGTATAAATAGCTATGATATTATATAAGTTAACTTCACACGAAATCCATTCAAATTGTATTCGGGGGACCTCAAAACGGAAAGATATTGTAAAATTTTTGAAAAGTGATTTTTGACCTAAGCTAGTACCATTCCTCAATTGTGGGTTGGAATGGTAAAATAATATAATTACTGTAGTAAATTGCCTTAGAATAAGTGCAATACTTCTATACCATGGTGAGAGCGGCATAGCTGCCAGAGTGCCATGACGTAGTGGATAAGGCTTAAGCCTAGTAATGACAATGTCCCAGTTTCGATCCCTGCTGACATCATTGCATTTATTTTTCTATTCCATTTTATTCCACTTGATATTTATATTTATTTTGTTCAATTTTCGTTTTTTTTTTTAGTTTTTTTCTAATATGTTATTTCAATTTTCATTATACTTATACTTTATAGTCTCTTTGATTTTTATTACTATTTCTGTTTTCATTGTTATTTTTTTGTCTTCTTATTGCGTCAATTTCTATTCTTTCTTGAAGTTCTTTAGCTTGAGCTCTTGTTATTTCTGATGATCTGCATACTTTTGCGGCTTTCTCATAAGTTAAATTGTCTATTTCAATCAACTTTTCTTGAAGATATGGATCTAAACTGAGAATTTTTTCTTCTTGACTACCATATTCACAATGTTTTATTTGTTTTTGGATATCTGTTAAGAAACTATCAAAAGGTCCTCCTTTTTTTGTTGTCTCTTCATCAATACAAATCTTTCATACACGATGTTTTTCTTTTGGTTGCAATAGTCTTCAAATTTCTTGATTATGACTAGTGTTGTGCCGGATCGTTAATAATGTATATCAGCGGATACGGATCTGAATACGGATTTTTGGTTTCAAGATCCGCGGATACGTATACGAATCTTAAATTTCTTAGAGTACGCGGCGGTAAATATTGCACATCGACCTTTGGAAAGAGACTATCTGTTATGGGAAAAAGTTATTGACCTCTTTAAGAGTTAACTCTCATAACAGATTGTCTCTTTCCAAAGATCGATGTGCAATATCTCATTATAAAGATAGTTGATTTAGTACCTTTGAGCTATGTACTATTAGTATGGTACTCACTACGATAAATGTTTGCAATATAAAGATGCCAAATACGATTTAAAAAAATAAAAAATAATCTGAATGGAATTTAAGAGGTTTTCATTATTACCTAATCACCTATATATATAAAATTTCATCTATGAATTGAAAATTAATAAGGTAAAAGATCCGCCAAAAACTAACGGATACGGATACGGATCTTTCTTCTCCCTCGGATATCCGCGGATACGGATATCCGGCACATCACTAATACACAACACTGATAATCAAGTATGGTACACAATAGACTTCTTTAACACACAACATTTCACTGGATTATTCGGCACATTTAAAAACTTAAAAAAGAAACTTTGTTGTTAGAAACATATACTCAAATCCAAGCGAATAAAGTTTTGGCAGCAACAAATATAAAAACACATCGACGTGTCCGTAAAAGTAGAATTTCACAACTAAGACTAGTTCAACTCTTCTGAAGATTTGATCTACTGTTTCATCTTCCCAACTGTTTAGTTAAACTTGAAACCATTTAAGAGGAGCTTAAAGATCAGCTGGTGTGACATGTCTACAGAATATATGTTCGTAGATATAGTTCCCAGTTAGTTGGTACCCTACTTTCCCCTCATATAAGCAAACTCCATCGTCGTCTCTACACACAATATCTATGCCTCCGCTTTTAGTAGGTCCATATATTTCGTTTCCTCTGTGGTGCTTTAAATGTCAGAAATTTATCAATCTCAGAGTAGCAGTTGTCTTGACAGTCTTTGTGCCAATTGCGGTCAAAACGTGCATGAAGATCTTCTGTGCATAGGGCTGTTCACTGGACTTGTAAAACAATTGAGGAAAAATATTTCAAATATTGTATTTACATACTTTTTTGCACAACGCCTTATAAAATAGCTGCTTTTCAAGTCTGTATATCGGTACTAAATTGAACCATTTAATAATAACAATAGTACGTTAAGTAACACGAAGGAAAGTAGTGGAAGTGAACTTGCTCAAAATTAAAGTCATAATTTTTGAAAAATATGTGAAAATCAGATATTTTATAGGTATTACGTGTAAAAAATTCCAGCCAATTGGGCTACGGGACCATTCCAACTTCAAAAATGTTGACATTTGATTAAATAAAGAAAATAAAATTTCTGATATCGCATGAGGTGACGCGGGTAATGGCTAGTATTCAATATGATATTAACTATTCGTTGCCATGGTTACCTACATAATATGTTCCATGTCATGTAAAAATTAATCAAAGCATGCATAACTAGTTTATTTCTGACAGATCCATAAAACAAAAGAGCGGATGATTTTTTTTTATTTTCAAAATATTTCCGAAACTATAAAGTTTAGAAAAAAAATTTTTTAACAAAACTTTCTAAAAAAATAAATAGAATAATAAGCCGTTATGAAAAGTATACCATTATCATATAAAAAATACCGTTTTAGCATATATTTCTTCTGAGCAATGAGCATGCGCCGATTTTCCCCAAAAACAATAGGGCTCTTCATATTTGCATAGCAAACATCCTCCCAAAATTTAGTTTCAATCCGCTCATCCGTTTGACCTGTATCGTGTTCACAGACAAACAGACAGACTAACAGACCCACAGAGATTTTCCAAAAATATGTTTTTTGGATTCGGGGGACCTCAAAACGGAAAGATATTATAAAATTTTTGAAAAGTGATTTTTGACCTAAACTAGTACCATTCCCCACTTGTGGGTTGGAATGGTAAAATATTATATTATGTCTCCTGTACGTATATGTGTCATCTCGGACCAGAAACATAACCTACTATTTACAGTATTTTGTTTGAAATACACTTAAATGAAAGTTTTTTTGACTCCCCGCTATTGAAAATTTTCTGAAGGGAAGGGAAGTTATTAGTTGTGATCCGATTTTAGAAAACCAAGTTTTTATCAGATCTTGACGACTTGGTGTCCTAGGAAGCTATTTTGACTATTTTTGGTGGACGTCTGTATCTGTGTGTGTGTGTCTGTATATAGTAGGTACCTAAACAATTTTTTGTCTTAAGATCTATTAAGAGCGAATCAATCGATTGAGATCGGGTTTCTCTTTCTCGAAAGGATTTATTAAGACTTTAATCTGATTAGATTTTGTAGTTAATCGATCAAGTAATTTTAAAATTATTCAAAGAAAAATTATATTTTTTCACGTTAATGTCGCATAGCTTGTAATCTGCTTGTCTATACGATAATCAGAAAATTAAATTAGCATAAATATAAAAAATATTGTCTGAAGACACAAGTAATTCGAGAATTACAAGGCGCGAAATTTTACAAAATATACCCCGGCGTTATGTTTGAAAATTGGAAACACAGAAAGGAAAAAATCATTTTAATAATTTAGGTTCATAAATATAAACTCTATGATCGTTTATTAGTCACAACCAACTTTTTATAATTATTACCCTAAATTATTCAAATAATTATATTTCCTTTTTGGTACATTACAATAAAAACTTTTTTTTTATTAGTATTTTATTTTTCTGGTTTTTAGTCTTTCAAAATTTTAACTATTATGACATTAATTTGTAATAATTATTTGATTATTTTATTCAAGATGGTTGTGAAGGAAAATGTATTCCGTCATCTTAGGGCATCCGCCATATTGGATATACCTATGCATTGTCACCAGACTTTTATATACATGTGTGTGAAATTTCAAAGTTTTAGTAATTAGATCTAGTCGAAAAAAATGCAGCAAATTGGATGACGAGGCCTTTCCAACCAATAAATAATAATATTGACATTGGACGTATAATAACAAAGAAAATAAAATTTCCTTTAACGCGTGCAGTAACGCGGGTAACGGTTACCACTAAACATTATCAAAGCTATTCGTTTTTATGGTTTTCTATATAGTATAAGAGCCAGTAGCCGGCTACCAGTAAGTATTTGACCAGACCTGAATTTTTACACAGTGAGACTCTTACACCTACCATACATGGGGTGGGGACTCACTAAGCCCAGCGTGGCCGCCGCGGCCCGTACTCAGGTGCGACAGGCATAAAATTTGACTAATTTTCAAATTATTTGACCACGTCTGCTATTTGGAAATTTAATAATATATTATTATTGTTATTGAAAAATATCAATGCCAGACCATTATCGCGCGACAAACATCGTGGCAGACAATTTTTTAGGTACCTACTACTAAAAAATATGAAATTTTGAAAGGTATACTTTTCATCACGGATTATTATTCTATTTATTATTTCAAGCAAGTTTTGTTAAAAAAAATTTTCTAAACTTTATAGTTCCGGAAATATTTAGAAAATTAAAAAAAATCAGCTGCGCTCTTCTGTCTTGTAGATCTGTCAGAAATAAACTAGTTAAGCATGCTTTGATTAATTTTTACATGACGTGGAACATATTATGTAAGTGACCAAGACGACGAATAGCAAATATCATATTGAATACTAGCCATTACCCGCGTCACCTCACACGATATCAGAAATGTTATTTTCTATATTTTACTATATCAAATGTTAATATTTTTGAAGTTGGAATGGTCCCGTCGCCCAGTTGGTTGGAATTTTTTATTTGTCCCAAAACAAAATTAAAAAATGTCAAGAGAATATAAAAAATTATTTATGCCTGTACCTATAAACAATATTTTTATTTTCACTTGACACTTTTTAATTTTGTTTTGGAACAAATAAAAATTCCAACCAAGTGGGCGACGGGATCATTCCAACTTCAAAAATATTGACATTTGATATAGTAAAATAAAGAAAATAACATTATTTTCTGATATCGCGTGAGGTGACGCGGGTAATGGCTAGTACTCAATATGATATTTGCTATTCGTCGCCTTGGTCGCCTACATAATATGTTCCACGTCATGTAAAAATTAATCAAAGCATGCTTAACTAGTTTATTTCTGACAGATCTACAAGGCAAAAGAGCAGCTGATTTTTTTTAATTTTCTAAATATTTCCGTAACTATAAAGTTTAGAAATTTTTTTTTTTAACGAAACAGGAAATAATAAATAGAATAATAATCCGTGATGAAAAGTATACCTTTCAAAATTTCATATTTTTTAGTACCTACCTAAAAAATTGTCTGCCACGATGTTTGTCGCGCGATAATGGTCTGCCATTGTTATTTTTCAATAACAATAATAACATATTATTAAATTTCAAAATGGCAGACGTGGTCAAATACTTTGAAAATTAGTCAAATTTTGTACCTGTCGCACCTGAGTACGGGCCGCGGCGGCCACGCTGGGCTTAGTGAGTCCCCACCCAATGTATGGTTGGTATAAGAGACTCACTGTGTAAAAATTCAGGTCTGGTCAAATACATACTGGTAGCCGGCTACTGGCTCTTATACTAATATGTTATCACGTTATGTTAAAATTAAACAAAGCATGCTTGTCAAATACCTAACTAACATCTACAGAACAAAAGAACAATAAATATTTCTGAAACTACAAATTCAGAAAAACACATTTTTTTCATAACTATCCTGTAAAAATATAGGTGCACACTAATTAACCGTTATGATATAAAAAACAACATTAAATGGTAGGTAATAGGTATATCTTTTCTTCGCATGCACTGATTTTTTTCAAAAATTGTTTTTACAAAACTTGTAAAATATAATAATAAACCGTTTTGATAAGTGCCTATACCATCATTACATAAAAAAACTACGTTATAACATATATCTCTGATGCGCATGCGCCGATTTCCCCCGAAATAAAATACAAAATTTTTTTGTAAAACAGATAGAATAATAAGCCGCTCTGAAAAGTATACCATTGTTATATAAAAAACGTTATAGCACATAATATCTCTTGCGCATGCGCCGATTTTCCCCAAAAATAAATCACAAAACTTTCTTGAAAACAGATAGAATAACAAACCGTTATGAAAACTATACGATTATTATATAAAAAACGATATTATAATATATATCTCCTGCGCATGCGCCGACTTTCTACAAAAAAACTTTTTACAAAATTTTCTTGTGAAATAAAATAATAAACCATTATAAAAAGTATACCATTATTATATAAAAAACGTCATAGTATACCTATAATATCTTTTGCGCATGCGCCGATTTTCCAAAAAAATTTCCAAAATTTTCATGTCAAAATAGATAAAATATTAATCCGTTATGAAATGTAAACCATTATTTTATAAGAAACAACGTCATAACTCTTTTGCGCATGCGCCGATTTTCCCCAAAAAATTTACAAAAATGTCTAGTTAAAATAGATAAAATAATAATCCGTTATGAAATGTAAACCATTATTATATAAGAAACAACGTCATAGCCTATATCTCTTTTGCGCATGCGCCGATTATCACCAAAAAATTTACAAAAATTTCTAGTAAAAATAGGTACCTATATAATAAACCGTTTGAAAAAAAACAACATTATAAGAGATTACTCTTTTACGCATGCGCCGATGTTCCCCAAAAACAAAGACCACTTCATATTTGCATATCAAACATCCTCCCAAAATTTGGTTTCAATCCGCTCATCCGTGGTGTCGGAATGGTAAGAATTGTCAAAAATGACGTTTGTATCTGTCAAAGTATTATGTTCTAATAATTAGTTATTCAAACTGAGAAGGCGTTTCATTTCACAAATATTTCAAATGGCATCCGTTTTTGGACAAATGCTATCTTTTTGTTTTATTATTGTAATAAATAAAACTATCGACCAATTTTATTTTAAGACAAAACATACGCAATAATTAAATTACCATGTTATACCGTGCAACAGAGAGAGATAACCGAAAGATGTTTGTTATCGGTTATATCAGATTGAAATTATTTCTATATAAATGTGTATAAAAAAACTGATTGGACAAATTCTGTTGTACGAAATTTATGTAAAATTTTCTCCTCTTTCGTTTAAGATAGGTTTCGAACCGATCTGATTTAAATTGAGCGAGTTATAAGCGAAAAACTTCGTTTTTTCTTTATTGCTCCCCTCTGGGGTCAAATTTCAAAAACCGGGCTTGGTTAGGATCTAAGTTACCCGGAGACGAATCGAACAAGAAAAAGTTTTTTAAAATCGGTTAAGGCGTTTGAGCTGTACACAATCCACAAAAAAGCGTGACATACAGATTCACAGACAAAGCGAGTACATAATATAGGCGCTTTAGCTTACGCTATTCGCGCCTAAAAAGCCAACAGAAAAATATGTGTATTTTTTTAGCTTCCCATTATTGAGGATTTTTAAAAACTGTAGAGATAAGTTGACCTATGGGTCAACCCTCAAACTTTTCGCTGTGCTTTGACGCATAGCAAAGAGTTTTAGAGTTTACAATAAATTGAGACAGTTAGTATGCTATTAATACATTAAGAAAGCTTATAAAAGTCTTTACAAAGGGTTCCGTACCTCAAAAGAAAAAAGGAACCCACTTCGTTGTTCGTCTGTCTGTCAAGACCCTTTTTGTCAGGAACGCGTGGAGGTATCAAGTTGAAACTAATATCAAATACTTAGGTCTGCAAACCCATGGAGCTGTGAAAAATTAAACTTCTATGTCAACGCAATTAAAAGATACGGACGTTTATGTCGCATATTTTGACACTCGCAACGGAATCAAAACCTATAGGGCACTTTCCGTTGACTTAGAATCATGTTTGGTAAGAAGTATTGTTTTATAACACAATTAAAGGAAAAAATCCTAAAACCGTAAATTTATAGTTCCATCTCAAAGAAAATATTGTTTTTTCGATTATAAACTTATTTGCAGTTGACTCCTAGCCCTGTCAATGCACGCTTTCCTTCGCAATTCTACCAAACAGCACCGATTACCACCAAAATTTGGCTGTAGATTCTACTTACCCTCTACTTCAAAGTTGTCAATATGCCGAGGGTTGCTTTTACCCTAGAGGTGGACGCCACCCCTTCTCGATAATGACATTTTTTTTTATTAAAAATAAGTAAGAGACTGGATAGACTGACTAATTATAAGCAACTTTTGTTCTATAAAGTTTTTACTGAAAGTCAGTACTTTTCGACTTATTCGAGTTATCAAAACACGTATATTACAACAGGAATCTTCTTCATCAGTGTTGTAATACCTATACGTGTTTTGATAACTGTAAAATTTGTGATTGGGTATTTTTACCATAACTCACTTAGTTTTTGAGCTATCAAGTTCAACAAAAAAACATTTTGGAGGTTTTATCCAGAGCTATAAGCTGACGTGAACTAATTTTTTTAAGCTCTTATTTTTTAACAGCTTTGAGCTGAAAGAGTTTGAAAACGTTACTATTTGCGAGTATATGCAAACTTGAAATTATTATTTATTAAAATTTATTATTTATTATTATTTAAGAAACTATTTTATACTTTTTAGTTCGTTTTAAAAACATGGAATATTAAATTTTGTAGAATTTATTTTGTTATTTTCTTGTTTTTAGTTATATAGCTATATATGTATAACTAAAAACAAGAAAATAACAAAATAAATTCAAAACAAAATAATTTCTACAAAATTTAATATTACAAGTTTTTAAAACGAACTAAAAAGTATAAAATAATTTCTCTAATCAGCTGCTCTTTGTTTTCAGAAAGAAATTTGCTAAGCATGCTTTTTTCCATTGAGCTGTTCTCAGCTTTTATGCACCGAAAAATGTATGTTCAGTACACATTCTCCAACACAGAACAACCGACACATCTTACAGCTATTGTTTCTGTGATCGATCAGTTTCCTTGTACATTTATCATCATAGGGGATTTTAATGCTCATAGCTCCATCTGAGGTTCAAATTACATACCTCGACGTTCGCGTAAAACTAATTTGATCATATTGACCACATGCTCAGAAGCACATTTATATTTTTTATTTATTTTATGCCCCCCCCCCCCTCTGCAGCGGTTAAAGTTGTTTATAAACAGTTTTTTTTGTATAGTTTTATTTATAACTCTATACATTATAGACTAATGTGATCTCAGTTGTCAAAATTTACCATTTTTACTCACTTGTGAAAAATTTCACTTATTAACGCGGGTTTATTATAGATAAGTGAGGAAACTGACTTTTGCCACATAATTTATATTTTCGACAGAAACATATTTTTAGTTACATATTTATGTTTTCTAATTCAGCGATTCGTAAGAAAATATTATAAAAAATATATGTGTAACATTTTTCTCACAAACTCTGGTGTGTTAATTTATTATTATTTTTTTTTATAAATAAACATTCATTAAATGAATTCATTATTTTATCAAGTACAGCAATTTATTTTTCTTGGCCTATAATAATGAGTCTACTGTATTTTACATTTTAAGAACCAATAAAAAATAAGTGCGTGACAAGGTGTTAAGTCGCTCCTCCAATCAGAAAGGTGCTCATATATAGTTATAGGAATGCAGGACGCTCAACGAGATAAACATCGAGCGATTTCCGGTTACGATCACAGTCGTGCAGACGAACTACAGTCGCGCTTTGATAAGAATCGAGTGCACGAATTCAGTAGAGCGGATGTGCATTTTGTTAACGCCGGAAATGGCGGACTAGTACTCGATTATTATAAGTGCACACAATGTGGACACACAGCCAGGTTTAGGTATAGGTACGTTCCTTTCTGTCACACACAACCATTTCAAGTGGGGTGACATTATATTATTATTCAAGATGTAAGTTATTCAACATTTGGCTCTAACGAGGTAGGATAAGTACGTCTATTCATTGTATAGCGATCTATTTGTACATGATAATGAAAAGGATCTTTGCATCGATCAAATTATTATGAGTCTCTGATTTAACTTGAATTTACACATTATGTATAACTTTTCCTTTCAACCTTTTGCAAAATTTGCAATAAATTATACCATAACCAGAAATTCAAAAAATGAATGGCAACAAGATAAATGCCAACAAGATAAAAACAAAAGGCGAGCAATTTTAGGTATTGTATATAAAGAAAAAACGTTTTAACCATTTTTAGTCCAGGAGGAATCGGCGCATGAGTATCGAAAACTATTCCACCTCAATTTTTTTATGCGATTCTCTTCAAATTACCCTACTGATGATATAAATGCATGTTGCCAGGGAGCAACCCCGTGCCATATTGTTTAAACCGAAATTGTTTAAACAATTGCGAGGAATTGTTATTTTTCAACCGGACAAATTTTTTTTGTATTCTTTGTTAAAATACAATTAAAAAAGGTCCTATGGCTTTTCACGATAAAGTTAATATTTTTAGAGATATCAATTTTTAAAGGTTCGAAAAATCTTAAATTTGGGTACTTTTGACCCATGAAAAATATATTAAAAAAATAAAATAAAATATAAATAATATTTTTTTTTTATTCTTTATACAATAGTTAACAATATCCTTAATTGCGATTTCTAAAAATTTAATTATTTATACCTGTTTTTAATTGTTAATTTCGCGCGTTCACAAGTATGCGTTGCTTACCTATAAGTATCGTTGTCTCTCTCTGACTCATACGCTGCGTCGGTCTCTCGGTGTCCTGAATCATTATTTTACATTTATCTTTTAAATAAATAAAATTATCGACCAATTTTTCAGACAATATATTAACAAACAATATAATATAATAATATTGTTTGTTAATATATTGTCTGAAAAATTGGTCGATAATTTTATTTATTTAAAACAGTGATTCCCAAAGTATATCGACCCCCAGGGGTCGACGACAACTTGCAAGGGGTCCATGTCAGCGGGAAAAAAATTGAGGGTCCATGAAATGAAAATGGGGGTCCACGATAGTGAATCTCCTAACAAAAAAAGAAACAAACTGGACATCGTTAACCGAAGAGATTTAAGATTAAATCTAACTAAATTGATGCCAAATGTTGAAAATTTATTATTAAAGCATCAGGTTCATACCTCACACTAAAAGCATTTATTTTTTGCTTAGTTATTTTATGTAACAGAAAGTAAATTTTAATTTGATTGGTTTAATATGAATCTAATTAATAAATGTATAAAACTAAACATTTCTCACTACATTTCACTACCGTTATAAATTTAAATCGTTCAAAGTGAGTAGCACTATACCGGTTGTCAAAAATATATTTGAAATTAATGAATTTGCAAAAAATCAATATCAGATAAGCAGGGGGTCTACCCAAAACCGAAAAACATGGCAAGTGGTCTACGAGACAAAAAAGTTTGGGGACCTCTGATTTAAAAGATAAATGTAAAATAATGATTCAGGACACCGAGAGACCGACGCAGCGTATGAGTCAGAGAGAGACAACGATACTTATAGGTAAGCAACGCATACTTGTGAACGCGCGAAATTAACAATTAAAAACAGGTATAAATAATTAAATTTTTAGAAATCGCAGTTAAGGATATTGTTAACTATTGTATAAAGAATAAAAAAAAAAATATTATTTATATTTTATTTTTTTTTTTAATATATTTTTCATGGGTCAAAAGTACCCAAATTTAAGATTTTTCGAACCTTTAAAAATTGATATCTCTAAAAATATTAACTTTATCGTGAAAAGCCATAGGACCTTTTTTAATTGTATTTTAACAAAGAATACAAAAAAAATTTGTCCGGTTGAAAAATAACAATTCCTCGCAATTGTTTAAACAATTTCGGTTTAAACAATATGGCACGGGGTTGCCCCCTGGCAACATGCATTTATATCATCAGTAGGGTAATTTGAAGAGAATCGCATAAAAAAATTGAGGTGGAATAGTTTTCGATACTCATGCGCCGATTCCTCCTGGACTATTTGAAGATTTTTGTACTAATGTTAAGTTAGTTTGATTGTTTGACCTAGTAAACATTATATAATTATTGTAGGCATCGATATATTTCTATTCTATTATTTGATAAGTACAACGTATGAATGCGGAGCCCGCTCAAGATCTTAAAATCACTTTGAACAAAGAAAACATCCTCATGCATAAAATGTATAAACAAAATTAACGACATAAAACCGCCGAAATAGTAGGTACTAATTGTAACGCTTAATATTTATCAATAATATTATCGGTTTGCTTTCAAAATAGCGTGTCTAGTGATACACAACACGTAAACTGTCTCTGCCTGTCTACTTAACGCTAAATTTCACAAAAAAAATAGGTATCTTCATGACAAGCGTGTCAATGTTACAACATTTAGATCTAACTGAAATCTGAATACAAACATCAACATAATAAATATTTTGAAGACAACAAACCCCCACAAATGGTACCTAGCCACGGTTTTTACGTTTATTTTGACTGCAATATTCGCGCGTTAATATTTGGTGTATAATGTGATAATTAAAAAAAATGACTCCAAGGTATAAAAGCGAGTCGTTGATAAGTATTATGTTAATGACTCTTTCATAACAAAACAACGTCAATGGGAAGTTTGACTCTTCTACTTTAAGAATATTTTTTTTTTGTTCTAGGATGTTCTGGAAAGCGCTAATCGGACCCACCGTTTCAAGACTTTTTTTAATTGTCTCCTGAGATACAGACAGCTGTGCGCATGCGCATGGAGCGCGCGCGTCAAAAAATGGACATATGGTAGAAAGATAATATGTAAATAAAATTTTAAAAAAATCAATTCTCTAACTGCTTTTCTCTTTCTTTGACACCCGTTCAAAAATGTATGATTTTTTTCCGAAAATTCGAGCGAGTAGCCCCATAATAAGCTATGTATTTTTTTTCTCTGTAGGATTATCAGTTTCTAGTATAAGGAAAAAAGCTATATTGAATATTAATTTTTGAGCGACAGAGTAAATATGTGCACCCCAAAAATATCGGCAGTTCTCGAAATTTACTTGTAAAGCAAAAATCAAATAATTTTTCTATTGCAATATTTTTAGAAATGGAGAAAAATATTTTTACGTATTTTTTGGTTTTAAAAATATCACTAAATAAGAAAGTTATAACTAATTGAAAGCTGATAAATACGAGCGTTTTCGAGGACATAGCAAGTTTATGAACAATTCGTGTCTTTATCAACCTGTGACCGAGCGGTGTAGCGTAGACTAGCACTATACTCGCATTAGAGAGATACTGGGTTTCGAATGCCGGCGGGAGCAAATGAGCTAAAAAAATTTCCTACTGTCTCTTGACGAAAGAAACGATAATTTCTGTACCGCAGTTATCTTGTTGAGGTTTCTCTCAATAATTTCAAACAAATAATGTCAAACTTCAATGCTCACAAAGTTGCCTATTTTATCCTAACTTTCTATAATTTTAAGAGTTGTTTATTGCTATTCATTAAGTTGAAGTTTATCAAATGTAGAAAATAAAGAAAAGTGGTAAATTAAAATGAAAAATAGTAATAGTGAAAATGCCGTCTGTTATGACATAAGGTCGAGACACGAACGTTAAAAGCTTAGTATATTATTATAAGAAGGAAGAATTCCGTAAAGAATTTTGTATCCACAACCGCCCAAAATTTCAGGATCGTCACCGTCCAACAAGAAATACTTGCAGAACAAATTGAAACTACAACCGCGTCTCAAACCATGAAAGGAGCGATTACAGTTAGTTTGAGTCTTACGCACGGAATACACGGAGCGACTCAATAATCACGGACTTTTACAATGCGGCAGACTAATGAGTCAGCATTACGCTGACATGCCAGAATAACTTTTATATTTGCCAACAGTGATGATTTTGCTCCTCCAAGAGTACCAATTATAAGAACAAACATCATCATTATTACTCTCTTTATCAACCTGCGTTTGAGCCAAAATCCAAATTGAAATACACTAAAAACGAAAAAACCAGTATCTAGAATAAAAAGGTAAGCTGCATTGAGTTCGAAACACAGTTGTACGAAAAGAAACATCCCAAAAGCCAAATTGTACGTTTTCTTTGCCCTAAAAGTGGAAAATAAATTATTAATCATTATAATCGGTTATAAAGACTTTCTCTCATTTTGTCTAACATTACTAAACTGTCAAATGAACATCAATATGCATTTATTACTGCATACGTACGCGATGGTAACCATGGTAACGACCTCTGAATAGAGGGCAAAGCAATCTCTGATCTTAACTAATTTGTACTGTATACTTTTCCCTATGTACGGTTTCCTGTGATACATCCTGTATATAAATAAAATTGTCGACCAATTTGTTCAGAAAATATATTGACAAAAATAAAATTATAAATCAATAAAAAAAATATCTAGTACCTATACTAATAGTTTTATTGATTTATAATTTTATTTTTGTCAATATATTGTCTGAAAAAATTGCTCGACAATTTTATTTATTTGAAGAATTCTATTCAGACGTTAATCAAAGATTTGAATTTTATGTCACCCGTATATACTCTTTTATATATATTATTTATCTACATAAATTAATAAAATAGATGCGTCTCTAATGTGTCAAAATAACAGCTTTTTAACCGACTTCAACAAAAAGGAGGAGGTTCTATGTTCGTCTGTATATATATATATATTTTTTTATGAGTGTTCACCGATTTCTCCGTCAATTATGGACCGATTTTCAATTTTTTTTTTTATTCGAAAGAGTGCACCTCAGGGGTGGTCCCATCAGGATCTGATGGTGGAATTCGGAGAAATCGAGGGAAACTCTCAAATTTCAAAGAAACGCATGATGTTTTTTATGTATGTTCACCGATTTTTAGTGTTAGATTAACACTAAAAAGAGAAAAATAAAATATTTTTAACAAAAAAATTGAACCGACTTCACACTAAAAAGTAAAAAATAATTACGTATTGAAATGTTTTGGAGTCGGTGTCAGCCAAAATGAAATCTATTCCGAGAACTACAATACGCAATTATTTTTTACTTTTTAGTGTGAAGTCGGTTCAATTTTTTTGTTAAAAATATTTTAATACTAAATGCATATGAAAGTATATATACGGTACTCATACCGAAAAGCAATTTTTAAAGTTTTTGTCTGTCTGTCTGTCTATCTGCTTGTTCCGACTATAATCTCCAAAACGACTGGACCGATTTTGACGAGACTTTCACTGGCAGATACCTGATGTAGGGGTAACTTAGGCTATAAAATTAAAAAAAAAATAGAGATTTCTTTTCGTAAACTCTGCGAACTGAACATGTTCTGTTAAATTCCACGTGGACGAAGTCGCAGGTGACAGCTAGTCTATTTTAAACTAACGATAACAAAAAATCGATCATCAGTACATAGATCACATATAAAGAAATCTTTTTGGTAACTAGTGCACTGATTGTGCCACCAGCTATTACATGAGCTACATTGTATGCAATCGCCTGTAGGTGGATCCACGTATTCTTCGCCATATAATTCGCAAAAATAATCATTATCTTTAGATTCTATTTTTTTACTAACCTTAATGTTAGCAGTCTCTTGTTTTTAACCTAAAAAAATCCAATATCTGGAAAACCTGTCTTAGCTGGGGTAAAAGTACGCACGCAAATATGCGCACTCTTACCCCACAAACACATGCACATACTTAACCCTAACCGCCTAAACGAAATTGACTTAAAAATACCCTTTATTGCGTCATTCTATCTATAATAATAGCCCAAGAGCTGATGACACGATTTTGGGTACGTGTTTTAGGCAGGTTGAAATAATGAAAAAACAGTAATTTATCAATGGGAGAATCTGGATTGGCGAGTCTGCCTGAGCGTTTGCGGTTATTTCGCGCCTGCGCAGCATATGACATCTGCAAAAAAATATCCCCAAAAAACATGTTTTAGGCAACTTGAAATTATTATAATCTTTGAGTTCAGCATTTATATAATCCAGAAATGAAAATGCCAGAACATTTTGTCGGTTATAAAGTAGGGGCAGAACCCCCCGAAGATATTTTATTAATATACGCAATGAGCACGATACAGGTCAAACGGATGAACGGATTGAAACCAAATTTTGGGAGGATGTTTGGTATGCAGATATGAAAAGCTCTATTGTTTTTGGGGAAAATCGGCGCATGCGCAAAACAGATATATACTATAACGTTGTTTTTTATATAATAATGATATACTTTTCATAACAGTTTATTATTCTATTTATTTTTTCAAGAAAGTTTTGTGAACTATTTTTTTTCTGGCAGTTTTTCAAAACAAAACAGCAGTTGGTTCTTGTCTTATTTTCAAAATTTTTCCGAAATTATTAAGTTTAGATTTTTTTTTTCACAAAACTTTCTTGAAAAAATAAATAGAATAATAAACTGTTATGAAAAGTATATCATTATTATATAAAAAACAACGTTATAGCATATATGTCTTTTGCGCATGCGCCGATTTTCCCCAAAAACAATAGAGCTTTTCATATCTGCATACCAAACATCCTCCCAAAATTTGGTTTCAATCCGTTCATCCGTTTGACCTGTATCGTGCTCATTGCGTATATTAATAAAATATCTTCGGGGGGTTCTGCCCCTACTTTATAACCGACAAAATGTTCTGGCATTTTCATTTCTGGATTATATAAATGCTGAACTCAAAGATTATAAAAATTTCAAGTTGCCTAAAACATGTTTTTTGGGGATATTTTTTTGCAGATGTCATATGCTGCGCAGGCGCGAAATAACCGCAAACGCTCAGGCAGACTCACCATTCCAGATTCAGCCATTGATAAATTACTGTTTTTTCATTATTTCAACCTGCCTAAAATACGTACCCAAAATTGTGTCATCAGCTCTCCGGCTATAAGTAATAACTTATAAATAATAAATACCGCAACGGAAGTATAACATTCTTGAAATTAAAAATGAAAAAAAATCTTAAGATTTTTAAGCAAAATAATATTGATAAAAATACATAAATGCCGAAGACAAGACTCGAGTCTTTTGTCTAACGTCGAAGTAAGAACTGAAGAGAATTGGTTCCCCTTTTTTCAACAAAAAGGAGGAGGTTCTATGTTCGTCTGTATATTTTTTTTTTGTATGTTCACCGATTTCTTCGTCAATTATGGACTGATTTTCAAATTTTCAGAGGTGGTCCCATCGGAACCAAGTCAGGATCTGATGGTGGAATCCGGAGAAATCGAGGGAAACTCTCAAATTTCAAAGAAACGCATAATGTTTTTTTTATGTTTCACCGATTTCTCCGTCAAATATCTACCACTAAAAAGAGAAAAATATAATATTTTTAACAAAAAAATGGAACCGACTTCACACTAAAAAGTAAAAAATAATTGCGTATTGAAATGTTTTGGAGTCTGTGTAGTTCTCGGAATAGATTTCATTTTGGCTGACACCGACTCCAAAACATTTCAATACGCAATTATTTTTTACTTTTTAGTGTGAAGTCGGTTCAATTTTTTTGTTAAAAATATTTTTTCATGTCAGTGGTCCTGAAATAATGAGTCTGCGTACTCTTATCCACTGCGCACACTTGCCCCACATGACTATGTTCAAAACTACTTATGTACACTTTCTGTATCGGACGCTATAATATTCCGATGGAATTGTAAATAAAGAATTATTATTGTTATTATTATGGAACAATTTTTAACCTTTTCTACTCAACATTAAAAAAAAAATATTAGGAGTACGAGATTGAAATGACTTGTGGTACATAAAACAACTTCTATGCTTCTATGTAAGTTGTACGGTGTGATACATACATTTAAAAAATATCGGTATTTTATTTTATTTCTTTGTTTGCTGATATGATAAAATCTTAAACTGTTTGATTTAAAAGTAAAAACATTGTGCGTAAGTATGAAAAATGTGAACCGTGAAAAAAAGGTTGATAGAATTGGAAGATAATAAAAAAGATCTATGAATGACAAGTGATACCAATATAATACATGTATCAAAGCTGCAACTTATTTTTATTTATCAAAAAGTTAGATAGGTTTCAAAGATAAAATTATCATAATCGCATTATGTGGAACTAAAGTCACACACGTCGGTCGCAAACATAAAAGATGTGTTTATACGATGTGGGCCAAAAATATATTATTAAATAAAATTGTGAAAAGAATTGTCGTTACATAGATGCATAAGATATCGTATATAATAGTAGTTCATGTATCTTGTTTGTAAACGAAGGTATAGAACAACAAGATACATAAAGATATATTTTTGGCATGTAGGTACCTATACCTCCTATAAAATAACTGGTTTTCACATTATAAGTATATTTGTAATATTTCACACTTCAGTTCGCCATATTGGATACATATTGTGTAGACCAGGCATGTCAAACTCATATGATATTGCGGGCCACATTACCTATTTTGTACTCATTTGGGGGCCGTATATTTTTAATGATAAAAAATATTAATAAAATACATCACTGACATCACTGGTGGAGACTGTTTATGATAACAAAGCCATGCTTGTCTCTCTTGTTCATATAGATTTAAATAGCAACTGAGAGAGATATTACTATTAGATTAATAAAATCTAATTACTTTTGTTTTACTTTACACACTACTAAAAAAAAGATAATTTTACAACTACTATAGGTACTACCACCATGAAAAGGAGCTATTTTTAGGGTGTCGTTCTTTTTAGTCGATGTCTCGTGCCAGATATTCACGCAAATCTGAAAAAAATTAAAATTATGGATCGGACATATGAATGCAGGTAACGCCGCTCACGTGACGTGACTTCACTACCGCCAGTCGGTAATTCCCCTCGGATCACCCGTCTGTGCACGTGCTAGTGAATGTTTTGCAATCACCAACAATTGAAAAGATCGACTTAACTTTAAAGGGTGCAAAACGACTTTTAGTCGCCTATCACTAAGTACATATAATAATATATAGGGTCTTATCACAATTATAAAATATTATTTTGTTAATATTAAAAGAAAAACGTCAAGGAAAAGAGAAAGGGCCTATATACAAGAAAAAATTAGATAAATACAGGTAATTGATAAAGGATTTTTTTAGGAGTATATCTATCACGCTGCAAGTTTTTTATATCAACGCGAAATTATAACATCAAGCTAATTAAACACAGGACCACAACGTGTTCTCTTTGATTCAAACACAAAATGAACACATCTGAGTACATTTTCTGACGAATATAATTGCCGTTATTTTTATAAATTAGGGCTAAATTTGTTTTATTTCAAGACCCAATTGTGCTACATCAATTTTCAACAGATCATTTTTTTCGGGCTCTATATTTTGTATTTTTTGATGATTTATTGTAAACTTAAAAAAAATCAAATAACAGCGTGAAAACATATTATCCGCTCCGATTTTTTTTTGTCTTTTCAGTCTTTGGAGAAGTCAAATGGTAAATTACCAATGATCGGTTGTTTGCGATACTAAATAATGTTTATTCAAAATTAGGTAGCCCTGAGGGCTAATACAAGTAAATTGTACAGTCCAGTTACATTACAAAGCTGCGCTCTAATTTAAAAAATAAAGATTTTCTATAAAAAGACAAACAAAAATTTAAAGCATTTAAAATGACGGGTCAAAATTCTATGTAGCACAAATCTAAAAATCTAAACCCTCTTTTTAAAAAAAAATATGAGAGGTGTCGTGAACACCCGACTGGAACGAAGTTCTTTTTGCTATTTATTATGTATCATATAATTTTTTACTAATTTGTCTGATACATTATTCTAAAATGTTATTTATAATATAATTAGTAAACAAAAATTCATCGTGTGATTTGCAACTCTAAAAAACAATAAAAATCTTTTTTTTTAATAGGATTTGAAACGAAAAACGTGGGGCACATGAGATAAGTTATATGTGGCGCAGAGGAAACGCATGTTTTTCACCTAAGCATAACATTTTATATTTTCAAGATACTCTTGTTTTAATTACAGCAAAATGAAGTAATAATAATGCAGTTTTAAGTGAATTATGGAAAATAATGTTAAAGTGTTTATTATTCTATCTATTTTTTGTAAATTTTTGTAAATTTTTTGGGGAAAATCTGCGCATGCGCAAAAAAGACATATGTCATCGTTGTTTTTCATATAATAATAGTGTATCTTTTATAATGGTTTATTATTCTATCTTACAAGAAAGTTTTGTAAAAGTTTTTTGAGGGAAAAGTCGGCGCATGCGCAGATGTATATATTAAACATTGTTTGTATATAATAATGGTATACTTTTCATAACGGTTTATTATTCTGTCTACATTTACATGAGTTTTGTAAATTTTTTGGGAAAAATTGATGCATGCGCAAGAGAAATTTATGTCATCGTTGTTTTTTTTTTATATAATAATAGTGTATTATTCATAATGGTTTATTATTCTGTTTTACAAGAAAGTTTTCTAAAAAATTATGGGGTGAAAGTCGACGCATGCACAGAAGAGACATATTTCATAAAGTTGTTTGTATATAAAAATGGTATACTTTTCATAACGGTTTATTATTCTATCTACTTTTACAAGTTTTTTTAATTTTTTGGAGAAAATCTGCGCATCCGCAAAAGGGATTTATGCCGTCGTTGTTTTTTATATAGTTATGATTACTTTTTATAATGATTTATTATTCTATTTTACAAGAAAGTTTTTTGGGTGTTTTTATGTTATAAATTTGGTAAAATTTTACTGAATTAACGCTTCCGATGTTAGCTTTTCGGGGGACTTTCTTATAACGGGGTGGTGTCGATACGATGGCGGTTTTTTTTTGCGCAGTGAAAAGGGGAGGACGTTTCGGGGAGCTCCTCAAAAAAAACGATAACGGGGTGGTTTTTGCGTCTTAAAATTCCCCAAAATCGAAGGCGTTAATTTAGTAAACTGTTAGGTACCATACATTTTGCAGAAATTTCCAATAACACAAAATATATCTATCGCATCCGGCTGAAACTAACAAACTATTGAACTTAATACATTTGTTTTATTCATTTTATTAAGTTAATAAAATCCTAAAGTAATTTTAGCTAAAAGTTAACACGATATTAGGCGGTACGAAGTTCGCCGGGTCAGCTAGTATTATGATATTTGCTATTCGTTGACATGGTTACCTACATATAATATGTTCCACGTCATGCAATAATTTATCAAAGCATGCTTAGGAAATTTCTTTCTGACAGATCTACAAAACAAAGAACAGCTCATTAAAGAAATTATTTTATACTTTATTTAGTTCGTTTTAAAAACGTCGTATACTAATTTTTTTTTTAAATTTATTTTATTATTTTCTTCCTTTTAGTTAATAAAAATGTGGTAAAAACAATAGGTAGTTATATATGTAGATTATCGTGGCGGATTTTTCTTACGCTTTTTTCTTACGATTTTTTTCTAGCCCTCTCCATTTATATCTATAACGTCCCATAAGGAACTTCGTTCCTAAAAATTTAGCGATTGCAAAGGAAATGCAAGTAAACGTCATTTTTGGTGATTTTTCGACTGCACTTAAAATATATTTTAACTATATATCTGGGGGCACGGCAGTGCCCCCGCCAAGTCGAGCGCGAAGCAAACACTGCCGTACCATCTTTTACTGGAACCACTTCGCCGCATTTTCAGGCCCCTATTTGAGAACCTCTGGATAAGACCAGAACGCAGAAATTTTTGTCATCCAGTAAGCTATAATCACATACTTAAAATCCAAAATTTCAAGTCTGTAGGTCATTTAGTTCCGAGGTTAAGCGAAAGCAAAGTTTCGCATTTATGATACTCACTCACTCACTCACTCATGATCATCAAAATAGAACTAGTACTTCCCATAAACTCAGAGAGCTGAAATTTGGTACAGAGTTAGGGTTTAATGGCAACATAAAGGGAAAACTATAAAACTAGGATAATCGAAGATCTGGAGTACCTGGTGACCCTGATTAGAAAACACAAAAGCCCAACCAAACTATTAGAGATCGACCTAAAAAGAAAAAAAAACTGTGTCAAATAAGAAAATCTAATAAAATAAAATGCCCACGTTTCTACAAAAAGAAGTGAAATCCCATCAAAAACATTCTGTACAAAACTAGCCAAGTCTCGATGGAGCTGCTTGTTTATCTCTAAAAAGTAATGAAATCTAGACAAAGTCGTGCCAAGTCTAAGTTTCCTTACTGCGATTTCTTTATTTATAATAATAAAGAAGGAACCTTAGACTTGGCACGACTTTGTCTAGATTTCATTACTTTTTAGAGATAAACAAGCAGCTCCATCGAGACTTGGCTAGTTTTTACAGAATGTTTTTGGTGGGATGCATATTTACTACCTATTAAAAATACTACACAATGTAATATAATCGACATAGATAGGGCGGGTATATTATCATTGCATTATATTTTACATTGATTTGCAGCTTCATTAAATGAACTATATTGATGAATCTCTTCTTAAATTTTAGTCACAGACCATAGATACTATGTAATAAATTTAGATTATATTTGGATATAATATTGTTGTGCATTTCCCTCCCAGTGATGCGCCTATGGGAGTTTCTAGAAAGACTATACAATACTCGAAGGTCAACCAACAACAATGAAAGCAGGTAACGGGCGCCTGACCTTGGAGACCCACACGCATGTAAAGAAAAGGCACTCTCGATTCGTCCCGAACATTCTAGAAGATGGACCGAGAAACTATATAAAGCGAAGCAGAGTGAGCAAGTCGGTCAGTCAGTTATTGGAGCTGTTAGTTGTGTTGACACAATTTAGAACTATTAGTTTTGTTTCTGTTAACGTTATTATTCGTTAAGTTAAAGAAATACGCTTTCGTTTATGTGTGTTTAACCGTTTTGTTAAACAATTATTCTTGTAAATAAATAATTTCCGCCACGGACTACAGCAGTTTTGTTACAATATGTAAAATATTAAATATTTATGAGACAATCTATATTTAAACCTGCACTTATAGAAAATGTTCAAAAAAAGATATTTAAGTGATTTTTGAAAAATACATTTTTGTATCGAAATCTACATTATGTTTTTTTTTTACAGAAATGTATAAAAAATAAGTAAATTTCTATTCCATTTTTTTACTTTTTATTTAAAGTAAAAAGTACGAAAACGCTCACTTGTAAAAATTTAGAAAATTTAATAGAATTTATAAAAATATCAAATATGAACATTACATTTCACAGTAATGAATTCTGTCTCGTTTTTTGTAATAAGGAATTATAACTGTCGGTTTCAAAATTCAAGCGTCAAATAATACAATGCCGACTTAGAATCAGAGAATTCAATAGTTGACAATGGGATTTTTTTTCCTTTAAACGAATATAACAAGCAGGTATTTAATGCCATACATGCCTGACATGGTATCAGATCTAAAGATTTCATGTTGGACATCTATCCTTGAATACAATAGAAGAGATGTGCCACTATTCTCATACATGCGAGATGAACCTCCATTACTTCAAGCTAATAAACTGATCCCTTTTTAATTATTTTACTCTTGAAGATTCATGCATACGGCTAATTTACGAGCTATCTATTTCAAAAATATATATTTTCTTGAAAATTAATAGACTTATGAAAATAATGTAATATAATATAATAATAGTCCTATGAAAATAATTGTAAGGAAAAATTAGCTGAGATCGTACAACTTGTTATTATATCTTTACTTATTAAAAATAATTTCCAATGAAAGCATTTATAAAGTCCTATTCTTTTGATATATTTCAGATATATTAACCACACTATTGCAAAGTCAGAGGATAGAGGCATTATTAACGATTTCTGAAGCATATATCTCCGGAAATATTCACCGTAGAAAAAGTCACTAAAGAACCCTTATTGCATTTATAAAAATCTGACCAACAATATCCCATGCAATGAGGTGCGCGAGAATACAAATTTTTATCCCGCATTTCTATGTATGGTTAGGCATCCCTATTTTTTTTTTTTCATTACCCAATTGTATACCGGTTCACATCGACACCTGCCTGTAAAATTTCATCAGAATCGATAGCGGGGTTATAAGGCTGTGACACACGGAAAGACTGACAGACATATGGACGGGCGGACATGACGAAATTATGAGTTCTGTTTTTTCCATTTGTCTACGGAACCCTAAAAAACGGAAATCTTACGGATCACTCATTTGTTTGTCCATTCACTAAATTATACGCTCTGCAAGATGCTACAAACTATTTTTTTTTTTGTTTTAATAGAACACGCTCAGCAGCTAAGGCTATTTGCGTGGAGATAACGTCATCAGATAAGTTTATTATTAGGTAAGTCGCTATATATCGGACAGGTACACATCACTTTGTATATTTAATTACAAACTATTGACGGAGCAATTATGACATCGTGTCTATTTAGCACTTTTTGCAATGTATCTACCTACATGGTGCTAGGTATTTAACTGTATGGTATCGTACTTATTTTGATTATTTGTCATTTATTTTTCGAAAGTACAAACATAAACATCAAATTAATTTTTACAGAAATTAATAAACAATGTATTCGTTTACAGGTAGTATGTTTTTTTTTTCAGATATATAGATGCAAAATTAGCACTAGTTATAACGACAGTTAGTAAAACAAATCGATATAACATTTCCAGTTTACACATGGGACCTACCGTGAATAACATGAAAGTGAAACGCATCGAAACGACAATAGACGCTTTGATACAAATAATTCAAGAAGAAAAGACTGTATGTTAAAATCACTTTACATTCCCGACTCGAAACATAAAGGGAAACTTTACAATTTAATAAACGCATTCGGAAGTAACAATAATTTACAAACAATAGACACCAGTGGTAATTTCTACGTGATTCAGGAGTAAAACTTTTTACGAAAACATTGAAAATCAACAATAATTTAAGACATATTTTTGTTATAATTAGACACACGCTTTAGAAAGTAATTTCACGCTAGGATGTTACATTCTGTTCCGGATTTTTTGTAATGTTACCGGCCAAACCCGATTTCAGGACAAACTAGTTCAGCCTAAAACAAAATATTAACAAAAAATATCAATAATACATTAACGTTTCGATCCGGATTTGGATCTTCCTCAGAACGGATCTAAAAATATAAAAAAATAATTAATAATTAGTTTCTATTTATTTTTAATGTAATTCGTAAAAGATTTTTTTAATATATAAATATTGAAAAAATAATAACAAACAATGTTTTATTACGTAGTCATGGAAATAATTTGAGCACCTATAAAGAAAGAAAAATTATTAAAAACAATATTATTTCAAAATAATATTATATATATTACTTAAATTTTCCGTATCTTATTAAGCATTGAGAGAATTAAAAATAAATAGAAACTAATTATTAATTATTTTTTTATATTTTTAGATCCGTTCTGAAGAAGATCCAAATCCGGATCGAAACGTTAATGTATTATTGATATTTTTTGTTAATATTTTGTCTGAAAAATTGGTCGATAATTTTATTTATTGAAGAGTTTTAATCAGACGTTAATCAAAGATTTGAAAATTCAAACTAGTCTGGCCTAAGCTCGATAGGACAAACTAGTTCAGCCTAGGCTAAACTAGTTTGTCCTATCGAGCTTAGGCCAGACTAGTTTGAATTTTCAAATCTTTGATTAACGTCTGATTAAAACTCTTCAATAAATAAAATTATCGACCAATTTTTCAGACAAAATATTAACAAAAAATATCAATAATACAAACTAGTTTAGCCTAGGCTGAACTAGTTTGTCCTAGGATAAACTAGTATGGCCTACTCCGGACTAATGTTGCCGAATCGAATAGGTATAGAAAGACAAAGATAGGAAGTGTTTTTGCAACAAAAGAAAGTTTTAAGGTAATACACGGTACACCCGATAGAGCAATGTATAGAGTATACGCTGAAATTTTAATATGTAATCATGGATATCTCATACATTCAAGTGCATTTTTTAAAAAACATTGGCCGTCTAGTTTTCAAGTAATTAAATATTAAAAATGATATTTTTAACACAATGATAAATGAGAAGACCGACCGGAAGTGTATATAAAAATAAGATTAAACCAAATTGGCTATAGAAAAATTATAAAAAAAAAAAGTTTATTCGAAAGTTTGACTCTTTTAGATAACGTAAAAATTAAAAAAACTAAACTTTCCCGTGCAGTTTCGGAGAAATATTAATTAAAAATTTTCGAAACAACTCACAAAATCTCTATTTTCTAGATTTGAATTATATCACCATGAAAACCAGATAATGTACATAGGTAACTAAAACTTGAAAATTGTATATTATCTCTATATTAGAAACTGAATTTTTAATATCCAATAACTGAAAAACTATACGTCTAACGGTTCAAAGGTTTTTAAAAACAAAACCGTAAGATAAAATCTTTCATGTACATTGGGTTTAATTAAATAAACTGCTAAAATCAAAACTTTATGGTATATGTCAAATTGGCCATGTCAATACATATATAAGCTGTTTAATGATTGTTAAAAATAATATGAATAATTTTAATGATTATACTGTGATCCATAGTCATGATACTAGAAAAAAGTTAAATCTCTGGCTACCATTACACAACTATGCTAAGACTACATACATACCAAATTTTTATGGTATACCTACAATGTTTTAATAAATTACCACTCGAAACAAGAATTTTAGAATCAAGAAATTTTAAAAGAAAGGTAAAGAAATTTTTATTAGAAAATTGTTTCTCCAGCATAAAAGAATTCTTTGACTGTCAATATGTACATTAATTATTGTACGAATGACAATAAACTTTATTATTATTATTTTAAAAAATCATGATTATTTTCCTAAACTAGTTTAGCCTAGGCTAAACTAGTTTGTCCTATCGAGCTTAGGCCAAACTAGTTTGGCCTAGGCTGAACCAGTTTGTCCTGAAATCGGGTTTGGCCGGTAACATATACAAAACAGTGCTGCAAAAATCTTGATGTAAAAAAATTAGTTACATAATCAAATTTAATTCAAAATAATAACATAACTAACTTCTAAGTAATTATTTATTCAGAATTATAAATCATAACTCAACATGTCCTCCATCTTTCTCCATTCAAAGAAAAGTTCTCCTTCTAAAATTTTCTTTGATATTTTAGAGGTTTTGGACGAAGCAGAACTTTTCCACTGAAAAAATTTTTGCTCCAATAGTTTATAAAAAAAATTCCATTTGTAAAGAACTTTCGTGGACACGCTGTATATAAATAGTACCTATATAAGTATATAGGTATATAATTTTTTTTATATATTTTTTCAAATTTAAAAAATATTCGTTTTTTTTCAATTGTTTTCATGTGAAAATATGTATTGTTGTTGAACTTATAATATGTATATTGTATAATATATCTTATAATATCTATATAACTTAAAAAAAAAAGAATTTCAAGGCAGACAAGAAATTGAAATCAAGCTCGAAATTCTGTGCGTAAGACGTCGAACAAAAATGAATTTCGAGGCAGACAAGGAATTGAAATCCAAACTTGAAATTCTGTGCTTATAAAAGTTACAAGAGCAACAGCAAAAAAAAATGCAAAGACGGTGTTCGCATAACTCCTTTAGTTACCACTAAAAAAACGCCGTCTGTGCACTTTTTTTTGCTGTTGCTCTTGTAGCTTTTATAAGCACAGAATTTCAAGGTTAGATTTCAATTCCTTGTCTGCCTCGAAATTCATTTTTTTTCGACGTCTTACGCACAGAAATTCGAGCTTGATTTCAATTTCTTGTCTGCCTTGAAATTCTTTTTTTTTTAAGTTATAATCTTAAGATTCAGTCGCCTCAAGTTTTTGAATTTAGCACAGAACGAAGTTTTTACTTCTCCGAAGTTTTTTTTTAAGATTTCACGTCTTTTTCCAAAGTGTGAGACATTATTTTTATTTTTTCTCCAAAAAATAAACATGTGTGCATTTTTAGAATTAAGAGGCCACAGATTCCATGAAGGCCAATTTTGAAGGCATGAAAAAAATCAATGAACAAGGCCAACCATTAAATATACAAAATTTTTTTCATATCATTTGTAAAATACTTATTTTGCATTAAAAAAGAAGTTTTACTTTGAAAACTTTCCTCTTTTTAATTTTTGTTGCACTTTTTATGATGAATATGTTTTTTAATAAATTAAATTATTTAAATCTAACTTCAATCATATATTTTGTTATTTTTTAATAAAAAATTTGACGAAAGTGTATTTTTCAAAAAACAAGAAAAAAAAATTAAAAATTAAAAAAGAAATAAAAATATGTATATGGGAAAAAAATTGAGAAAATAAATTAAAAATAAAAAAAAACAATTAAAAATATAAAAAAAAATTTAAAATTAAAAAAAAATAAAAATATGATTATATATAAATATCAAGTGGAAATAAAATGGAGTAGAAAAATAAATATTTCCAATGATGCCGGCGGGAATCGAACCCGAGACCCTGTTATTAGTGTTATTACTAGTCTAACGTCGTAACCGTTAGTCCACGGGCACACTCGCAGTATAAGCTGTTATTGTGGTACAGAAGTATATATGGGTGATACGAAAAATCGGTCCTATGAAAGTCACGTGGTCACAGAACTATAAAACTTGAAAACTGGTCTCATATACACGGCGTTATATGGGAGCTAGGCAAAATCAATGTATAAGAATACGTTAGAGATACGTCGGCATTTAGCACAGAAAAGAATCTCTAACGAGATTCTTCGATTATACGCTAGAGATTCGTTGGCATTTAGCACAGAAAAGAATCTCTAACGAGATTCTTCGATGTATCTATATTGAATATAGCGGTCCTGCCCGGTTTCACCCGGGTGCAAAGAACGAATGGGGGGGGGGCATGAGTACGCACGTTCATCTTAGTTTCACGAGATGAATGTTGTGTCCAAATTTCATGATTATCGGAGTTACCGTTCAAAAGTTTTTGTCAGACGGACAAATTTTGAGTTACATTTTTCATTGATGCTCCGCTCCTATTGGTCGTAGCGTGATAACCTTCCTCGATAAATGAACTATCCAACAATTTTTTTTTAATTAAAAAGTTATTAATATCGAAATATTGAAAAAATAATATTTAAATTAATTTTTAAAATATTATTTTTCAATATTTAGATATTAATAACTTTGAACGAATTTTATAAAAAAAACTAATTAGAAACTAAATAATAAATATTTTTTATATTTTTTTAGATCAGTTCTGAAGAAGGTCCAAATCCAGATCGAAACGTCAATGTATTAATTTTTTGTCAATAAATGGTCTGCAAAATTGGTCGATAATTTTACTTATTGAACAGTAACTATTGTTCCTAATTTAGTGATGATGCTTTAAAGTCAACGTCTCTTTACAAATATCTTAATTAACACTAAAATATGCATTCGGCACAACATATAATCAATTCAATAATCTAAATTAATTCTCAGGTAAGCTATTTTTATTATTAAATTAATGACAGACAACTTAAATGCAATAAACAGACAGACAGGACAAAATATACAACAGAATACAGACTTATAGGACGGAGAAAATCGGACGCGTCTATTCTTCTGCTTCAACCGACCAGAGAGAGTTTATTCCAACAATGTCAGTCACTGTTGTCGGTTGCTCGTAAGGCACCTTATCTAGGTAGCCGCATATATCAGGAAAATGCAATGCAGCTATCCCAGCTACCTATAACTTTTAATTATAATTAAGATAATTTAAATAATATTTTAAGGACATGTAGATAAATTCTTGTGACAATTAACAATAATGTCACAATATATATGGTATGCGTGCGTAAGTGGGGTTCCTCATGGTTTGATTCCTAGTAATTTTTTTCTGTAGCGTTTCGTAACACTTTCAATCTCATAAAACAAATTTTCCCCACCGTGCGAAATGAAGTTTAACTTCAAAAACCATTACTGACATTTATTTGACTTCAAAATTATTTTAATTAAAATTCGTTCAACATCTAGAAACAAGAAAGGATTGTAGTTACTTTTGAAAAATAATGCCGCTGATTTAAAGAGATATCTGAGAAAACTTGTTCAATAGATAAAAGTAATCTCTTTGACGTGGACTTAATTAATTAGCATCTCGTATAACTTTAATTAATTTCAACACAGGTAGCGTACGTATTACGTTACCTACATTAAAGTTTAAAGATATCATGACAAATTAAATATAGATAATGTGTCAAACGACGACAGATGTACATAACATTTGACCATAAGACAAGACTGTTTATGACAAAATGTTAAAAATTAAAATAGTTGGCAAAACCAAAAGTGCACATCCCGCAAGTTTTCCACTGTATGATAAAAAAAATAACAATTAAAAAATATTTTTAATAAATTTAAAAAGATTTAAAAATTTAAAGAAATAAATAATTAAAAATTGAAAAAATATTTTTTTTAAGTTTGCAAAAATAAAAAAAATTAAGAACTATACATAATATAATATATAATTAATATCAAGTGGAATAAAATAAAACAAAATAAAAAGAAAAAAAAAGAAAAAAATCAATGATTTCGTAAGGAATCGAACCCAGGACCTTGCCCTTGGGGATCCAACGGCATAACCATTACGCCACGGCGGCCTAATACGTGTAGTGGTGTTATCACGGTATAGAAGTGTAGCACTTGTTTTATGGATTACATTATATTTACACAGCAATTATTATATTTTGTTTTTTTAAACTATTAGCTGTCAAAAATAATAAAATAAAACTGTTTATAAAAATTAAACTACTGAACACATTTTAGTGAATTTAAATAGGGTTCTGGTCTGATAGTAAACAAAGTGAATAAAATATAACCCAAGGCAATCCGACCAAAATTGCGATCTGTAGAGTCGTGACGTACGTACGTACATACGTACGTACATACGTACGTACATACGTACGTACATACGTACAGACCAACCGACAACTGCTGTTTGTGATTTTCAATTACAATTTTAATAGTATTTATGAACTCGAATTGATTTGAAAATGGTTCTATTTTATAGATTAGAATCTCCTCTTTTCAAAAAGCTTCAATAAGAATGGATTTCGTGTGAAATTAACTTAGATATAACTTCTTATATGAACGAAAGTCAGCTCTGACGCACAAAGCGATAATAAAGCACATACCGCTAGTTTAGCGGTATGTGCAATTACGATGTTATTATCCAATTAATTGAATTATACAGTTTTTCATTTTTCATTCAATGAAAAGAGGCAGAACTGGCGACCACATGTAAAAAGGTACCTACCTTCCTACGTTCCTACTAGACAAGAGTTGGGAAGCGAATTAAAATCAACGTACATAATATATTTAATAGAACTGAGGGACAAAAAATTTAACTCTTGCGCATCCCATTCCATAGAGTATCGTTGAATAGGTCTTTAAAAATGTAATAAAAGTTCATAAGTGACTTTTTTTCTTATATGAATATTTTCCGAGTTATAAACTCTTAAAATATTTACTAATAATTGGGGAAACGAGGAGAAATGTTTTCCAACCTTTCAAAAAGTACATATCTTTAACAAGAAAAAATCTTCTAACACATGATCGACAAAAGCGTTTTTTAGGGGGGATCTAAATCGACTTTTTTATCCAGCTCTGCAAACCTAGATCCGATAACCTATACATTTCCGTGTTGACCGATGACTTAGTCTAACTGAGATTCGTCAACTAACCTTCTAACATATCACCGAGGCTTTAGTGTCACTGTCACCTTCTCTTGGTTTAATCTATCTATATTTATAAGAATGTTGGGCAAACATGCAGTTTAGTGGTCCCTACTTCAGATTTGACCGTATGAATGACGACAGCGCTCCTGAACTGTTTAAAAACTATGCTTAGCCCAATGTACAGAAAATTTTGTTCAGGTGTAGGTATATCACTATCAGGTGATTTATCAATTACACTATCTCCGTTATATTTCCGGCCTGTCATTAATGATTCATGTGAAATTATAATCCAAAAAGGAAATTGATTTAAAAATGATTAATATATATAAACTTCCTACTTACTGCGATATTAAAATTTTCAATTCTGATTTCTACTATGAGTCCCGGGTCCCCAAGTTTTATAGGATTATGGGCCACCGAGAACAAACGTCTCTCTCGCAAATATTCAAAGATGTTCGACTGTCAATATTATTCTTTGTTATAAATCTAAATTCATTATTGTTAGAAACGTCCAAGAAAATTAGTTGGAAACAATTAAAAATGTATTGTAACTCTATTTACTACAATTTAACATTCCTTCTAAATATTATAAACTAAGTAAATTTTAATTGTTGTAAATAGAGTTGGTAACAAAATTTTAATCGTCGTCAGTATACCGAAGTATATTTGTTACTAACGGACTTAAATGTACCTAGGTGTTTTTTAAAATACGTATCTGAGTTTTATAATACGTTTCTAGCAATGGATATAAACATAAGTATTAGATTTTTGCCAACAATTTGCAACCGTTGAACAGGCTTTGACATATTTGCGGGAACGACGCATATTAAGGCGAAATCCTCCTCGATGTTCCCGGGATGATTGTGGGCGTCTTATGACCGAAATTAAACAAAATAATATTAATGATAAATATATTTGTAATGATAAATATATTCCGTACAACCCTATTTTGTGTAAAGTGACAACCTCCAATGTGGTGTTTTTTTTTGTGTAAAGTGACAAACATCTTATTTCGTTTTTTTTAAATAAGAAATGTCAAAAATGACGTTTGAATTTGTCAAAGTATTATGTTCTAATAATTAGTTATTCAAATTGTTAACTCAGAAGGCGTTGCATTTCACAAAATAATAATGTCAAAAAATTGAATTACTATATTAGAAATAGCAGTCGTTTCTATTTTAAGACTGGACATACGCAATTTTCTAATTTCTGTAGCACACTATACAACAGACAAAGATAACCGAAATATGTTTGCCATCAGTTAGATAAAATTGAATTTATACAGCTATTTTTCTATATAAATGAGTGTAAAAAAACTGTTTGGGCAAATTCTGTTGTACGAAATATATGTAAAATTTTCACCTCTTTCATTTAAGGCAGGTTTCGAACAGATCTGATTTGAATTGAGCGAGTAATAAGCGTTTTTTTCTGTATTGCTCCCCTCTGGGGCCAAAATTCAAAAATCGAACGACCGTAGGTGTTAATCTGCCTGGAGACGAATCGAACAAAAAAAAGTTTTTTAAAATCAGTTAAGCCGTTCTTGAGTTATAAATGGTGTAACTAACCCGACTTTGTTTTATATATAATAGACAAATAAGGCTACGAAACAATATATAAATTATAGTTTAAAAAAAAATTGGTTGTCTGTAAAGTCGGTTTACGGACGATAGTTTTACGTGATAACGTCATAAAAAAACATTGAAATGCGTACAAGCCGACGCTTGGGGCGATCGTGCCTCTCTATCGCTTATACCGCGCTCTCGCTTGCACGCTCAGGCTCAGGCGGAACGTGACACTTTTTCGTGCCTGCAGCCGGTGTTTCATCAATTTATAAGACGTTATCACGTCAAAAATAACACATTTTTATGAACTAAAAATGTAAAAACAAAATTAATTTTAATATAAAAACGTGGGGTGCTCTCTATTTAAATTTTCATAATGACTCTACTTTTACAAATAGCTAGTAATGAAAAATTTATAACTACTGATATCAAGCACCCCACGCTTTTTATATTAAAACTAATTTTGTTGTTAAATTATTTTTTTAGTCCATAAAACGTGTTGTTTTAGTTTTTTATAAATATAATTTTATTTAAAATTAGTTGAAAGAATTTCTGTAAATTATCAGACAATTATTTATTTTCAGATCAACCAACAGATTCAGTTAATTTCTTCGACACGTGACCCTACCAGCGGAAATCCTGTCAGTCAACAAAGTCGTGAAGAAAAGCCATCGCTTTTAGAACTATATTGAAGAAAAAACTTATATCAATTAAAATATGGTATACAATTACTACTATTGTCCTGATGAAGGATATTTTGGAGAAAATGATTTTTATGACCGTTTATCTGAATTTGTCGCCTCGCCCGACAAGTTGATGAATCACGGCTATCCGATCGAGATATTAAATCATCCCGGTTCAGCTATGGTGAATAAAATATCTTTTGAATCGGAAACACAAAGCCCTCAAAAGGTCAATGCATAGGCCGGAATTTTGGGAGACCATATTGTTGAACCACTTTTCACTGTTGGAAATCTGAGTGAAGCAACTAATTTGGAATTATTAGAAAATAACATTTACCCAATGATAACGAAAATTTTAGAAAACGACAATAACCTTTTAAAGGATCAGATAACTTTAATCCCTGAAAAGAATAATGTCGTTACTAAGCATAAAATTGAATACGACCACAAAATTAATGTAATGTAATAGTTTATTTGTATACTAAATATAGTTACAAAAATAGTCAAATATATAAAATTTACAGGAAATCTTCAAAATTATATAGACACAAATCATTTAGCAACTTTTTTATTTGTCTTGTAAATGCGGGTTGTGACAATTCTCTAGTAGCTATGGATAATTTATTATAAAATTTTGGAGCCCAAAAGTTTGGACCATTTGTTAATTTATTAAGGCTGTATGAAGGGATTCTAATATCCTCTCTACTTCTGATGCTATAAGAGTGTACGCTCTCAACAATTTCAAATTTGACTATATTATCTTTGATATATTTCAAATTTTCTAAAACAAACAGGGAATATAATTAAATTAAAATGCCATGTTCTTTAAATAATGGTTTGCATGTGGCCCTGAAATTACTTTTTGTTATTATGCGTATAGCCTTTTTTTGTAGTCGAAACACTCTTATAGCATCGGGCGCAGCTCCCCATAATAAAATACCATAAACCATATTCGAATGAAATAGGCCATAATAAATGTTTAATGCGGTTTTAAAAGATACATACGCAGATATTTCTCGTAATATAAAAATTATTCTAGAAAGTTTCTGGCACAAATTATCAATATGGGTTTTCCATTTTAAATCATTGTCTATATAGACACCTAAAAACTTCACCGATACTTTTTCTTTGAGAATGCAGTATGGTAGAATGCAATGCTGAGTTTTTTCTTTATTTAGTAAGAGTTTATTGGCTGTAAACCAGATAGTGGCTTCTTCGAGAGTATAGTTTACTAATGTATAAGAGCCAGTGATCGGCTACCAGTATGTATTTGACCAGACATGAATTTTTACACAGTGAGTCTCCTATACCTACCATACATGGAATGGGGACTCACTAAGTCCGGAGTGGCCGCCACGGCCCGTACTCAGGTGCGACAGGTACAAAATTTGACAAATTTTCAAAGTATTTGACCACGTCTGCCACTTGGAAATTTAATAATATATTATTATTGCTATTGAAAAATAACAATGGCAGACCATTATCGCGCGACAATCATCGTGGAAGACAATTTTTTAAGTACTACTAAAAAATATGAAATTTTGAAAGGTATATTTTTCATCACGGATTATTATTCTATTTATTATTTCAAGCAAGTTTCGTAAATAAAATTTTTTTCTAAACTTTATAGTTCCGGAAATATTTAGAAAATTAAAAAAAAATCAGCTGCTCTTTTGTCTTGTAGATCTGTCAGAAATAAACTAGTTAAGCATGCTTTGATTAATTTTTACATGACGTGGAACATATTATGTAAGTGACCAAGACGACGAATAGCAAATATCATATTGAATACTAGCCATTACCCGCGTCACCTCACGCGATATCAGAAATGTTATTTTCTTTATTTTACTATATCAAATGTCAATATTTTTGAAGTTGTAATGGTCCCGTCGCCCAATTGGTTGGAATTTTTGTTAGCAAAAATTTGGTAACAAAATTAAAAAGTATCAAGTGAGAATATAAATATTGTTTATAGGTATAGGCATAAATAATTTTTTATATTCTCTTGACATTTTTTATTTTTGTTTTGGAACAAATAAAAAATTCCAACCAATTGGGCGACGGGACCATTCCAACTTCAAAAATATTGACATTTGACATAGTAAAATAAAGAAAATAACATTTCTGATATCGCGTGAGGTGACGCGGGTAATGGCTAGTATTCAATATGATATTTGCTATTCGTCGTCTTGGTCACCTACATAATATGTTCCACGTCATGTAAAAATTAATCAAAGCATGCTTAACTAGTTTATTTCTGACAGATCTACAAGACAAAAGAGCAGCTGATTTTTTTTTAATTTTCTAAATATTTCCGGAACTATAAAGTTTAGAAAAAAATTTTATTTATGAAACTTGCTTGAAATAATAACTAGAATAATAATCCGTGATGAAAAATATACCTTTCAAAATTTCATATTTTTTAGTACTTAAAAAATTGTCTTCCACGATGATTGTCGCGCGATAATGGTCTGCCATTGTTATTTTTCAATAGCAATAATAATATATTATTAAATTTCCAAATGGCAGACGTGGTCAAATACTTTGAAAATTTGTCAAATTTTGTACCTGTCGCATCTGAGTACGGGCCGTGGCGGCCACTCCGGACTTAGTGAGTCCCCATTCCATGTATGGTAGGTATAGGAGACTCACTGTGTAAAAATTCATGTCTGGTCAAATACATACTGGTAGCCGATCACTGGCTCTTATACTATAATTTCTGCAATTCAGATAAACTTTCGTGCTTGGAATGATGTTAAAATTTTAGATAATGAAAGTAATTATTTTAAAAGAAGTGTTTCGGAAATGTTATATATAAAATCGAATAAAAACTCTCTTAATGATCAATTAGATACGGAAAATTTAAGTAATATTTACGATATTATTTTGAAATAATTTTTTGTTTTTTCAAATAATTTTTCTTTTTGGGTACTTTGATATCCATGACTACGTATTATAAAATTTGTTTGTTATTAATTTTTCATTATTTTTTGAATCATCAAACTTTCAATCTTGCGTACAATTTATTAGATAATAAATAGCTTAATACTAATTAATTTGTATATTTTTTAGATATTTCTGAAGAAAATCCAAATCCGGATCGAAACGTCATCTTGTGTTATATTGATTTGTTAATTTTTTATTTTTTGTCAATATATTGGTATGAGAAAAATTGGTCGACTATTTTATTTATTTGAAGAGTTCTATTCAGCGTTAATCAAAGTTTTGAAGTTATGAAAAAGCCTCCCAAATTAGGGATAATTATAACCCCCCGTCCCATTACAAAATTTGGGGGAATTGCTACCCCCCCGCACAGGGTAGTGTCGCAGGAGAGATTTTTGCATAAAAATTGGTCACCTTTGATATAAAAATGGACGTGTTTTTGGATTTCTGTCAAAACGATTATTTTGCTGAGGTTTATGGGGGTTCGTTTGTCCTGACTGATTCATCAACGCCCAGGTCAAACCGCTTGAGCTATAAACTTGAAGTTTGGACAGTAGATTTCTTTTATGACATAAGCACTGGCTAAGACGAAATTTTTTGAAATTCGCATCCTAAAGGGGTGTAAAAGTTTCTGATAAATTGACCTATATTTAAAAAATAGTTAAAATGAGAGACATTGAATTCAACATACGCACTCTTCATTAAAAATAAACAACCCATTGTTTCAGTGTTTAAAAACCAAAGGGATAATTGAGATAACTAGGATCATTTTATGGGGTGTAAAGATATTATTTATCACATTTAATAGAAATAGAAAAGATATTTTTTTAAGTTTGATAAATTAAAATTGTGAATATGAGAAAGTTTTTTGTATTTTCTGCGAATATAGATTTTAAGTTCAGCAAGCTGTTGTTTTTTTAGAGATTAGTCTATTTGCCATATGGTACATACATTATTAGCGTCGATCGGATAGTGAAACATAGAGGTCGGACCATAAATATTTTAATATTAAAATATTTATGGTCCAATCTCTATGTTTCACTATCTCCTGTTAGAATTTTAGTACAATCAGCCAAATAGAATTTGCAAGTTTTATGGAAACACTAGGTTGCAGATAGTGAATTACTTACTCGGTGTCCTCTATAAGTTGGTGCAGGTGTTTTAATGATAAGATCTTTGTCGAATATTGAAATTTAGAAATATTTAAGTTTACAGAATAAAACTGCAATACAATTGGGGGCAAACACACTATTTTGTCAGCAGGATTTGGCACTGCGACCCGAGTTTTTATTATTAGCAAATGCACACGCTACTTCCTTATCAACATGCATGCTGCTGATGACATAAAAGTAGAGTACTTAACATTTAAAATATTGTTTTTAACTTTTTAGTGCACGTGCTATAAAAAGTGTTTTTTTAAGTTTTTTTAAACTCTAATTTTAATTATAAACCTAAAAACCACCATTTAAATGACGTTTATATAAATTATTTATATATATTTTATAAATACAAATTATTGTATTGTCATGTAGTCTAAGAAAATTAGTTTCAGAATCGTCGATCAGACCAAATAATTCATGTAGTTTTGAAAGTTGGTACAGTTATTTCTTAAGGTGTACAGATGAATATACTAAAAGCCCCCGAGGGTGGGACACGAGCCGGCGGTGGGGGAGGGGGGGAAAGGTTTCTTTTTCAAGGTTTTTGCTTGTGACTCGAAAACTATTTATAATATCTCTTTAGTGACTTCTACATTAATTATCTACATTAAATTTCCTATAAATTATGTCTAAACATTTTTACTGTACGATCAATACTTTAGGAGATACAGAGTATTAAAGGTGATAAAAATAAGATACAAATTTTAATTCTGAAAAATTAAACAAATTTTTTTGCACGAGTATGCTGACTTATCAATCAAATTGTGTTTCATCTTCGTCATCTTTATCATTAACATCGATGGGGGCTCCATTAGTACTAGCGCCTAGGCAGCCGTTACTGATAAGACTACACTTAATGCCCGCTTTTCGGCAACTGCATTTTCCAGAACAACCACTTTTACATCGGCAAAAAATTGAACTTAACAACGCGTCAGGAGCAGGAGGACCCAAGGTCGTGATAGGTTTTAAGTTTCCATCGACTCCTCGCTTCCAACCCCATATTTCAGGAGGCAGTTGGTTCCCAAGCCACTCCTGTACTTGATGGAATACTCTGTTTTATCGAAATCCGACACTAATGTAAATTTGAAAACTAGTGAGACGGTTATTGATGGTGGCTTTCTTTTGCACCGTACCAAGTGGCAATTGGGCTCCTCTTACTCAGATATATGTGATCAGAACATAAATTATGTAAAATGTCATTATGGGCCACCTTCTACCGTAGTGTTTGATGGATACGATGACGTAAAAAATAGCACAAAAACATCTGAACAAAGGAGGGCGGTGAAATCGTCTGTTGATATAAAGATCAATCTCTCGATGAAGGTCACTGTTCAGCAAGAGAATTTTCTATCAAATACAAAAAAACAAGTCCCAACTGATTAAACTTCTGACAGAAAAAATGCAGGCTCCGAACATAGAAACACAAATAGCTGCAAGTGATGCTGACTGCACAATTATTCGCACTGCAATTGATAAAGCTGTAGGCAATCTTGTGGTCACTGTTATTGGAGAAGATGTTGATCTTGTACTCCTTCTAATGGCTCTTACTCCTCATGAAAAAGAAATATTTTTTGTCAAACCGGGAAGAGGAAAAGTGGAAACCTAAATATTTTCCTCCCAAGAACTTCAAAAACATTCATTTTGCGGTTCTATTCTCTTTCTGCATAGTTTCAGTGGGTATGATACAACCTCAGCTATTTACAGGAAGGGCAAAACATCAATTATCAAGATTTTTGATCAAAAGCCATTACTAAAGGAAATAGCAACTGTATTTTATGACCCAACATCAACTCCGGATGTTATAGCAGAAGCCGGAGAAAAAATGTTTCTTGAAGTATACCGAGCGCCCTGTACTCAGTCTGACATTAACAGACATCGATTCACAGTTTTTCTGAAATCTTGTACCAAGCCCAAACCGGATCTTTCTTCCCTCCCCCCTACCAAAAGGTCAGCGAAATATCACGCTTACAGAGTATTCCATCAAGTACAGATGGGGTTGGAAGCTAGGAGTCGATGGAAACTTAGAACCAATCACGACCTTGGATCCTCCTGCTCCTGACGCGTTGTTAAGTTCAATTTTTTGCCGATGTAAAAGTGGTTGTTCTGGAAAACGCAGTTGCCAAAAATCGGGCATTAAGTGTAGTCTTATCTGTAACGGCTGCCTAGGAGCTCATACTAATGTTATACTAATGTTAATGATAAAGATGATGAAGATGAAACACAATTTGATTAATAAGTCGGCATACTCGTGCAAAAAAATTTGTTTAATTTTTCAGAATTAAAATTTGTATCTTATTTTTATCACCTTTAATACTCTGTGTCTCCTAAAGTATTGATCGTACAGTAAAAATGTTTAGACATAATTTATAGGAAATTTAATGTAGATAATTAATGTAGAAGTCACTAAAGAGATATTATAAATAGTTTTCGAGTCACAAGCAAAAACCTTGAAAAAGAGACCTTTCCCCCCCTCCCCCACCGCCGGCTCCTGTCCCTCCCTCGGGGGCTTTTAGTATATTCATCTGGACACCTTTAAGAATAACTGTAGCAACTTTCAAAACTACATGAATTATTTGGTCTGAATTTCTTAATTTTCCCAGGCTAATGGATTCTTAATACGTGTGCCAAATTTCAAATTATTCACACGCCTGGAAGTGGATTAAAATAAATTGAAAGATTCCATTAACACATACATAGATACATACCCATATACAATGAAGTTAATAAAGTGTTAAAAATAGTGCAATCATGGAATACTCTGTTGAAATTTGGTATATGGTAGGAAGTGTTTCACTTTTTTCATTGACTTATATTTGGTGTTTACTTCAATAGGAGAAAGTTTTGAAGTTGTTATTTCATGTACGTTATATATTATGATAAAGATATTGTGGAATACATTAAACACACATACAAAGTCACGCTTGACTTGTGTGTGTGTATATGTTCTAAAATACGTACTATTGAAAAGAAACTTACTCAAATATCGTCATGGCTGAGTTGAATATTGGGACAATTGAAATGATCATTGTCATTAACAAGTTTGTTTGGTTTGGCAAAACTTTATCGTTGGCATATAAGAAAACACTGTGTAAAGCGCAACAAGAAACGCGATAAGATGAAGAGAGATTTATATGATCTTTGTTAAGGGTTGAGAAAGAAAGAGAAATGAAAGTGCCAGACTGAATGAGCAAAACATGCGGAATGAATAGAAAGATATAGAAAGTGGAATACGTGATAAAGACAGTGCTAGACATGAACAGTGATAAATAATTCGGCGCGTTCGTGTCTTGGTAGAGAATTGTCTTCAATGAGGTGGGTAGTGGTTGAAGCCGTTCTCTGCGGCCTGCTCAATGGATGCTTTAGATATAGATATAACCTGCGTAGTTCCATAGCACACACTACGTGTTCCTGATACATACGCGTATACATAACACAGTAGCGAAAGCTTTTATTGTCAGAGTTGGATTTAGTGTGTTATGTGCGCAAACCAGCCAGCCAACACCTTGATAATATTACCTATATTATATCTTTATAGTCCATGGTATATCCGACTTTACTAGTAAGTGTACTCACACCATTCTGCTGTAACAATTCACAACAACCTATCCGCCACTTCGAGTAAATGTGGATATAAGTACATAACCTATAATAAAAATTATTACAGTACCTGCATATGTGTATATAATATAAATTCATCTCTCGTTTTGCACATAACTGCTTATTGATAGCTGTTCAGTTTTTATCGTTTCGAAAACAAATTTATTTCATTGTAAACGTCAGCTAATGATCTGTAAGCTATAGTTCACGTCTGAAGAACGGACAAGCAAGCCTTATCGATGTATTTGCCTATACAAAATATGTAGAAAATTCACCATTGGTGTTGGCTGCAAGATCTAAGCTATATTTCCTAATCATTCTTCACAGATTTCAAGGAAACTCTTAAACATAGGTATTATACAGGTGACCGGTAATTGATCGTATTCCTCTCGGGAGAAGAAACTATGACTGATTTGGAATGATTTAACCTCTATCACTTGGGAGTCGGAAATGCGTCATTTTCGAGAAAATCAATCTAAATACTTAATTTTGGGAATTCAAAACTAAAATAAAAAGAGGTAAAAAAACTTTTAAGTTAAACGCTTTAATTATACAATCGAAAATGTACTTACTAAAAATTAGAAAATAAATATGGGTCACCAGTGGGGGCTTTGATTAAACTAAAATAAAATCATGGGGGGCAATTAATAGAAAACTTTCATTTGTTTGAGATTGGAAATCATATTTTGCTTTCTACTGTATTCTTCGACCATAATGCAACTATAAATGCCCGTTCCTACGATTTTATTTTAAATTAATCAAAGCCCCAAATGATGACTCATATTTATTTTCTAGTTTCTAGTGGGTACGTTTTCGATTGTACAATTAAAGCGTTTAATTTAAAAGTTTTCTTACCTCTTCTTATTTTCAAGTTTTTAGTATGCTTTATTAAAAGTGCGATTTATATCCGGAGGAAATCCGGACCAGTCAGTTAGTCATTATAATAATGTATTGTCATCAGAACTACATACCTTGCAAAATTTCCACTCAATCGGATAACGGGAAGTAATTAAAAAAACTGTCGCATGCTTTATTAAAAATGCGATTTGCAACCGGACGAAAGCCGGAACGGTCAATTAGTTATTATAATATTGTATTGTCACCGGAAATTACATATTTCTGCAAAATTTCAACTCAATCGGATAATGGTAAGTAGTTGAAATAAGCTGTCCCAAGATTTGAAACAAGATATAAAGATATAAACAAATATACGGAGTCAAAGTAAATAAAAAAGATATAATTTCATTTTTTGGCCTGAATTTAGCCTACTAATTGGCCAACCTTCCTAAAGCTAAAAATAACGAAATTTACAGTTAGATTTTGTGTAGCAAAAAAAAAATGCAAAGACGGCGTTCGCTCCTTTAGTTACCACTAAAAAAACGCCGTCTGTGCACTTTTTTTTGTTGTTACTCTTGTAGCTTTTATAAGCACAGAATTTCGAGGTTGGATTCCAATTCCTTGTCTGCCTCGAAATTAATTTTTTTTTTAAGTTATAATCTTGAGATCCAGTCGCCTCAAGTTTTTGAATTTAGCACAGAACGAAGTTTTTACTTCTCCGAAGTTTTTTTTTTTAAGATTTCACGTCTTTTTCCAAAGTGTGAGACATTATTTTTATTTTTCCTCCAAAATAAACATATGTGCGTATAGATAATTAATGTTAAAAATGTAAATAAAAAAAAGCTTTAAAAATCCAATTTCTTATTCACGATAAAAATATATATTGTTGAAACTGCGAACTAATAGGTTTTTTTTATCGATGTAACTTACACTTACTTAAAATAAAAAAAAAATAAAAATTAAAAAAAAATAAAAATATATGAGAAATATATTATAATATATAATATATAAATATCATTGCTATTATTGTCATATAGAAGCATTATATGGGTGATACGAAAATTTGGTAAGACGAAAGTCACGTGGTCACAGAACTATAAAACTTGGAAACTGGCCTCATATAGACGGCGTTATATGGGAGACAGGCAAAATCAATGTTTAAGAATCTCTTAGAGATTCGACGGCATTTAGCACAGAAAAGAATCTCTAACGAGATTCTTCGATAATATAATTATTTCGGCCTATTATGGGGTGAAATTTCGAGTAATTGAGGTTTTGATGGTTGAAGGGAAGAGAACAAAACATTTTTTCGAGTTTTGAAGTTTCACGACTTATCAAGGTTTGACTTAGAGGTTTCTAGTACTAAGTAGTAACATTTTTTTTTTAATAGGTACAATTGATTTTATTTAAATGCGCTGAAAGAAAAAAATAATTTTTAATTATTTATTAATAATTTAGGTTCCTAACTATAAAAGCGTGAGCTGTAAAATATATGATCGTTTATAACCCACGCTTACATAATGATTAACCTAAATTATTAAAAATTATTATTTTCTTTTAGTACATTTCAATAAAAGCTTTTCTTTAAAAAAATATTTTACTAATATTTTAATTGATTATTCTATTATTATATGATTATTCTATTATTATAAAAACGATTGAATCTTGCATTGTTACCGCGAATACCTATGTGTACATAAATTCAAATCGGTAGGATATATGGCGTCCGCCATATTGGGTTACAATAACGTCACATAGCTCATCGTATTCCACTCGTCAAATTATTCCATTTGATACCCATGTAAAAATTGTGAAAGAAAATGTAATCCGCCATTTTGGGGTGTTCGCCAGATTGGGCTTAAAATAACGTCACATACTTCACCGTATATCACTAATAAATTCTTTATTTAATACCTATGTCAACATGATTGTGAAGAAAAATGTGATCCTACATTTTGGGACGTTCGCCACATTGGGTTTAAAATGACGTCACATACCCCACTCGTCAAACTCTTTCAAGAGGGTTGTGAAGAAAAAGTTAAAATGCCATCTAGGGGCGTCCTTCATATTGGATTTATGCATTGTCACCCAACTTATACACGTGTCCAAAATTTTAAAACTCTAGCTTAATTAGATCTTGACAGAAAACTTTTATAAAATAACGTGAGCCATCTGTTAAAATGTCGTGTTTTAATAGTAAGTTATCGAAATCGTTAACTCAGAAGGCGTTGCATTTCTCAAAATATTAATGTCAAAAAATTAAATAACTGTATTAAAAATAGTATTCGTTTTAAGGCGCGAATAGCTAAAGCGCCTATATGTACTCGCATTGTCTGTGAATCTGTGTGTCACGTTTTTTTGTGTCACGCGTACAGCCCAAACGCCTTAAACCGATTTTAAAAACTTTTTTTTGTTCGATTCGTCTCCGCGTAACTTAGCTCGTAACGTCGGCCGATTTTTGAATTTTGACCCCAGAGGGGAGCAATAAGGAAAAAACGAAGTTTTTCGCTTATAACTCGCTCAATTTAAATCAGATCGGTTCGAAACCTGTCTTAAACGAAAGAGGAGAAAATTTTACATAAGTTTCGTACAACAGAAAATGCCCAAACAGTTTTTTTATACACATTTATATAGAAATAAATTCAATTTGATATAACCGATGGCAAACCTCTTTCGGTTATCTCTCTCTGTTGCACGGTTTAACATGGCAATTTAAAAATTGCGTATGTTAATCTGTCTTCAAATAAAATTGGTCGATAATATTATTTATTACAATAATGAAATTAAAAGATAGCATTTGTTCAAAAACGGATGCCGTTTCGAATATTTGTGAAATGCAACGCCTTCTGAGTTAACAATTTGAATAACTAATTATTAGAACATCTTTGACAGATGCAAACGTCATTTTTGACATTTCTTACTATTCCGACACCACGGATGAGCGGTTTGAAACCAAATTTTGGGAGGATGTTTGATATGCAAATATGAAGTGGCCTATTGTTTTTGGGGAACATCGGCGCATGCGTAAAAGAATATATCTCTTATAATGTTGCTTTATATAATAATAATAGGGGAATTATAAAACGGGCGAATAAAAAAAAACTTGGTGACTGATGATGAGATACTGTTTTAATAACTTGAGATATTAAAATAATAGTTGGGTGACTAAATTAATAAGTGAGCGACTGAATTACTAAGTGAGCGACTGATAACTGAGCGACTAGAATGCCTTCGGTAATTTTGAAGCTGATATCTTCAACCGATTGAGATGAAAATTTGTATACACGTTTAGTTCGGATGACAATGCATGGTTAGCTGTGTGACGTCACTCTAAATCTAATAGATAGATAGATAGATAGATTTTATTTACACATAATAGTACAGATTGTACATGTGACGTCAAAAACATTAAAAAAATATAAAAATTCCAAGTAAATTATAGAATATTGCTTTTTTAAAATTGATAGTTAAAAAATTCATCAATGTTATAAAAGCAATTTGCAGTTAAAAATGATTTAATTTTTTTTTTAATTTTTCCGTCTTTAAAATTTTGAAATCAAGAGGTATTTTATTATAGAGCTTAAGGGAAACATATGTTAAATGTTTTTGCACGGTGGCTAATTTATGCAGTGGTAATGTTAACGAACTTTTATTTCTCGTTTCATAGTGATGAAAATCAGAATTTTTTTCCAAATCTTTTATTTCTTTTTTAACATACATCAAGCAATGATATATATACGTAGCTGAAAGTGTCATTATTTTGTTGTTTACAAAAATAGGCCTAAAGTGTTCACTTCTTTCTACTCCTGCCATTACTCGAACCGCAGCTTTCTGTAAAATGAAAATTCTTTTAGCAGCAGGTACGCCTCCCCAAACTAGTATCCCATATTCCATACATGAATGGAATAAAGAATTGCAGACAACGCGTGCTGCTTCATCATTGTGAGTTTTTTGCTCAGATGGTTTATTTGCTGATCATACTTAAGTGATGGATCCAGAATGATGCCTAAGAATTTTACATTTGTATTACCTTGATATTTTATCTCAAATAAGACACTTTCAGTCTTACTCATATTTAATGATAATTTATTTGTAGAAAACCAGTGTAAAGCCTTCGTTTGTGTATCACCTGATTTCAAGGAATAAGTTTCATCTAAAATAGTGGTGTCATCAGCGAAGAGGTGTGTTATAGATGGTTTCATATAATTCATATAATATGGCGGACTAATTTTATTATGCTTTCCTACAATATGGGTATCAAATGAAAGGGCTTGTGAGAATAACTCGAAACATAAAGTGACGTCACTCTGAAACCAATATGGCGGACTTCTAAAGATGGCATACTAAGTTTTTTATGCTTTCCTACAATATGGGTATCAAATGAAAGGGCTTGCTGAAAATAACTTGAAAAATAAAGTGACGTCACTCTAAACCCAATATGGCGGACTTCTAAAGATGACGGACTAATTTTATTATGCTTTCCTACAATATGGGTATCAAATGAAAGGGCTTGCTGAGAATAACTCGAAAAATAAAGTGACGTCACTCTAAAACTAATATGGCGGACTTCTAAAGATGGCGGACTAAGTTTATTATGCTTTCCTACAATATGGGTATCAAATGAAAGGGCTTGCTGAGAATAACTCGAAAAATAAAGTGACGTCAGTCTAAATCTAATATGGCGAATTTCTAATGATGGCGGACTAAGTTTTTTATGCTTTCCTACAATATGGGTATCAAATGAAAGGGTTTGCTGTAAATAACTCAAAAAATAAAGTGACGTCACTCTAAATCCAATATGGCGGACTTCTTAAGATGGCGGACTAATTTTATTATGCTTTCCTACAATATGGGTATCAAATGAAAGGACTTGCTGAGAATAACTCGAAAAATAAAGGGACGTTACTCTAAATTCAATATGGCGGACTTCTAAAGAAGGCGGACTAAGCTTTTTTTGATAAAGGGGTATGCGAATGTCTCACAGTGAAACGCGATGGGGCAAATGTGGAGTTTTTAAAAAAACAATTCCGGGCTGAACGTTAAATATACACCGACTTTCAAACAAAACACCGGGGTATATGATGTAAAATTTCGCGCCTTGTAATTTTTGAATTACTTGGGCATGTACTCTCACTGGTTATTTAAGGCAGAGGACATACGCAATTTTCAATTTTCCACATTACACTGTAAACAGACAAAGACAACCGACTGGAGTGCGCGATTCGTAAGGAAAAAACGAATTTATACAGTGTTTATTCTGTTTTTATAATTATATGTATAAAAAAACTGTTTGCGCGAATTGTGTTACTGGAAATCTACGTAAGATTTTCTCCTCTTTCGTGTAAGACAGGTTTCGAACCCATCTAATTTAAATTGAGCAATTTATAAGCAAAAAACTATTTTGTTTTTATTTGCTCCCCTCTGGGACCAAAATTCAAAAATCCGGCTCCGAGAGTATTTGTCCCATGCCTTATATTATAAGTGTGCTAAATTTCAACTTCCTATGTATACTGGGGCCTTCTAGAGGGTCTGGAAAGACAAAATAGGCAATTATATATTATGTACTTTGACAGATGCAAACGTCATTTTTGACAGTTTTTATCATTCCAACAACACAAATGAGTGGATTGAAACCAAATTTTGGGAGGATGTTTGATATCCAAATATCAAAGCGGCTCTTCATATGAAGAGCCGCATTGTTATAACGTCGTTTTTATATATTTAATGGTATACTTTTCATAATGGCTTATTTTATTTTACATAAGTTTCGAAAAAAATGGGGAAATCGCCTCATGCGCAGAAGGGATATATACTATAAGATTGTTTTATATATAATAATGGCATACTTTTCATGACAGTTTATTATTCTATCTATGTTTACAAGAGTTTTGTAAATTTTTTGGGGGGAAATCGACGCAGGCGCAAATGAGATATATGCTATAACGTTGTTTTTATATAATAATAGTATACTTTTTATAACGGTGTACTATTCTATTATATAATTATACAATAAAGTTTTGTAAAAAGTTTTTTGGGGGAAAGTCAGCGCATGCTTAGAAGAGGTATATGCTCTAACATTGTTTTTATATAATAATGATGTATTTTTCAAAACGGTTCATTATTTAATTTTCGAGAAACTTTTGTATTTTTTTTTGTATAATATAATATAACGTCGGGGTATATTATGTAAAATTTTGCGCCTTGTAATTCTTGGATTATTTGCGTACTCCCACAGGTTACATATTGTTATAGCGCCTCTCTTATTTCTTTTACAAAAGTATTTAAAAAGTACGTAGTGGTAGGTATATCTTGTACGATAGTACGGAACCCTTCGTGTGCGAGTTCGACTTGCACTTGACCGATTTTTTGTATCCATCGTATAGCCCAAACGGTTTAAACGATTGTAAAAAAACATTTTTAGTTTGATTCATTTCGGGGCATATTAGATCCTAACGAAGCCTGATTTTTTTTATTTTCGTCCCAGAGGGGAGCAAAAAACCTATCGTAAATGAAAGAGGAGAAACTTTACATAGATTTCGTGAGAAGAACCCGGAAATAATTCTGAGCTCAGTTTTCCTTAAGCGTAAAAATTTTTCCGCTATGTCATTATTAATTTTTATAAAGGTTTTCGCTTGGCGAAGACCTTGCGTATTCCAGAACAGGGAGTGTTGTTTCATTTCCCATGAGGCAAGAGCAGTTTTAATATATATATTTAATATAGTTGATGTGCCGCAATAAGGCTCCGATCCTTTAAAGGGCGTTTTTGAACCCTTTTTAGTATGTTAGTAACAAGACCACTTTCGACAATTTTCTGCAAAACCCTCTTTATTTACGCCACTTTTATTTATGTAACTCGGTTAGGCTAAAAAGTAAACCACTAGATATCTATTATTTTTATACAAGAAGTGTCACTTCGATCATGTGGACCGCGGCACATGCTATTTTTTAATTGAAGATAAATTGTGATGACCCAATCTGTGGACAGATATGTCATTTCTGTTTTTCTTCTTATTGATATTGTTTATATTATTTAAAAAAAAACACAATAATTCTGACCATATCTTTTTAAAAAGCTTGCATCTGAATCGAATTTCATCGAAACTTCTCGGTAGGTATTGGTTGAAGAGGTTCAAATCGGGCACCCAAAATACATGTTCAGAATTGTTTCTTTACAATAATATTAACAATTACAGTCATCTCTATTATTTCTAAGACACTTTCCAACTATCTTTACTTTTTCTGATGGCTAGTGCGATATTTATTCATACAAAAAAGAGCAGATAAAATTGATTCTTATAAGCACGCAGCTTCTGCGCGTTATTAACGTACAAAAAAAATGGAGCTGACTTTTTTGAAAGTACTTGCCAATAAAAACGTTTGCAAAAAAGTTTTCTGTATTATAAGGGACACTCAAATAAGTAGTGATAATGTTTACATTCACCTGAGCCTGAAATGGCAATACTTTCTTTCCAGTTTTATTTTGCGAAGTACCTATCATCCAGAACAGACAACATACTTTTATCAGTTTTCTTTAGTTAAAAACGCCAACTCTGCATATAGCTCAATTCAAACTCACTTTGGCGAGAAACCCTTTCTTATGCTACGTGAGGTCGCAAAAACAAAATTAAGCCTCACTGCTGGATTCAACAACGATATGCATCGCCCTCGATATACATACTTATACATACATACATATTAGGTACATATTATACATATTTACATACCGTACCACACGACACACATGTAGGTACGTCATGAATATACATAGCAGTACATGTAGTATATGATCCTGCATAATATGGATTGTAGCAAACAATCACAAAAGAGTAATTTTTCCCAGCATGGAGTCATTTTTGCTCTTTTTACTAATTTAAGTCTACAGGTAATAATACTACATTTATAAATGTGTGAAAAATGTGTAGATACGTTTATTTTTATTAGCTACCATTTTGGTTCTACATAAATCTTTTTGACAATTAAAAAGAATGATCATTTACAAATTATTATCTTATCTAATTATCTAACGCCTCAATAACGTGTTCTTTTTAAACCTTTTTATAAAAATGAATCATGGATGTGAAAACTAGACGTGTTTATGTGCCAAACAAGTCACCGTATGGTGAAAATTTCTAAAAATAGCCGGTATTGGGGAACTGAAAATCTTTAACTTCTGAACTTTCGTAAAGCGATTGTAATATAGTGCGTCATTTGAGCTGACGGCATCAATATGTGATGAAAAATGTGGTTGAAAGAGCCTGGATTTGCGAGGCATATGGCCGATATCATATTTCATGAATATTGCCAGAAATGACATAAAAGATACATTTGTCAAAAAGTACATAAATGTAACTTTATAATTTTTCTCCAATTTCATGGACTTTAATGACACCAGTATAAACATATATTGAAACAGCTGAGTTTGTAACTGCAAGTGTAAAACTTGGTGATTTATCTTCATTTTTTCACCGCTACTTTTTTCCGAGTAGAAAATATTATGTCAGAATTCAGTAAGATACAGCTAGTAAAAAGATTGATTATTACTTAGTTGTTATAGAAATATCAAGAAAATGACAAAAATTAGAAGTTGTTGTTTGGCAATGACTCCAGAATAATAACTCCTTTTAATAGGTATTTGGTGATGCGTAAAGTCAATGAAAATTTCAATAATGCCAATCATTTCTAAACCAATCAACACCTTAGTGGGCTACATGGAACAATTAAAAATATAAAAAATTCCAACCAATTAGGCGACGGGACCATTCCAACTTCAAACTGTTGACATTTGATATAGTATAATAAAGAAAATACAATTTCTGATATCGCGTGAGGTAACGCGGGTAATGGCTAGTATTCAATATGACATTTGCTATTTGTTGCCTTGATTACTTACATAATATGTTCACGTCATGTAAAAATTAATCAAAACATGCTTAACTAGTTTATTTCTGACAGATCTACAAAACAAAAGAACAGCTGATTTTTTATCAAAATATTTCCAAAACTATAAAGTTCACAAAAAATATTTTTACCGAAATTTTCTTGAAAAAATAAATAGAATAATAAGCCGTTATGAAAAGTATACCATTTTTATATAAAAACAACGTTATAGCATATATCTCTTCTGCGCATATGCTAATTTTCCCCAAAACCAATAGGACTCTTCATATTTGCACATCAAACATCCTCTCAAAATTTGGTTTCATCTGCTCATCTGTTTCAGCTGTATCGTGCTCACAGACCAACAGCCGCACAGAGTTTTTCCAAAAATATGTTTTTTGGATTCGGGGGGCCTCAAAACAAAAAAAATATTGTAAAATTTTAAATAGTGAATTTTGATCTAAACTAGTACCATTCCCCACTTTTGGGTTGGAATGGTAAAATACTCAACGGTTCAAACTACGGCAGATCAACAAGCTGATATAATCTTGACAACTTATTGTTAATATTAAAGGAACTAATACGACCACCATAAACTTGAAGTGAATGAAAAGCTCAATTTTTCTAAAGACCGAAAAGAACTTAAAGACTAGGATGTTAGGGATGTGTACAGAATTCGTGTTCGTAAGGCGATCAGTTTGTACTTATTAATTATATTTAGAGCAGGGTTGGTTTAAAATTCTGCTATGCTTTTTTATGGAAATATGTGTCATAACAATCCAAGGTCATTGTCAAATCAGATTTTCCTACAATGTTTTCTGCTACCCAGCATGTTCTGTCATACCTTATACTCGCGTTGAATAAAGTAGATATTTATTTAAATATTTGCTTATTCGAGTTGACCGTAACTCCGGGTTCTCGTCAATGATATCTCGGCTAGTCATCGACATGGCCTCATGAATTCATGAAATACAGACTTTTTTGCCAGCTGTTCGTGGTATGGCTGAACCAAATCAGTATTAATGTCCCGTTTATATGAATGGATTTAAGTGTCACGATCGAATTAGTTGTGTGTTTATCAGCGATAACAAAAATTTTATTTATTAACTGTCTCAAGATTACGGTAATATTTTTAATGCAGAGTTCAAATCTTTGATTAACGTCTGATTAGAACTCTTCAATAAATAAAATTATCGACCAATTTTTCAGACAATATATTAACAAAATAGAAACTAATTATTAATTATTTTTTTGTATTTTTAGATCCGTTCTGAAGAAGATCCAAATCCGGATCGAAACGTTAATGTATTATTAATATTTTTTGTTAATATATTGTCTGAAAAATTGGTCGATAATTTTATTTATTTAATGCAGAGTTATTTTTCATTTTGCAGGCCTTAAGATAAATGGTTCAAATAAACATGTTATTTGCGACGATTCATTGAGTGCCCTTCAGACCTTGAAGTGTCCCTATTTTATTATTTTATTCACCCGCTGGTCTGCTTAATCCAGGATAAACTATATTCACTGAAATGAGGAATTTCCGGTCACGTGGGAATCTAAAAAAAAATAGCGGAGTGCTGTCAAAATTGCTTCAATTAATGGCTAAAACGTGTTTTGTATTACCTGTGACAATCGGCTATGTGAAGCTGGCAGCGCCCAATCCAATAAGTAAAAATGAAATTATTCTTTCGTTTCTTTATCATTAGTTTATTAAGCCCAGTCAATGCACGCTTTCCCTCGCAATTCTACCAAACAGCACCGATTAGCACCAAAATTTGGCTGTAGGTTCTACCTACTCTCTACATCAAAGTTGTCAATGTGCCGAGGGTCGCTTTTAGCCTGGCGGTGGACACCACCCCTTCTCGAGGATGAAATTTTTTTTATTAAAAATAAGTATGGAACTGGATAGATTGACTAATTCTAAGAAACTTTTGTTCTATAAAGTTTTTACTGAAAGTCAATACTTTTCGACTTATTCGAATTATAAAAACACGTATATTACAACAGGAATCTTCTTCATCAGTGTTGTAATATACGTGTTTTGATATGTAATTGTAAAATTTATGATTGGGTATTTTTACCATAACTCGCTTAGTTTTTGAGCTATCAAGTTCAACAAAAAACATTTTGTAGGTTTTATCAAGAGCTATAAGCTGATGTAAACAAATTTTTTTAAGCTCTTATTTTTAAGGTTTGAGCTGAAAGAGCTTGAAAACGTTACTATTTGCGAACATATGCAAACTTGAAACGGCCATATCTTTCTCAATTTTTATCGTACAGAAAAAGAAAAAAAACAAAATTTTTAGAAAAAAACCCTACAATTTTTAACGCTTCAAAATTTGGCGTATCTTTCATAGTTTTTGGGTTATTTTTAAAGAAAGGAAATTTTTTGCATTCTTGCAAAAATCTCTTTTCACTTCAAGCTCAATTTTTTTCAAAACTAAGCACTTTAAACCGGTCAAACTTATAGGACATATTACAAGTACATAAATAAAGTAAATTGCAAAGTGGTAACGATAATTTTCAATTGAGGTGGTAATTAGAGGGTGATTTCCACATTTTTTTGCTGCCAAAAAAATAGGGGCCAATTTTGTTTTTGTCATAACTCGCTTAATTTTGATACTAGGAGCTTCCATAAAAAAAATATTTTTTCAAGCACATCAAAAAAAGTTCTATGAGTTTTCCCCGAAAAATTCATTATTTTTTTGGATATTTCACGTTGAAACTTTCGATTTTGGCGTTTGACAAAGAAAAACCAACCTTTAACAAGCTATTACTCCATTACATTTGGGTCTAATGATATTTTAAACCCAGTATATTTTTTTGTTTTTTATAAGCTACATTTTAACAACGAATGATTTTTTTCATAAAATACTTATTTTCAGAGTTATTCATGCAAAACCGTCTGAAAACGTGGTTTTTGTCGTTTAAAAATTGACGTTTCCACTCTCGAATAATTCAAAAAGTATTGAATTTAAGTAAAAACTTTATAGAATAAAGCCTGCTTAGAATTAGTCAGTCTAGTCAATCGAGAAGGGGTGGCGTCCACCCCCAGGGCAAAAGCGACCCTCGGCACATTGACAACTTTGAAGTAGAGGGTAAGTTGAACATTAAGATGAAGGAAGGTTTTGGCTGAGGATCATAAAATAAGCTTTACCAGTGTTTCGCTAGTGGCCAACGTTTCGAAAAATTTATTTTCATCTTCAGGGCCTCAAGCTGGTCAAGTGGTGGTAAATTGTTCTAACAGTATACATGATCATAATTATTATGAGTTAATATAATTTTAAACATATCTTATTATAAAAAAATTTATTCATTTTTTATAAGCGAAACACTGGTAAAGCTTATTTTATGATCTTCAACCAAAACCTCCCTTCATCTTAATATTCTATTGGATCAACACTACTTTATACTGAAGGTAAGTAGAACCTACAGCCAAATTTTGGTGCTAATTGGTGCTGTTTGGTAGAATTTCCAGGTTTGGCCGTTTATTTCTGTGCATTGACTGGGCTATTAGGTTTGTTTAGCTATTTTCATTGTTTGTTAAGACTTAGTTAAAAAAAATTGGAAATATAAATGGGCGCTGTTAGCTTCACACCAGCAGCGCCCATTCAACAAATTTCGCCAAAAGTGAGTGGAATCGTTTGTTTACGTTTGTTTAGCTATTTTTGTCGTTTGTTTAGGCTTAGTGATCCGTACACGGCCAAAAAAAGTGGGCGCTGCTAGCTTCAAACCAGCAGCGCCCAGTCAAAAAATTTCTCCAACAATGGGTGGAATCGTTTGTTTACGTTTGTTTAGCTATTTTCATCGTTTGTTTAGTTTTAGTGTAGCCAGAAATCGAAAAAAACGTCCTGGGCGCTGCTAGCTTCACACCAGCAGCGCCCATTCAACAAATTTCGCCAAAATTGGGAGGAATCGTTTGTTTATCATTTGTTTACGTTTGTTTAACTGTTTTCATCGTTTGTTTAGACTTAGTGTAGCCAGAAATCGAAAAAAACGTCCTGAACGGGGCTAGCTTCACATCAGCAGCGCCCATACAACAAATTTCGCCAAAAATGAGTGGAATCGTTTGTTTACGTTTGTTTAGGTATTTTCATCGTTTGTTTAGGCTTAGTATAGCGAGAAATCAAAAACAAAGTTTTTGTTTTTCAAAAGTGAGTAGATTCATTTGTTTTGCTGTTTTCATGATGGTTTAGTCTTGCGGATCCGTACAATCGATATTATATATGCGTATATCATAGGCTGTGTGAACTTAGCACAGCAAAGTTGGAAAATTAAAAAAAAAATAAGTGTACTAGTAGCACGCCAAATTGTACTAGCGTACTTACTAAGTTTAAAAAAATGTACCGTAAATTTAAGCCATAAAAAATCCAAAATAAAAAATGCTGTGCTAAGTTCACACTTTCAATTTTTCAAAATCTCGTACAAGCCAAGCACTAACTTCAATTAAAAAAATGTATTAAGAAAAAATGTAGTACATTTGCGCGTGCCAACGGTACAACAACAAAAAATAAAAAAAAAAAAAAAAATCAAAATTCACAATTTTCGAAAAAAGTTAATTTATTTTAAGAGTTTCGTTAGCATGCGGCCTAGATAAGAAACTGTTGTTTATAAAGTTACAAATCCAAAATTATTTCTTACAGTAGAAGGGCCATTTCATAAAAAATTAAAATTCAAACATTTTGAGAAAAGTCTAAATTTGCTTGTTGTACCGTTGGCACGCGGTCTAGATAAAGAACTTTTACTATTACTTTGTAAAATGACTTTTTACTTATAAAGTTATTTTATAAAATATTTTGCTAATAAAACGATTTTGTAAAATCATTTTTTAAAGTAGTACGGGCACTAAATGTAAATTTTCAAAATACAAAAATTTCGTAAAAAGTCAAGATTTTCTTGTTGTACTGTTGGCACGCGATCTAGATAAAGAACTTTTGCTTATAAAATTATTTTGTAAAATCATTTTTTAAAGCAGTACGGGCACTAAATGTTAATTTTCAAAATTCTAAAATTTCGTAAATAGTCAAAATTTTCTTGTTGTACTATTGGCACGCGGTCTAGATAAAGCACTTTTGCTTATAAAATTATTTTGAAAAATCATTTTTTAAAGTTGTACGGGCACTTAATGGAAATTTTGAAAATTCAAAAATTTCTCAAAAAGTCGAAATTTCCTTGTTGTACTGTTGGCACGCGGTCTAGATAAAAAACTTTTGCTTATAAAATTATTTTGAAAAATCATTTTTTAAAGTTGTACGGGCACTTAATGGAAATTTTGAAAATTCAAAAATTTCGCAAAAAGTCGAAATTTTCTTGTAGTACTATTGGCACGCGGTCTAGATAAAGCACTTTTGCTTATAAAATTATTTTGAAAAATCATTTTTTAAAGTTGTACGGGCACTTAATGGAAATTTTGAAAATTCAAAAATTTCTCAAAAAGTCGAAATTTCCTTGTTGTACTGTTGGCACGCGGTCTAGATAAAAAACTTTTGCTTATAAAATTATTTTGTAAAATCATTTTTTAAAGCAGTACGGGCACCAAATGTAAATTTTCAAAATTCAAAAATTTCGTAAAAAGTCAAAATTTTCTTGTTGTACTATTGGCACGCGGTCTAGATAAAGAACTTTTGCCTATAAAACTTTTTTGAAAAATCATTTTTTAAAGTAGTAGGGCACTAATTGTAAATTTTCAAAATTCAAAAATTTCGTAAAAAGTCAAAATTTTCTTGTTGTACTATTGGCACGCGGTCTAAATAAAGAACTTTTGCTTATAAAATTATTTTGAAAATTCATTTTTTAAAGTTGTACGGGCACTTAATGGAAATTTTGAAAATTCAAAAATATCGTAAAAAGTCGAAATTTTCTTGTTGTACTGTTGGCACGCGGTCTAGATAAAAAACTTTTGCTTATGAAATTATTTTGTAAAATCATTTTTTAAAGTAGTACGGGCACTAAATGTAAATTTTCAAAATTCAAAAATTTCGTAAAAAGTCAAGATTTTCTTGTTGTACTGTTGGCACGCGATCTAGTTAAAGAACTTTTGCTTATAAAATTATTTTGAAAAATCATTTTTTAAAGTTGTACGGGCACTTAATGGAAATTTTGAAAATTCAAAAATTTCGTAAAAAGTCGAAATTTTCTTGTTGTACTGTTGGCACGCGGTCTATAAAAAAACTTTTGCTTATGAAATTATTTTGTAAAATCATTGTAGTACGGGCATTAAATGTAAATTTTCAAAATTCAAAAATTTCGTAAAAAGTCAAAATTTTCTTGTTGTACTATTGGCACGCGGTCTAAATAAAGAACTTTTGCTTATAAAATTTTTTGAAAATTCATTTTTTAAAGTTGTACGGGCACTTAATGGAAATTTTGAAAATTCAAAAATATCGTAAAAAGTCGAAATTTTCTTGTTGTACTGTTGGCACGCGGTCTAGATAAAAAACTTTTGCTTATGAAATTATTTTGTTAAATCATTTTTTAAAGTAGTACGGGCACTAAATGTAAATTTTCAAAATTCAAAAATTTCGTAAAAAGTCAAGATTTTCTTGTTGTACTGTTGGCACGCGATCTAGTTAAAGAACTTTTGCTTATAAAATTATTTTGAAAAATCATTTTTTAAAGTTGTACGTGCACTTAATAGAAATTTTGAAAATTCAAAAATTTCGTAAAAAGTCGAAATTTTCTTGTTGTACTGTTGGCACGCGGTCTAGATAAAAAACTTTTGCTTATGAAATTATTTTGTAAAATCATTTTTTAAAGTAGTACGGGCACTAAATGTAAATTTTCAAAATTCAAAAATTTCGTAAAAAGTCAAGATTTTCTTGTTGTACTGTTGGCACGCGATCGAGATAAAGAACTTTTGCTTATAAAATTATTTTGAAAAATCATTTTTTAAAGTTGTACGGGCACTTAATGGAAATTTTGAAAATTCAAAAATTTCGTAAAAAGTCGAAATTTTCTTGTTGTACTGTTGGCACGCGGTCTAGATAAAAAACTTTGGCTTATAAAATTATTTTGTAAAATCATTTTTTAAAGCAGTACGGGCACTAAATGTTAATTTTCAAAATTCTAAAATTTCGTAAAAAGTCAAAATTTTCTTGTTGTACTATTGGCACGCGGTCTAGATAAAGCACTTTTGCTTATAAAATTATTTTGAAAAATCATTTTTTAAAGTTGTACGGGCACTTAATGGAAATTTTGAAAATTCAAAAATTTCTCAAAAAGTCGAAATTTCCTTGTTGTACTGTTGGCACGCGGTCTAGATAAAAAACTTTTGCTTATAAAATTATTTTGAAAAATCATTTTTTAAAGTTGTACGGGCACTTAATGGAAATTTTGAAAATTCAAAAATTTCGCAAAAAGTCGAAATTTTCTTGTAGTACTATTGGCACGCGGTCTAGATAAAGCACTTTTGCTTATAAAATTATTTTGAAAAATCATTTTTTAAAGTTGTACGGGCACTTAATGGAAATTTTGAAAATTCAAAAATTTCTCAAAAAGTCGAAATTTCCTTGTTGTACTGTTGGCACGCGGTCTAGATAAAAAACTTTTGCTTATAAAATTATTTTGTAAAATCATTTTTTAAAGCAGTACGGGCACCAAATGTAAATTTTCAAAATTCAAAAATTTCGTAAAAAGTCAAAATTTTCTTGTTGTACTATTGGCACGCGGTCTAGATAAAGAATATTTGCCTATAAAACTTTTTTGAAAAATCATTTTTTAAAGTAGTAGGGCACTAATTGTAAATTTTCAAAATTCAAAAATTTCGTAAAAAGTCAAAATTTTCTTGTTGTACTATTGGCACGCGGTCTAAATAAAGAACTTTTGCTTATAAAATTATTTTGAAAATTCATTTTTTAAAGTTGTACGGGCACTTAATGGAAATTTTGAAAATTCAAAAATATCGTAAAAAGTCGAAATTTTCTTGTTGTACTGTTGGCACGCGGTCTAGATAAAAAACTTTTGCTTATGAAATTATTTTGTAAAATCATTTTTTAAAGTAGTACGGGCACTAAATGTAAATTTTCAAAATTCAAAAATTTCGTAAAAAGTCAAGATTTTCTTGTTGTACTGTTGGCACGCGATCTAGTTAAAGAACTTTTGCTTATAAAATTATTTTGAAAAATCATTTTTTAAAGTTGTACGGGCACTTAATGGAAATTTTGAAAATTCAAAAATTTCGTAAAAAGTCGAAATTTTCTTGTTGTACTGTTGGCACGCGGTCTATAAAAAAACTTTTGCTTATGAAATTATTTTGTAAAATCATTGTAGTACGGGCATTAAATGTAAATTTTCAAAATTCAAAAATTTCGTAAAAAGTCAAAATTTTCTTGTTGTACTATTGGCACGCGGTCTAAATAAAGAACTTTTGCTTATAAAATTATTTTGAAAATTCATTTTTTAAAGTTGTACGGGCACTTAATGGAAATTTTGAAAATTCAAAAATATCGTAAAAAGTCGAAATTTTCTTGTTGTACTGTTGGCACGCGGTCTAGATAAAAAACTTTTGCTTATGAAATTATTTTGTAAAATCATTTTTTAAAGTAGTACGGGCACTAAATGTAAATTTTCAAAATTCAAAAATTTCGTAAAAAGTCAAGATTTTCTTGTTGTACTGTTGGCACGCGATCTAGTTAAAGAACTTTTGCTTATAAAATTATTTTGAAAAATCATTTTTTAAAGTTGTACGGGCACTTAATGGAAATTTTGAAAATTCAAAAATTTCGTAAAAAGTCGAAATTTTCTTGTTGTACTGTTGGCACGCGGTATAGATAAAAAACTTTGGCTTATAAAATTATTTTGTAAAATCATTTTTTAAAGCAGTACGGGCACTAAATGTTAATTTTCAAAATTCTAAAATTTCATAAAAATTCAAGATTTTCTTGTTGTACTGTTGGCACGCGATCTAGATAAAGAACTTTTGCTTATAAAATTATTTTGAAAAATCATTTTTTAAAGTTGTACGGGCTCTTAATGAAAATTTTGAAAATTCAAAAATTTCGTAAAAAGTCGAAATTTTCTTGTTGTACTGTTGGCACGCGGTCTAGATAAAAAACTTTTGCTTATGAAATTATTTTGTAAAATCATTTTTTAAAGTAGTACGGGCACTAAATGTAAATTTTCAAAATTCAAAAATTTCGTAAAAAGTCAAGATTTTCTTGTTGTACTGTTGGCACGCGATCGAGATAAAGAACTTTTGCTTATAAAATTATTTTGAAAAATCATTTTTTAAAGTTGTACGGGCACTTAATGGAAATTTTGAAAATTCAAAAATTTCGTAAAAAGTCGAAATTTTCTTGTTGTACTGTTGGCACGCGGTCTAGATAAAAAACTTTGGCTTATAAAATTATTTTGTAAAATCATTTTTTAAAGCAGTACGGGCACTAAATGTTAATTTTCAAAATTCTAAAATTTCGTAAAAAGTCAAAATTTTCTTGTTGTACTGTTGGCACGCGGTCTAGATAAAAAACTTTTGCTTATAAAATTATTTTGAAAAATCATTTTTTAAAGTAGTACGGGCATGAAAATCTTCAAAATTCAAAAATTTCGTAAAAAGTCAAATTTTTCTTGATGTACTATTGGCACGCGGTCTAGATAAGTAACTTTTGCCTATAAAATTATTTTGTAAAATCATTTTTTAAAGTAGTACGGGCACTAAATGTAAATTTTCAAAATTCAAAAATTTCGTAAAAAGTCAAGATTTTCTTGTTGTACTGTTGTCACGCGATCTAGATAAAGAACTTTTGCTTATAAAATTATTTTGAAAAATCATTTTTTAAAGTTGTACGGGCACTTAATGGAAATTTTGAAAATTCAAAAATTTCGTAAAAAGTCGAAATTTTCTTGTTGTACTATTGGCACGCGGGTTAGATAAGGAACTTTTGCCTATAAAATTATTTTGAAAAATCATTTTTTAAAGTTGTACGGGCACTTAATGGAAATTTTGAAAATTCAAAAATATCGTAAAAAGTCGAAATTTTCTTGTTGTACTGTTGGCACGCGGTCTAGATAAAAAACTTTTGATTATGAAATTATTTTGTAAAATCATTTTTTAAAGTAGTACGGGCACTAAATGTAAATTTTCAAAATTCAAAAATTTCGTAAAAAGTCAAGATTTTCTTGTTGTACTGTTGGCACGCGATCTAGATAAAGAACTTTTGCTTATGAAATTATTTTGTAAAATCATTTTTTAAAGTAGTACGGGCACTAAATGTAAATTTTCAAAATTCAAAAATTTCGTAAAAAGTCAAGATTTTCTTGTTGTACTGTTGGCACGCGATCGAGATAAAGAACTTTTGCTTATAAAATTATTTTGAAAAATCATTTTTTAAAGTTGTACGGGCACTTAATGGAAATTTTGAAAATTCAAAAATTTCGTAAAAAGTCGAAATTTTCTTGTTGTACTGTTGGCACGCGGTCTAGATAAAAAACTTTGGCTTATAAAATTATTTTGTAAAATCATTTTTTAAAGCAGTACGGGCACTAAATGTTAATTTTCAAAATTCTAAAATTTCGTAAAAAGTCAAAATTTTCTTGTTGTACTGTTGGCACGCGGTCTAGATAAAAAACTTTTGCTTATAAAATTATTTTGAAAAATCATTTTTTAAAGTAGTACGGGCATGAAAATCTTCAAAATTCAAAAATTTCGTAAAAAGTCAAATTTTTCTTGATGTACTATTGGCACGCGGTCTAGATAAGTAACTTTTGCCTATAAAATTATTTTGTAAAATCATTTTTTAAAGTAGTACGGGCACTAAATGTAAATTTTCAAAATTCAAAAATTTCGTAAAAAGTCAAGATTTTCTTGTTGTACTGTTGTCACGCGATCTAGATAAAGAACTTTTGCTTATAAAATTATTTTGAAAAATCATTTTTTAAAGTTGTACGGGCACTTAATGGAAATTTTGAAAATTCAAAAATTTCGTAAAAAGTCGAAATTTTCTTGTTGTACTGTTGGCACGCGGTCTAGAAAAAAACTTTTGCTTATGAAATTATTTTGTAAAATCATTTTTTAAAGTTGTACGGGCACTAAATGTAAATTTTCAAAATTCAAAAATTTCGTAAAAAGTCAAGATTTTCTTGTTGTACTGTTGTCACGCGATCTAGATAAAGAACTTTTGCTTATAAAATTATTTTGAAAAATCATTTTTTAAAGTTGTACGGGCACTTAATGGAAATTTTGAAAATTCAAAAATTTCGTAAAAAGTCGAAATTTTCTTGTTGTACTGTTGGCACGCGGTCTAGATAAAAAACTTTTGCTTATGAAATTATTTTGTAAAATCATTTTTTAAAGTAGTACGGGCACTAAATGTTAATTTTCAAAATTCTAAAATTTCGTAAAAAGTCAAAATTTTCTTGTTGTACTGTTGGCACGCGATCTAGATAAAGAACTTTTGCTTATAAAATTATTTTGAAAAATCATTTTTTAAAGTTGTACGGGCACTTAATGGAAATTTTTAAAAATTCAAAAATTTCTCAAATAGTCGAAATTTTTTTGTTGTACTGTTGGCACGCGGTCTAGATAAAAAACTTTGGCCTATAAAATTATTTTGTAAAATCATTTTTTAAAGTAGTACGGGCACTAAATGTAAATTTTCAAAATTCAAAATTTCGTAAAAAGTCAAGATTTTCTTGTTGTACTGTTGGCACGCGATCTAGTTAAAGAACTTTTGCTTATAAAATTATTTTGAAAAATCATTTTTTAAAGTTGTACGGGCACTTAAAATAAATTTTGAAAATTCGAAAATTTCGTAAACATCAAAATTTTCTTGTTGTACTATTGGCACGCGGTCTAGATAAAGAACTTTTGCTTAAAAAAATATTTTGTAAGATCATTTTTTAAAGTAGTAGTTTTAAAGTAGAAACGCGGTTTGCGGCATCTGACGTGACCTTGCTGAACTTAGATATTTTAAAAATTTGAAATTTTTCGGTGTAATAAATTTTGAGAAATCTTAAGAACACAAATTTCAAAAATTATTAGAAATTTATTTTTTGGAAATATTTTCTTAACTAGTAGGTAAACCGATTAATTCCAAAACTTAATCAGCTTTTCTCCTTAAAAAAGTGAGTCGATTTCCGCAAACTGTATCAAAATCGGTTTATTTGTTCACGATTTATCGTAAACGAAAAATTCGTAAAAAAGTATTTTTCTAAAATTACTCGTAACATTCTTATTAGATCGTTTCTTCTGTAATGAACTATTTTCTTAAGTTAAAAAACTGCATTGATTGCCGTAAACCGCATTAAAATCGGTTCATTTGTTCCCGAGATATCGTGAACGAAAAATTCGTAAGAAAGTTAAAAAATAAAGAATAGGTAGTTACTTCTTATCACAACAGTCGTAAGAAAGTGTTTTTTTTTAATCTTTAAGAGCTAAAAAATAAACTTCTTGCAATATTTTACATTATTTTAAACGTGTTGAACTCGAAAACAGCGGGAGTTTTATGGATGACCTGCAGGGTCACACTTCTTTTCAAATTTATTATTTTATTTTCTGAACAAGTACCTATTCGTATTTGTGTTAGAACTAGACAAAAAATCAAAAAGAAAAAAATTCCTTCAAGATGACTTGCTGCCAGATCTGTAAATCGAATTTTTATTTAATTTTATTATTTTATATTGAAAATATAATATAAATAATATAATATAAATAAAATATTTACAAAAGATCTTTATGTAGGCCGATACTACAGTAAAAATCATTTTACAAAATAAATTTATTAGTAATGCCCGGTTTACATTATTCCAGTCCAGCGATCCAGTCCAGTGCTGGACTGGATCGCTGGACTGGATTCGTTGTCTACATTATTCCAGTCATTTAGAAGCCGTTTTCATTGTGAACACTACAGTGACAATGATTTCAAAAAGACATCAGTTTCGAAAATGTTTCAAACGTGCTCAATCACTCTTGCTACAAGAAGTTATTAATGAGGTTGATAATGAACTAAGAAAAAAGGAACGGAATGGCACTGGATTGGCCGTCTACATTATTCCAGTTGCACTGGATTGATCGCACTGGATTCAAAAGTAGACCGCGAATCCAGTTACTGACTGGAATGCTTACTGGATTCAGTGCATTCCAGTGAGGGTTTACAGTTGCAATCCAGAACTGGACTGGATCGCTGGACTGGAATAATGTAAACCGGGCATTAAAGATCATTATCTAGACCGCGTGCCAACATTACCTACAACAAGAAAATTTTGATATTTACGGAAGTATTGAATTTTCAAAATATATATAGGTGCCCGTACAACCTAAAAAAATGAATTAACAAAATAAATTTATTAGCAAAAGTTCTTTATCTAGACCGCGTGCCAACAGTACAACAAGAAAATTTCGACTTTTTGCGAAATTTTTGAATTTTCAAAATTTCCATTAAGTGCCCGTACAACTTTAAAAAATGATTTTTCAAAATAATTTTATAAGCAAAAGTTCTTTATCTAGATCGCGTGCCAACAGTACAACAAGAAAATCTTGACTTTTTACGAAATTTTTGAATTTTGAAAATTTACATTTAGTGCCCGTACTACTTTAAAAAATGATTTTACAAAATAATTTCATAATCAAAAGTTTTTTATCTAGACCGCGTGCCAACAGTACAACAAGAAAATTTCGACTTTTTACGATATTTTTGAATTTTCAAAATTTCCATTAAGTGCCCGTACAACTTTAAAAAATGATTTTTCAAAATAATTTTATAGGCAAAAGTTCCTTATCTAACCCGCGTGCCAATAGTACAACAAGAAAATTTCGACTTTTTACGAAATTTTTGAATTTTCAAAATTTCCATTAAGTGCCCGTACAACTTTAAAAAATGATTTTTCAAAATAATTTTATAAGCAAAAGTTCTTTATCTAGATCGCGTGCCAACAGTACAACAAGAAAATCTTGACTTTTTACGAAATTTTTGAATTTTGAAAATTTACATTTAGTGCCCGTACTACTTTAAAAAATGATTTTACAAAATAATTTCATAATCAAAAGTTTTTTATCTAGACCGCGTGCCAACAGTACAACAAGAAAATTTCGACTTTTTACGATATTTTTGAATTTTCAAAATTTCCATTAAGTGCCTGTACAACTTTAAAAAATGAATTTTCAAAATAATTTTATAAGCAAAAGTTCTTTATTTAGACCGCGTGCCAATAGTACAACAAGAAAATTTCGACTTTTTACGAAATTTTTGAATTTTCAAAATTTCCATTAAGTGCCCGTACAACTTTAAAAAATGATTTTTCAAAATAATTTTATAAGCAAAAGTGCTTTATCTAGACCGCGTGCCAATAGTACAACAAGAAAATTTTGACTTTTTACGAAATTTTAGAATTTTGAAAATTTCTATTAAGTGCCCGTACTGCTTTAAAAAATGATTTTACAAAATAATTTTATGAGCCAATGTTTTTTATCTAGACCGCGTGCCAACAGTACAACAAGAAAATTTTGACTTTTTACGAAATTTTTGAATTTTCAAAATTTCCATTAAGTGCCCGTACAACTTTAAAAAATGATTTTTCAAAATAATTTTATAAGCAAAAGTTCTTTATCTAGATCGCGTGCCAACAGTACAACAAGAAAATCTTGACTTTTTACGAAATTTTTGAATTTTGAAAATTTACATTTAGTGCCCGTACAACTTTAAAAAATGATTTTACAAAATAATTTCAAAAGCAAAAGTTTTTTATCTAGACCGCGTGCCAACAGTACAACAAGAAAATTTCGACTTTTTACGATATTTTTGAATTTTCAAAATTTCCATTAAGTGCCCGTACAACTTTAAAAAATGATTTTTCAAAATAATTTTATAAGCAAAAGTTTTTTATCTAGACCGCGTGCCAACAGTACAACAAGAAAATTTCGACTTTTTACGAAATTTTTGAATTTTTAAAATTTCCATTAAGTGCCCGTACAACTTTAAAAAATGATTTTTCAAAATAATTTTATAAGCAAAAGTTTTTTATCTAGACCGCGTACCAACAGTACAACAAGAAAATTTCGAATTTTTACGATATTTTTGAATTTTCAAAATTTCCATTAGGTGCCCGTACAACTTTAAAAAATGATTTTTCAAAATAATTTTATAAGCAAAAGTTCTTTATCTAGACCGCGTGCCAATAGCACAACAAGAAAATTTAGACTTTTTACGAAATTTTTGAATTTTGAAAATTTACAATTAGTGCCCGTACTACTTTAAAAAATGATTTTTCAAAATAATTTTATAAGCAAAAGTTTTTTGTCTAGACCGCGTGCCAACAGTACAACAAGAAAATTTCGACTTTTTACGAAATTTTTGAATTTTCAAAATTTCCATAAGTGCCCGTACAACTTTAAAAAATGATTTTTCAAAATAATTTTATAAGCAAAAGTTCTTTATCTAGATCGCGTGCCAACAGTACAACAAGAAAATCTTGACTTTTTACGAAATTTTTGAATTTTGAAAATTTACATTTAGTGCCCGTACTACTTTAAAAAATGATTTTACAAAATAATTTCATAATCAAAAGTTTTTTATCTAGACCGCGTGCCAACAGTACAACAAGAAAATTTCGACTTTTTACGATATTTTTGAATTTTCAAAATTTCCATTAAGTGCCTGTACAACTTTAAAAAATGAATTTTCAAAATAATTTTATAAGCAAAAGTTCTTTATTTAGACCGCGTGCCAATAGTACAACAAGAAAATTTCGACTTTTTACGAAATTTTTGAATTTTCAAAATTTCCATTAAGTGCCCGTACAACTTTAAAAAATGATTTTTCAAAATAATTTTATAAGCAAAAGTGCTTTATCTAGACCGCGTGCCAATAGTACAACAAGAAAATTTTGACTTTTTACGAAATTTTAGAATTTTGAAAATTTCTATTAAGTGCCCGTACTGCTTTAAAAAATGATTTTACAAAATAATTTTATGAGCCAAAGTTTTTTATCTAGACCGCGTGCCAACAGTACAACAAGAAAATTTCGACTTTTTACGAAATTTTTGAATTTTCAAAATTTCCATTAAGTGCCCGTACAACTTTAAAAAATGATTTTTCAAAATAATTTTATAAGCAAAAGTTCTTTATCTAGATCGCGTGCCAACAGTACAACAAGAAAATCTTGACTTTTTACGAAATTTTTGAATTTTGAAAATTTACATTCAGTGCCCGTACTACTTTAAAAAATGATTTTACAAAATAATTTCATAAGCAAAAGTTTTTTTTCTAGACCGCGTGCCAACAGTACAACAAGAAAATTTCGACTTTTTACGAAATTTTTGAATTTTCAAAATTTCCATTAAGTGCCCGTACAACTTTAAAAAATGATTTTTCAAAATAATTTTATAAGCAAAAGTTCTTTATCTAGATGGCGTGACAACAGTACAACAAGAAAATCTTGACTTTTTACGAAATTTTTGAATTTTGAAAATTTACATTTAGTGCCCGTACAACTTTAAAAAATGATTTTACAAAATAATTTCAAAAGCAAAAGTTTTTTATCTAGACCGCGTGCCAACAGTACAACAAGAAAATTTCGACTTTTTACGATATTTTTGAATTTTCAAAATTTCCATTAAGTGCCCGTACAACTTTAAAAAATGATTTTTCAAAATAATTTTATAAGCAAAAGTTTTTTATCTAGACCGCGTGCCAACAGTACAACAAGAAAATTTCGACTTTTTACGAAATTTTTGAATTTTCAAAATTTCCATTAAGTGCCCGTACAACTTTAAAAAATGATTTTTCAAAATAATTTTATAAGCAAAAGTTTTTTATCTAGACCGCGTACCAACAGTACAACAAGAAAATTTCGAATTTTTACGATATTTTTGAATTTTCAAAATTTCCATTAGGTGCCCGTACAACTTTAAAAAATGATTTTTCAAAATAATTTTATAAGCAAAAGTTCTTTATCTAGACCGCGTGCCAATAGCACAACAAGAAAATTTAGACTTTTTACGAAATTTTTGAATTTTGAAAATTTACAATTAGTGCCCGTACTACTTTAAAAAATGATTTTTCAAAATAATTTTATAAGCAAAAGTTTTTTGTCTAGACCGCGTGCCAACAGTACAACAAGAAAATTTCGACTTTTTACGAAATTTTTGAATTTTCAAAATTTCCATAAGTGCCCGTACAACTTTAAAAAATGAATTTTCAAAATAATTTTATAAGCAATAGTTCTTTATCTAGACCGCGTGCCAATAGTACAACAAGAAAATTTTGACTTTTCACGAAATTTTAGAATTTTGAAAATTAACATTTAGTGCCCGTACTGCTTTAAAAAATGATTTTACAAAATAATTTTATAAGCCAAAGTTTTTTATCTAGACCGCGTGCCAACAGTACAACAAGAAAATTTCGATTTTTTACGAAATTTTTGAATTTTCAAAATTTCCATTAAGTGCCCGTACAACTTTAAAAAATGATTTTTCAAAATAATTTTATAAGCAAAAGTTCTTTATCTAGATCGCGTGCCAACAGTACAACAAGAAAATCTTGACTTTTTACGAAATTTTTGAATTTTGAAAATTTACATTTAGTGCCCGTACTACTTTAAAAAATGATTTTACAAAATAATTTCATTAGCAAAAGTTTTTTATCTAGACTGCGTGCTAACAGTACAACAAGAAAATTTCGACTTTTTACGAAATTTTTGAATTTTGAAAATTTAAAATAAGTGCCCGTACAACTTTAAAAAATGTTTTTACAAAATAATTTTATAAGAAAAAGTTCTTTATCTAGACCGCGTGCCAACAGTACAACAAGAAAATTTTGATATTTACTAAATTTTTGAATTTTCAAAATTTTCTTCAAGGCCCGTTCTACTTTAAAAAATGATTTTACAAAATCGTTTTATTAGCAAAATATTTTATAAAATAACTTTATAAGTAAAAAGTCATTTTACAAAGTAATTGTAAAAGTTCTTTATCTAGACCGCGTGCCAACGGTACAACAAGCAAATTTAGACTTTACTCAAAATGTTTGAATTTTAATTTTTTATGAAATGGCCCTTCTACTGTAAGAAATAATTTTGCAATGTAACTTTATAAACAACAGTTTCTTATCTAGGCCGCATGCTACGAAACTCTTAAAATAAATTAACTTTTTTCGAAAATTGTGAATTTTGATTTTTTTTTTTTTTTTTTATTTTTTGTTGTTGTACCGTTGGCACGCGCAAATGTACTACATTTTTTCTTAATACATTTTTTTAATTGAAGTTAGTGCTTGGCTTGTACGAGATTTTGAAAAATTGAAAGTGTGAACTTAGCACAGCATTTTTTATTTTGGATTTTTTATGGCTTAAATTTACGGTACATTTTTTTAAACTTAGTAAGTACGCTAGTACAATTTGGCGTGCTACTAGTACACTTATTTTTTTTTTAATTTTCCAACTTTGCTGTGCTAAGTTCACACAGCCTATATCATATCGATTGACTTACTGACTCATCGTGAGTTCTGCTAAACTAGGGGTGGCAAACCTATAGAACGCGTGTAACGGACGGCACGCGACAATATAATTACTGGTACGGCATTGATTGAGACGCAAAATCGAAATAATTAACAATATGCTAGATGTCGAAAAAATAATTCCTTTATTTATTTATACATAAAATAATTGAACTAAATATGAATACATAAATTGATTTAATATTTATTTGTAATTATGTTAACGGTACTAAAGATATTTTACTAGTTAGATTAATTTCAAAACCGAATTAGTTTTACAGGTAAACAACAACGTTTCTACAAAATAAAACGAAGTTATTCCACACATGCTCATTTATGCAGCAGTATTAGAGGATAAATAAAGAACCTAAACTATAAAACATGACACCGTTTAAAAAGTTTTTCACTTCAGTTATGTTTGTCAACTGAACATAGCTTTTCACAGGTTAACTTTAAGTCGTTATTAATTTTAAGATTGATATTTATTCTCTATGTGTAATTTAAATTCAATAAAATTGGTGAATAAAAAAAATTCTTACTTTTTCTCGTTCTAAATGTTTGATGCTATTTAGGTATACATGAAATAATTAATAAAGAAATTGTTTTTTCGACATCTAGCATATTGTTAATTATTTCGATTTTGCGTCTCAATCAATGCCGTGCCAGTAATTATAATCTGTTGCGTGCCGTCCGTGGCACACGTTCTATAGGTTTGCCACCCCTGGTTTAACAGATCTCACAATGAGTCAGTAAGTCAATGGATATTATATACGCAGTTATAATATCGATTGTACCGTGTACGGATCCGCAAGACTGAACAATCATGAAAATAGCAAAACAAACGAATCTATTCATTTTTGAAAAACAAAAACTTTTTTTTGATTTCTCGCTATACTAAGCCTTAACAAACGTAAACAAACAATAAACAAACGATAAACAAACGATTCCACCCATTGTTGGAAAAATTTGTTGAATGGGCGCTGCTGGTGTGAAACTAGCAGCGCCCACTTTTTTTGACCGTGTACGGATCACTAAGCATAAACAAACGACGAAAATAGCTAAACAAACGATAAACAAGCGATTCCACCCGCATTTTTGACGAAATTTGTTGAATGGGCGCTGCTAGTTTCACACCAGCAGCATTTATATTTCCAAATAACTTTTGAGCTAAGTCTAAACAAACGATGAAAATAGCTAAACAAACCTGAACAAACGAAAGACATAATTTAATTTTTACTTCTTAGATTGGGCGCTGCCAGCTTCACATAGCCGTGAATCGCAACCGTTCAACAGGTCTGCAAGAATGAATTGAGTATTTTCGATGACAAGAATGGAAGAACAATTAAATCTTCAGTTGATCCTTAATTTACATCGTCCCGTTCTTCTAAGATGGAGGAAATGACCCTTACTATGTGCTCAACCAAAGAACGTCTATGTGCGAAAGTCTACCCGGAGACGGTGTTCTCACGTAGTGGGAGATGCGAAAATTAATTATCGATAAAGGAAAATTCTTGTTAACTTCCTAGTACACTGGGAAGTTATTGTAATGAGTATTAAAATCGAAATCAAAATTTTTAACAAATGTTCATGTTTCAAGTTCACTACACTATTTTACAAACGTTTTTTTTCTCTCTTTCTCCCTCTCTCTCTCTGTGTGTGTATACGAACGTACAATATCATTTCTTTCTAAGATGAAAAAGAGAAAAAATTTCGTTTAAATCGATAAAATCAGTCGAGAGTTGTCACAAAAATTTCAGAAAAACAACGTCGAGAAATTTTAGACGAACCTCTAGGTCCAGACATCCGACCGACGCCAATAGTGTACGATTATATGCCATAATATGGCAAATACACTATAATTACTGTACGAATTTTAAAAGAAGACTGGTCTATGGAATGTGTACTAGGTATGACCTAATTGCAGAAGCGCGCACATGCATTTTATATTAGTATAAGGTGATGATCCTATAACCGCTTCTATGCAATAAGGGACACAACGGTACACATCAGCGTTTTCTTGCCCTTTCCCCATCGGTCTTCTTTAGCCGAGCGCACTGTAGTTACGTTGCTGGCAATTATGCTTTAGTTAATTTTTACATGTAAAACCTTATTATGTACCCATGCAAACGAAACGCAAATATCATCATATTTGTTATTAGCCGTTACTAGCGTCAGCGCACGCGTTGATAAATATTTTGTTCATATATCAAATGTCAAATTGTAGCAGTCATTCCCGAATAATCGTTAATTAATATTTACTAAAATTGATTCAGCAGTTTTTTTTTCAGTTATAAATTAATGTTTTATGCATAAAAATTAATTTTATTACTAATAAAATAACAGCTGAATAGCTTCTAGTAAAAATTATATGGAATTACAAAGAAAAAAATTCCAGCCAATTGGGCGATGGCAACGTGACCATTTCAACTTCAAAAATATATACATTTAATTAAAAAAAATAAAATTTCTGTTATTGCGTGCGGTGACGGCTAGTATTAAATAATATAATTTTCCATTTTAACGTTCGTAATATTTATTTAAAATAATTGTTATTAACGGGAAAGCGGATACACACGTAATGTTTATACTTTTTATTGCGGCGTTTCGTCAACACTGTTGACTTTTTTAAAGCTTTAAATGTTAATATTAGTATATTAAATTTAACATTAAGATATATGTATATTGCATACAACTCTGTAAATTATATTCTATCAATTTAATTTTTTTTTCAAATTGATAAAAAAATCAGATGTAAAAAATCGGATGTAAGGGAGAGACGCCTAATTTGGATCATTTTTTAATTTGAATTTCTGGGGGTCAAATAACAAAACTTCCGGATAATTTGACAATAGAACCTCAAAGTGCAGTTCATAATCATCTTCCAAAAAAATCAACAAATGTCAAAAATAAATTATTGTAGATGTTTTATTTAACACAAAATAAAAACGCTTGCAAAAGTCCAATTTAGGATACCAGGCTCCTTAATTGGACCAGTGGTTTCTTAAATTGGACCTGCCTACTCAATTACATATAAAGAGACAAAATAAAAATAAAAATATTAATAATATACAAACAAACAGTTTTCAGTAACCGTAAATCTTTAAAAAAAGAAAAATAGGTGAAAAAATTAAACGTTTCATAACAAGAAACAAGAAGTCTATGTTTTACTTTTTGCACTCATTACAATAATGTCCGAACGTCTCTGACTGTCATTCCAAACATATTCTCTTCTAAGGTTAGAAGGTGCTTAACTATTTCATTCTCAACTTCCTGTGAAAATACTGCAGATATTCCCATTTTTTTTATACCATCATCGGCATGCTTATTTTTATTGTCTAAATGTTTAACGTTGCTTTTGGAATGCTAAATTGACGGCCACATTCGTTAAGGCCATATAATCATCGTTACTATAAGCTTCTAAATTTTGTTGGCTCCATTTTCCACACTGCCCACGCTTAAACATTCTGCCTGTAAGAAGAAAGAAACTAAATATTTAACAACTCCAAAATTATACCAGCCGACTCCTAAATTGGACCGGTCTATTTTATGGACCACTTGGAGGTCCAATTTAGGAAACTACAACGTTGCTTCAAATCAAACCTCATTTCTATCAGAACACGTGAATATAAATTAGATGTTATTTTATTAAAATTAACAAGAAGCATTAGAAAAACAATGCAGATTTAAAAAAAAACTTTCAATGGGCGAATTGAAATAAATTTTTGCGAGGATGTTTGATGTGCAAATATGAAGAGCTCTATTGTTTTTGGGAAAAATCAGCGCATGCACAAAAGAGATATATGCCATAACGTTGTTTTTTAGGGTTCCGCACCCGAAGGGTGCCCAAAGGGGCCCTATAACTAAGCCTCCGCTGTCCGTCTGTCTATCAGCTGTATCTCATGAACCGTAATAGGTAGAGAGTTTAAATTTTTACAGAGTGTATACATATTTCTGTTTCCGTTATAACAACAAATCATGAAAAAACCCCAAAGGGGAGAAAACTAAGAAAAAAAGTTTTTTGCATATAATTCGCTCAATTTAAATCAGATCGTTTCGAAACTTCTTTTAAACGAAAGAGGAAAAAATTTTACATGATTTCATGATTTGTTGTTATAACGGAAACAGAAATATGTATACACTCTGTAAAAATTTAAACTCTCTACCTATTACGGTTCATGAGATACAGCCCGCTGATAGACAGACGGACAGTGGAGGCTTAGTAATAGGGCTCCTTTGGGCACCCTTCGGGTAATGAACCCTAAAAAACAACGTTATGGCATATATCTCTTTTATGCATGCGCCGATTTTTCCCAAAAACAATAGAGCTCTTCATATTTGCATATCAAACATCCTCACAAAAATTTATTTCAATTCGCCTATCCGATTGATCTGTATCGTGTTTAAAGACAAACAGTCTAACATACGCACAGATTTTGTCCAAAAATATATGTTTTGGATTCGAGTGACCTCAAAATGAAAAAAATACTGTAAAATATTGAAATGTGAATTTTGATCTAAATTAGTGCCATAATATATTATGCTGTTGGAATGGTAAAATCTATGAGAAAGAAAATTCGGGGATTTATGAAGTAAGTTGTAAAGAACGAAGGAGAATTATAACAAGTTTTAAAGAGCATATAGCTTATCTCAAAAATCTAGGAACTCGTAAGGAGATCAGCACGGGAGATACTCCTATTTGGTCGCCATATTGATTAGAAGTGAATAAGTAGTTTGCTGTATCTGTGGCATTATTATTATTATGGCGTTTCGATGGGTGAACTGATTTTAATGCCGTTTTCTTTCGAAAAATGACATAAAAATTATACATTTTTTTTGTAATACAACCTTATTACTACTTATTCGCGGCAGTGCAATTTTTTGCCGCATAATGCAGTTGCTACCAATCAACAATTATCATAGGAATTAAACTTAGACTAAAAAGTTATTAGAGCCTTGAAACTCGATGAAACTCAAGGCACGGAAATCTATATTTCTCAACCGTAGCTACAAACTTGCATGACGGAGTTAATTTGAAAAATCTATTCTTTCCTATTATTGTCTCTAGTGTCTCCACAATTTACAATGTTCAAGATAACCTCTTGTAAACAAGCTGAGGTTTCTCCAATTTAGAGCTCTTATCTGTTCTTTGTTAAGCGACGCCTACATGCAGTGCAATTTTAGTAAGTGAACTGTTGTTTACGGCTTTCTTTTTGTTTTAAAATGTTAAAGTAAATGAAAACAACAATAAGATTTTGTTAAGCTTTCATTCTATTTTAAACTATTTTAAGTAAATAGGAAATACAGAATGTGGTTGTTTTATTTCATAACATGTAAACCAGAAGTTCCTACTTTCGGATTATATAAGTAAATTTTATTTTTCCAGTAATTTTCCAATTTAAGAATAGACTTGTTTTATTCCTTTGCTATTGTACATAGGAGATATTAAATTGTAATTTAATGACAATTTGTGTTTTTCTGAATTTTAATTCAAAGCTGACATTAAAATTTATCCAGTGATGGCATAATTTGTTTTAATACTTTTCCCATTTTTATAACAAACAATTAAATAATACTTAAGGTAGTACGAGCACCAAGGCAATTTTAAATAAAAGACTTGATTTTTTTTATATCAAGTTGGACTAAGTCTAAACCAATTCTGAAAATTTTAGGGGGGTTGCCCGATTATTTAAATAAATAAATGACTTCAAAAGTAGGCATATTTAACATTGGCTTTATGGTAAAACGGTAGATGGATGATATGCTTTAATTGATTTCTCCAAAACTAGTCGGTGGAAATTAAAAAAAAACTATTTAAATTAAAGTTAAAACCTTAATAAATTATTGAAAACAAAAAAAAAACCGTTTTGCCCGACTAATTAAAAAGATATTTAATTAAAAAGATTAAATATCTTTGCAATTAATCGGGCAAAACGGGTTTTTTTTTTTGTTTTCAATAATTTATTAAGGTTTTAACTTTAATTTAAATAGTTTTTTTTTTAATTTCCACCGACTAGTTTTGGAGAAAACATATCATCCATCTACCGAAATATAAAAAAAATCAAGCCTTTTGTTTAAAGTTGCCTTGGTGCTCGTACTCATTCCAACCCACAAGTGAGGAATGGTACTAATTCAGGTCAAAAATCACGTTTCAAGAATTTTACAATATTTTTTCGTTTATAAGTCCACCAAAACCAAAAAATATATTTTTGGAAAAACTCTGTGTATCTGTTAGTCGGTTACTCTGTCTGTGAGCACAATACAGGTCAAACGGCTGACGGATTGAAACTAAATTTTGGAAGGATGTTTAATATGCAGATATGAAGTGCCTTGTTATTTTTAGGAGGAAACGGCGCATGCGCAGAAGAGATATATGGTATAACGGTGTTTTTTTATATAATAATGGTATACTTTTCATAACGGCTTATTGTTCTGTTTATTTTTTCAAGAAAGTTTCGTTTAAATTTTTTTCTAAACTTTATGATTTCGGAAATTTTGAAAAACAAAAAAAAATCAACTGTTCTTTTGTTTTGTAGATCTGTCAAAAATAAACAAATTAAGCATGCTTTCATTAACTTTTACATGTCGTGGAACATATTATGTAGATAACCATGGCAATAAATAGCAAATATCATATTAAATACTAACCATTACCCGCGTCACATCACGCGATATCAGAAATTTTATTTTCTTTTTTATACTACACTGACCGGCAAAAAAAACGCAACACCTAAAATGATGACCAGTTTCAAATTGCAATAACTTTTGAACGTATTGCTCGATTTGAATGAGTTTTTTTTTATTTGAAAGGTCTATGCTTTGTCGATGTTTCTGTACGTACTTTGCCCATTTTGGCGCTCTTCCATTTCGGCTGTAAAGAATAACGCTAATGCGCGTTTTCTTCATACACTTTGAAGCTTGCTGTGGGGTACACCGACAAAAGAAATTAATTTTAAACAAAAGGAACTTGCAGCCTCGTCTGTTCTGAGCATTTGTTTTTTTATTCATGTTTCTATTGCTTTTAACACCAAAGTTACCCCACAGCAAACTTCAAAATGTATGAAGAAAACGCGCATTAGCGTTATTCTTTACAGCCGAAATGGAAGAGCGCCAAAATGGGCAGAGTACGTACAGGAACATCGACAAAGCATAGACCTTTCAAATAAAAAAAAACTCATTCAAATCGAGCAATACGTTCAAAAGTTATTGCAATTTGAAACTGGTCATCATTTTAGGTGTTGCGTTTTTTTTGCCGGTCAGTGTATATCAAATGTCAATATTTTTGAAGCTGGAATGGCCCCGTCGCCCAATTACTAGAATACTGACGTCGCGCGTTAAAAAAGTGGTCTCATTCATTTTTAGGATTTAGCACCAATATTATAAATTGTATTGTCATATTTTAGAAAATGGATCGAGAAGATCTATTAATGACAGGACAAATAATATACTATAACAAGAATTTGAATATAAATAAAGCTAAGAAAATGAAATATATTGAGAAAAACGCTATTTAAATGGAACTTGTGTGTCCTATAAAAGTTTTAGCGTGTATCTTTTATATTGTTTTCAAAAATCGATGTTTTAACATACGCCTATAACAATATTCCTCTTACATTAATAAAAACAAAATCTATCCTTATTTGATATATATTTACAATTTTGACTCTTTTTAGATAAAAACGCCAATTTGTACTGATATCTTTTACTGGTCGGAGACTAAATTTTAGTCTTGGTACAGTCTGTATAAATTAAAATATTATATAGAAATTCTACTTTATCATTAAATTAAATCAAACGTACACTTTCTTGAGTTATATTAGTCTTTTGGTGCCGATAAAAGAGGTTACCTGCTTTATAACTTTGAAACGGCTTATGAGATTTTACTCAAATTTGGTACGTTGGCATAGCTTTATCGGGCAATAAAACCCATATCATAATAATGATGAATATCATTCCATGGGCGTAGAACTTGATTTTTTCGATAATTAAACATCTAAAACTTCTACGCCAATGGAAAAAAATCAGTTTGAGTATGAAATCTAGATCACGCGACTCATTTACTACAAAAAAGGTACTCTTGATAAAATTCGATTACTCTCATAGTTTCGACAAAATTTTAGTTTTAGTGATTTTGTCTTGTCTTGAATAAAAAAACCATTAAAAAGTATATGTAGCACAAAATAAATAAATTATTGTAACTTATAGTACATATTATCTTAAGCTTGAAAATGACTACTTATAAAGTGTCAATATCATATATAAAAGTTGCGATATTGACAATCAAAGGTAGGTGCCTGAAAAGGAAAACGGCTATTTTCTAAATTGGACAAACTTCAAAGGCCTGGAATTCCGAAAATATTTTTTCTAATTTTTTTGGCTGAATAAGTATTTTAGACAAACCCTTTAAGTATGCTTTCAAAGTATTTTTTTTTAACAAATGTTTCATCGAATTTTGTCAAATAATTTAAAACCTACGCAGTGCTCCAATGTAGAGCTACATATAACTGTTAAAGTAATTAAACAATTTTTGGAACACACGCAATACTTAAAAAAATGATAATTTTTCATCTGCAATTGGTTTCATATCATTTGCTTGTCCCAGTAAAAAGTTACAGTCATTTCTGTACAGTGCGCCCGCTCCCACAAGCCTATTCCAATGTAAGAATGCGATCGACATAATATTGTGTGTGTGTCACTTTGTGACCTTAGTTAACAAATTTCTGCTCGCTCGAATTTCATGTGTCAAATACATGTTACACAAATGCTTCCTTCGTAAAATTTTCCGTTCTTTCCAATGGCGCTATTCATATTTTTCTAAAAAAGAGTCGGGATAGAGATATTGTCAAAAAAACTTTAGGCCCCATTGTTTCAAATATGGCGGCGCGAGTAGCAAAGATACGAGGTGGCAAAGTAGAAATTCGAAAAGAGCACATCGAAATCTATATGAATCTCCAATTTTCAAAACTCCCGGAAAACTTTCCAGGTAAAACTACCAAATGACTATACTATTATTGGGAAAATAAAAAAAAAATTCTATTTCAATATTTTGAACAAAATAAATTTAAATTAAAATCAATATTTTTGAGTTTCAACTATTGCACATACCGCTAAACTAGCGGCGATATGTGCCCTATATTTAATTTACATCTCAATTGTCAAAGTCGACTCGGCATACTTACATAATTGCGTCTCTTTCACACTCTCGGGTTGTGAAATATCGATGAATTTTCTTTTTGTTTACTTAGCACCCCCCCTCCCGAATACTTCGTCATTTTCGATAGAAATCATCGCTTTTAAAGAAATTTTACTTTAAAAAAATAGTTGTGACATATCTGTGGACTAAAGACTTCAATTAAAAAAATATATATGTCAATCGGCTCAGTGGGAATCGCTGGCGGATTGGCTAAAGAAATAGGACTTGTTTTAAATGTATATAAATAGGGAAGCAAGTTCTAACATTACCAGTGGAGATATAAGCGATTGATGTGAGTATGCTAACGGAAGAATGCGCCGACTTGTTTTATTTGTGTTAAAACCCGACTATAATTATACTTGTGTAATTTATAGGATGAAGCTTCCAAAACATAATTAATACTATGCATCTGCGGTGTTGTACATCATATAATTATTATTATTTTAGAATGATATCTAATGAAATGGTTGCTACAATAAACGCATATTCATCACTACAATAGGCCCAAACACATTATTATTGTTATGGTTAACTCTAGAACAGTAAAACCATCGTAATACGGTATATGTGCAGTACCACGTCGTTTATCATGTCACGAAATTCGACCACACGGATGTGGCGTGCGACAAAACATAACTTTTGTAACTTGATGAACAATAATTATAATAATTTATAATTCATAGAATAACACGGACTTGCTTATTTACGAACTTTGCTAAAAAATATAATTTATTTGTAGGTACAGAAAACAATGTGCTTATAAAGTCAACACCTTGATATAGGTAACGATAGGCGATATCGCTAGTTAAACAATGATACATTTAATCGCTTCAGACTTCGTCAGAAAGTTTATTAATGTTCAAAACCTGTAGTTAAATCTTTATTAACAATTTACTTATAAAAGACATATTCAGTTGAACAACGATGACCGCCGTATATCCAGCTGATATAACGCACGTTTAATAACACGATAAATGTATAACACGTCACTTGTTCTTTTTATAACAAGACGTGGTTTTATCGAATTATAATTGGGCTAACAATTTCGTTGCGTTCCAACGTAAACGCCCAGGTAAAATAATTTTCGTCTAAATCACCTTGCAAAGTACAGGTTTTATTATGTGCACACATACACATGTATACGTACACACAGATGTACACATAAGCGTCGAAATATTTTCTTCGCAAGAGCATTTCTGTACGCTTTTTACAAGAAACAATCATAAAAAATAGCGAATATTCAATAAATATTATAGGAACTTTCAATTCAAAAAGTCTAATTTTACTTTATCATGTCTATATTAATAATTGCGTGGAGGGTTACTTACGGTAGATCTGTCAAAAAAATATTGCTTTCGAATCGACAACATTAAATGGCAAAATTCGAATACCCCTGTTAATTATTTTAATAACAATGATTGGTAATATTATTTCATATCTATACACACGCCATGACAGATTTGCACGTATCTGTTAATAAAACAGTTGACTGTCAATTTTTTTTATCAACTTAAAGTGGTTCATTGTTGACGCTTGGATACGGTAGACTTAATTAAAATCTTTGACAATTAACTATTCTCTTTGTAATAAAATAATTTTTCTGTATAAATACAAGTTAAAAGCTATACTTACAATCTAACTGCAATAATATTTAAAGATTGTATTCGCACAGAACTTGACCCAAACAAAAATGGATTCGCAGTTAGTTACATTGCCCAAGACTTCGTTCGGATATTATGTATTTCTCTATATGATAAGAAGATTATTTTCACGCTTTTAGCTTAAGCAATTTCAGAGATACAGCGTTTCTTTTATAAAGGTTAAGGGTTATTTTCTGGATAAAATTATCTAAGCAGACTATTTTTCCTGAGCCTCGCATTTTTAACTTAAATAATTTCAGGGACATAGCGTATTCTTTATGAAGGTTTCCACCCGCTTTTCAGCCTATTAAAAACTATGTTTGAACACTCCTGGACTAACCCTTTACCTGTCTGTGAAGTGCAATCACAATCGGATTAGTCGTCTCTAAGATTAGCCCAGTCAGACAGACAGATTAAAAACTGAAAAGTCGCTGGAGTCTTTAAAACTGTACAATAGACTACGTTACGATATTATATATTTGTATTTATTGAACTTACTTCAATTCATTAAAAACCTATTGTTGCAGTAATTCGTTGCTATATATACCTATGTACCAACACATCGAGTATGGAGATGTAGATTTTATTTATATACGTATAGATGTATAGATATTAGATTCAGGAAATTTTATTTAACAATTTCGCTGTCCGCGTATTTACGCCTACTCTCGAAACTTTCCATCAATTATTATTATTAACACTGAATCGATACAAAGATATTCTATTTTTGTGTGGTACAATGTATTAAGGCTTTATACATTATTTGACGTACTACCAAAAATAGGATATCAAATTGTATCCATTCAGCGTTAATCATAATAATTGATAGACAGTCTCGAGGGTAGACGCTAATTAAGGATTTTTACACCAACGTTACGAATGAAAGTGAAAGCAATATAATAAATAAAGGAAATTCTGGAGTCACAGGTGGTTCACAAAATAACAATAATAATAATGCCAGCATCTTCAGGGGATTATCATAAAATTGTGTTAACGAACACGTCGAGATTTTTTATGCATTAGACTTCTTAAAACAAAAAAAGAATATTATTTATTATTTTAAAATAGTACATAAAGTAATAAAAATAATATTTATTAGGCATATTAATCTTGTATAGCAAAAAAAAAACAAAAATGAACACTCAAATTTTATTTGAGTATTTTCCTATATTCTGATTCCAAATTACCAAAAGCTCTTAAAAATGTATGTTTGTACATCGGCTTTCGAAACAAAAATGCAAAATAATTAGCTTAAAAACTTTAACACAATACAGAAATGTGAAATGCAGATATGGATGTAAATGTTTTTTTTTAAATTAGATTTTAGACGATGGCTGAAGAGGACGTCTTCGTGTGGCGTAAGTGTAAAAAAAACGCAACACTAACTTCAAAAATTATTTTCTTGAAGATTTAAAATCACAACTCTACAAAGATATTATACTGAAATTGATTGTTTTTTTTTTTTTATAATCCCGACGCCGTTTTGACGTAGATCCTTGACATATTTATGCTGTTTATATAAACCAGTGATTTTCAAACTGGGCCATACAGCCCACATGGGAACGCGGAAGCAATTAGGGGACATTGCATTAAAATAAAGACAAAATAAATTTTGAGACAACGTTCGTCCATGTTTCATCTGTTATTTTAAATGCGATTAAAATCTTAGTGAATACTTTATTTTCCAAATTTTTAACACAAAATGCAAGATCCTTTAATTAATATGTAGTTAAGGCATTATTCTTTTAAATGCTTCATAATTAGAAATATCGTTACAGAAAACACAAATTTGTCACTTTATTTTTAGAGGGGAGGGGACGTTGATTATTTTTTTTTACTGAAAAGTAATCAGTAGGCCAAAGCAGTTTGGGATTTTCTGATATTGTAATTGAACAGATTATGATTGTTTCTTGTTATGAGTCAAAGAAAACTACCCCTTCAGTGTCCCCACGTTCCGCTGTTCCTGATCCTTGGCTGTGTAAGTGGTAGATACTACTCACGCACACAATAATATCGGAGCTGCAGTTAACTACATAAATATATTCAGTCGGTTCTTTGAGTTTACAAACGTGCGCGCGCGCACACACAACACACACACACGCGTAAATAATAGGTATAAAGGTATACGTGCACACCTTTGTCTAAATTGCTGCGGACTGTTCGCCTTAAGCTTGTTATACAGATGTTTAACAAATAGATAATTATTCTTGTGTCGACCGGTTGGCGTGCGCAGTTACACCTATTGGTGTTAACGACTGGAGCACAGACCGGATCCAATTGAAGTATGACAAACGATTATATTACAGAAATCGTATATTTTTATAATTTAAAATAGATTAAACATGTTTACTGCTTCCTATAGAAAATAAAAGAACCGGGTCTATATATTAAAAATAAAAAAACTCGAATCACAAACACAATACAGTTCTTCTTCTAGAGCTCGAGTGCCAAAATATTTGAAAAAAGTCACATTGCCCTCTGCATGTAGGTATTCTACGTAAAACTCTTACAGTTGTTAGGCGCGACAGTGATAGTTAGAGAGGATATTATATGTCTTTATAGTACGCGCCACTGATCTAAAAGGTTCTGAAGTTAGTCACAACCAGCGTCGCAAAGGCACATTTTAGAGCCGTTGATACTCCCACCACCTCCCAGCTACCTGCATGAAACGTGCTTTAAAGTACAGTCGAGTACGCTATTGTCAAGTTGTTATTGCTATCTCTGTTGCTATGCTAGTTTTGTTGAGCTGCGAGTTTGTAGTTTTTCAACAGACTGTACAAGCGCAAGCCTGCATTCGCATCTAACTTTCGAGCCTTTTAGATTCGTGGCGCGTACTATACCTAGCAGGGCTATTTTTAAAATTTTGTTTGAGAACAAGTTTTAAGGTCGCTGCATACGAGGCTGGTTTTGCCGTCAGATTCCATGCTAGATTTGGCTGCTATAATTCAAGCGTGCTATGGCGCTGGTTTCGGTGATGGATTTTAGTGTTCGCTTCAACGATGCATGTATTGAAGCTTGCTTTGTGGATAAGTTTGGTGGGCACGCAGTAATAGTTCGAATATTAACAAAAGTAGACATTTATTGTTCCTGAACAAAACACATGCTATGACGCCCTGTTTGTTTGGTGGGCGTTTATCCATGTCGCTCACGTGACAAGATACTGTTTCCTGGTTGGTTCTTGCTCAAAACAAACAGACTAACAAGCAAGAAAAATAGTCCCAGTTCTATTATTCATCTTGTGACCTCGCACACGAGCCCGAAGTGACGTCATTTACATCCTCGTAGCCCGCACGCCAGTCAGCCAGCACAAATCCCACCAGTGATTGTAGCGGCAAAACTAGCATTGTGTGTAGCGAATTTTTGTTCACATAGATCACCTTGATGCATATTGATAGTGTGACTATTTTTTTTTCGAGTTAATGGGCGCGATACCATAAAAAACATTATTTGGACAATCATGCTGAAAACTGGAAAGACAAATCCTATTCAAGTTAAATACCATCTAATCGAAGTTTTTTTTTTTTTTTTTGCTTCAGTTATATAATATTTATTCAGACTGCTTTGAGCACTATATTTTTAAATAACATCTGCAAACATTTAAATCGGTCATTAATAATTTGTTGAAATGACTATACTGATAAAATACACCAAACTATATCATTATAAATTACTCACCCTATTTTATGACTTAGAAATTATTTGATATTACAACATACATAGTTGATTATATGTTCGATTTTGATTTATTTCCGGAACAGCTGTATATAATGTTCTGCCTTCTACTGTCTGTATGTGTGAGCACAAAACAAGACTATTATCTCGAGGAATCCTGTTGTAAATTGTTGGTTTCACATATTAAAAAAAGTGAAACTGAAATGAAAGAACGAGATGAATATATCGAACAAAATACAGTTCAAGAGATCAACAGCGTTAGTCTAACGCCGCATCACATTGCCTCGTGGTTTTAGCTTTTTTACAATACTACCTGATCTTTTACCATTATCATGTAAGTAGAATATGTTGAAAATTGATTCCAACTACCCCAAACGCACTTCTTTAACAAATCTGCCGCTATTAACTGCGACATTATAATTTTGGAATATTTTGTAAACAACGTATTTCTGTCGTCGAATAACAAGCAAATACCTATATGCTAACAAATAGTTTTATTTTATTTATTAAAACGTGTGACATTCGGTTTAGGTAAAGCTGGTTTCTATTGGAACCTTTTACAACAAAAACAAAGATACAACCAAAAAATTGGTTGTCTGTAAAGTCGGTTTACGGACGATAGTTTTACGTGATAACGTATTCCGTAATACATAACCTAAACCTCCCAAAATTTGGTTTCAATCCGCTTATCCTTGGTGTCGGAATGATAAGAAATGTCAAAAGTGACGTTTGCAACTTACAAAGTATTATGTTCTAATAATAATTAGTTATTCCAATAGTTAACTTAGAAGGCTTTGTAAATCACAAAATACTAATGTCAAAAAATAAACATTAGAAATGCAGCCGTTTTCATGTTAAGACAAGACATACGTTTGCTTCTAATTTCCATGTACGGCAAACAAAGACAACCGACCGCGTCGCGCGCGCGCCATGCAATAGACAATGCATTTATACAGCTATTTTTCTATATAAATTTGTATAAAATATTTTTCTATATAAATTTGTATAAAAAAACTGTTTAGGCAAATTCTGTTATACGAAATCTATGTAAAATGTTCTCCTCTTTCGTTTAAGACTGGTTTCAAACCGATCTGATTTAAATTGAGCGAGAAATTAGCAAAAAGCACGCACAGGGTCAGGCGGAACGTTACGCGTTATGCGTTATGCGTTACGCGTTACGAACGTTAGGAACGTTAGGAACGTTACGTTACACTTTTTCGTACATGCAGCCGGTGTTTTATCAATTTATAATATTGGTGATTCATCAATTTATAAGACGTTATCACGTCAAAAAATTAAAATCTTTGTTAAAGTCTGATCATGATTATGTACAACAAATAAAATTTTTGGCCAATTTTTCAGACAATATTTATTAAAACAATTAACAATCCGAGTTTGGACCATCTTTCAGAATTAATTAAGCTAAAAAAAAGTAATAAAATATTATAAAAAACATTCAATAAAAATTAAAATTCAACTAAAAATATGTGATTAAATAAAACATACCTAAAAAATAGAAAAAATGTATTTAATATATTAGCAAATATTAAAATGGGAATTAAAAGTGATTAAATTAAATTTTCTTTACAAATTTTAACTCCAACGTAAATTGGTCAATGTTTTTAATAAAGATTGTTTGAAAATTTAGTTGAAAATTGTATTTATTGTGCAACCAAACAATCATAAATTTGAGAATAAAATGCATACATTATTGCAGATGTACAACTGGTTGCAAGTGCGCATACACAGACATTTTTTTATAAAACCTTGCTGCAAAAATCAATAGAATGATAAATAGGTTTGACGAGTTTATCATTATTATAAAAAAAAATAACGTTGTATGCGTCGATTTTCTTATTTACATAACATTTAACCAAAATTTAGTTTCGATTCTATCAGTGCGAGCGGCTTGACCTGTAAGGCTGTATCGGGCACATCCAGACAAACAGACCAACAAACTAAAAAACAGGCAAACAGACTTTTTTAAAAAATATCTTGTCTTTAGGACTCGTGGGACCTTAAAACGTAAAATTTTGAAAAGTAAATTTTGACGAAAATGGCCTTCCCCTGCAATCGAGGAGGTAAAATAAAAAAATATATATAAATAAATACAGGTGGAATATGAAATAATTATATATAAGCAAATAAAATATTGCAAACGCCGGTCACCAGATTCGAACTTATACGAGGTAGCCGCTATACCTCCCACCTACCATAGTATAACGTAGTACAGCCTGTTTTTACGGATACGGTATACAACATTGCAACGTTTAGTTACATTTTCAATCTCATTTATCCTACCATGCCAAAAGAAGTCTGATTTCAAAAAGATTCGCATTCAAGGACCAACTGAAAATAAAATCATTATTACTTATAAGAAATATTTGATTTCTGACTAATTAATTTTTACACAAACAACAAACAGTATTTTACTTTTTTTGTCTGAGCGCATTATAGCTAGATATTTTCAATTTTATAACGAAACTACGAGTTTTTTTCAAGATGGTGAATAAGAAAATTGGAACGTTTATACAGAGTGTCCCTAAAAGGTCTTTACAAAAGCCTACCACATATTCTTCAGGCCAAAACAACTCAATACAAGCAAACTTACCTCAGTACAAAGTTGCATAGTTTGGGCGCTACACGGCTCTTAAGTTGCAATTTTCAAATCGTTTTTGCTTTATAACTTTGAAACGGCTCATGGGATTTTACTCAAATTTGGTACGTTAGCATAGCTTTATTGGGCAATAAAGCCCATATCATAATAATGATGAATATCATTCCATGGGCGTAGAACTTGATTTTTTCGATAATTAAACATCTAAAACTTCTACGCCATTGGAAAAAAATCAGTTTGAGTATGAAATCTCGGTTCTATGACTCTATATCCTCGGACAAAATATCCTGGACAAAATATCCCGGACAAAATATCCTCAGACAAAATATCCTCAAGACAAAAAATGCTTCGGACATAATATCCACGGTATGATAAAATTATACGGGATACAAGGCTAAAATAAAAAAACAATTTTTATTCACTAGAACATTATTTATTGATCAACGTTTCGGCAATTTTCTTGACTTCTTCAGGACCTTAAAAATCTTTAGTGAAAAGTCACAAAATTAAGAAGGCAAGAAATATTGCCGAAACGTTGACCAATAAATAATGGGTAATTATACACTTTCACGGTCACCTGGTTTTTTGGCTCTAGAAAATCGAAAAATAGATGGATTTCAATGATCTCGGTCTCAAAAAGTTCCATTTTACGGCGGATTTATGAAAAAAATTAGTTCACCCCGGAATTACAATTCGCATACCCGTTTATCGTTCACCCCGGAATTGTTTTTTTAAAAACTCCACATTTGCCCCTTCCCGTTTCACTGCGAGACAATTCGCATACCCCTTTATCGTTCACCCCGGAATTACAATTCGCATACCCGTTTATCGTTCACCCCGGAATTGTTTTTTTAAAAACTCCACATTTGCCCCTTCCCGTTTCACTGCGAGACAATTCGCATACCCCTTTATCGTTCACCCCGGAATTACAATTCGCATACCCGTTTATCGTTCACCCCGGAATTGTTTTTTTAAAAACTCCACATTTGCCCCTTCCCGTTTCACTGCGAGACAATTCGCATACCCCTTTATCGTTCACCCCGGAATTACAATTCGCATACCCGTTTATCGTTCACCCCGGATTTGTTTTTTTAAAAACTCCACATTTGCCCCTTCCCGTTTCACTGCGAGACAATTCGCATACCCCTTTATCGTTCACCCCGGAATTACAATTCGCATACCCGTTTATCGTTCACCCCGGAATTGTTTTTTTAAAAACTCCACATTTGCCCCTTCCCGTTTCACTGCGAGACAATTCGCATACCCCTTTATCGTTCACCCCGGAATTACAATTCGCATACCCCTTTATCGTTCACCCCGGAATTGTTTTTTTAAAAACTCCACATTTGCCCCTTCCCGTTTCACTGCGAGACAATTCGCATACCCCTTTATCGTTCACTCCGGAATTACAATTCGCATACCCGTTTATCGTTCACCCCGGAATTGACGTCAGAAACAGTTATAAAGAATTATATGTAGAAAGTCAATTTTTTTTTGCATTTTTTGTCCACGGATATTCTGACAAAGGACATTTTGTCTCATGGATATTTTGTCTCAAGGATATTTTGTCCAAGGATATTTTAACAAGGATATTTTGTCGGGGATATTTTGTCCGCGGATATGGAGTCCGGTTACCGAAATCTCACGCGACTCATTTACTACAAAAAAGGTACTCTTGATAAAATTCGATTACTCTCATAGTTTCGACAAAATTTTAATTTTAGTAATTTAGAGCATAATTAAATACATAATATTAAAACTCTAGTATTCAATTCTAGATTTTCTTCAACACGGTCTAAAATAAAAAACGCTGTCTTCCATAATCACCAGTTCTAGGAGCAAAATGACCGGTCTCCCGAAGACGCCTCTCAACTGCAGCAAAGGTTGAGTGGCTGGGTATGAATATCACTGTCGCTGCAGTTGAGTTTTAACTTTTAATATTTAATATTATGCTCTAAATTACTAAAATTAAAATTTTGTCGAAACTATGAGAGTAATCAAATTTTATCAAGAGTACCTTTTTTGTAGTAAATGAGTCGCGTGATCCAGATTTCATACTCAAACTGATTTTTTTCCATTGGCGTAGAAGTTATAGATGTTTAATTATCGAAAAAATTAAGTTCTACGCCCATGGAATGATATTCATCATTATTATGATATGGGCTTTATTGCCCAATAAAGCTATGCCAACGTACCAAATTTGAGTAAAATCCCATGAGCCGTTTCAAAGTTATAAAGCAAAAACGAATTGAAAATTGCAACTTAAGAGCCGTCTAGCGCCCAAACTAAGTAACTTTGTACTGAGGTAAGTTTGCTTGTATCGAGTTGTTTTGGCGTTGGCCTGAAGAATATGTGGTAGGCTTTTGTAAAGACCTTTTAGGGACATCCTGTATATTAGTTTAAGTCAATTAATTTCTTATGTTATTTGTTATGGTAGATTTATTACGAAATGGGCAGTTTTTTTTGGCTTACCAATAACATGCCAAGTAATACAAAGATCTTGATCAAGATAAGTGCCCTGACTTATACACATATTTTAGATACATACTTATTATCCAATTTAATTGGCAAATTGAAATTATTAAATTTAGAATGTCGCGCTGCGTTATAACTTCAAAATAAAAACGGGTGATTTAATCGATCTGTATTAACACTTGAGCCATAGCTTGGATCCATTTAAAAAATCGATTAAGATCTTCATTTAAAAGCTGATCAGGGTTCAAAATAGTGATAGCATGAAAGGTATCAAAAAATTACTTCAAAAATTACTTTTAATTCGAAAACTTTAATAGCGCTTTAAAACTCTGGAGTTTGAAGAATACAATACAATGCAGATGGTAAAAATTTGTTTAAACTTTTAGTGATTGCTGTAAAGGGTCATGTCTTATAAAATTAGCTGTCGAATGATGAGTATAAATGGTTATAAATATGAGAAAGATTTACTGTTTGGATATGTCAATATAACTCATTCCTCTGCGATAGTACCTACGTTTAAAGATTCGGGTTTGAGTTTCGAGGGTAACAATTTTTAAAAATGATTTTTTCTAATATTCTATTGTAAAAACTGACTGTGACGGTGATGGTGACTGTGACGATGAAGGTGACGGTGTGGTGACATAAATTCGAACACGACCACAAAATTAATTGGGATAAAATAAAAATTTTAGATAATGAAAAAATCACAGTGAAAAAGTGTTACACCGAGTGTAGGGTTGGGTCAAGATGACCCGTTTAAAAACATAAATGTTTTTCCAATATACGAGATATGTTATGAAAGTGTTGCTGTAATTTCATTAAGTGACTACCATTTAAAGGATTTTAAGTAAAAATAAACGAATTCATTATAAAATATGTGTTTAATGTAAATTAAAAGAAAGTAGTACGAAATCTTCTAAAAAAAATCTTACCTAGGATGACACTTCTATCATAAAACTTTGTAATCAAATATAATAACAACAATTTTCAGTCTTATAAATCAGGGGTCGGCAACCCTCGGCCCGTGACTGTTTTATAAATAAAAGTCTTATATACCTACCTATACTAATATATAAATCTGAAGAGTTTGTTTGTTTGTTTGAACGCGCTAATCTCAGAAACTAATGGTTCGAATTGAAATTTTTTTTTGTTGGATAGCCCATTTATCGAGGAAGGCTATAGACTATATAATATTACGCTACGACAAATAGAGCGGAACATAAATGAAAAATGTTGCAACATGTATCTCAAAATTAGTCCGTCCGACAAATATTATCAGGTGAAATGCCTTAACTAAATATTGCAATACTAGCGCGTAAAGAGTACAAGCCCGGATAGCTCAGTCAATTAGTGTAAGACTCTTAATGTCAGGGTCTAGGGTTCAAGCCTCTTTCTTCTAAGGCTTACATTACAATTTTTTAAAATTTTATTACGAGTAATTAAAATTAAATAAATCTAATTAATAGCTCATTTGACAACTGTTACAACTATAGACACCTGTATAAAAATAATTTTCCTACAGTGTTTTCAATTAAATATTTATTATAGGTATTAAAAGAAATTTATTATTCAAAAAAAGTATAAAGTACTGCTTTTAAACGACAAAAACTTTTGAACGGTAACTACGATCATTATGAAGTTTAGACACAACATTCATCTCGGTAAACTAAGATGAATGTGCGTACTCATGTCCCTTCCTTCCCCATTCGTTCTTTTGCACCCGGGTGAAACCGGGCGGGACCGCTAGTAAATAAATAAATAAATTTTCACAAATCCTTTTTCTTGTGATATTGAAGATGTACCTACCATTTACAAATGAACGTGATTGATCTTCAATCTAATGATACTCTCAAAAACTCTTTCTTTGAACAATAGTTAATTTTTAAATTTCCAACTACAGCATATTTTATCACTGAATTAGTGAAAGCATAATATTAAACGATTTTATCGTCATAATATTTTAGAAGGCTTTATATATAAGAAAAATTTAAATGTCACTGTCAGGACTTGAACCCGAAACAACCAATTTCGCGTTGGCTGAGTTACATTACTCTACAGTGCCCACGACAGCTAATTTTTTATTTCTCTCATATATAGCACAATGCACCACAGAATCGACTGCCTGCGAGAGCTATTTTAATACAACATTAAGTACTATAATGTTGACTTTTTTTTTTTTTTTCTTTTTTCTTTCTTTGAAGTCAAAGATCTTATTAAATTTTATGTCAGTTTGCCATCTAATTTTGACGAATTGAAAAGGGTTGCTCTGCATTTATTTTTGGTAGTACTTATGCGAACAAACCTTTTCGATTCTCAATTACAGAAAAAATAAATATGCTTCTCGTCTCACAGATGAGCATTTGAGAGCTATTCTACGAATTGCAACTACAAAACTGGAAGTTAACATATAACAAATAGCCACTCAAATACAACCTCAAACGTCACACTAATTTTGGTAAAAAAATAGTTCTATTTTGAAGTTCTCAGATAAATTTTTAATAAAATTCAAATAAAATGTTTTCGAATTTTTAATATCACAAATACCTATTATTAAAAATATGAACAAGCGCGGCCCGCCTTTATTTCAATTTGCCACTATGTGGCCCTCGCTTGCCAAAAGGTTGCCGACCACTGTTATAAATTATCATTTTCAGGCTCTCCATTTGCACAATCGTCACAGTATAACATTGCGTGTTCAGTACATATAGTCAGAGTGCCCGTCGGCCAAAATTTTACTGACAAATACTCTCCCCAAACTTTGTATATGGCTTCATTAGGCCTAGTCTCACATGTATTTCCTCTATGACTTTTTTTGATTTTGGGGCGTTTTCCTTTTAAATTTTCCGAAACATGTCGTTTTGACGACATGTAAAAAATTTATAGATACTGTGTGTTTTTTAATTAGATAGGTTTTTAATCTTTACTATTTCAAATAAATAAACTTGGTCGACTATTTTATTTATTAGAAGAGTTCTATTCAGATGTTAATCAAAGATTTGAATTCAAATCTTCTTGGTTTCCGGGCTTGCATGCCGTGGTCTATTGGTATTACTACCTGACGTTTCGTCTACTACTGCGGTAGACATTATCAAAGGCGATGTGGTAGCGGGCGAAGTTTCCTTCTCGGCTGCTCACAGGTAAGTGTGACAGTAAAAATATGTAACAAAATTGAAATGATTGTACATTATCTTGTTATTAAAAAAAATTCTGAAATAAGGGTTGAAAACGAGCCTGAACATAGAACTACTAGAGTAAGATCCCAGAGCCGCCAGACACAAAATAAAATATGAAACCTTACGTTTTGAGTAGTGTTTTATGTACTTAGAACGACTGGCGTACCTCCATCATTGAGTCTGTGACAAATGTAGAGGTACCAGGTGAGACAGCCCCCCAGACGTAAAAAATAGTCAGCTGTTAGTATTTTGCTCTAAAACGCATACATAAAGCTCTCGCGCTCATACTAACAGCTGACTATTTTTTACGTCTGGGGGGCTGTTTGGTCATTACAATTTGTCTGGCTGTTGAAATATAATTTTGTAATAGTTGTCTGAATAACAAAGGTGTATAAAAATCAAGCATTTAAAGCGTCTGTCAGAAGTTGTGGTCAGCGGAAAGTGACTGGCGATACTGGATACTAATTTATAGTGATATTTTACAAAACATATATAAATATCAGCCATTTAAATTTAAGTAAAGTTACCCTTATTTTTAGTCACCTTTGTCACCTGGCACCTGTACATTTGTCACAGACTCAATGATGGAGGTACGCCAAGCGTTCTAAGTACATAAAACACTACTCAATACGTAAGGTTTCATTTATAGAAAAATAGGTTGTGTCTAGCGGCTCTGGGATGTTGGGCCATACGTCCTTAAATAAAATATTCCAGCCAATTAGGCGCCAGCATTCCAACTTGAAAAATATTAATATTTGACAATCAATTTGCTTTTATAGCTGTTTTGAATGTTGAAATAATTGTCAATTTATTAGCGATGATATGTGTCTACTGCAAAACGCCTGCTAAAATAACCATATAAAGTTATTAAACTCAACAAAGATTTACGCTACTCATTACATTCAGACTTAAGGTTGATTTATCCCTCGGTATGTGGTGCGTGATTACGTCAATATTTTAACTTTTTCATTTCTCTCCCATTCAAATTTTAAAATTCTTAAAAGGGACTCGGTAATCAATCCTGTTTTTTAGCTCGTTACGTTTTGAAACGGTTCAAAGTTAAATAAGAAATTAGAACCGTTTGTGTTTATAAACGACAACATACAAATTTACATATTAGTTAAGTTTTATTCCAGAATAAATAATTGGTTTTAATGACTACCTTTCAGTACACCCATAAGATAACTTAGAGGAGCTATTTTAGAAAATACTTCTATTCTAGCACGCGGAAAATTTACGGCTGTCGGTGATAAGCAGTGAGAACAAATCCAAAGTTAGATTAAACTTTGCACTAAATCAATTTAACATATTTATAAAAATTTATAGCTCTGCTTTAAATTGTGGATATGTAACAAAAACAATTTTTTTATAGAACACCGTGAATTTAATAAAAAAAATATAGTTTAAAAAAAACTAAAAAACACGCTTTATATCGAACTAAAAAGTAAAAAACAATTTTTTTAAAATAAGCTTAAAAAGCGTAGGGTGCTTTGTTCCACATTTTCGTACATCGCGCGCCCCACGCTTTTTAAGCTTATTTTAAAAATTATTAGGTATGAGTTCGTAGTTTGGATTAAACATTATTGTAGGAAATAAAAGAAATTCGTAGACCAAATCCAAAAAATTATTAATTTAATTTATTGTATAACGATCGTTTCGACCTAGGTCAGGTCATCTTCAGATAATGATGTAAAATAATATTAAAATGAAATATAAGAAATTATTACATTTTATATACATTAAAGTTGGAAAACATGTGAAATGAAAAAATAAAATTTAAAAAAATGAAGTTGTAACACTAAAAATACATTTTATCAAAGTCAAATATCGACTGATCCAGATCAGTTGATATGTGACTTTGATAAACACAAAATGTATTTTTAGTGTTACAACTTCATTTTTTTAAATTTTATTTTTTCATTTCACATGTTTTCCAACTTTAATGTATATAAAATGTAATTCTTATATTTCATTTTAATATTAATTTACATCATTATCTGAAGATGACCTGACCTGTTCGATCGTTATACAATTAATTAAATTAATATTTTTTTGGATTTGGTCTACGAATTTCTTTTATTTCCTACAATTATTTAAAAAAAAATAATTTTTGTTTTTTAGTTCGATATAAAGCGTGTTTTTAGTTTTTCTTAAACTATATTTATTTTTCACTTTTTAGTTTGATATAAAGCGTGTTTTTTAGGTTTTTAGGCGCGAATAGCGTAAGCTAAAGCGCCTATATGTACTCGCTTTGTCTGTGAATCTGTGAATCTGTGAATCTGTGAATCTGTATGTCACGCTTTTTTGTGGATTGTGTACAGCTCAAACGCCTTAACCGATTTTAAAAAACTTTTTTTTGTTCGATTCGTCTCCGGGTAACTTAGATCCTAACGTCGCCCGATTTTTGAATTTTTGCTCCAGAGGGGAGCAATTTAGAAAAAACGAAGTTTTTCGCTTATAACTCGCTCAATTTAAATCAGATCGGTTCGAAACCTGTCTTAAACGAAAGAGGAGAAAATTTTACATAAATTTCGTACAACAGAATTTGCCCAATCAGTTTTTTTATACACATTTATATAGAAATAAATTCAATCTGATATAACCGATGGCAAACATCTTTCGGTTATCTCTCTCTGTTGCACGGTTTAACATGGCAATTTAAAAATTACGTATGTTCTGTCTTCAAATAAAATTGGTCGATAATATTATTTATTACAATAATGAAATTAAAAGATAGCATTTGTTCAAAAACGGATGCCGTTTCGAATATTTGAAAATGCAACGCCTTCTGGGTTAACAATTTGAATAACTAATTATTAGAACATAATACTGTGACAGATGCAAGCGTCACTTTTGACATTTCTTACTATTCCGACACCACGGACGAGCGGATTGAAACCAAATTTTGGGAGGATGTTTGATATGCAAATATGAAGTGGCTTATTGTTTTTTGGGAACATCGGCGCATGCGTAAAAGAATATATCTCTTATAATGTTGTTTTATATAATAATAATTGGGGAATTATAAAACGGTCGAATAAAAAAAAAAACTTGGTGATGAGATACTGTTTTAATAACTTGAATATTAAAATAACAGTTGTGTGACTAAATTAATAAGTGAGCGACTAAATTACTAAGTGAGCGACTGAATTACTAAGTGAGCGACAAGAATGCCTTCTGTAATTTTGAAGCAAATATCTTCAACCGATTGAGATGAAAATTTGTATACACGTTAAGTTTGGATAACAATGCATGGTTAGCTATGTGACGTCACTCTAAATCCAATATGGCGAACTTCTAAATATGGCGGACTAATTTTATTATGCTTTCCTACAATATGGGTATCAAATGAAAGGGCTTGCTGAGAATAACTCGAAAAATAAAGTGACGTCACTCTAAATCCAATATGGCGGACTTCTAAAAATAGCGTACTAATTTTATTATGCTTTCCTACAATATGGGTATCAAATGAAAGGGCTTGCCGAGAATAACTCGAAAAATATAGTGACGTTACTCTAAATCCAATATGGCGGACTTCTAAAAATGGCGGACTAATTTTATTATGCTTTCCTACAATATGGGTATCAAATGAAAGGGCTTGCTGTAAATATAACTCGAAAAATAAAGTGACGTCACTCTAAATCCAATATGGCGGACTTCTAAAGATGGCAGACTAATTTTATTATGCTTTCCTACAATATGGGTATCAAATGAAAGGGCTTGCTGAGAATAACTCGAAAAATAAAGTGACGTTACTCTAAATTTAATATGGCGGACTTCTAAAAATGGCGGACTAATTTTATTATGCTTTCCTACAATATGGGTATCAAATGAAAGGGCTTGCTTTAAATAACTCGAAAAATAAAGTGATGTCACTCTAAATCCAATATGGCGGACTTCTAAAGATGAAAGACTAATTTTATTATGCTTTCCTACAATATGGGTATCAAATGAAAGGGCTTGCTGAGAATAACTCGAAAAATAAAGTGACGTTACTCTAAATTTAATATGGCGGACTTCTAAAAATGGCGGACTAATTTTATTATGCTTTCCTACAATATGGGTATCAAATGAAAGGGCTTGCTTTAAATAACTCGAAAAATAAAGTGACGTCACTCTAAATCCAATATGGCGGACTTCTAAAGATGGCGGACTAAGTTTGTTATGCTTTCCTACAATATGGGTATCAAATGAAAGGGCTTGCTGTAAATAACTCGAAAAATAAAGTGACGTCACTCTAAATCCAATATGGCGGACTTCTAAAGATGGCAGACTAATTTTATTATGCTTTCCTACAATATGGGTATCAAATGAAAGGGCTTGCTGAGAATAACTCGAAAAATAAAGTGACGTTACTCTAAATCCAATATGGCGGACTTCTAAAGATGGCAGACTAATTTTATTATGCTTTCCTACAATATGGGTATCAAATGAAAGGGCTTGCTGAGAATAACTCGAAAAATAAAGTGACGTTACTCTAAATTTAATATGGCGGACTTCTAAAAATGGCGGACTAATTTTATTATGCTTTCCTACAATATGGGTATCAAATGAAAGGGCTTGCTTTAAATAACTCGAAAAATAAAGTGACGTCACTCTAAATCCAATATGGCGGACTTCTAAAGATGGCAGACTAATTTTATTATGCTTTCCTACAATATGGGTATCAAATGAAAGGGCTTGCTGAGTATAACTCGAAAAATAAAGTGACGTCACTCTAAATCCAATATGACGGACTTCTAAAGATGGCGGTATAATATTATTATGCTTTCCTACAATATGGGTATCAAATGAAAGGGCTTGCTGAGAATAACTCGAAAAATAAAGTGACGTTACTCTAAATCCAATATGGCGGACTTCTAAAAATGGCGGACTAAGTTTTTTATGTTTTCCTACAATGTGGGTATCAAATGAAAGGGCTTGCTGAGAATAACTCGAAAAATAAAGTGACGTCACTCTAAAACCAATATGGCGAAATTCTAAAGATGGCGGACTAAGTTTTTTATGCTTTCCTACAATATGGGTATCAAATGAAAGGGCTTGCTGTAAATAACTCGAAAAATAAAGTGAGGTCACTCTAAATCCAATATGGCGGACTTCTAAAGATGGCGGACCAAGTTTATTATGCTTTCCTACAATATGGGTATCAAATGAAAGGGCTTGCTGAGAATAACTCGAAAAATAAAGTGACGTTACTCTAAATCCAATATGGCGGACTTCTAAAAATGGTGGACTAAGTTTTTTATGCTTTCCTACAATATGGGTATCAAATGAAAGGGCTTGCTGTAAATAACTCAAAAAATAAAGTGAAGTCACTCTAAATCCAATATGGCGGACTTCTAAAGATGGCGGACTTCTAAAGATGGCGGACTAATTTTATTATGCTTTCCTACAATATGGGTATCAAATGAAAGGGCTTGCTGAGAATAACTTGAAAAATAAAGTGACGTCACTCTAAATCCAATATGGCGGACTTCTAAAATGGTGGACTAATTTTATTTTGCTTTCCTACAATAGGGGTATCAAATGAAAGGGCTTGCTGAAAATACCTCGAAAAATAAAGTGACATCACTCTAAATCCAATATGGCGGATTTCTAAAGATGGCGGACTAAGTTTATTATGCTTTCCTACAATATAAGTATCAAATGAAAGGGCTTGTTGAGAATAACTCGAAAAATAAAGTGACGTCATCCTAAATCTAATATGGCGGACTTCTAATAATGGCGGCTTAAGTTTTTTATGCTTTCCTACAATATGGGTATCAAATGAAAGGGCTTGCTGAGAATAACTCGAAAAATAAAGTGACGTTACTCTAAATTCAATATGGCGGACTAAGCTTTTTTTGATAAAGGGGTATGCGAATTGTCTCGCATTGAAACGCGATGGGGCAGAGGTGGAGTTTTTAAAAAAATAATTTCGGGGTTAACGATAAACGAGTATGCGAATTGTAATTCCGGGGTGAACGATAAAGGAGTATACGAATTGTCTCTCAGTGAAACGGGAAGGGGCAAATGTGGAGTTTTTAAAAAAACAATTCCGGGTTGAAAGATAAACGGGTATGCGAATTGTCTCGCAGTGAAACGGGAAGCGGCAAATGTGGAGTTTTTTAAAAAAAAAATCCGGGCTGAACGATAAATATACACCAATTTTTAAACAAAACACCAGGGTATATGACGTAAAATTTCGCGCCTTGTAATTCTTGAATTACTTGGGCATATACTCCCACTGGTTTAAACTATATTAATTATTTTCCACTTTTTAGTTCGATTTATTGTCAAAAATTTGCCGAAAAATAAATAATTTTTTTTTCGGCGTGGACGGGATAAGATCCCACGACCCGTGATTCCGAGAGTTGACGTCAGCGAAGACCCGTGCCTTAGACCACACGGCTAGCTAGTGTACTTACAGTGCTGACATATTATACCACTATATAAACTACTTGCTGTAGTCCAAACGAATTTACAAACATACATACATACATACAAACTTACAAGTGAAACTAATATAAAGCGTGTAAAAATGAAACAGTAGTAGTTATAATCAAAGCACAGAGCCTAATTTTAGGAAACAAGATCAGCTAAAAGCATTAAAGAAATATTCAAATAATGGCACGAACACAACAAACAGTATGAGGGCCTATATTAGCGAAGCAAAACAAAAGAAAAAAAGTATTTAAGGTAATATTAAGTAACCGAATTCAAATTAAGATTTATTCAACTCTGAACCCTTTTAGACTTTTTAAGAACCCTACAAAGGGGCCTTAAGGTTCAAAATCGACATTATTTCAAATTTAGATATTTATTGTACAGGGCATATTTTTAGGTCTTTCTCAGGGGCTCTACATAGGGGTCCTATGTAGAGCCCCTGAGAAAGACCTAAAAATATGCCCTGTACAATAAATATTTTTTTATAGTCGGGTCGACTATAAAAAAATACTAAGACGTATAATCGTATGTAAAATTTTCCGGAAAATCCAAATATGAGATAAAAAAGTATGGTTCCCATTTAAAATTTTGCCGTTCGATAGACAGGAAAAAGTTAGGTAAAAAAAAAACATTTTGACACTTTTAGTCCGGCTTACCCGATAAGAAATATTAAGCCGTTCCGGGACTTTTGAAACATCCTGTATATATATATATATATAAATATATATAGAAACTGTGTCAAAGTATCCCATTATTGGAGTTCTTTTGTAAGAGCTGAAATACAGGCCTGCTTCAAAGATTTTATTGCGAGTTCGATTCCAGGTGTGTTATTGATTTGTGAACACATTTAACGTGTGATTCGCGTCTATAATCTACAATCTAGACGTGTTATTTATTCTGTATCAAAACATTAAAACATTTATAGATTGCTGGATTCAAATCTGGGTCAACGTTTGAGTAAAGCCGGCTCCAGACGACATGACAATAGTTTATGTCTACCAATGTTGACATTCCACACGCCATGGTAATAGTACCATGGCGTGTGGAATGCTTTTATATGGTCACATTTCTGAGGGTGACTTTTTAAAGTCACATTAAAGTTACTGACCAACGCTGGTATCGACTTGCAAGTATGACTTTCAAATCTTCTTGGTTTTCCGGCCTTGTAGGCTCTGATCCATCGATATTTCTATCTAATGCTTCGTCCACAACTACGGTTGGCATCAAAGGCAGTGTGGCAGCAATCGAAGTGTCCTCCTTGGCACCATTTACTATTATGTTGATAAAATATTAATTTATAATTGAAAATACCTTTCAAATCAGCAGCTACATGACTCAATATACCTATTATTTAGAAACCTTGAAAAAAATTATTCTTTGAAATATTTTTTTTAAAGCAGAAGTATTATTTGCTTCTCATAGAGTGAAATATATTTCAGTTTCAGTTTTCTAAATATTATATTTATGAAGTTTTTCAAGATTCTCACAAATACACTTATACTGAATTATTACAATGTGGTAAATTTCAACGTTTGTAAAATAACTGTCCACTTCACCATCATTTCAAGTTACTGAATTTGTCTTGAAAAGCTGCCCATAAAGTGGGTGTCGATTTCTTCAAAATATCATAATTATTACCAAAATGGACCACGAAAACAGCGAAAATAGAACTTCTGTACAATATACAATATATAGACTGTCCAAAAACTGCCCACTACAAATATATGAAAACTCCGGTCGCAATGCCAAACCCTGCCGACAATATAGTGTATTGGCTAATACAGGCAGTGTGGGTATATTATGTAAAACTAACGTTTTTGTTTTTGGGCAAAATTAAAAATTTAACCCCCTAATACAACCCTTAAAATAATTTTTTCTCTAAAATTCAATATTGTTATCAATTTATCAAATTAAATTCACCCTTCACTAAGACAAACCATATCTTCAAATTTAACCATTAGATCGACGCCAATAGGGGCAAATACACTAAAAAATATTAAAGGAAAATGTCACAATAGAAAATTTGTGAATATTATGGTGTCACGGATAGATCTACTGTTAGAATCATTGTAACGTTATCACCAAATACAATAATGTAATTAACAATCAGTACAATAGACGCTGATGACCTCAGATGTTGAGCGTCTATAATTCACAATCTCTCTCTTACAATCAGTACATTCTCTTAATAGAAAATTCCTGTGTTAGTGGACTATCTGTAATAACGGCACTACGTCTTGTAGTGCTGGTATTAACTTCAAAGGTGAAAGCACACACATGAAATTGATGGTTTCGACACGATATTTTATAATGTTAACAGGATTTTGGTACGTTCTGACAGCGATATATGCAAGGTATAAAGTTATTGCGTGCCTTAGTGCTATAAAGTGCACATTATAGGCTCAGATTATGTCAACAAAAGGCTGTATTAAAATTGTGTGTAGAATTCAACGTATTATAGTAGATAAATATCTATTATCCATCATAAGATAGAAAATTCGTATTATGTTATGTGTACATTTTTTTATATTTAGTACAGACACTGTAAGGAAAACGGATAACTTTTTATGGTATAACCGACGGTTAAAACGTGACATAAATCGATTTTTAGTTTTATATTAGATGGCTTAAAATCACCAAGGTGGAAAATTTGCTTCGCCAGAAAATAAATTACTAAAATCTTAATATTGCAGTAAATAAAATCTTTCTCATTGTTTATTAGTTTAAAACACTTAAGCAAGTCTAGCTAGACAGAGAAAGTCAACATTCTTGTAGTGTTGTTATTAAAATATTAGCTCTCGCAGGTAGTCGATTCTGCGGTGCATTGTGCTATATATGAAAGAAATCAAAATTAACTGTCGTGGGCACTGTAGAGTAATGTAACTTAGCCAACGCGAAATTGATTGTTTCGGGTTCAAGTCCCGACAGTGACATTTAAATTTTTCTTATATATAAGCCTTCTAAAAATATTATGGCGATAATCGTTTAATATTATGCTTTCACTAATTCAGTGAAAAAATATGCTGTAATTGGAATTTAATCGTAATGATTATTATTAGTGATTAAAATATTAATGTCTTTTTAATAAATCAAATATACTGTAAAGACTCGATGTAAAAATTTTGTATGATCAATGTACCGATTCATGTAACATTATTTTTGTATTTGGTGTTCACTAATTTATTTTTGTAAATAAAACAATTTATAAGAAAACACGCCAGAATATTTTTATTTCTGTATTATTATACATCGAAGCCCTCGATGTATATTGTTTTATTTTTTATTGCTGTAATTGCTCTTTAACTCTGGTTTCTGGTGAGTAGATCCGGGCTTGACACTGATTTTACAGCAGTCGTCAATTATTCAAACAAAGACGAACCGTTAGAAGCTTTGGAAAAGTGTGCCAAATTTTCACTTCCTAAGTTGACTAGGGTCGTACTATGTTTTTTCGAATATAATGTTGTTCACTTTATTTTGAAGCTTACTTAAACTCGAATGGTTTTTATAGCAAAACAACGTTTATTTTATTTTTTTACCTCATATTTAAAAAGTTAAAAAGTTATATAGAATTTAAAAACACTTTTTAACAAGGTTCTGATAGCGCGTCAAAGAACGCGTGTGACGTCGTAATGTTTTTATGGCTTTGTTTTATGGCTTGTTAGAGATCGCTTCAGTTATTAACTACCAAACAATAATGAATTTAAAGATTTATTTACACGTAACCAATCGTGGGATTAATACAGAATTTACGAATTGACGTAAATCATACAACAAAAGGGTGAATTAGTATTTATTCAAGCTTTAAATAAATTAGCAGCTCTACAAATGACTGCAAATGATATTGCATTAATTAGATTTTGTGAAATTATAAATCCCGATAGCATACCAAACACAGCTTTTAAGTTATACGCTACAAACGAAAGACTCAGATAATATAATAATTTAAAAATTGCTGAAACTACTGGAGAAACAATACTATTATATTATGCTAAATGATTTATCAATTTATTTAAAAAAATTGTATATAACTCTGTTATCGAAAAATTTTAATTACTGAGCATTTGAATATTTCCACGAGGTTCTTTTATTTAGCTATTATGTATATTGTCTATTGTCTAAACTTCAACACCAAATCTGTAACCATATTTTACTATACTTAAAAATTATTAATAATGTCAGTTGGTAACTAAAATACAAAAGAATAAATAAAAATGAAACGAACTATGTAAAAATGAAAATAACACTATAAGCGCTGTTAAAATAGAACTTTGATTGTTTGAAATTTGAAGCGAGTTTCAGAAAGTATATATATTTTAAAAACAAAACTGATGCTTGGAAATCGCGCAAAAGGGAGCATAAATTTTTAATGTGTTTTTTCTTGTTTCATAAAATACTGTACACAGAATAAAAACCTGTATTGTCTCTACAAAATATTAAAAATTAAGGCCATTGTTGAGTTTTATTCAATTAGTTGATATTGTGTATATATGTGTGTATGTGCATTGTGCATAAATGATACTCAGCGGTGTAATGTAACATAAGTTGAACAATAAATTACCATTTTTCAAACACTTTTTAAATCCGACGTCATTGAAACTGAAGCGCTCGTATCTACTGACTTTGTCTGTAAGCATGTATGTTCTCTTTCGTCACACGTGCAGCCAAAATACTTGAACCGATTAGAAAAAAAACCTTTTTTGTTTGATAATAATTTCCAAAGCATAATAACAAACCCGGGGTTAAATTTTGATTCCAGAGGGGAGAACAAAAAAAATTGTTCAGCTTTTAACAATTTTGACAGCTCAAACTTCACATCTAGTTTTTTGAAAATTACGTGTACTATACTTTTAATTGTAACTGACCGGTCGTTTGTGGAAATTACTGTTGAATTAGTTAGATCTCATTTTTGTTTTGTTTTACTCTAGGCATTAGTGTTTAATGGGTCATTTTGCAACCACTATAGATGTATGAAAAACAGCTATTTTATGTGGGTTTGGCATAAAATTAATTTTTTTGTTTAACACTGTATAAATACGATGATATTACTCTATAAATGACTTTGTTTCGGTAGACTTTATCTATATGGTGTTAAACAAGAGCTAAACCTTGGATGTGTTCGATAGTCTCTTCTTTTTGATTATTTCCATCAAAATGATGGTAAGTGCACGCGCATATACCAAAGTCATACGTACCTGCAGCCTATTCTGCGACCAAAAATAAACTGCGCTTGCGTTACCATCATTTTGATAGAAACAATCATAAAATGTTTTATACCTATAGGTGTAGGTTGATATCTTCTTTTATTAAATTGACACCGACCTAAAAATTTGACTTTCCTCTTTTAAGTGGCGCTTATGAAGAAATTTCAGTTTTGTACAAAACGTTTTAAATTTTACTATTTAGTAGATTTGCAATATGTACGTTTACAAATAGAGGATATGAGATAACAGGTATAAAAAACAATTATAAAATCAATTTGGAAACCTCCTTTTTTCTGAAGTCGATTTAAAAAAAAGTCACTCTCTCTGAAAATACTATTCAACTTCAGTTACTTTTTGTTTTGACCCATAGACTTTTTTTAATTATTATATGTGTTTCGACTACAAGGCCATATGGAACGTTTTTGCAATTTGTAGGTGTAATCATTTTTCAGATAATTTTGCGCGAATATCAATCCTTACGTAATATAGAATTGAATAAAGAGTAATAAATAATACTAAGAACTTTAGTAATTATAATGATAACAGTTTTCCGCCTAGTTTTCACAATTAAGATTGGGATCAAGTATCACCTGGTAATAAATTAGTCCTGTTATCATACACGTGCATATTCATAGACTGGTGCCATCACAGCATACTGAATAAACTCAGCTAAAGCTAGTTTGCATGAATGAATACTTACTGTATAGTGACTCCATTCAACCACTGTTTCTATAAAATAAAACAATGCCGGTCACGCTATGCCAATTCCCTAGTAAATCAGTGTTTCTCTGTCTTGTTTTTTTAAGTCAGGGAAAAATCGATTCATGATATTTAAGCTGTAACGAAACGTTGCAATGCACGTATATCGTATATTATAAAAACGGGCTCTACAAAGTTACGCTACGGTGACGGTGAGTGGGAGGTATAGTGACTGCTTTGTAACCTAAATATTGCAGATTAGATCTCGATGGTCGGTGCCATTATTATTTTAAATGTTAGGCGAAAATATCGTAAGCTAAAGCGCCTATATGCACTCACTTTGTGAATCTGTGAGTCACGCTTTTTGTATCTAGCGTACAGTCCAAACGCCTTAACCGATTTTAAAAAACTTTTTACTGTTTGATTAGTCTCCGGGTAACTTAGATCGTAACGTCGCCCAATTTTTAAATTTTGAATAATAAAGAAGAATCGAAGTTTTTCGCTTATAACTCGCTCAATTTAAATCAGATCGGTTCGAAACCTGACGAAAGAGGAGAAAATTTTAGAAAAATTTCGTATGACAAAATTTGACCAAACAGACTTCGGAACGAAGTTACTTATGAGGCGTTATAGATATAAATGGAGAGAGCTAGAGAAAAAAGAAAAAGAGAAAAGAAAAAGAAAAACAGTGTAAGAAAAAAACGTAAAGAAAAATCTGTAACGAAAATCTACATATATAATTACCTATTGTATGTCTGTCCGTAGATATGGAAAGTTGAAATTTGGCACACTTATAATATAGGGCATGAAACAGATCCTAACGCAGCCGAATTTTTGAATTTTGGTCCCAGAGGGGAGCAAATTGAAAAAAAAGTTGTTCGCTTATAATTCGCTGAATTAAAATCAGATTGTTTCGAGACCTGTCTTAAACGAAAGAGGATAGATTTTGTGTAACAGAATTCGCCGAAACACTTTTTTATACAGCTTTATATAGAAAACAACTTATACAAACATAGATATAAATATTATATAGATTATTTTAATTAGGATTTAACGTTTGAAACCAGGTTGCAGAATACCCATATTGGAATATTACAAAATTAAGTTATGCGTTTATCGCAACGCTTGGTGATGAACGATATTTTTTGTCTTTCCGTTCGGAGAGAAAATGAATAGTGCCGATGGTTTACCTACTCGCGAGCACGCCACGTATAACTGCCCTTGGGAAAAACATGGCAATTCAAGGTTCATTCCACACTCTTCCAACGATTGACCTTGCGATTTATTAATTGTCATTGCGAATGCAAGGCGAACAGAAAACTGGACACGCTTGAATTGAAACGGCAAATCGGTTGGAGTCAGTGGTATTCTTGGAATCAGAACATACCTACCTTTGAACTTTCCTATGACTATCTTTGCTTCAATCACGTTGTTCATCAGCTTTTTAACCGCGAGTCTTGTTCCATTACATAGTTTTGGTTGATTCAGGTTGCGTAACATGATTATCATCGAGCCTACCTTGAGCTGCAAATTGTGTGGCGGCATTCCTGGCAAATCCAATGAATTCAGACATTCAATTGGATAATTGACGACTTCATCTGAATCGTTAATTGAATCGATCGACTTAAATGAATGCAATTGGCCAGCGATTTGTTTTGAATTTTTATGTTCAAATCGTCCTCGTCCTTATTTTTCGCTGCCAAAATAGCTCGTTCGCTCTACCAAACATGTTTTTTGTAATTCGCACTAGGGTTGGGTAACTCAGATCTGAACCGGTTCAAAGAGCCGACTCCGACAGAAGATCCGTGAGAGCCGGCTCACTTTTTTATGAGCCGACGGATCAACGGATCCGCATAACTCAGTGAAACACTTAACACGCAGATGCACATAAGTATCTGTCAGCTCAAATGACTCATGCATATGTTTGGCTATGCATTCTATATAGTTATACATTATACAACTATACAGTGTACTCACTATGCACTAGGCGGTACAATTGTTTTACTGAAGTCACAACTATTTAAGGTATTGTATTGCATATTGTAATATGCTTTCTGTAACATAGCAAGTAGCAACCTGTAAAACCCCGCTTTATAATATGTGAGTCAGTAACTGGCATAATATTAGGTGATATGATTGACTTGACTCAACTAACTCAGTGGCTCAGGTGACTCGAATAACATATTCAGAACTCGGCTCTTTTTGAACTGGTCAGGGAGCCGGGTCACATGCGGGATCCAGATGCAAAGATGCAGATCACTAAAAAGACCCGTTTGTCTCATCTCTAATTTGTACCAATATTCAGGAACACTTTCGTGATCAATTATTCTTACGATGTTGTGAACTGACAAAAATTAGGTGGAAATGACATGAGGTCAGTGGAAGCGTCAACCGGAATTTTCCCATTGCCAATGTCTAATAATTATGTGGAAAACACTTCCGTCGATTCGTCATTTTGCAACATTACTCGCATATTCTTTGTTAACTTACACATCTCCAACAAATAACTTTAACTTTACACATCTTCACAAATTCGATGACTTCAAGCAAGCGTTTATTTCATCAGCAGCTGTTGATCTTGGAATGACTGGCAGCGTTTGCCGAAAATCGCCGGCCAGCAGAATCATCGTACCTCCAAAGAGGTTCTATTGCCCAAATCTTTTAACGTTCGATCGAGTGACTCTAATGCTCGTTTGTGTGCCATCGTACACTCATCCCAAATTATAATTTTGCAATTTTGTAGTACTTTCGCCATTGCTGATTTTTTGGAAATGTTACACGTGGGTTCCATCTATCGTTTGTAAATTCAGTGGCAGCTTGAGCGCCGAATGGGCAGTTCGTCCTCCTCCTTCTAACAATGTGGCAGCTATCCCAGATGATGCTACGGCCAGCGCTATTTAACCTTGTGCGCGAATCGAATCCAAAACTAATGAAATTAGAAATGTTTTACCAGTTCCGCCAGGTGCATCGAGGAAAAATATTTCTCCGTAGCCGTCGTTCAGCTATCATCAATGTGTCATATGAGATTTTCTGCTGCTGATTCAAAAGTGAAACCTTTGTTCGTACTGAGTGACTCAAAGAATAATAATAATAATAAAAAAAAATTGAAGGAGATTTATTTGGTTGAGGAACAATTGAAAATAAGCTTTACCAGTGTATCGCTTGTGGCCAACGTTTCGAAAAATATATTTTCATCATCAGGGCCTCAATGATGAAAATATATTTTTCGAAACGTTGGCCACAAGCGATACACTGGTAAAGCTTATTTTCAATTGCTCCTCAACCAAATAAATCTCCTTCAATACATATTTTGGAACAAAACTTCTACTAACAATAATAATAACAATAATAATAATAATAAATGCTTTTATTAGGGGCGGAGCTCAGCTAGGCTGCTCTTCCACTCAACCCATTAAAATTCAATACAAAATAGAAACAAATAAAATACAAAGTAATACAGATAAAGTTTAAAATAGACAGCTAAATATAAAATACACAACTAAAGTAACACTTTGAAAAGAATAAAATGTGGAATTTTAAAAATTGATTTTTAAACATTGATTTTCTCCGGCGTATTTCTAAAAGACTGCACATATTCCTTTGCACGGCGTTTAAAAGCAGGTGAGGATGTTATCATTTTTAGTTCAGCAGGCAGTTTATTGTATAATTTAGCAGCCGGAAGGAACGGCAAGCTGATGTTTCGTTCGTATATTCACGCCGTGTTGGCTAGCGCGTTCCTCAAGCCTCTCTGCTAAATAAGCGGGTTCGTTTAGGACGTAAATTTTGTTTACGAATAAAATAATATGCAGAAAACGTCTTTCCAACATATTAAGCCATCCTGAAACTGCTAGTTTATTACTTATATGATCGAAACGCCGTACATTGTTAACATAGCGCAAGCAGGAATTTTGCATTTGCTGAATTCTTTGTCTCACTAGGTCGAGAGCAAATTCATATTAACATCAAAACTAATACGGTGCGTAGCACTTTTATACTATTCAAACTTGATGTAGTTGGTACATCAAGAGACAAATAAAAATTTTCCACTGAAAATTAAAATTCGTAACACGCTCGCACAACATATAGTCCTGGCGGTTCGTGTCGGAACCTCAAAGCGTTGCAATGTTGACAAACATTGCTCATGGTTCCGAAGTCTATAGCTGGCCACACACACAGAGGTTGAACCAGCAGTTTTAACCGGCACAGATAAGTCTGCCGGTTTGATGCGTCACGCCGGCGTGTCAGTTTAAACCGTTGTCATCCACTAACGCAAAACAAAAATCCACGCATCAACCTGGCATAGGTTGATCTGTCACATGCCAAACTGCAGGTTAGTGGGAGAAACTGGCAGATTTATCCACAGATTCAACCGTATGGGTGGAATTTCGTCTTGACGAAAGTTTTGAACGGCACGGTTTATGTGTTACTAAAGTGAACCAGTGACGTATTTAGGCTTGCTGCCGCCCTAGGCCTCATTCGATGCGCCGCCCTTTTTGATAAAATGAATTTCATTAATTTTGATCCAATATTTTTATTTAAAAATAACTCTATTTATTGAAATATAATTTTTAAATATATCTAACTAATAAACATGACAGATAAATAAGTTATAAATTAATCTCACTAAAGGAACAGAAAGTAAGCTACTCGATAAAGACTATAATTGGTCTATTAAAAAGTTAACATCTTACCCATACAGATTGAGAAGTAAATTAATGTTTGAATTATAATATATTCTATAGAAAAATTTTTATGAAAACTAATCTGAACCAATTTTTGAAATTGATTGTCTTTTTAGTTTTCGCCTCTAAAATTTTGTCATTTCAAAAATTTTACTGCCCTTCAAATTATGCCGCACGGGCCTAGGCGTAAATCCATCACTGAAGTGAACTGCAGGTAAATAATTATTTGACGTATAAAAAGTGCACGGTTTTTATATAAGTTAAACTTAGTCCACTGCTGAAATGTTAAGTAATAAAAAAAAATTAGCTTTTTGTTGTGCAATAATCAAAATGGAAATAATGGACAATACGGGTATAAGAAAGCGACGTTCTAAATGGTATAAAAATTATTCGCTTAAGAAAAAACAACTTAGCCATAGTGTTCTATTAAAGAAGTTAAGAGAAAATGACCCGGGCGATTTTAAGAATGGATATAAACACATACTACAGCCTTTTATTAAATTTAGTAAGAGGTGCCCTCACGAAAAAAAAATACTGTACATCGTCTTTCAAATTAATAATGAACTTTTTGTCCTAAAACTAACCGTTCTCCAGTTATTCGCAAATGACTGTTTTCTGGACACTTTGTGACTCCCTACAGATTTGTGATCCCCCCCCCCTCGGAAAAAAATGAAGTCGTGTTTAATAACTGTAATTCAAGACGGAATATTCTGTCGACTGAATTAATATTATTGAACTAAATATACGTAAAAATATACTATAAAATAAACTATAAAATAAGAAATATAAAAAATACTGAATAATTACTTAAAAATACTCACAGAAAATATAATATTCCTCTTTTTCCGTTTCGACAATTAATAATTTACTATTTCGAGTAATTATTTCCAGTAAACTGTAATTATTTTTACATATCTGATAGAAATTGTTTTTTTCATAATATGTCATCTATTTTGTTAGGTTAAAAATCGCTTTTTTGAATATCAGTTTTCAATGCTTAAAATTTGAATTTTCCAAAAATTTTCCATCATACAAACCTTGTCCTGATAATTACGAACACAACAAAAAAAAATTTGAATTTTGTTTTTAGAGATTTCTTATAAAATATATAATATGTAAAATATTATTGTAGCTATGCTGCCTTAGGCGCGTTTATTGCAGTGCCCCCCGGCGAGTTAATATCATAACACTAATCTAAGAACCATTGGCGTATGTATCAAATGACCCTTTACAGAAAACCACATCTGAATCGATCTAACCGTTTTAGAGGTAGTTGGCAACCATCGTTTTTTACCATTCCAACCCACAAGTGGAGAATGGTACTCATTTAGGTCGAAAAATCACTTTTCAAAAATTTTACAATATCTTTCCGTTTTGAGGTCCCCCGAATCCAAAAAACATATTTTTGGAAAAACTCTGTGCGTCTGTTAGTCTGTAAACACGATACAGATCAAACGAATGAGCGGATTGAAAGCAAATTTTGGGAGGATGTTTGGTATGAAAATATAATAATAATAATAATAACTGTTTATTGTACAAAAATATCTGTACAAAAGGCACGGTTCAACTTTCGTTGATCTTCCACCTAGCCCAATACTAAAATTTACATAAAAATAAAAATATTTAACAGAGAAGAGACCTATTGTTTTTGGGGAAAATCGGCGCATGCACAGAAGAGATATATGCTAAAACGGTATTTTTTATGTAATAATGGTGTACTTGTCATAACGGCTTATTATTCTATTTATTTTTTCAAGAAAGTTTTGTAAAAAAATTTTTTTTCTAAACTTTAGAGTTTCGGAAATATTTATGGATCTGTCAGAAGACAGAAATAAACTAGTTAGGCATGCTTTGGTTAATTTTTACATGACTTGGAACATACTATGTAGGTAACCATGGCAACGAACAGTTAATATCATATTGAATACTAGCCATACTAGTCAATGTCAAAGTCAATGTCAAAGTCAATCTCAAAGTCAATGTCAAAGTCAATGTCAAAGTCAATGTCAAAGTCAACGTGAAAGTCAATTTCAAAGTCCATGTCAAAGTCAATTTCAAAGACAATTGCAAAGTCAATTTCAAAGTCAATTTCAAAGTCAATGTCAAAGTCAATGTCAATGTCAATGTCAAAGTCAATGTCAAAGTCAATGTCAAAGTCAATGTCAAATTCAATGTCAAAGTCAATGTCTAAGTCAATGTCAAAGTCAATGTCAAAGTCAATGTCAAAGTCAATGTCAAAGTCAATGTCAAAGTCAATGTCAAAGTCAATGTCAAAGTCCATGTCAAAGTCAATGTCAAAGTCCATGTCAATGTCAAATTCAATGTCAAAGTCAATGTCTAAGTAAATGTAAAAGTCAAAGTCAATGTCAAAGTCAATGTCAAAGTCAATGTCAAAGTCAATGTCAAAGTCAATGTCAAAGTCAATGTCAAAGTCAATGTCAAAGTCAATGTCAAAGTCAATGTCAAAGTCAATGTCAAAGTCAATGTCAAAGTCAATGTCAAAGTCAATGTCAAAGTCAATGTCAAAGTCAATGTCAAAGTCAATGTCAAAGTCAATGTCAAAGCAATGTCAAAGTCAATGTCAAAGTCAGTGTCAAAGTCAATGTCAAAGTCAATGTCAAAGTCAATGTCAAAGTCAACGTCAAAGTCAATGTCAAAGTCAATGTCAAAGTCAATTTCAAAGTCAATTTCAAAGTCAATGTCAAAGTCAATGTCAAAGTCAATGTCAAAGTCAATGTCAAAGTCAATGTCAAAGCCAAAGCCAGTGTCAAATTGGTTGTCAAAGTCAATGTCAAAGTCAATGTCATAGTCAATGTCAAAGTCAATGTCAATGTCAATGTCAAAGTCAACGTCAAAGTCAATGTCAAAGTCAATTTCAAAGTCAATTTCAAAGTCAATTTCAAAGTCAATTTCAAAGTCAATTTCAAAGTCAATGTCAAAGTCAATGTCAAAGTCAATGTCAAAGTCAATGTCAAAGTCAATGTCAAAGTCAATGTCAAAGTCAATGTCAAAGTCAATGTCAAAGTCAATGTCAAAGTCAATGTCAAAGTCAATTTCAAAGTCAATTTCAAAGTCAATGTCAAAGTCAATGTCAAAGTCAATGTCAAAGTCAATGTCAAAGTCAATGTCAAAGTCAATGTCAAAGTCAATGTCAAAGTCAATGTCAAAGTCAATGTCAAAGTCAATGTCAAAGTCAATGTCAAAGTCCATGTCAATGTCAAATTCAATGTCTAAGTCAATGTAAAAGTCAATGTCAAAGTCAATGTCAAAGAACATGTCCTAGTCAATTCAAAGTCAATGTCAAAATCAAAATCAAATTCAATGTCAAAGTCAATGTCAAAGTCAAAGCCAGTGTCAAAGTGGTTGTCAAAGTCAATGTCAAAGTCAACGTCAAAGTCAATGTCAAAGTCAATGTCAAAGTCAAATTCAAAATCAATTTCAAAGTCAATGTCAAAGTCAATGTCAAAGTCCATGTCAAAGTCCATGACTAAGTCAATGTCAAAGTCAATGTCAAAGTTAATGTCAAAATCAAAATCAATGTCAAAGTCAATGTCAAAGTCAATGTCAATGTCAAAGTCAATGTCAAAGTCAATGTCAAAGTCAATGTCAAAGTCAAAGCGAGTGTCAAAGTGGTTGTCAAAGTGAATGTCAAAGTCTATGTCAAAGTCAATGTCAAAGTCAATTTCAAAGTCAATTCAAAGTCAATGTCAAAGTCAATGTCAAAGTCAATGTCAAAGTCAATGTCAAAGTCAATGTCAAAGTCAATGTCAAAGTCAATGTCAAAGTCAAAGTCAATGTCAAAGTCAATGTCAAAGTCAAAGCCAGTGTCAAAGTGGTTGTCAAAGTCAATGTCAAAGTCAATGTCAAAGTCAATTTCAAAGTCAATTTCAAAGTCAATGTCAAAGTCAATGTCAAAGTCAATGTCAAAGTCAATGTCAAAGTCAACGTCAAAGTCAATGTCAAAGTCAATGTCAAAGTCAATTTCAAAGTCAATGTCAAAGTCAATGTCAAAGTCAATGTCAAAGTCAATGTCAAAGCCAAAGCCAGTGTCAAATTGGTTGTCAAAGTGGTTGTCAAAGTCAATGTCATAGTCAATGTCAAAGTCAATGTCAAAGTCAATGTCAAAGTCAATGTCAAAGTCAATGTCAAAGTCAATGTCAAAGTCAATGTCAAAGTCAATGTCAAAGTCAATTTCAAAGTCAATTTCAAAGTCAATGTCAAAGTCAATGTCAAAGTCAATGTCAAAGTCAATGTCAAAGTCAATGTCAAAGTCAATGTCAAAGTCAATGTCAAAGTCAATGTCAAAGTCAATGTCAAAGTCCATGTCAATGTCAAATTCAATGTCTAAGTCAATGTAAAAGTCAATGTCAAAGTCAATGTCAAAGAACATGTCCTAGTCAATTCAAAGTCAATGTCAAAATCAAAATCAAAGTCAATGTCAAAGTCAATGTCAAAGTCAAAGCCAGTGTCAAAGTGGTTGTCAAAGTCAATGTCAAAGTCAACGTCAAAGTCAATGTCAAAGTCAATGTCAAAGTCAAATTCAAAATCAATTTCAAAGTCAATGTCAAAGTCAATGTCAAAGTCCATGTCAAAGTCCATGACTAAGTCAATGTCAAAGTCAATGTCAAAGTTAATGTCAAAATCAAAATCAATGTCAAAGTCAATGTCAAAGTCAATGTCAATGTCAAAGTCAATGTCAAAGTCAATGTCAAAGTCAATGTCAAAGTCAATGTCAAAGTCAATGTCAAAGTCAAAGCGAGTGTCAAAGTGGTTGTCAAAGTGAATGTCAAAGTCTATGTCAAAGTCAATGTCAAAGTCAATGTCAAAGTCAATTTCAAAGTCAATTCAAAGTCAATGTCAAAGTCAATGTCAAAGTCAATGTCAAAGTCAATGTCAAAGTCAATGTCAAAGTCAAAGCGAGTGTCAAAGTGGTTGTCAAAGTCAATGTCAAAGTCAATGTCAAAGTCAATGTCAAAGTCAATGTCAAAGTCAAAGCCAGTGTCAAAGTGGTTGTCAAAGTCAATGTCAAAGTCAATGTCAAAGTCAATTTCAAAGTCAATTTCAAAGTCAATGTCAAAGTCAATGTCAAAGTCAAAGTCAATGTCAAAGTCAATGTCAAAGTCAATGTCAAAGTCAATGTCAATGTCAATGTCAAAGTCAATGTCAAAGTCAATATCGAAGTCAATGTCAAAGTCAATGTCAAAGTCAATGTCAAAGTCAATGTCAATGTCAAAGATAATGTCAAATTCAATGTCAAAGTCAATGTCAAAGTCCATGTCAAAGTCAATGTCAAAGTCAATGTTAAAGTCAATGTCAAAGTCAATTTCAAAGTCAATTTCAAAGTCAATGTCAAAGTCAATGTCAAAGTCAATGTCAAAGTCAATGTCAAAGTCAATGTCAAAGTCAATGTCAAAGTCAATGTCAAAGTCAATGTCAAAGTCAATGTCAAAGTCCATGTCAAAGTCAATGTCAAAGTCAATGTCAAAGTCAATGTCTAAGTCAAAGTCAATGTCAAAGTCAACGTCAATGTCAAAGTCAATGTCAAAGTCAATGTCAAAGTCAATTTTAAGGCAAATTCAAAGTCAATTTCAAAGTCAATGTCAAAGTCAATGTCAAAGTCCATGTCAATGTCAAAGTCAATGTCAAAGTCAATGTCAAAGTCAATGTCAAAGTCAATGTCAAAGTCAATGTCAAAGTCCATGTCAAAGTCAATGTCAAATTGAATGTCAAAATCAAAATTAAATCAATGTCAAAGTCAATGTCAAAGTCAGTGTCAAAGTCAATATCAAAGTCAATGTCAAAGTCAATGTCAAAGTCAATGTCAAAGCAATGTCAAAGTCAATGTCAAAGTCAGTGTCAAAGTCAATGTCAAAGTCAATGTCAAAGTCAATGTCAAAGTCAATGTCAAAGTTAATGTCAAAATCAAATTCAATGTCAAAGTCAATGTCAAAGTCAATGTCAAAGTCAATGTCAAAGTCAATGTCAAAGTCAATGTCAAAGTCCATGTCAAAGTTCATGTCAATGTCAAAGTCAATTTCAAAGTCAATGTCAAAGTCAATGTCAAAATCAAAGTCAATGTCAAAGTCAGTGTCAAAGTCAATATCAAAGTCAATGTCAAAGTCAATGTCAAAGCAATGTCAAAGTCAATGTCAAAGCCAATGTCAAAGTCAATGTCAAAGTCAATGTCAAAGTCCATGTCAAAATCAATGCCAAAGTAAATGTCAAAGTCAATGTCAAAGTCAATGTCAAAGTCAATGTCAAAGTCAATGTCAAAGTTATGTCAAAGTCAATGTCAAAGTCAATGTCAAAAGTAATTCAAGAATTACAAGGCGCGAAATTCTATAAAATATACGCTGGCGTTATGTTTGAAAATTGTTGTATATTTTTAATGACACTTTGTGTTAGAGACTTTAATTTTTATTTTTAGATATTGGTTTGTTTTTCTTAGAATTACATATTTTTTAAGTAACAATAGTCAATAGGCATAGAATGCTTTTTTACAGATGTTTGAGACAAATAACCATCCATGTTTTACGACACAATAAATATCATCTCTTTCTTAAGTTTCTCACAGTGTGTCAGTTTTGCAGATTTAAACCCAAAAGGGGGTGAATGGTTTTAACAGATGTTTTTTAGTTTATGTAATTGTACACATAGGTATTATGCTTAGTTTATAAATATAGGAGAACGTAGAAGACAGAATATACTTTAATTTTAAACGTACAGTGGAGAAGTTGTATTGTAAATATGTACAAAGTTATTGTATCATTTAGTGTTGTTAAATAAATTACAATTATTTCTCAATACGAAGAAAAGATCATTTCATCATTAACATTTGGTCCTTCGAGCCGGATTTATGCCGGAAAATTAAGAAAATTATCATCAAAAATCGTCGTGTGTTATACGTGAACAATAAACACGTATAAAAATTCAAGATTCAGCAAAGGTGATCAGTAAACACGCAACACATTGCGGAGCAGTTCCTGTATCATTTTGTCTGAGTGAGCATTTCCAATCATATTTTATGTGAGTAACAATTTCATTTTCTTTTCTATCATTTATTGTGTATTTTATCAGCATCGATTTGTGTCAAACATATTTTTTATATGAACATGGGTGAATTAAAAAAATTACACATACAGCGAGGTTATATTAAGCGACAATTGGCATTATGTCAAAATTTTATAAACAATTTAGATTTAACAGAAATTAGCGATACAGACATTGCACAGTTAGAAATTAGGCGCAACAAATTAGAACCATTGTTAGATTCCTTTCACGAAGTTCAAACAGCAATTGAATGTATTGTAGATCATTCAGAATCAAATGAACAAATTGAACTAACCAATTTTGAAGTAACGTATTTTGATTTAATGGGAAAAATTGCATCACTAATTTCTAATCATTCAAAACAACTAGCCCCATGTCATAATGAAAACGATAATTTATCTTTACATTCAAACTTTTCAAATCGAGAACAAAATATACGGTTGCCAACAATTCATTTGCCGACATTTAATGGCACTTTTGAGAACTGGTTAGAGTTTAGAGATGCATTTGACGCATTAATTCACTCAAATAAACACATATCAGATATACAAAAATTTTATTATTTGCGGTCATCTCTTCAAGATGGAGCTGCAAAAATTGTCGAAAATTTAGAGATTTCTGCTAACAATTATAGCATAGCTTGGGAGTTACTTAAAACACGTTATGAGAACAAAAAAATTATTATTCATAACCATGTTAAGGCCATTTTTGAACTTCCGTCGTGTTCTAAAGAATCTTTTCAGACACTCAGGCAGATTTCTGATGATCTGACCAAACATTTGCGTTCTCTTAAAACAATAAATCAACCCGTAGATCAGTGGGATACGTTATTAATTTACATTTTAGTATACAAACTTGACCCACTCACAAGGCGATCATGGGAATCTTATGAAACGAAAGGAGATTTACCAACTATTGAGGAATTTCAAAAATTTTTATTGGATAAATGTAAATTATTAGAAACGTTGCAATCTAGTGATTACAAGGGCAAAAACAAAATTACTCAATCCACCCGCACGCATTCGTTCGCGACATCAACAACAATTGTTTGTCCTATATGTAAAGGATCTCATTTCATTTATAAATGTGATTCTTTCATCAATATGTCTGTCAATGATCGTATAAGTCAAGCTAAAAAATGTCGTCTGTGTTTAAATTGTTTAAGAAAAAATCATTTTTTAAACGACTGTAATTCACAGTCAACTTGTAAAAAGTGCAACAGAAAGCACAATTCATTATTGCATATAGAGTATAGCACTCTAAACAAAGCAGAAACACCTAAAAATACAAAGGAGCAAATATCATGTGTAACAAATGATAACAATCAAAGTAATTCGAACAATCAAACAGGTGTTTCATATCATGTACGGGAAAATGTGCCATCTCAAATTTTATTATCAACAATTTGTGCAAGGGTACAAGATTTAGATGGGCATTTTCAAAATTGTAGAATTTTATTAGACTCAGGGTCACAATCCAATTTCATAACAAATGAAATGTGTAAGCGTTTAAAACTCAAAAGAGCCAACATTAACTCGTCAGTTGTGGGTATCAATCAAGCCACGCTAGGAGTAAATCATAAAGTTGAAATTAAAATTCATTCAAATCAGAATGCATTTAAATTATTAGCATCTTGTTTAGTATTAAACAAAATCACCGAACAATTACCGCAGTGTTCGTTCGATTCAAAATTAGTTTCTATACCTCCAAATATACAGTTAGCTGACCCGACATTTTGCAAAAGTGGTCCTATAGATATATTGTTGGGGTCAGATAATTTTTGGGATATTATATGCATTGGTCAAATTAAATTATCAAAAGGGGGTCCTGTACTTCAAAAAACAAAATTTGGTTGGATTGTTGCAGGGAATCTCACATTTCCAAATCAAACATATTATAATCAAACAATTAGTAATGTTTCACTTCATGAAACAAATTCGCTTTTTCTTAATGATCAACTTACTAAATTTTGGGAGATCGAAGAAGTACAAAAACAAAATTCGTCATATTCGAAAGATGAAATTTATTGCGAAAATCATTTTGTAAGTACATTTCAACGCGATTTAAATGGGAGATTCGTTGTAAATATACCATTTAACAATAAATTAGCAAAACTAGGCGACTCAGAAACATTGGCATTAAATCGATTTAAATCACTAGAGAGACGATTAAACAAAAATATTGATTTGAAAGGTGACTATATTAAATTCATGAAAGAATATGAACAGTTAAATCATATGACTAAAATAAACAAAGAATCATGTAAACAGTCAGGTTACTATTTACCACATCATGCCGTACTAAAACAATCAAGTTTAACTACAAAATTACGAGTTGTTTTTGATGGATCTGCAGTTACAGATACGGGTTATTCTTTAAACGACATTCAAAATGTTGGACCGACAATTCAGAATGATCTATTCTCAATTTTGCTTAGATTCAGAAAACACAATTATGTAATCATAGCAGATATAGTTAAAATGTATCGTCAAGTTTTAATCAAACCTAACGATCGTAAATATCAGAGAATATTATGGCGGGCAGATCCAAACGAGCCTATTGAGTGTTATGAACTAAATACGGTAACTTATGGAACTGCATCAGCTCCGTTTTTGGCCATACGTTGTCTTCATCAGTTATCTATTGACAATCAAATCTCATATCCATTAGCATCAAAGATTATAAAAAACGATTTTTATGTAGATGATCTTATCAGTGGGGGAGATACACCTGAGATTATTTTACAAATTCAACGTGAACTCACAAACATTTTGTCGTCTGCTGGCTTTGAACTCCAAAAATGGATGTCTAATCAGACAGATTTATTAAATGAATTTCAGTTAAGTGAAAATTTAGATTCAAACATAATTCATCTCGGTGAAAAACAACAAACCAAAACTTTAGGTGTTCTCTGGAATTATGTATTAGATTCAATTCAATATTCTATAAATGAAGTGAAAATTCATGAGCAAGTCACAAAACGTACAATTTTATCAACTATCGCACAAATTTTTGACCCACTTGGTTTATTAGGCCCAATCACAATCATTGGAAAACTAATTATTCAAAAATTATGGGCAAGCAACATTTCTTGGGATCAATCAATTCCTATGGAATTACACACAATGTGGTTAAAATTTAAAAATCAATTTCATTTTTTAAATCAGGTAAACATACCTCGCCATGTTTTATGTAAACAACCTATCACAATACAATTGCATGGTTTTTCAGATGCATCTGAGCGTGCATATGGTGCATGTGTTTACATTAGAAGTGTCATGAGTGACGGCTCATGTCATGTAAATTTGTTATGTGCAAAATCTAGAGTAGCTCCATTGCGTAATATAACGTTACCAAGGTTAGAATTATGTAGCGCTGTCCTTTTGGCACGTTTAGTAGAAAGGGTGAAAATTTCGATACAAATAAATTTCAACATAGAATGTTTTTGGTGTGATTCCACTATTACATTACAGTGGATAAAGGCTTCACCAAGTCGATGGAAAACATTTGTTGCTAATCGAGTAAGTGAAATTCAAACCATTACAGATATTACTAATTGGCGACATGTCAAATCGAAAGACAATCCCGCAGATATCATTTCTCGCGGTATGAATCCAAAGGAATTTATATCATCAAAGGTTTGGTTCAATGGTCCAAAATGGCTTTACAACGATCAAAACGATTGGCCAAGTGACTTTGAACCGACAATAGACAACATTCCTGAGGAGCGTAATAAAACAATAAATTTAACAACAAACATTTGCGATTCAGAATTATCAGATAAACTTTTTAAACACTCTTCATTAGATAAAATTCAAAGAATTGTAGCATATTGTTATCGTTTTAAAACAAATGCTCTCTCAAAAATTGAAAATAGAAATTTTGATTTATTTTCTGCCGCTGAATTACAAACAGCATTAATTGGTTTAATAAAAATTTCACAAAATCATGCATTTCAAAGGGAAATAAAAAATTTATCCAATTCAAATATTTTAAATTCTAAAAGCAGTATTCTAGCATTACGACCATTTCTCGATAATAAAGGAATACTTCGTGTAGGCGGTAGAATTCAAAATTCGGAATTTAATTATAACAAGAAACATCCCATAATTTTACCTAAGGATCATATTTTAACGAAATTAATCATGCGCAACGAACACATTAGAATGCTTCATTGTGGACCTCAGGCTCTTTTAGCATCTATAAGAGAAAAATATTGGCCAACATCTGGCAGAAATTTAGCTAGGAAAATTGTACATGAATGCATTATATGTTTTAAAGCCAATCCTATATCAGAAAAATACATAATGGGTGATTTACCAAAATGGCGAGTAACTCAAGCATTGCCATTTTTTAATGTGGGTATCGATTACGCGGGCCCATTTTCAATAAAACCACGCCACGGACGTGGAGTTAAATTAACAAAAGGTTATATATGTTTATTTGTGTGTTTTGCAACAAAGGCCGTTCATTTGGAATTGGTTAGTGATTTGTCCACACAAACCTTTTTAGCAGCATTAAGACGATTTGCCTCAAGACGAGGCAAACCAAAAAATATTTTTTCTGACAATGGTACTAATTTTGTTGGGGCGCAATCCGAAATAAACGAAATTAAACAATTTTTTAGGTCACAAGAAAATATACAAACTATAATAAATTCTGTCAATAAAGAGGGCATACAATGGCATTTTATTCCACCCAGGGCACCACATTTCGGTGGTATTTGGGAGGCAGGTGTAAAGTCAACTAAATTTCATTTACGGCGGGTTATAGGCGCTAATTTAACTTTTGAAGAATTTTATACAGTACTGACACAAATTGAGGCTGTGTTAAATTCACGTCCCATGTACCAATTATCTTCTGACCCAAATGACCTAAATCCTTTAACACCTGCTCACTTTCTTGTTGGAAAGTCGCTCACAGCAATACCAGATCAAAATGTTATAGACATCAATGTCAACAGACTATCCAGATATCAATTGTTACAACATATGGTCCAGTGTTTCTGGAAACGCTGGCAAAAGGAATATATAAACGAGCTTCAAGTTAGAGTTAAATGGAAACATAATATTTCAACAATGCTCAAGGTTGATTGTTTAGTAATCATGAAAGAAGACAACTTGCCCCCATTGAGGTGGCAACTCGGCAGAGTGATCGAACTACATCACGGTCCAGACGGAGTTCCTCGAGTGGCAACAATCAAAATTCGAAATGGTATAGTGAAACGTGCAATTAATAAATTATGTGTTTTACCCATTCCCAGTGATGACAATAAACTTAAAGACAATGAATCATTTGAATAAAACAAATCCGTAGACTAATTATTTTATACTTGTTAATTTTATACATAAAATTATCGTTAATTTTGTCAATTTTTTACATATACTCGTATCATTTTTCATTGAAAACCTGCATTTTTCAAGGCGGGCAGTTATGTTAGAGACTTTAATTTTTATTTTTAGATATTGGTTTGTTTTTCTTAGAATTACATATTTTTTAAGTAACAATAGTCAATAGGCATAGAATGCTTTTTTACAGATGTTTGAGACAAATAACCATCCATGTTTTACGACACAATAAATATCATCTCTTTCTTAAGTTTCTCACAGTGTGTCAGTTTTGCAGATTTAAACCCAAAAGGGGGTGAATGGTTTTAACAGATGTTTTTTAGTTTATGTAATTGTACACATAGGTATTATGCTTAGTTTATAAATATAGGAGAACGTAGAAGACAGAATATACTTTAATTTTAAACGTACAGTGGAGAAGTTGTATTGTAAATATGTACAAAGTTATTGTATCATTTAGTGTTGTTAAATAAATTACAATTATTTCTCAATACGAAGAAAAGATCATTTCATCATTAACACTTTGAGCTTAATAATATAATTTAATTAACTTAATCTACGAAAAAAAATACAGTTGAAAATATTGAAACACAGAAAGGAAAAAATCATTTTAATAATAGATTAATAATTAGTCACAACCAAATTTTTTATAATTATTACCCTAAATTATTAAAATAATTATATTTCCATTTTGGTACATTTCAATAAACACTTTCTTTTTATTATTATTTTATTTTTCTTGTTTTAGTCTTTCAAAATTGTAACTATTATGACATTAATTTGTAAAAATTATTTGATTATTTTATTCAAGATGGTTGTGAAGGAAAATGTATTCCATCATCTTAGGGCATCCGCCATATTGGATATATGCTTTGTCACCCGACTTATATACATGTGTGTGAAATTTCAAAGTTTTAGTAATTAGATCTAGTCGAAAAAATTGTATCACGTTATGTTCAAATTAAACAAAACATGCTTGTCAAATACCTAAAACGTCTACAGAACAATTGAACAAAATATTTTTTTATTTTCAAAACATTTCTGAAACTACAAATTTAGAAAAACACATTTTTCTCATAACTATCTTGTAAAAATATACACACTAATAAAGCGTTATGATATAAGAAACAACATTAAATGGTAGGTATATCTTTTCTCCGCATGCACTGATTTTCTCCAAAAATTGTTTTTACAAAACTTGTAAAATAGAATAATAAACCGTTTTGATAAGTACCTATACCATCATTACATAAAAAAACTACGTTATAGCATATATCTCTGATGCGCATGCGCCGATTTTTCCCGAAATAAAATACAAAAATTTCTTGTAAAACAGATAGAATAATAAGCCGCTATGAAAAGTATACCATTGTTATATAAAAAACGTTATAGCACATAATATCTCTTGCGCATGCGCCGATTTTCCCCAAAAATAAATTACAAAACTTTCTGGTAAAACAGATAGAATAATCAACCGTTATGAAATGTAAAGCATTATTATATAAGAAACAACGTCATAGCCCATATCTCTTTTGCGCATGCGCCGATTTTCCCCAAAAAATTTACAAAACTTTCATGTAAAAATAGATAAGATAATAAGTCTTTTTAGAAACTATATTATTATAATATAAAACAACATTATAAAAGATATACTCTTTTACGCATGCGCCGATGTTTCCAAAAAAACAATAGGCCACTTCATATTTGCATATCAAACATCCTCCCAAAATTTGGTTTCAATCCGCTCATCCGTGGTGTCGTGGTGTCCCAAATTTTGGGAGGATGTTTGATATGCAAATATAAAGTGGCCTATTGTTTTTGGGGAACATCGGCTATTGCGTAAAAGAGATATATACTATAATGTTGTTTTATATCATAATAATATAGTTTTTTATAACGGTTTATTATTCTATCTATTTTTACTAGAAATTATTGTAAATTTTTTGGAAAAAAATCATTGTTTTTTATAGCGGGAAGTGCTAATTTTCTATAGAAAAGTAAACATATTTCATTCTTAGAAGCAAACTGCGGTATGTAACAACAAAAGATTTGTATATTATAAAGCTGAAAAATACACCTCCCATTTTTAAATTCCCAAGGAAGAAAAATATTTGTTTTCTGTACGCTTTGTGTAGGTACATACCTAACGTAGATACCTAGTGAAATAAAAATGTAATTTAAATTCTTAGAATCACCTCACAAAACAAATTATTATTTAGGGGTCTAACGGGTGAAAAAAACACTTTTTTTTTTGGGTTATCGTTAAACTGGGATATATTTTAATGTTTCTCATGTTGACTCACTTGACCAGCATTTTGTAATTTGTTTGTAGGAAAATATTGACAAATAAGCCGATTACGAAGCATTTTCGAGGATGCCTTTCAGAAAAGAAGATTTGCGGTGTACACTATATCTCAGCGTTTTTGAAATAAAAAAAATAAAACAATTTAGTTAAAACAGATGTTTTTCTAGACCCCAACGTTCTTTTTTTCCATTTTTAAACTTTTGGTGGTTGTTTGAAGCTAAAATTGCGATTTTTCACGAAAAAATCCGCCATTTTATAGCTCTAAAACCCTCTTAAAATAACAAAAAAAATTGGTTGTCTGTAAAGTCGGTTTACGGACGATAGTTTTACGTGATAACGTATTCCGTAATACATAACCTAAATTTATATAATAATTATAATAATTCGAATCTATGATATTGCATCTTTCGCTTCAAAAGGTAAATTTTATTAAGTAGAATAATAAAACACTATAAAAAGTACACTATTATTATATAAAAAACAACTATGGCATGTATCTCTTTTGCGCATGCGCCGATTTTCCCCAAAAAATTTACAAAAATTTCTAGTAAAAATAGATAGAGTAAAAACCGTTTTAAAAACAATATTATTATTATATAAAACATCATTATAAGAGATATATTCTTTTACGCATGCGCCGATGTTCCCCAAAAACAATAGGCCACTTCATATTTGCATATCAAACATCCTCCCAAAATTTGGTTTCAATCCGCTTATCCTTTGTGTCGGAATGATAAGAAATGTCAAAAGTGACGTTTGCAACTGTCAAAGTATTATGTTCTAATAATAATTAGTTATTCCAATACTTAACTTAGAAGGCGTTGCATTTCACAAAATACTAATGTCAAAAAATTGAATTAAACATTAGAAATGCAGCCGTTTTCATGTTAAGACAAGACATACGTTATTTTCTAATTTCCATGTACGGCAAACAAAGACGACCGACCGCGTCGCGCCATGCATTAGACAACATTGCATTTATACAACTATTTTTCTATATAAATTTGTATAAAAAAACTGTTTAGACAAATTCTGTTATACGAAATCTATGTAAAATGTTCTCCTCTTTCGTTTAAGACTGGTTTCAAACCGATCTGATTTAAATTGAGCGAGAAATTAGCAAAAAGCACGCACAGGGTCAGGCGGAACGTTACGCGTTAGGAAAGTTACGCGTTAGGAACGTTACGACCGTTACACTTTTTCGTGCATGCAGCCGGTGTTTTATCAATTTATAAGATTGGTGATTCATCAACTTATAAGACGTTATCACGTCAAAAAAAAAAATGAAAACGTTGGGGTCTGGTATTTTATATGTAGAAAGTGTGTACAAGATTTTAAAAGAATCGCTGCAGTAATTTTGAAATGACGATGTACACGGACTTTTGAAACGTGTTTTCTAGAAAAACGCAATTAAAGTTTGAACTCTAAAAAAACGAAAAAAAAATTATTTTTTAACATTAAGTACATTCTCTGCAGCAACTTCGTTGTCTTCGGCTTTTTTTTCAACTCTACGTCTTATTCTAGGGGGTACTGGGTTTATATACCCAAAACTTATATAAATTGCGTTTATACACTCGGCGCTGACTCACCAAGCGCCGAGCTCTTGCCGCTCCGTAGTATTAGAGGAGGGGAAACTTAAAGGTCTATTACTGAGAGTTTTGCTCCGATTGATTTGAAATTTTTACACAACATTCTTTAAATGTTTTACTATAAGAAAATGCAGTTAAAAAATCGAGTTTTTTTAGACCCTACCCCTCCCCCCTTAACAGTTTAATATTAACTTTTTTAGAAACTTATATTGTAACGAAATTCTACATATTTAATATTTTTTAGCATTTTTTTCAAAAATAAAGCTGAAAATCAAACGACTCTACATCATCAATTTGAATATTATAAATTAATAGACTTGGATCGCACTGCCAAATCCTACAGATAAAGTTGATAATACAGGCCCTGTGTGAGTTATTTAAATGTATTAAATTGACGAGAATCAAAATTCATGGTTAAACAAAATAAAAAATGTGTTTCAATATTTGACATGCATTTTATAAATACAATAGGTATTTTCCGTAAATTAAATCCCATCAAAAAAGTAAAAATCGTAATCAGACTCCTGGCTCATCAAGTTTGTTTGAAATTTTGGATCACCGGCAACGGAGCGCGGCGCGGCGAGTCGAGTCGACAATTATTACTGATAGTAAGCACGTGTGCACGTCTTTTATTGCATTATAACGCAGTAGAACTTTTATTTGACGAAAAGATCACCCGTATTTCGCGATTAAGTCACTTGTAGATCCTCAGATTTAGCAAACAACAGCGTAAGGTCGCACATTCCTCGCTGAAAAACACAATTGTCTATACGCATGCGCGATTGTCGAAAACACACGTGGGCTCGCACTGCTCCACGCTACCCCTTAGCCCGCAGGCACGTGAATGAGGAATACTCGCTTCGATCGTTAGATCAAGCGAATGTACAATAGAGGGCCCATGCTTTTGCAAAATTGCGCGATCGAACTAATTGTGTAATCGTCAAATTGCGATTCAGTCGCGGTACAGTTGCTAAATCACGCGCTTTCGATACACAAAGTCGCATTGAACCTAAAAGAACGTAGGTTTTGAATAAAAAAATATTTTGCGCTTTGTAATAAACATTTGAATGGCTTGTTACACCCCCATTGTTACTAACAATAATAATAATTGTTATTTTGTGTTCCATGATATACGACGTACGTAGGTATATGCAGACACAAGCAGTGTGTGTGCATATGTAGCAGTCCACTCCGGTCCAGTCAGAAAAGAAGAGGTGACTAATTGTGACCTAATTAGATTACATATGATATTCCACATATCACATATTATATTATACAATCCTGACAACAAAGTGTCTACTGACACATACATGTCTGAAATATTTATATTCGCTACTTTTTACTTCAGCAGGGAACCTTGTCTTTTTGATCTTCGTTTCAAATTACATTCTTCACATTTTATGCAGTACTATTATTCCATTTTGCTTTTTTCACGTCAGTGTAACTTTAAGTGAAAATATTTTCAGCTTCGATAATGCTATATATTATTTTTATCAAAAATAAATAAAAGTGTGACGTCATTAGAATGCTAAAATTAAAGACTAAACAGATTCAAACTTAACAGGGATAGACTTAGCTCAAATAGTTAACAGTTTCACGATTTAACTTAAGATAGAGAAAATTTCAGGATTTATTGAGCATTATATGAAAAAAAATCAAACAATTTTTTCCAATGTTAATTCGACTTGTTGCCTGACCATTTAGCTGTTTCTAATGTTAGACTGGTTACAAAAAGTAAATTTTATATTTACTTTTTGTAACCCCCACCATGCAAACTGTCAGATTAACATACCTCCAATATCAGAGACACGCGGGGCATATACACTATGAATATCTGACGCGCTCGAGTATTTTCAACTCAAATTAAAATTTCCCTACATTTCCTTTTTCCTACATTAATCTATAAAACTCAAAATTTAAGGAAGAAACCAGAGGTTGAAAAAATACATTACTCCGAAAGAAATGTCTTTAACGAAGCACAATGTATGATAGTATAATGCTCAACTATATAATAAAAACTGCAGGTATGCGCGATACTTCCGGCTGTTTCTAAGGACGCATACCAAGATATTTTTGAAATTGACATTAAAACACATAAAATAAAAAAACAAAAGGATTCCGTGATAATAGAGAAATTGTACCCCCTATCACAAATAGGTTTACGGGACCTTTCCGGTTAAAAAACATTGGTTGTCCGGATTTTTTCTGAATAAGTACGAAATTTTGCACATAATTACCTAGGAAAGATCAAAATCCACGATGACAGGGAAACATTAGACATTTAACAATATATAATTTATTTAAAACATTTTCGGCTAATAAAATCCACGCCGACCAAGCGCATCTTATTCCTAAGTGTAAACTTTCAATTTTCATTAAAAATTGTATTATTTTTAATCACAGAGCTTTCAGGATTGCTGGCTCCCGGACTACTAGTTACCTAAGTAAACAATGTTGCAATTAATGTTTAAACTCTCTTCCATTTACTTCTAAACACACTTCTGAGCTCTTCTAGATATGCAAGAATTTTCCGACAAAAAAAAAACAATTGCAATTATTGAAAACTTATTGTGACATTGTTTAATTAGGTGACTAGATTTTAAATGCCGACTTTTAAAATTAAGTTCCCTATTATGACATGTTAACTTAAAACAAAAAAGAATGTCCTACAAAGCTTACTTATTTTTTAAAGATCTTTTATCGTGCCATTTAAAATTCCGGAGTTCTGAACATTCCGGAGCAAACTAATAGGGAAGCCGACCTTTCCGGGGGAAAAAAAATCGTCATCCGATTCGAGAGAAATTGTGAATTATAGACGCTCAACAGCTGAGGTCATCAGCGTCTATCCATCCGATTCTTCATTAGGGTTTTTATAATACAGATTTTTGACACAACTCTCTACGACTAATCGTTTTCGAAAAAACGACAGGTACGGGTGGTCTGACTCACTCTGTATATAAAATTCTCGTATCACAATTTTGGCCGCGCTAATCTCCAAAACCACTGAACAAATTTTAATGAAATTTTGTAAATGTGTCTTGCTTCGTGCAACTTACGCTATAGGACAGTTCTTATTAAATATTTTGAACAAAATTACGGGTTTTTCTCAAAAAAATTGTTTTTGTAACATGTAACGCCATCTGATAGAATTTACTCAAAGCTATTAGTTTAGAAGCAAACAAAAAAAATCTGATTTAGTACCAAGTAGCGACATCTGTTAAAATTCGCTTAAAGCTATTAATTCAGACGCCGGGCCGCAAATGAAATATATTTTGCAGAATTATATTCTATTGCACCCGGGTGAAACCGGAAGGGACCGCTAGTTATACCTACTATATAAAATGCCAATATTTTTGAAGTTGGAACGGTCCTGTCGCCCAATTGGCTGGATTTTTTCTATTCGTTTTCTCCAAATAATTTAAAGCATGGTCAAAAATAATTATCATAGAAATTTTATGGAAATGGACGGGTGCATAGGTACAAAAAATTTTCACTTCTTGTTGAATTACAATCCATTGTACCTATTATGTATTTTTTTTAAACTTTTTTATTTTTATTTCTGTGGTAACGTGAAAATTCGATGCAGTAACGTCAGGTGACGACATTTTGTTGCGAATTTTACGTACGCTTTTCAAATTAATACTGAATCTTTTTCATATTTCGTTTCAAATATATTTAAGTGAAGCTTAAATATTGACTTCCAGCCGAAGAAAATATATCTCCATTTAAATTTGAAAAAAAAAATGTTCATATGAGTAGTCTTAAAACTTGGTAGCGTAAAAGAGAATATCGATCACTGAAAAATTTTGCGCACCACTGTACCTACCATACTTATGGTTAATTTGCATTTTTTAATCCTGAATGCGCCGTTTTCTATAATATTCGATATTTTGGTTTAATCGAATACGAAGACCACTTTATTTTAAACTTTTTAGTAGAATAAATAAATTATTTCCTAATTAATGCGTCATTGCATATAAAGACGCTTGATAGCTAAGATTATTAGCAGATATTTTGTATAACAAGTTATCGGGAAACTACTTATTCACTAGTTTTACATAATATTCCAAAACATACAATAATAATATTATGTGCGGCAAAGAATTTATATAATTCAAGCACAGTTTAAACGCCTACAAATTGAATTCAGGAAATGTAATTAAAATTACATTACGCTTGTCCGACTCTCAAAATTACAGTGTGAATAAAATGTAAATTTACGAAGCGCAATACTCGACTTTGTGCGGTGTATCCTCATATGTGCTGCTATTATTATCCATTTTGTACGTCGCGTATGTAGAATTTACCTAAACAATTATCTTTGTGCAGTTCTTCGTGCATACATATAAAAACTAACTTAATGAAATTAATTATTATGCACTACTAATTTGCCGAAGTGCTAAAAGATTGAAGTATCTGCAAAAGCCAAAAGATCTCCTAGAGCGTGAACAATGCACTATTATGTGTACCTGGATAATGCAGTTACGTTTTTTCGTGAGCACACAGAGATATCAACCAGTAGGGGTGTGCAAGTAATTCAAGAATTACAAGGTGCAACATTTTACATAATACACTTCAGGGTTAAAGTTTGAATATTGGTGTATATTTTTAATATATAATAAATAAAACAATGAAGTTAAAAAAGATTTTCACTTTAATTATAAAAATATAACATATTATGTTTCGCTGTCACAGCAGCTTCATCAGATATACAGTATTACAGGGGGATATATATATATGGAATTTCAGTTGACCAATTATACCATTTAAAAGGTCAGAAAATGGTCATAAAAGGTCACTTAATTTCGTTAATTGGTCAGCAATAGAACATTTTTTATTAGCGGTTTAAGTTTTTCAAGGCCATCCAGAAATTCCAGCACCCTATTATTAATTAAATTAAAAATAATACATTTGCCTCATAGAATATTGTGTGCTGATAATTGGTCAGCTAAAATAAATAATTGGTCAATCGATTTACATTAAAAAATCAATAATTAAGTTGTGTTCGCGCTACTCTTATTTGAAATTATATGGTGGAAGTGCCGTGATTATTACCCGTTCCTCACCACATTTCTCAAAAATTTGTCTACACGAATTGGATTCTTATAATCAGCTAAAACACGGTTTTTTTATCGTTTTTTCTGTTTAACAATTCGCACACGTGTTTTACAAATAAGATAGCGCATGCGCGGTAGCGCAAACACAACGTAATTAATGCATTTTTAAATGAAATTCGATTGACCAATTATTTATTTTAGCTGACCAATTGTCAGCAAACAGTTTTCTATGTGGCATAAGTATTATTTTTAATTTAATTAACAATGAGGTATTAAAATTTCTAGATGACCGAGAAAAACTTGAACCGCTTATAAAAAATTTTGTATTGCAGACCAATTAATGAAACCAAATGACCTTTAATGACCATTTTCTGACCTTTTAAATAGTAAAATTGATGTATTTTAATTTTTATTAATTTCAATAGTATTCAGCATAATCATTACAACTGCATGTTAGAAATTATAGAGAAATGTGGTGAGGAACGGGTAATAATCACGGCACCTCCACCATATAATTTCAAATAAGAGTAGCGCGAACATAACTTAATTATTGATTTTTTAATGTAAATCGATTGACCAATTATTTATTTTAGCTGACCAATTATCAGCACACAATATTCTATGAGGCACATGTATTATTTTTAATTTAATTAATAATGGGGTGCTGGAATTTCTAGATGGCCTTGAAAAACTTAAACCGCTAATAAAAAATGTTCTATTGCTGACCAATTAATGAAATTAAGTGACCTTTTATGACCATTTTCTGACCTTTTAAATGATATAATTCCATATATGAATTGCCAGCGTCCTGTAGCTCGTATTCCACTCGTGAAACTCTTTCATTTTATACCTATGTCAAAAGTATTGTGATGAAAAAGGTAATCCGCCATCTTGAGACGTCCGCTATATTAGATTTTTTGTATTGTCGGCAGACTTATACACGTGTAAAAAACTTCAAAGTTTCAGCTGAGTTATGTTTCTAATAGTGTTATGAATTGGTTCACTTAAGAGCCCGTTTGCCGATCACAGAGGGGAAGCTGTATTTTGCGGCGTGTGGTGAGGAAACATTTTGAAACATTCCATTCATAATAGTACACCTAATTATTGTGGTCTATGAGAATTGAATGCTCTCTCTCTATCTTTCACACATGTGAGAAGGATTGACAAAGAGAACCGAATTATTATATGCCTCGTTATAGTGATATACATACTATTACATGTGTTAGTATACTAACACAGGCACGTATAGACTGCAGATATCAAATAGGGATGTGCTATATTCATTTTATATCCAGAATTACAAAACTTTACAACATATAATTTATCTGCAAAGAAATAGTTTACAAAAAATAGAATTATGTTAAATGTCACAAAAATATGGAAAAAAATGTATTGTATATTCATAATAATAACTATAATACAGTAGGTACTGTTTGTTACAATTAGGGTTGCCACCTTTTTTTCGAAAAAAAAAAGTATTTTTTTAAAGTTGCAAAAATATAGGACTTTCATTATTTGTTTTATATATTATTTATTTAATTATTTAATTTATGACTGAGTTTCTTTACTCCACAGACCACAGTGACACAACTATTAGCCAACTTATGAGCTATGGAATCTAATACAGTTGCATAAATAAAAATTTGAAAAGAAGTTTGACCCTGCAGGCCATCCCTGTAACTTCCCGCTATTTTCGAGTTCAAAACGCTCAAAAATATATTAAATATAGCAAGAAGTTTATTTTTTAGCTCTTCGAGCCCAAAAAAAAAAACCACTTTGTTACGAAATTTTCGTTCACGATATCTCATGAACAAATGAACCGATTTTGATGCGATTTGCGGTAGTCGACGCAATTTTTTAACCTAAAAAAATAATTTATTACAGAAAAATCGATCTCATAGGAATTTTACGAGCAATTTAAAAAAAAAAACACTTTTTTACGATTTTTTCGTTCACGGTATCTCGTGAACAAATGAACCGATTTTGATGCGGTTTGCGGAAATCGACGCAGTTTGTTAAGGAGAAGAGCTGATTAGATTTTGGAATTAATCGGTTTAGTAGTTTAGAAAATATTTTACAAAAGCAAATTTTAAAAAATTTTTGAAACTTGTTTTTTTAAGATTTCTCAAATTTTTTTGGGCCGAATCGTTTCAAATTTTCAGGAAGTCTAAGTTCACCAAGTTCACGTCAGATGCCGCAAACCGCGTTTCAGTCGGACACTCCATTCAAAAGATATAAAAGGTTTACATACATACATACACACACACACACACACACACACACATACAGCCCTACGGACATCATCGCCAAAATAGTTTCAATAGCTTCCTAGGACCTCAAAACGTCAATATCTGGCGAAAACTCGATTTTCGAAAATCGGGGTGAAACCAATAACTTCCCGATTTTTGAAAAAAAAAAATTTTTTTTTTTTAAGCGGGAAGTTAATAATAAATCAGTTAATTTACTAGAAATCAATTAAAAAAATGAATGCACACTTTTTATTTTTTTGGTTTTTTAATTCTGAATTTTTATTATGTACTGTAACCTCAACTGAGGAGAAGCCGCGGCTAGCGTAGTTCAGGCGGCGCGAGGGGCGTGGGCGAAGCCAATAAGAGATGAGAGAATATCTTGATGGGAAATGCCAGAAAGGCTGTAAGTATCCAACCACCGACCACTTACACGAAAAATAATTAATGGTAAAATAAATTAAATTAAAATAATTAACCAAGGACGACACAATAACAACAACAAATGTTGTCACGTGACGGTGAAAACTAAAGTAGTGTGGGCCCACCGACCGAAGGTGAAAAGGGCGCCAGGACACAAGGGCCACACTATAAGAGTATCCAGGGAGTCCACCCCTGGACTATCGTGCCACGCTGACAACCAGGAATAATTAGCACACGCCCAAAACCGTTTTTCAAAACGTAATAACTAACAACCAACAACAACAACGATCCACTCAACATTATGGATCGCCACCAATAACGACAACAAAAAACTAACGTCAACCAATTTAGCCCAAAACAAATAACTAAGCCTAATTAACAACAAAACAACCAAATAAAAGCGACTAAACAGCCGCGCGTAACAATTATTGAAATTGTAACACAACAGCACTGACTAAATTCAGTGTCAACTTAATCTACAACACTCGACGCGTACAACAATCAGTCGACAAACTCAAATTAAATCAAAGTTGTCGCATCGACTTCAATACAATGAGGCGGAGTGTCGCGCCAACCTCAAAACCAAATGATAACACGACTAAGACCCGTAATAATCTTCAAACATCAAAACATTAAATGATCGGCGGCATCGGCGCATAATATTTGCATTTGACATTTACTGACGCAGTAATTAATAAGGCGTAGCTGATACGTGGCGGCGTAATTACGACAACTCACAATTTCTGAACAGAATGATTCCAGAAATTCCAGGAATGAATCCTGATCCACAACAACTATCTCAACGCTAATCCTAAACAGCAGAAAACAGAAACTAACATCCAGAGTGCCAACAGGCTTGTTATTCACGGTTGATCTATTTCTAAACTGATGACAACAATCAAAGGTGGGAAGGAACCTAAAATTTGGGACCGCTCTGCGCGGAACCAAATTCTCTGTGTTAAAAAAGGATTCACGGAGGAATGCCCTAAATCGCCAACGAAACTAGAAGTTTTCAAACACTAAAACCTAGTCACAAAATGCCTACGAAGATTCGCCACAAAAATAATAGTCAAATCGCAATATAAAATTCACATCAAAATCTGTCTCAAACAATAAGATGTTAGCGTGTCGACGGCCCGCCGGCCAATGAATCCAGACCAGTTCAAACCAAACAGACTCTCTCGCACACCGACTACTGCTCAAGTCCGAACAATCATACGTTGCTATCTGAAGGCATGCATCGTGTCGTTCTATTTTAACTCATGGCTTTTTCGCCTCTCTCGCTCGCACTCATTATAACACTTTTGCAATTTTAAATTACTTTTAATAATTCACATAATATTTCTGCACAATTCACTCAAGGCAAAATGGCCTAAGGTTGTAAAACGTTACAGTACATAATTTTATTACAATTCATTCTTATTTTATTATGTCCACTCATGCGCCTAGGCACAGGTTTTTTGACATTAGCGCGTTATAACTTTAAAAATATTAATTTTAGAAAAAAAGTTTGAATTAAAAGCTAGAAAATTTGTAGATTTAAAACTTAAGTCATTAGCATTTTGTTGTTTAAACAATTATTAGAAGAGATATGGATCCAAAAGTCAATAAACAAATCGTAATAGTTGAATAAGTCGTAAACGGTAAGTGATACAAAAAAAAGTATTGAACAAAAAAGATAGCAAATTTATTTGTCTACAATAAAGGTTATTACCTTTTTTTGCCTCAAGTGCACGGTTAGGGAGATATAGGCTGAAACGGTTTTTTTCAAAATGGCGGCACTTCCGCCCTCCTAATTTGTAAGGATTTTGTGCATTTATGGTCAGTACGTGATACTGAACCTATTTAAGAAAACAAAAAAAGTTGTAGGATAATGCAGAAAAAAATTCTCTATTACTTGTACTAGTGCCATAGTAATTAAAACAGTTTTATTATTTACATCATTTTAATTCAAAATTCTTATTTTGTCATTAATTCTGAATTTTTATTATGTAGGTACATAATTTTATTTGAATTCATATTTATTTTATTATCTCTTCATAATTAAAATTCTCAATATATTCTATGTGTATAGATGTAAAATTAATCTCTTCCATTTTAATTATGCTGTGACAAAATTTTTTTTCTGTTTTGACTTTTCAGATAATTTTTCTTTTACTATTAAATACAATAACTTCCTATTGGAAGTTAAATATCAATATAAATCAATAAAATAAGTAATATAGATAAAATATTTACCTATTATATTTGGCAATGTTACATTTTTTCTTACGTACTGCTGACAAAGGTAATCTTGTTTATTTTCCAAGGCGATAATCCATGTTGAAACGCTGGACTTCTGTTGGTACAAAGCTGGAAATGAAGTCACTGTGGGCTCGCCTGCTAGCTCACAAAATTACAACAAGAACAGGGGCTATTGTTCTTTCAAGGTCATCTGCTGGCTCTGAGCAAGAACCAATCTGGAAACGGTATCTTGTAACGTGGGTGACATGAACAAAGGCCCACAAGCAAACATTATGACATAGTGTGTGTTTGTAAAGATGTCTCGTGTGATGGCAAGGTGACCTCTTAAATGACAAGGAATGATTTTAATACCAACTGTGTAAAATGGTGTGTGTGTCGTAGCTGCCCTGGGAATGGTGTTGTCACAACAAGCACGTTTCGAACAAAATGGTTGATGTTTAAAATACATTTCCTCTTATATTTGTAATTTTGTAAGAATTGAACAGTTTTTTATCCTTTTTTATTAAATAATATTGTTCATAACATAAGTAGACAATTTTGAAACTCACGCTTTGATGCGCTTTGGTGAGCTGGCGCCATTTCAGCGATGCCAATGACTGAAAAAAGTTCGTCAAAAGTACATTTTCATTAATTTTCATGCTATCATGTTGGCATTAAAATTATTCCTTCAGACAAATAAGAGAAGCTCGAATAGCATTGAGTTTCATACCCCTGGTCAGTCCTGCATTACAGTTCCGTGTCCCGTATTATAGGAAATGTCCCGCATTATTACGTGAATTTTACGAGACCTGTGTGGCTATATGAAAAAGACTTTTTTTTGGTTCTTCAAATTCTACCCAAAACAAAGTTTTTTAGTTTAGTCGTTTGGTTTTGGTGTTCCTATTAATTAAACTTAAAAATATTGATTTATTTAGCTTTATACCCCGCCCCCCAGAAAAAAAAATATCTACGCCCTTGTGTGAAGCGAGCACATAATAGCAATTAAGAAAACTAGTACTGAAATCTAGCGGCAAATCCAGCCTCGTATGCAGCGAACTTTAAATTAAAATCGTTGCAACGAATATATCAAACCACTATATAGTATACAACCCAGCCCTAAATTTTAACGGCACATGCCAGCACAGATGATAATTTCAAAAACACCCGTTCTTTCCGTAGTTACAGCACCAGTCAATTCAACATATTACGATATTTTTTCATTGCAGAGCTACGGCTTCCCGTATAAACTGGGTCGTAATTTTGGAAAACAGGCTACGGCATATTTTTTTCTAGTTATATTAAGGATCAATCTATGTCCGTATTGTAACAAATTTTTCATTTTTTACTTTGTTAATTAATGGCGAATGCTTTTAAAAGACACTTTTTACGGTTATTAAAATTTTTATAAAAATTTTTCTGCTAAAAAAATTAAAAAAATGGTACAATAGGGACATAGATTGATCCTTAATCTCCATAAAAATAATTTTTCATAATTTTATCTCTCGTTTTACGATCAGATTTATACGGGACCGCAGACCACTGTATTGCATTGAGAAAACCAGGGGAAACGGGCTCTTAAATTACGTACATAATAAGAAGGTACACACTACACACTCACCTCGCTCAGTCGACACTTTTTCAACGTACGTTATGGCATTTTACATATAAAACGTTTTAATCTCGTTCATTGAAAGAATTTTTATCCCATATCGCGCTGGTTTTGATTTGATATAAACACGAGCTGAGAAACGTCCGCGAAATCCCAACAATTGTTCATCGATAGTCAAAGATTGACTTGGTGTATAATTGCTTTGGCAGCCGGCTACTTATAAATTAAAATCGCTTTTGAGACATTGATACTTTGTGAAGCGTTGATCCGAATTCACACGACCAGATTACTGACAGATTTGTGTTCTGATTTTCTTGCATGCCGCCGAAGTACAGGAGACCTATGAATGCTTTCAACTCATTCATAGTAACATTTTGAAACGTTGCATTACCTCTATTATTATCATTCTTGCTTAATGCTTACATATCGTAGAATTTCTTCATTAGTATACTTTAAAATGATATTTAACATCTCTTGGGTAAATAACGTACTCCAAGTTTTTAGAGATGTACATGAGGGAGCAGCATTAACAATAACTTGAGGCAAAATCATAGTAATATTTGAACGGCGACCTCGAATTTCTGGCGTGGTGAGGCACCATTTATGTTCGTCCTTACCTTAATCAAAATTTCTACGTCTAATTTCAGTTGCAATCTCAATTCATTATCGGACAGATCTTCTTCTGATGGCTTCAAGTCAGAAACAATAACTTCACTGTCTACAGTATCTTCTTCCTCAATACTATCTATTTCATCTTTAGGGTCTTCACCTCCAAAACTAGCAGCTATTTCGCGTCGGCGAAGTACACGTATAACTTGGCCAGCTGACCGTTGTTCCAATTTTTGAATTCGCACTAAAAAAGATATATTACGTTATTACAAAAAAATATTTTCTTAATATTTCTGTAGTTATATTACGGAAAGAAAATGCTTTATCAAAAAAATAATAATTTTACTTACCTGCACTTTTGGCATACGTAGACGGTAAACCTAGATGTTTTTTGTCCAATCCGCTCGCTGTGACTGTTCGGAGTCGACTGAAGCTACGCACAGCGCACGATCCATGTCGACACCCTCTCCTGTGCAAGTTTTTTGACGTGATAACGTCTTATAAATTGATGAATCACCAATCTTATAAATTGATAAAAAACCGACTGCATGCACGAAAAAGTGTAACGTAACGTTCCTAACGTTCCTAACGTTCGTAACGCGTAACGTTCCGCCTGACCCTGTGCGTACTTTTTGCTAATTTCTCGCTCAATTTAAATCAGATCGGTTTGAAACCAGTCTTAAACGAAAGAGGAGAACATTTTACATAGATTATTTCGTATAACAGAATTTGCCTAAACAGTTTTTTGACGTGATAACGTCTTATAAATTGATGAATCACCAATCTTATAAATTGATAAAACACCGACTGCATGCACGAAAAAGTGTAACGTAACGTTCCTAACGTTCGTAACGCGTAACGTTCCGCCTGACCCTGTGCGTGCTTTTTGCTAATTTCTCACTCAATTTAAATCAGATCGGTTTGAAACCAGTCTTAAACGAAAGAGGAGAACATTTTACATAGATTTCGTATAACAGAATTTGCCTAAACAGTTTTTTTATACAAATTTATATAGAAAAATAGTTGTATAAATGCAATGTTGTCTAATGCATGGCGCGACGCGGTCGGTCGTCTTTGTTTGCCGTACATGGAAATTAGAAAATAACGTATGTCTTGTCTTAACATGATAACGGCTGCATTTCTAATGTTTAATTCAATTTTTTGACTTTAGTATTTTGTGAAATGCAACGCCTTCTAAGTTAAGTATTGGAATAACTAATTATTATTAGAACATAATACTTTGACAGTTGCAAACGTCACTTTGACATTTCTTATCATTTCGACACCAAGGATAAGCGGATTGAAACCAAATTTTGGGAGGATGTTTGATATGCAAATATGAAGTGGCCTATTGTTTTTGGGGAACATCGGCGCATGCGTAAAAGAATATATCTCTTATAATGATGTTTTATATAATAATAATATAGTTTTTAAATCGGTTTTTACTCTATCTATTTTTACTAGAAATTTTTGTAAATTTTTTGGGGAAAATCGGCGCATGCGCAAAAGAGATATATGCCATAGTTGTTTTTTATATAATAATAGTGTACTTTTTATAGTGTTTTATTATTCTACTTAATAAAATTTACCTAAATTTGAAGCGAAAGATGCAATATCATAAATTCGAATTATTATAATTATTATATAAATTTAGGTTATGTATTACGGAATACGTTATCACGTAAAACTATCGTCCGTAAACCGACTTTACAGACAACCAATTTTTTTTAAGGTGGGGGTTGCAGCCTCCGACACTCGCTCGTTCGGGAGTTATACAGAAATGTAGTTTTAGGCCGGACACAAAATACCCATGTTTACCATTTAAGTGTTAAATACAATTTACAAGGTACTGCGTTGTCTCAAGATTCGTGTTCTTTTGGTTAATTATGGTCATTTTATGGACAAAATATTGGTTAAAACGAAAAATAATAAGAACAAAAAGTATTTTTAACGTCCCGCTTTAAAAAATATTAAATTTGTTTTTTTTTTTAAATCGGGATGTTACTGTTTTCACCCTGATTTTCGAAAATCGAGTTTTCGTCAGATCTCGACGTTTTGAGGTCCTGGGAAGCTATTCTTACTATTTTGGCGATGATGTCCGTAGGGCTGTGTGTGTGGGTGTGTGTGTTGGTGTGTATGTATGTGTGTATGTATAATTGTAAACCTCTTATAACGTTTGTCCGATTGAAATGCGGTTTGCGGCATCTGACGTGACTTTGCTGAACTTAGATTTGCTGAAAATTTGGAAATAGTGGAAAGTTTCAGGGATGGCCTGCAGGGTCTCACTTCTTTTCAATTTTTTTTTTCGTTTTTCGATCGAAATTCGTGGTAAGTAATATGTTTCCATTTAAAAAAATCGACTTACAGTCTAAAAACACCACTTCCAGTCTAGATCGGAAGTCGTAATATAGATCTTTTAATGGCCTCCTCGGTGCTCTACAATTTTTATCTAAAACTTTTTCGAAATAATCTAGTCCAACCGAGATACTAGCTTGTCTCAAGATAAATGCCCCAGTCTGTATATCTATATAGGTATATATATATAAAATTCTCGTGTCACAGTTTTCGTTGCCAAACTCCTCCGAAACGGCTTGACGGATTTTGATGAAATTTTTTGTGCTTATCCGGTATCTATGAGAATCGGCCAACATCTATTTTTCATCCCCCTAAATGTTAGGGGTAGTCCACCCTTAAATTTTTTTTCTTCCTTTGATTATAATTATTATTAAAGACACGATTTTTTTTTAAATTCGTATCCATGGTTTTAAAATATAAACAGCCTTATGTATGATTTGAAAAAATTCTGTCAAAAATTAAAAAAACATTGATTTATATGCTTTTAACATTTTTCATCATTAAATAATTTTCAAGTGATTTTATAACCTCAAAAGTACTTAACTCGTGACACGAGCTTCCAATAACAACGGATTTTGTGTTGTAAGTATACTTTTTTTTATTCATATCGAAAATGTTGTTGATCTTATAAAAATTGGTCGATAATTTATTTATTGAAGAGTACTTATCAGACGTTAATCAAAGATTCAAATATCCCCATTCGTTCTTTTGCACCGGGCACGACGGCGCAGCCGGAATGTTCGACATACACACATATACGTCCATGTATATTTTAAAATAAATAAAATAGATAGATAGATGTTCCAATTATATAGATATATATATATATATATATTGTAATATGTTCGAATTAGACCCCCAGAAGGACCCTAGGATTCCCTGGAACCATAGCCTTCACTCCCTTAATTTTAGCGTATCATTTGGCTTGAAAATAAAATAATATTCCAGCCGCTGTATAGAAATATCAAAGTTAAGACATTAACATTGTAATATTGGCGATCTTGTTTAATATTGCAATAGTCTGTCAGCTGAAAACAAACCGAGATACGAATTACAACAAGTCGTTCTGTGATAGCGGTAATGAGTGGGAGAGAGACGAGATATACGACGTATGTGATAAAATAGGATGGAGACAGTTGTATGTTGTATTTTTTTAGATTTTTTTCGCAACGGTCAGTCGTGAGCGAGCTAATGAACACGACGCATCGGGGGATAGGAATTGTTGATAACAATCAATTTAGAGACGATTTATTTGAACTGCGAAAGAGATTATTTATTTTTCGGGACTTTGGCTTGTATTTCTGGAGCATTGATAAGAGCTGAAATGTTCCTTTTGGCGTTATTCGATTTGTCATCCTTTCATCTTTAATCCTAAACCGATCCCGAGTTTAAAAACTCTCCTGTTTTCCTGGAAACTTTGGCTTTCGTACTTCTTGATTGTTGCTGATTGTTGATGAGGATATAGCTTTCCGTGAGATCCCAAAATAAACCTGGAATAGGAATGTTTGACGCTTAGGAATTTAAATATCCGTGCTTTATTGTCCAATACACCCTTTTAGGAGTTTCTCTGTTGTTTCTGGTTGGAAAAATCTGGAATTTCTGGATTTAAGCGAATTTCTCCCGACAAACTTATTTGTTTCGTGCTTAGCCGTCTTGGATGGGATTTTTACGTTAGTTTTTGACGGGATTATTTTTTTGAGAGTTTTTACAGTCTGTTCCTGTGGAACTAAAGCTTTGAAATTCTGGAACAAGCATTTCCATACCGAATGATTTTTTTCGACTTTGCGATTTACAATTTAGTATCGGATTATAATACCAGTCAATTTCATTGAAGTTTTTTATTACTGCTAACTCACAAATGTTCCCGAGGGATACCTTGAAGTTAACAACTGAACTGAAGTTAACAAATTGAGCTAATGTTCCCTATCTAATGAAAGTTATCTAACAAAGCAAAGTTCAATTCCGGAATGACAGTTATTGTCTGAGTTTTGGGTTATGTCGGAACGTCCGATATTGGTCTCGCCTCCCGTATCGAATTTTGATGGGAATACAAAACCTTATGTCGTGAATTCTTTATCGTATGGCAAATCGCTGTCAAATTAAGTTTCGTATTTGATTTTTTTGTTTCGGCTACATATTCCCGTGACGTCAGCGGACAATTATACCAGGTGTCCTATCAAATAGGTGGATTATTTCACCATAAATATTTTTACGGTATCGATTGGACGTGAATTTGTGTTGTCTGGAGGCTATACCCCGTGACGTCACAGGACGCCTATAGCGGGTGTTCTATTACAGTAGTAGAGAATAGTAACACAGTTTATTGCGCTTTTGCACGACTAAAATTTTATTGCATTTTAGTTTTCGAATAATTATTCGTTTTTGTGTTCGGCGAATATTTCCGTTAGTTACATTTATGTGTGATTGTTTCGTCTCTCGGAAATATTTTATCTAATTAAATTTTCGAACCTTTTTCAGGTTTAGGTTCGAGAATATTTTGTCTGGTTTTAGTGTCAATTATTTTTGTTTGGGGATTACGAATCATTTAAGATTTCGCTATATTTTCAGTAGTCAAGGACCATTCAAAGCCTCCTAGTCTGGACTATCTAGGCGTGGCTTTTCACGATTCGAGTCCTGGCGCCTGGTAATCTAGTCGGTGAATCCGTGAAATTATTTGCCAACGTGAGTGGACTTGACTTACTATTGGTTGTTAAAATTTTGTGTTGTCCTTTGTGTCTTGTGGTAGGTGGTTGGGTTTTTTTAGCATCCTTTTACGGATGTTGATTTTGTATTTTTTCATGTTCTTCTTAGTTTTATCCATGACCCCGCATCCGAATTGAAGCTAGCCGTGCTCCGAGGTAATTCAATTATCGCCGATATAGTTTACTTAGGTGAAGCTAACTAGTGGCCCGGTTATCAACACCTTAACCATTTTCTGTCAATTTCGGCCATACCCTAGTAAATACTATAAATTGGCGCCTGCCAACGTGGGGCCTTATTTTATTGACTTTTGTTATTTTATGTTCATTTTCGTTTTGGGGCCTGTTTTCAGTGCCTTTTGGTTTTCGTTGCGTTTGCGGTTTAGCTGCCCGTATTTTTTTCGATTTCTTGTTGGAATCCAAGTTTGTTTTAAATATCGGAAGGAACCATAAATTTGGGGCTTGTGGCCTCTCTCTTCCGATTCCGGTTAACTATTGTCGTGTTTCAATCATTTCTATTCTAAAAAAAAAAAAAAAAAATTTGCTTAAAAATGTCTGCCGTCGGTCTCAAGCGAGATGAACTCGAGTATGAATTACGATTACGTCATATTCAAGGGGTTGATCACATGACTTTAAATTTATTGCAGGATACAGTATCGTCGTTATTGTCGGAAAATGCCGATTTAGATTTTCCTGATGTCGCTTTAAATTTGGATAACGAGTTAGACATTTGCCAGAGTAAACTCGTCGAATTACAAGCTTTAGTTTTAAAGTTTTCTGATTTTCCGCAGAGTGTCGCTTATTTAGTGTTAGACCACCGCATTTTACATTTGTTAAGTCGATCTCGTCGTCTTGTCAGTCGTGCGTCGGACGATTTGTTGCCGCGTGTTAACAAGCTTATAGAACAAACTTTAGAGTTGGACGAACAATTCAACATGCGTGCTCTAAATCATCGTGTTGAAGCTATCTCGGATTCCTCAACTCCCGTGTTACCTTACGTACCTGGTCATAGAGCTGATGCCTCTAATATCACTACCGCTAGTGGTTCTCAGCCAGCAAATAACCCTAACTTGCCTATTACACTTCCTGTCTACAAATGGGGCATTAGCTTCGATGGCAAACAACCTGTCAACGAGTTTCTGACGCGTGTGGAAGAATTACGTGTTGGCAGGCATTGTTCTAAGGAAACTTTATTTCATTCAGCCATCGATCTCTTTGTCGACGACGCTTTAGTATGGTATCGTATGGTTTTATCTGATGGCATTAGCGACTGGGATTCCCTCACCGCCGCATTAAGAAGACACTTTTTAGGTTCTGATTTCGACCATGAATTAAGCCTAAAAATTTACGCTTGCGTTCAGAGGCCTGATGAAAAGGTCACGTTGTTTTTGGCGTCTCTGCAACGAATGATGAGTCAGTTGACGACACCCCTTACCGACGCTGAGAAAATCCGAATCATTAAGCGAAATTTATTACCTTTTTATGGTCCGCATGTAGTTCATTCACATTTCTATACCGTATCTGAATTAAACGAATTCCTCGTTGCCTTGGAACCAGCTATCTTGAAGATCCAGCTAACTTCTAATCAATGCAGTGAAGTTAAATCCGTCGTAACACCTACTAGTACTATCGCAGCTGGAATAAAATGTTGGAACTGTCTCAAACCAGGCCATGTATATGCGAAGTGTAATGAGCCTCGAGTACGCTTTTGCTATCGTTGTGGAAATCGTGAGCATTTCGCGAATTCCTGCCCGAAGACAGTATCGAAGCCTTCAGCCCTGTCGGGAAACGTAAACGACGCGAAATAGTGAGGAGTCGATATTTCCGTCAACGGCTGCCGACTCCGTCTCCTAACCTTGATCGTGAATCTTGGGAAAATGGCTTGGTGTAGTTTCTGATTTTTGTAAATCTCCCGCTAATCCTGTTGTAGAATCTAAAGTCAACCCGGTTCTAGCGTCTCACCCTGGGGATAACCGACCTTACATCACGATCAATTTATACGATAGAGAAGTCCTAGCCCTTCTGGATACTGGTGCCAACCGTACCGTTTTAGGAAAATTCGGACTACCGTTCATCGAATTATTGTCTCTGAAGGTTAGTCCCGTACATATGAACGTTACTACTGCTGATGGTGTTTTTCAATCTGTCTCCGGTTCAGTGCTTCTGCCGATTGTCGTCAATGGAGATGTTAAGCTGTTGGATGTTTTAGTCGTTCCTTCTTTGCAGGCTACGCTCATTTTGGGAATGGACTTCATGCATGATTTTAATTTTATAGTAGATTTTCGTAACAACTTCTATTCTTATAATACCGGTCTGAATTCTGATGTCGCTTTTCAAATCAATACTGTTCATGCCATTCGCGAACGTTCCGAGTTAACTACCGATCAGCAGCTTCATCTGTCTTCTATAATCGAATCTTTTCGTTGTCTGTCATGGCAAGAGGGTAATAAACTCGGTCGTACTCATTGGACCGAGCACGTCATTGACACTGGCGATGCGAATCCAATGAAACAACGGCAATACCCGCTGTCACCTTATATGATGACTCACCTGAATAAAGAATTAGACCAGATGTTAGCGTTGAATGTGGTTCGACCCTCAGTCAGCCCTTGGTCCTCGCCGGTCTTGCTCGTGAGGAAGGCCAATGGAGAACTTCGCTTTTGCTTTGATGGGCGTCGACTTAATGCTGTCACAAAACCTGACGCATATCCCTTACCTCGCATAGACCATATTCTGAGTATGTTATCGGGAGCCAAATTTCTTTCGAGTATTGATTTGAAGTCTGCATTTTGGCAGATCCCACTCTCGTCGGACTCTCGTGAGAAAACCGCATTTAGTGTTCCCGGAAGGGGACTGTTCGAGTTTGAAGTGATGCCGTTTGGCCTCCGTAACGCCCCGCAGACCCAGCAACGTCTAATGGACCGTGTGTTGGGACCTAAGTTAGAACCGTTCGTTTTCGTTTATCTGGACGACATCATTGTCGCTACCCCTACGTTTGAAAAGCATGGTGCCGTGTTGCAAGAAGTTTTGTCTCGCTTCAAGGAAGCAAATTTAACTATAAACTTATCGAAGTGTGAATTCTGTCGTCCGTCTCTTAAATTTCTCGGATTTGTAGTTGACAAACTTGGTTTGCGTACCGACCCTGATAAGATTTCAGCTATGCTAAACTACCCTCGACCTAATACCACTACCGAAGTTAAAAGGTTCGTCGGGCTATGTTCTTGGTACCGTCGGTTCATCCCTCATTTTTCTTCCTTGACCGCTCCCATTACCGAGCTTATCAAGAAACGTGCTAAAGGTCAGAAGATTTGTTGGAGTGAGGAAGCAAATCGAGCCTTTGTGTCCATAAAAAGTGCCTTAGTTTCGGCTCCTGTACTTGCAAGCCCTGACTTCAAGCGTCCCTTTACCATCCAATGCGACGCATCGGACCTTGGACTCGGATGTGTTCTTACGCAGCCCAACGATGAACAGATTGACGTACCTGTTGCCTTTGCAAGTCGCACTCTCAATGCTCACGAACGAAAGTACTCCACTACTGAGAAGGAGTGCCTCGCTGTTTTGTTTGGTCTTGAAAAGTTTCGCCCTTTTGTCGAAGGCACTCACTTCAAAGTGCTGACTGATCACCATTCCTTGTTGTGGCTACAGAATTTGAAAGACCCTTCTGGTCGTTTGGCCCGTTGGGCTGTAAAAATTCAGCAGTATGATGTCGAATTTGAACATCGAAAGGGTTCTATGCATATCGTTCCGGACGCACTCTCCCGTTCTCCCGTGGAAATCTCTAACCTTACTTTTAGTGATGAGGTCTGCAATGCTGACCCGTGGTATCAAAGAATGGTTCGTTCTGTGTTACAACATCCTAACGAATATAATCGTTGGCGCGTCATAGATGGCCGTTTATACAAGCGTCTCGCTCTTGCTATGGAACAAGGACCAAACCGAGACGAATGGAAAATGGCTGTTCCCAAGCGTGCTCGACTCACTCTGATGGAAAAATATCATTCTGCCCCTACCTCTGGCCATTTTGGCATTGCAAAAACCCTATACCGTCTATCGGAACAACACTATTGGCCCAAAATGAAGGCCGATATTAGCAAATTTATCTCTCGTTGTCGTGTCTGTGCCGCTCAAAAAGTTTCGAATACCGTCCGTCCCGGATTTATGGGACAACCTAAGCAAATAAAGTTTCCTTGGCAGCTGGTCGGCTGTGATATTCTTGGACCCTTGCCAAAAACTAAGGAGGGCTATCGTTTTGTTTTAGTAGTCGTGGATTGGTTTACCAAGTTTTCCTTGTTGAAGCCTCTAAAGCGGGCTGATGCCAGTTCGATCGCCTCATACCTTGAAAATGAAGTGTTTCTTATGTTTGGTGCCCCCCAGATTCTGCTGACCGATAATGGTACTGAGTTTACCGCCAAACACATTCAGCGACTGTTGGACAACTACGGCATTAAACACTGGTTCGTCGCCAAATATCATGCTCAGGCCAACTTCGTAGAGCGGGTAAATCGCACAATTGGAACAGCTCTCCGATCCTATTTGTCAGATGTGACTCACCATGAGTGGGATAAAGTCCTTCCGCACATAGGTTTCGCGTTGCGAACGGCTGTTCACGATTCTACTGGGTTTGTACCTACATTCCTCAATTTTGGGCGATTTGTACCTATCAATGGGAGCTATTATGGTGACTTGGGTGATCGGGATCCTATCGAACTCGACTGGTCCAGTGAGTTTTATGCACGACAACTGCAGGAGCATCCTGCCATCTACCAGCAAGTGCGGACGCATCTGGCTGAAGCATATGAGCGCCAGGCTGTTGGTTACAATCTAGGCAAACGGCCAGCTGTACAGTTCGCGGTAGGTGAACGTGTATGGAAAAGACACTATGTCTTGTCCAGTGGCGCACACGGATTCACATCTAAACTAGCTCCTCGATTCATCCCTTGTCGTATCACCAGGATGGTTTCCCCCCTCATTTATGAGCTAGAACATGAGGATGGTCGTCCTGTTGGCAGATGGCACGTTAAGGATCTGAAACCCTATGTTGAGGATAGCGCGTCAGAAGTTTCCAGTGAGGACGAGGCAGTTGAGTCAGGCAATGAGGTAGTGGACGAGCAGCATAACGTTTCGGATCATGGTGCTGATTCACCGGACTTTGCTAGCGACGACTCTGTTTGGGATCTGTTCGATTGAACCTTGTATCGTGTGGCTACCTTTTTCGTTTAATTCATACCGTGTTACGTGTCGGTTCGGTCTCGTTACCGTAGTGCTTTGTCAGAGAAGAAAAGGTCTTCGTCCTTTTCTTTTGGAGGAAGAAGGGGTGTGAATATGTTCGAATTAGACCCCCAGAAGGACCCTAGGATTCCCTGGAACCATAGCCTTCACTCCCTTAATTTTAGCGTATCATTTGGCTTGAAAATAAAATAATATTCCAGCCGCTGTATAGAAATATCAAAGTTAAGACATTAACATTGTAATATTGGCGATCTTGTTTAATATTGCAATAGTCTGTCAGCTGAAAACAAACCGAGATACGAATTACAACAAGTCGTTCTGTGATAGCGGTAATGAGTGGGAGAGAGACGAGATATACGACGTATGTGATAAAATAGGATGGAGACAGTTGTATGTTGTATTTTTTTAGATTTTTTTCGCAACGGTCAGTCGTGAGCGAGCTAATGAACACGACGCATCGGGGGATAGGAATTGTTGATAACAATCAATTTAGAGACGATTTATTTGAACTGCGAAAGAGATTATTTATTTTTCGGGACTTTGGCTTGTATTTCTGGAGCATTGATAAGAGCTGAAATGTTCCTTTTGGCGTTATTCGATTTGTCATCCTTTCATCTTTAATCCTAAACCGATCCCGAGTTTAAAAACTCTCCTGTTTTCCTGGAAACTTTGGCTTTCGTACTTCTTGATTGTTGCTGATTGTTGATGAGGATATAGCTTTCCGTGAGATCCCAAAATAAACCTGGAATAGGAATGTTTGACGCTTAGGAATTTAAATATCCGTGCTTTATTGTCCAATACACCCTTTTAGGAGTTTCTCTGTTGTTTCTGGTTGGAAAAATCTGGAATTTCTGGATTTAAGCGAATTTCTCCCGACAAACTTATTTGTTTCGTGCTTAGCCGTCTTGGATGGGATTTTTACGTTAGTTTTTGACGGGATTATTTTTTTGAGAGTTTTTACAGTCTGTTCCTGTGGAACTAAAGCTTTGAAATTCTGGAACAAGCATTTCCATACCGAATGATTTTTTTCGACTTTGCGATTTACAATTTAGTATCGGATTATAATACCAGTCAATTTCATTGAAGTTTTTTAATACTGCTAACTCACAAATGTTCCCGAGGGATACCTTGAAGTTAACAACTGAACTGAAGTTAACAAATTGAGCTAATGTTCCCTATCTAATGAAAGTTATCTAACAAAGCAAAGTTCAATTCCGGAATGACAGTTATTGTCTGAGTTTTGGGTTATGTCGGAACGTCCGATATTGGTCTCGCCTCCCGTATCGAATTTTGATGGGAATACAAAACCTTATGTCGTGAATTCTTTATCGTATGGCAAATCGCTGTCAAATTAAGTTTCGTATTTGATTTTTTTGTTTCGGCTACATATTCCCGTGACGTCAGCGGACAATTATACCAGGTGTCCTATCAAATAGGTGGATTATTTCACCATAAATATTTTTACGGTATCGATTGGACGTGAATTTGTGTTGTCTGGAGGCTATACCCCGTGACGTCACAGGACGCCTATAGCGGGTGTTCTATTACAGTAGTAGAGAATAGTAACACAGTTTATTGCGCTTTTGCACGACTAAAATTTTATTGCATTTTAGTTTTCGAATAATTATTCGTTTTTGTGTTCGGCGAATATTTCCGTTAGTTACATTTATGTGTGATTGTTTCGTCTCTCGGAAATATTTTATCTAATTAAATTTTCGAACCTTTTTCAGGTTTAGGTTCGAGAATATTTTGTCTGGTTTTAGTGTCAATTATTTTTGTTTGGGGATTACGAATCATTTAAGATTTCGCTATATTTTCAGTAGTCAAGGACCATTCAAAGCCTCCTAGTCTGGACTATCTAGGCGTGGCTTTTCACGATTCGAGTCCTGGCGCCTGGTAATCTAGTCGGTGAATCCGTGAAATTATTTGCCAACGTGAGTGGACTTGACTTACTATTGGTTGTTAAAATTTTGTGTTGTCCTTTGTGTCTTGTGGTAGGTGGTTGGGTTTTTTTAGCATCCTTTTACGGATGTTGATTTTGTATTTTTTCATGTTCTTCTTAGTTTTATCCATGACCCCGCATCCGAATTGAAGCTAGCCGTGCTCCGAGGTAATTCAATTATCGCCGATATAGTTTACTTAGGTGAAGCTAACTAGTGGCCCGGTTATCAACACCTTAACCATTTTCTGTCAATTTCGGCCATACCCTAGTAAATACTATAATATATATATATAATACTGTTAGGCGGTACGAAGTTCGCCGGGTCCGCTAGTAGGTATATAAAAATCTCGTGTCACAGTGTTTGTTATCGAACTCCTACGAAACGGCTTGACCGATGTTTATGAATTTTTTTGTGTATATTGGTAGGTTTAAGAATAGGTCATGGGCTATTTTTTATACCCCTAAGTGGTAAGGGTGGGCCTCTCCCGAATTTTTTTTTTTTAATTTTTGGACAAATTTTTTATTTTAATTTTTTTATGATTTGCCATGAAAAAATACTTATAACCCTAAATTTTCACCGTTCTACCACCAATCCCTATTTTTTAATAGCGATATTAGTATTTTTACTTTTATCCACAGATGCGCAATAGGGTTGCAAGATGGCAATATAACGGTAAACTTTTATATATTTAACTTAGTGAAAACAGGAAGTGTGATTATTATAATGTGGTCGATAACTTATCAATTAATTATCAACCGGTCAGTTATCCCCGCCAGGCGTCTACATGTGTCACCTCTCACCCAACAAACACCACGTAGTACGTAGCCGATCTCCGGTTTTAGTACCAAATAGCGACATCTGTTAGAACTTACTCAAAGCTATTAGTTCACATGCCTGGGACGCAATCGAAATACATTTTGCAGAATTATATCTATCGCACCCAGTTGAAACCGGGACGGACCGCTATAATATTATAAAGAGCTAAAGTTTGTAAGTTTTGATATGGGAGGCAATCTCCGAAACTACTCATCCGATTTCGAAATATTTTTTCACCAATATTTAGAATGGATCTTCAGAATTGATACCGAATATATTATCGCGTTTAAATAAAAGCGCTTTTCGTGGAGACCAATTTTGTAACGCAAGTCGACGAAAAAACGGCGACAAGCTACAAATTCGAGCGAAGTCGAAACGGGCCGCTAGTAATATATATAAACATTATCAATTGGAAAATTTTGTTCCGATGCCAATAGTGTACGTACCATATGGCAAATACACTAATTAACAAAAACTTTTAACAGAGAGCAATTATTTTCAAAATATCTTAATCCCATGTGTACTTGAGACATAGGGTTTTAATATGGTGTTTTGATAATCTGTATCTATTATATAAATAAACATTTACAAAAATTGTGACCAATTGTTCAGGAGAGTATAAAGTGAATAGCATGTGTCAACGAAGGTGAAATCGAGACGAAATAAATGTTTATTTGATTTAATCATGTAATTGCTTTCTTGTTTAATGCCTTAGCTCAAATTATCCTGTCAATGCATAACACGTATTGAAAGCTCTCAGACAGTATTATTTATCACCTGTAAACGTAAAACATTCCTTGATTAATTTAATGGAAATTGCAGACAACATCTCGTAAACGACTACCGTTGAATGGATATCTATCGGCTGAAGTGCAATTCATGCATTACATATAGTGTTCAAAACCAAATGCCCCGTATGCTACTACATACTGGAATACTGGCTTATCTTTCACTTTTATATGGCGTATTTAGCGTTTATAACCATACTATAGTGGCCCGGTCTAGCTTCGCATGGTTTTGTAGATTATTATGGAATAATAGCCGTATTTGCAGAGCGTTGCTATATATTTCGCACGCGATTAAGATGAAACACTGCCTTCGGCTCCACCGTATTGCAATCTTGTTTCGACACCGACAACAGTAGTGGAGCTGCACCGTATTACAGTCTCGCCTCACGAAGCTGCGGCCCGCTCAGCAGCGACACAAGTAGTCAGTGAAGCCTACCATATTCCAAGTCACTTTTCCAGTTTTATTTTCCACAAAAATCTTATTCAGACTATATCATGAACAATTATACCAAAAATTTCGATTTTTCGGCTGTTCCTTTGAATTTATCGTACATTTTTTTAGTAAACCACCCCTGTATTGAAGTAAAGTAAACAAAAAAAAATATTCAAATCGGTCGAGCCATTTTCGAGTTTTTGCAAGACTAACGCACGGTAATTGACTTTTATATTATACTAGCTGCCCGGTTCGGCTTCGCCCGAATTTGTTGCTTCTCGCTGTTTTTTCGTCGATTTGCGTTGCAAAATTGGTCTCCACGAAAAACGGTTTTATTTAAACGCGATAATAACAATTCTGAACGTTCATTCTAAACATTGGTGAAATTTTGAAACCGGATGAGTAGTTCCGGACAGTGCCTTCTATATCCAAACTTACAAACTTTACCTCTTTATAATATTATAGCGGTCCGTCCCGGTTTCACCTGGGTGCGATAGTATAATTCTGCAAAATGTATTTCGATTGCGTCCCGGAGTGTGAACTAATAGCTTTGAGCAAGTTCTAACAGATGTCTCTATTTGGTACTAAAACAGTTTTAGGTCGTTTGCTTCTGAACTAATATTAGTTCAGAAGCAAACAAACAAAATTGACTTCTGACAGAATTTACTTAAAGCTATTTAGCTTTGAGTAAATTGTATTAGATGCCGCTATGTGTAACTAAAACGGGTTTTTTGTGAAAACACCGTAATTCCGTACAAAATATTTAATAAAAATTGCACTAAGCAAGACACATTTACAAAATTTCATTAAAATCTGTTCAGTTGTCTATAGATTTAGACTTTTTCAAGTACAATATGAAAATTCAAAACAATAATTATGAAAATAAACATTAATTACTAACCATAGCAATTAAAAATAGTTAAAGTACATAAGACAAAAACATGACAAGTTTATGTATAAATTTTCAACAATAATAAATAAAAATTCGAAATTTAGCTCAATTTCATAACATAGTTGTACTGACTAGGTACTTAAATTTTGAGTGTCTGTTCTGTAATAATAAATAGAATTGTTTTTCTAATAAAACACATTTCACACGATATTGCGTTTCTTCCAATTTGACTCTTTATCTAATATTTGAACTTCATTAAATAGAAATGTATGTCCAGTGTTAAAATGATGAGATGACAACGCAGTCTTATTATCACTTCATTTTATATTTCTACAGTCCATTCAGTGTTGGTAAATTCTATGTTTTAGTAACTGTTTTGTTTGCCCCACATAGCACTTACTACATTCACAAGGTATTTTATAAATGATATTAGATTGATGTAAAATAGGTGTTTGATCTTTAAGACTTTAAGTTATTAAACACCAACTTGAAATTTTACCAGAATTGGTGCGAATGAATGAAATGTACGATGAAAAAAATTGGCCCAACGGAGCCTTCATCATAAGATATATATATATTTCGCAGGCAACTACCGGACTTCACTTTTAAATGAAGAGCTGCACCAAACGAAAAGAAAATTAGCTAATAATACAAAAGAATGTGAAATACACAATATCAGAATACTGAATATAAACATACAATGCATCAGTAATAAAATGGATGAGCTTGAAATCTTATTGAACGAACAAAACATTGATTGTTTGTTTAACTGAACATTGGCAGAGTGAACTCTCATTAAAATCAGTTATTCTTCATAATTACAACCTTGCATCTTCTTTCTGTCGTTCAGAACATATTCATGGGGGTGTTTGTATTTTTGTGAAAGCGAATATATTCTCTTGTCTAAAAAAACTAGATTTAAGTAGATTTAATAGCGAAAAATTGGTGGAGTGTGCAGGCATAGAACTTACTAGAGATAAAATCAGGTTTAAGATTATTGTTATATACAGAACCCCTTCAGGAAATTGCCATTTCTTTAATGAAAGATTAATAGCTTTACTTGAATCACTTAAAGTTGAAAAATGTAACTTTACACTGTGTGGAGACTTCAACATAGACATATGAGTTGACTCAACAACTAGACGTGAATTTTACGGTCTTTCATGCATTCCAATTGAAATTATTGGAAAACAACAGACCCCCCCCCCGAGTGACATCTATAAGTAAAACATTCATAGATTACTTTATATCTAACTTAAGTAAAGAAAACTTAAATGAAGTACAAACACTCACTACAGAATTATCAGATCATTGAACACATTGATATCGACAATTTCTTATGAATTAAAAAATATAGAAAATAATGAGTGCAGGCACATTATACAACGTTCTCATAGTAACACTAATCTAATACATCTAAATTATCAATTAGGAAAAATAAGTTCAGAAAGAGTTAGCTCAATTACAGATTGTAACGCGCCATACAATTTATTTCTAGAAAACTTTTTATATTGCTACAATGCAAGCTGTCCTGCTAAGAAAATTAAAAAAAAAGGAAAATAATAGTTAAAAAAATTGGGTTACTTCTGAGATAATAGAACAAGGAAAATTGTTAAGAGAAATATATAAACAAAAGTTAGAAAAGCCAGAATTAACAGAAGTGTATAAGAGATAAAAAATAAAACACAAAAATGACACAAAAAATGCTAAGCTTGCTTACATTAATAAAACAATTGACAATATAAAAAATAAGACTAAGCAATTATGGGTAAGCATAAATAAATCACTAGATAGAAAAAAAGCAGAAAGTAAAGCAATTATAATACGAGAGAGTGGCCTCACTATCGTAGATCCAAATGTCATAGCGAACAAATTTGCAGATCATTTCAAAAGTACTGTACACGAAAAAATTAAACTGAACTTTGGGGAAAATACTACCGCAAATGGTACTTTGTCTGCTACTTTTAATGAAATACTTTATATTTATATCACATTAACTCAGAAGAAGTTCAAAAAATGATAAGTTCATTACCAAACAAGTTGTCTACCGGCATTGATGATATTTCATCAATAGCAGTTAAGATCTCATCGTCTCTTATAAGTTCGGAACTGGCTGATATAATAAATCAATCTTTTTTAAATGGAAAATTCCCAGAGCAGCTAAAAGTATCGAAAATCATAAATAATTACAGACCGATATCCTTGCTGCCCGTATTCGCTAAAGTATTTGAAAAAATCTTGTATAATCGTATTAACTGATTTCTTAACAAATTCTCCATTATAAATAATGCCCAGCATGGATTTCGCACAGGATATTCGACAACGAATGCTTGTTTTGAGCTACACGAACATATTGCAAAGGGATTGGATGACGGAAAAATCACTGTAGGAATTTTTTTGCAGTGTTAAATTTTAGTACGTGGTGTCAAAAAAACAAACTAATTGTTAATCTGGAAAAAACCGTATACCTTCATTTTAAAATAAAAGATACCCCAGTTCGAATGAACACACCCGTTAATATTCAAACCACAAAGCATTAAAAAATATTAGGAATACACATTGATGTCAATTTTAATTGGATCAAACATAAAACAGAGGTTTGTAAAAAAATTAACAAATATTATTTTCAAATAAAGCAATTAAAAAGTTTCTTTGACATAAAAAACTTATTAATAGTATATATATTAGAAGATTTTATAGCTTTCAATGTACCTATATAATGTTGAAAACCGATTTAAAATTTACATTAATGCCAAATTATGCAATTAAATTGCATAGTGACAGTACATTTTTAGATTCTCGTTTGTTTTTTTTATTAATTTCAAACGTCGAAATAGATTCTATTATTTTCCGAATGATAATAAATCAAACTATAAATTTTTCATCTGTCACACACATTGACTGCATCCTCGTGCGATTTTTTTACTATTTTAGTCGACGATCCGCGTTCGACCCAATGCATTTTAAATGAGGCCGAGGGCCTCTTTGAAAAATCGCAGCACCCAAACCCCTGAAATGCAAAAATCGCCGATTCGTTTTTCGAAATAAACCATCGAGCTTCGTCTTTTCCTTTTTTTTTTTTAATTTTTTCCTCCAAAAACGTAGATTTGTATAAACTTGAAACTTTTTGCCTCGAAATTTATCGTCTTTAATATAGTCGGATATATTTACATGTGAGTAATGCACATAATTAATCAAGCAATAATTTTGTTTCGTGATGAAAAATACACAATGTGAGATAAAAAAAATTACTTTCAATTCTATCTCTTATGAGAAAACTCACATCGTTAACTTCGATGTTATAAAACTCTAGTTTTGTGTTTAAATTAAAATAAAGCATTAGACGACCTCATATTCCATTTAAAATTGTTGAAGGAGATGGTATCCTAACACCCTCTTTGGGAGCTACAACTCTCCGTTCCCGTTAAAAAAATAGCACTGAGGGAGTTTTACGTGCAGAGTGTACAAAATAAACGCTTCGACTCAACTCGGACTAACTTTCCTGTATAGGAGTAGGCAGTATACATATAACATCGTTACATTCCTGCATTCTCTGGGAGGAACTAGCCAAGCAATCCCATATGAATACTAAGAGACTATACTACATGTGTAAAATTTAATCAAAATCATGGAGTCTTTGCCAAGAAACAAAATGATTTTTTAGTTTTTTAATCCGTTTATATCGATTATTAGGAAGCCACTTTTCCTAGCTAGGATCTATTTTGCGATTTGCCTCTTGACGTCTGATCATTATGAACACGCATTTAAAATGTGAGCACAATCGAGGTGCTCCAAGTACGAGAAAGAAATTTTTGAGAAACTATCTTGTTGATTTCATAAAAATCTCAAAATATATTTTGTTGCACAGCCTACCATAAAATAGCTGCTTTTCATGCCTCTGTAGTAAAATGATTAATTTGTCACTCGTGCGTAAAGTAAAACAAAAGAAATGTGATTTTACCAATCAAATAGTAATTTCCCTGTCAATTTCCATACCAATCCATATGATCAATAGAGACAGCAAAGTAGACGTAGGTTTAGTAAACAATTCAAACAGATTCCAATATGGCCGAACCTGAACTGTAAGATATTTATATAAATATATACTTACTATAAAGTGAAATACAGTTATTTTATAGGAAGTACGTGCAAAAAATGTAGTAAGTAATGATATATTATCAGTCAAGTACAATATGATAAGGTTAATATTATTAATCAAGCTAGTCGTTTAAGTGTTAATATTCACGAAATTAAACTTAAAGAGTTTAAATCTAAAATTATTGAAAATATTGATCTCATATCTTTGTGTTTTTATGAACTATTTGAATTTTTTATATTTGTGTGTTTTTTTTCTTGTACTCACTTATAAAAAAATACCATTATTTGGTTACTCATTGTAACTGTTGGTATTAAAATAAACAAATTAATTAACTAAATATTGATTCAGTTTTATTTTCATTAACCTATTAGAAAAATTACTGCTTCAACAAGGTATTCCTTTGTTATGATAATACAGTAGAAGCTTAAGTCGAACTTCAAGGGAAACGTCAAAAAATTCGAGTTATTGAGTTTTCGACTTATGAAGGATTTCGACTTAGGCGGTTTTTGTAAAAAAATATGGTTAAGATTCATTCTAACTAACTTTGAGTTGTTATGTTAGAGATACAGAGGTCTAATTTATTTTTTCGAGTTATGGAGGAAAAATATGTATCGAAATGGCTTGTAGGAACTGATATTTCGACATATAAAGGGTTGAAATTTCGAGTAATGGAGGTTTTGGGGCTTGAAGGGAAGGGAACAAAACATTTTTTCGAGTCTTGGAGGTTTTTGACTTATCGAGGAAAATAAAACGGAAAATAATTTTCCTGCAGGATAATAACTATATATAGTATATAGTTATCCTGAAGGAAAATTATTTTCCATTTTATTTTTCAAATTGCAAACAGAATCGACATTCTAAATTATATACAAACGTAACACAATAATTAGTGTGCTTGCATAGTCTGGAAAATGACGAGTAGTTGTAATGACAAACAAATTATTGCAAAATAAACAAAATCGTAATCGTAAACTACACTTCATTTGACTTCGAGAACACTTCCTTACGAAGCTAACGGGGAAACACGTGCTTAGAAATGTTCATATTACTAAGTGAATGGGTTTTAAAAGTCTAATTTTACGTTACATTAAGTTGAAAAGAAAATCTCATTTATTTTTTATTTGAGATAGTCTGTTTCACTCCAATTAGTATTGAAAAATAGGCACCCCAAATCCAAAAAACGTATTTTTGGAGAAAGTCTGTGCGTCTGTTTGTCTGTGAACAGGATACAGGTCAAACGGATTAGCGGATTGAAACCAAAAGAGAGGCTGTTTGTTATGCAAATATGAACAGCCCTACTGTTTATAGGAGAAATTGGCGCATGTTCCGAAGAGATATATGCTATAACGTTGTTTTTTAATGTAATAATGGTATACTTTTCATAACGGTTTATTATTCTATCTTTTTAACATTGTTTTCTAAAGTTTTTTTTAACGTTAGAGTTTCGGAAATATTTTTCTTTTTTTCTGTAGATCTGTTAGTTCGGTAGCTAATTTTTTCATGATGTGTTAATTTAATACTAGCCATTACCCGCGTCCAAGCACGAGTTAATAGAAATTTTATTTTCTTTAGAATATATCAAATGTCATTATTTTTGAAGTCAGAATGATCCTGTCGCCCAATTGGCTCAATTTTTTTTTAGTAAAATTAAAAGTAAACTCGTAAATCTTCATGCGAATTGCGAATGTATCAGACTTTAAACGGTATTATTGCTACGATGAAATAATCACAGTGATCTTATAAAAAACAGAAATGATATAAAGTGTACATAATTCTTAATAAACTTTTGACTGTACTTATTCTAATGAGTTCAACTGCTTTTGAATTATAATTCAATTGAAAAAGTATACTTTGGTTTCAGAATCCCTTGCTTAGCATTGAAAATGCGACCCATTAAAACTAATAAATATTCACACCACAAACCTGTAATCTTTTACAAAGCAGATAATTTCCTCCTTTAAAAATTGTTGTAGTACGTAACAAGGCAGGGAGCTTTACTTGCGTTACACATATACATATAAATGTATGTGCGAATATAAGCTACTACAGTTCTGTACAGATGCACACTGTACTAGAGCAACGCAACGCAACGGTGCCACGCGCGGAATACTCTGCCATCCTCCTTGAGTGTATTGAATTGTATATTTAGTAGGCCGCGCTTGAATTCCTCTCACGTTCACTTGGTTAGGTTGTTAGTTATTTCGGTGTCACTCAACGTTTTCTTTCCGAAATGTATTCTACCCTTAGTTAACATAAATACGTGTTAAACCGCCTCAATTTTCAAAATGAAATATTAAAGAAAAAGAACGATTTGTTGAATATTGAAATAGATTACGACAAATGCAATAATTTTAAAAATGATAAATAGTTAAATTTTTTAAGAAATAAAATTAATACTGGGTTTTTGGTATAGTAGTTTATTATTATTATTATTATAGATAAGGAAAAAAAATCCGTAAAGAATTCTGCATCCACAAGCACCCTAAACTTCAGGTTCGTCATCGTTATACAAGGGATATTTACGGAACAAGGTGCAACTATAACCGCGTCTCAAACCATGAATTAGCGATCACAGTGAGTTTGGGTCGTGCGCACGGAGTACACGAAGCGACCCGATAAGCACGGCTTTTTGCATGCGATAGACTAGTGACTCAGCATTACGCTTATTATTATTATTATTATCATTATCATTATTATTGGAACGAAGTTCCTTATAGGACGTTATAGATATAAATGGAGAGGGTTAGAAAAAAAACGCTAAGAAAAAATCGTAAAGAAAATCTGTATCGAAATTCTACATATATAAATTACCTACTGTATATCTGTCCGGAGACATAGAAAGTTGAAATTTGGCATACTTATAATATAGGGCATGGGACAGATCCTAACGGAGTCGGATTTTTTAATTTTGGTCCGAGAAGGGAGCAAAATGAAAAAATTTTTGACATATTATGTCAAAAGCGACAATAATAAATGGGTAAACATTTTAGTATTTAGTGTTATAAACACATTCCAAAAGGTTTTACAAAAATCCGTTCGGTTTACCCGGGTTCCGAGGTATAAACCTTACGGCACTCCACTATATGCAATAAAAACAAATTACACTCAAATACAAAGTAAATAATATTGTAACAGAACAATGTTAAGTCTGAATTTTTTAATAACCTAGTAACTGCTAAAAATATTAGGTTTGGCACAGAGTAATCTTGAGTAAAAATGGCATTGTTAATAAAAATGTGAATTTGTTATTGTTGTCTCGTATCAATACAATGATGAGTCAGAAAATTTATTTGTAGACTTGTCGCTATGCTTTTTAACATTTAGGTACCAGAATCTTTTATAAATTGAAGCGCAAAAACGTTATTATAGGACACGATGGATAACAAAATGTAATTCTAGTACTTGCACACCCATACACTGTCTTGACGCAACTTTTAATGGTGCAAATTACATGTGTTCACGCGTACCTAACCAAAAATAAGTCTAAAGTGGCGCCATAAATATATTGCGGAACTTTAAAGTATCAACGTCTTTTTTTTAATTGTAAGGCTTTTCACACACAAGACTCCAATTTTTATTGCGCAACTTACGCTGCAACTCCGGTTAATCGATAAGTTGATCTTGCAAAATGACATTTGTGTAAACACACCAAAAAAATGAAAATGTATTCTGCTGATGATAACATAAAACCGCTGCTTGTGTATTTGTTTGTTAACTGCGAAGACGACAAAGGACAAGACTCCAAAATAGTTCAAAAAGAATTTGAGATAAACAATGGTTAAAAAATCGTGACAATTATCGAGCAATAAATAACTTATTACAAAAATTGAGTAGTGGAAATGAAGTACTTTTCAAGAATAAATCACAATTTAATTTGGCTGATTAATTGGAAACTGATCTCAGATTTTCAGTTATTTGTTTTAATATTCGACATTTTCAATAATCACATTTCACAAATAAAAATGGCATCACGTACGCAATTTTCAAAGTGTTGTTCAATTTTAAAAGTGGTGCAACTCTCCGGCTTACATAATACAAAAAGTGTACAAGTATAACAGCATTACGCTTACGCAAAATTTAGTATAAAGTATAAAAACTCTGGTAACATAGCTAACTACTTAAATCTAATTCGGCAAAAATTAATTAGATAAATGAATTTAAAACATAACTTTGATATAGCACCTGGCTTTCAAATATTACATAAATTAAATTTAGCACAATTAATTACTACATTCTAACTTTTTAAAATCAAGTTTGCATAGATTTTTCTCAACGATTTTTATCATGAACACTATCACAGATATTAAATCTGTCTACATTTTTTTATTTCTTGTTTAAATATAATAGCATTCCAGTTTAATCTTCATAACTTCAGCGCAATATGTTTAGGACAACTTGCGGTTGTTTTGTGATTTATATTGCCACATCACACCTCCATTAATTAAATTATTCTACATTTGCGCTTAAAAATTTGACAAATTTAAATATTACATTCAATGAGTGACAAAATTGACATCTAATTTTACAATACAATATGCCGTTGTAGCATACATAAAGTAACTACTAAAACTTTGTTAGTAATATATTGTTTAAATAGTGTTATTTTTCTAACTTTATTTAAGATTCTTTCTTCTATAAAATAGGTGCTTTTTTCATATATAGACTGATGATGAATAAATACTTCAACAACAATCTATCTTGTGAAGATTATTATCATACAACTATGTTAAATACAGTTAAAAATATCGTTTCAGTCGTTCAATCATTTTTTGAGCAGGATCGATTTCAAACTTTACAACGCTTTTCTACTAAAGAAATCAGAATGTAGGTAAGGCCATTGTCAAACCAAATTTTTGCGTTCTGTCACTTAACTTAGGAGAACGATACGAAAACTACTATTTCTTTACCCGACTATTTTTCATACCGAGAGTTTGATTCAGCCGTCGAGCATTTTTATTTTCTTAATAATGTCTCTATTAACATATTATTTAATTTGCTTACAAGAACTAAAACGCAATGGGGGCGTTTTGAACTTTGTGGAATAGATACTGGAAATATTGATATTATTTTTATTTTGTTCACGACTAAAATGGAAATTTACACAAAAGTAATAACTAAAAGTATCGACGTATCGACGCCTGCAGCATTAGTGCTTGAATGAAGGATATTCCTTATGGACCTATAACGCATTTGATAAACTGTTGTTTTAAAAGTGATGTATTCCCGGACGTACTAAAAGTTTGCTGGGCCGATTCTAAAGAAGAAGGTCCGCATGATTGTCACAATTACTGATTTATTTCTGTTCCGCTGACTATTTGCTACGTGCACAAAGTCTAGTAGCGTCGTAGTGGCGTAAATGATCGCATTATTTGGTGAACTCAACGCGTTTCTATAGCAACAGTGAACAGCGTAGAAAAATAGTAGCTCAGTTGTAGGTATATAATAAAATAAGTTATGCTGATAAAATAATGGTAAATAAATGAAGCGAATAATTTTTAAAATAGAACTAATATTGACTTGATTATTTTACTTCCTTCAAGGGAATAAATGTTTAAGTAATTCACGTATTTAGCGGTTATATAGATACATTACAGTCTTTAGTGGATAATTTAAAACCCGAGATTATGACAGCATAGAAACCATTACTTGATTATTATATTTGATTCGTATTACTCCATCGAGTAATACAACTTAAATCATTTTTCGTAATGCTTATCAGAGATCTATCTGTTAATATGAAGTATGAACAACACAGAACTATATTTTGATACGCTGATACCACATTTTTATGTTATTCCGATGCCACTGTGTAAGGATAACTAATTTCTACGCTATTCTGTTCTAACACCCGCCAATCGCATAATATTGCGTATAATTTTTAACCCTGCAATACAGTGCAGCTACTTAAAGTAAAAATTAATTTTAGAATTATTTATTTTCTTTATTACCATTATTGTGCTATGAGAAAAATGTTACCTATCATACTTATTCATTGTACAATTCCAAAAATATAGTCAAAATTGATATTTTAACAAATTTTAAAGAATAAAGCTGAAAAATATATTTTGTTTGACAACTACGACTGCATATTCTTCTTATTAATATATAATAGTTTACAACTTGAGTATCGCATTAAAACTAAGAATATATCTCCCTCGAGTAACAAAACATACCAAAAAATTGTTGGTAAGCATAAATAAAAAATATATCAATGCAACACTCTCTGCATTTAAAATCCCTAAACAACGTTTAACTTTAAAATAATAAAAACGAAATGCTCATGTAAATAATATATTTAAAGTATTTAGATAAAAGGTCAATCAGAGAAAAAAGTTCCAGCCAATTGGGCGACGGGACCATTCCAACTTAAAAAATGTTGACATTTGATTATAACAAAGAAAATAAAATATCTGATATCGCCTGAGGTGACGCGGGTAATGGCTAGTATTCAATATAATAAAATTGACAACTAATTAAACGTCTCCTAACAATCGGCTTATAGTACCTACATCATTATAGGAAATAATTCATGAAAAATATATTTTTTGGCCAATGAACTCTTAAAATGAGTGACAAATATCATCAACTGTGCAGAGATTGGTTGTAGATATTGTAAAATAGTTTCATATTTTGAAAGCAAAAAAACTATTTTATGTCTGGAATTTAGTAAGTTACTTTTGGTCTTTTAAGATTTAAATTTTTTTAGAGGTATTAAAAAAAAACATATTGTTTTTCCCAATGTAATGTGCTTTTCAGTGTTCAATAAACCTTCAATAATCTTCTTTTAATATTTAAAACATTATTACTTCAAAAATAGCAAATATTAAAAAAATTGTTACAGTGTACCAAAACAATTAGCTGTATAATTTGTATTTGGTAAAACTTAATCATTAAACATATTTAAATAAATATTATGGGACAAAAAGATGACAAAAAAAACCCAAATATATTTTACAAGAAACTAAGCCTTTCAGAGCGATTGCGGTATCTCAAAATACAATAAATTTTTGTAACCATTTTTCTCAATTGCAAATATAACTTTTTTTGCCCTGCTTTCGGTCCACACTTTATGTACTGTGATGAATAGTTCTGATAAAAAGAATCAGCCGGCTAACTAACTCAACGGCGCTAGGTCGAGGTTCGAAATATTATAATCAGACTCATATAAAAAGACATCCAATATTTGATTAACGTCTGATTAGAACTCTTCAATAAATAAAATTATCGACCAATTTTGTCTGAACATTTGGTCCATAATTTTATTTATTAAAAAGACTTATAATAAATCTAACATAAAAGGACAAACCAAACTAGCTAAAAAATCACCTACCACAAGAACTATATTAATTAAACAAAAGTAAAAGTAAAATCCTTTTCCAATAACAAAAAACAAGAAAGAGACTACTGCAGTCGTTAATAATAATGGCCAGAGCGTAAACTGATCAAACAAATAAATTTTGGACGCCAGGACCACTTAACGCTCTGATCAAAGATCAGCCTCTAGGTCCAACAAGGTGTGCAAATACTGCAGCAGTCACCAACTCCAAAAATGCTGATAATAAAAAAACAAAAGGAAATAGAACCAAAAGAATACAATCCGACAACAACCTAGTTAAAAGGAAAATCCAAATAGTTCCAAAAAACAATCACCTTTATTGTCGCATCCTAACAACCATTACACATATATGTCCTATCCGTCTTGGTCTATGCCCCCGTGCCGTCTGTCGTTATCAGATCAATTTAAAAATTACGAGCCTAGTCAAACACGCCGCCAAACGTTTGCTCTCTCAGACCTGGCACAATAGCTGCCCAAAAAATCGTGCCGAATGCGATCATATAATATCGTTTTTAGAGTTTTTTTTTTTTTTTTTAGTTTCACCATACAGCTAGTGCTTGTTAGCTTTAAAAGTAATAGTAAAACAAACATTTTGTCAGCTACTGTGGAATTTTTGATTCTGTGGCAAAACATCGATGGCTTAAGGACAAGGAATCGTTCGTCGGGGTAAAATCGGTTCCTACACTTACAACAAAAAAAGTAACGTCTTATAACGTAGATACATATTATATTGTATACATAATACGAGTATATACATATGGTTTTGCAACATCGTCCTGTCCGATGCGTGTGTGCGTGCACTCTGTCTCTCTCTCTCTCTCCCTGATGTGCGTGATAAGGGCGCACGACTTCTGTGTATAGTCTTTATTTTAAATCTTCAGACTCGAGACGACAAGTTTAATCTTTTACTGACCTTGTACGAACTTTAACTTCAGCAGACATAAGAAAGGCGGTTTTTATTGGCTTCAAATCGTATATTTTTCTTTGAAAATTATTTTAAAGACATTACCGCTGACTTAACAAAGATTAAATCTTTTTTATGAACATTCACAATAATTATCATTAATTTTATAAATATTCAGTAGAGGCGAGAACGTCCATGAAGCTAGCAGAGCAAAGTCAGCAGAACAAAATATGACAACTAATATATAATTAAGTGCTAATATAATGCTAATTAAATTCCCCGATCAAAAATTTATTGTTCCGTGTTTTTTTTTTCAATATCGCATGTTCTGCTAGCTTCAGATGAACTCAGCAGAGCAGATATTGATAAACGATTAAAAATAAATCTGACCGAATGAAAATCAATTGAAAAATTAAGTGCTAATTTAATGTTCCAATAAAATATTAATTGCTTCTTTTTTAAAAAATTATCGCATGTTCTGCTGGCGTGTTTTTTATCGATTATTATGACGCTGTTTACGCTGTAATTGGCATAATTAAATAAAGCAATTTATTAGTATTACCTAATATTATTATTATTATTATACATCGAAGCTCTCGATGTATATTGTATTCGCAATAATCCTGTATGAATTCCTATGTCATGCGTTTTCTCGAGTAACTGAAATCTGTTTTCGACGAAATTTTGGACACAGATGCGTTCCCATCATGTCAAGAGCCTTGCTAAGTTTAATTTATGTAACTAAAAAATTAGTGCCCTTTTGGCCATAATTTGTCAAACAAACCTCCGTAACTTCTATACCATGCAAGCTACAAAAAAAAAAAAACTATTGAAGGAGATTTGTGCATGTATTGCTATCTATCTGCGTCTGACTGTAATAAATTAATTCCTGTTGGCTTGCCAGAAAACAAATTTTTCGATTATTGCCATATATTTTTTAATAACTTTCCAATTATCACGGTTCTAAACTTTAAGAAATCGCTTTTTGTTTGTAAATAACATAATTTTCAATGTTGTAAATACGTTAAAAATACTGTTTTGCTTAATTTGGGATAATTCTATATTTCAAACGTAGGTAACAAGTTTTTTGAGGTTTTTAAAACAAAAATCAAATTAATTTTTATTTACCTATTTTTATTAAGCATTAAATGAGAAATTAGTATTTAGTTTTATTATTTGGCCGATAAGCCGATATCCAACATTTATATCGGCCGATACCGATAATCGGCCAAACGACCGTTTTTGGCCGATAACCGATATGATATCGGTATTGGTAGATCCCTACTTGTAACTGGTTGTCTCACGTTCAATAGGTTTGTGATAAATTGTCATGTATAATCTTTGTTCTGGTTTAAAAACATGTAAAGGGTCCCCGAAATAGATAATATTCAATTACGAAAACGCAGTTTCACAAAATAAAAAATTATTTATAAAACAATGATTTTATTTTTTGTTGTCGATAAGTAATAATGTTTGTAAACTGTTTTTAAGATGTTTTTATAAATAAGGCGTTTAAAACTAATAATTAGTCAACTGAAAACAGACGCTCTGCGCTCGGTGTATTATTGTTGCGGGCTTTATAGACCCGTTCACAATCAAATGAAAAAAAAAAGCTAACACTTATAGACCGTTTTGTAAATGTATCAATGGTATAAAATGTAATATACAATGCAATATATCTTTTCTAATTTCGGTACACACAGTTACTCAGGAAAACCCGAAGGGTTTTCTGTGAAAATCGTTAGTTTTTCTTGTTATTATTATTATAGGTGACCTCAGCAGAGCATAGTAGTAATGAACTACTAAAAACAAATGTAATCTGTTCGTTTGTCTACGACTCAAATTCGTTCGTCCAACCATTTTTTCTCGTTTGTCTAAGATTAGCAAATTATTTAATAAGCGATTAAGCAACCGACAAAATCATTTTTTTTAGCTATAAAAGGACTCATTCGTTTATCCAGGGCGTCCATTCGTTTGTCCAAGGCTCAAGTTCGTTTGTCCAACTATTTTTTTAAATTTGTCTAACATTTGCAAATTAGTTAATAAACAATTATACAATAAAAAATAGTTTATCGTTTTTGTAGCGTTAAATGATGCCATTCGTTTGTCCAGGGCATCCGTTCGTTTGTCCAAGACTCAAATTCGTTTGTCCAAGACTCAAATTCGTTTGTCCAAGACTCAAATTCGTTTGTCCAAGACTCAAATTCGTTTGTCCAAGACTCAAATTCGTTTGTCCAACTGAAAGTAATGAAATCGCAATATCAAAAACTTGTTGTAAGTAGACTTCAAATGACGTATATTATCCAAACTCCAAAGCTGTTTTTTCGTGTTTAATTTAATTACGGTTGTCAAATTGTAATTATAACTATAAATTACATAGTAAAAAAAATACAAATTATACGTTTTCTCTTCTTTTTCGCAGAATTGAATTAGCATTTAATTTTTATAATGATTTTCATTCAATCAGATTTGTTTTTAATGGTTTATCAGGACTCAGCTCTGTTGAGTTCATCTGAAGCTAGCAAGACATGCGATATTGAAAAAAAAATTGAAAAGAAGTTTGACCCTGCAGGTCATCCCTAAAACCTCCCGCTATTTTCGAGTTCAAAACGCAAAAAATATATAAATTATAGCAAGAAGTTTATTTTTTAGCTCAAAAAAAAACTCTTACGAATGTTTCGTTCGCGATATCTCAGGAACAAATGAGCCGATTTTGACGCGGTTTGCAGGAATCGATGCAGTTTTTTAAGAAAAAGAGTTGATTATATTTTGGAATTAATCGATTTAGTAGTTTAGAAAATATTTAAAAAAAAAACAAATTTCTAAAAATTTTTGAAACTTTTCTCAAAATTTATTGGGCCGAATCATTCCAAATTTTCAGGAAGTCTAAGTTTAGCAAGTTCACGTCAGATGCCGCAAACCGCGTTTCAATCGGACACTCCGTTCAAAAGATATAAGAGGTTTACATACACACACACATACAGCTCTACGGACATCATCGCCAAAATAGTTTCCTAGGAACTCAAAATGTCGAGATCTGGCGAAAACTCGATATTCGAAAATCGGGGTGAAAACAATAACTTCCCGATTTTTTTGAAAAAAAAATTTTCATTTTTTTTTAAAGCGGGAAGTTAAAAAACACGGAGCAATACATTTTTGATTGAGGCATTTAATTAGCATTATATTAGCACTTAATTATTAGTTGTCATATTTTGTTCTGCTGATTTTGCTCTGCTAGCTTCATGGACGTGCTTCGAGAGCAATATATATACAGGCCGGGGCATTTATCTTAAAAAAAAATAATATCTCAGTTGGCCTCGATTATTTCGAAAAAGTTTCAGACGAAAATTGTGGGGCTCCGAGAGGGCCATTGAAATGTCTATATTACGACTTTCCATCTAGTGTTTTTAGACTGTAAGTCGATTTTTTTAAATGGAAACAACCATTTTTTACCATGGATTTCGATTGAAAAACTAAAAGAAAAATATTTTTGTTCTGATTAATTTTTTGGATTTAACTCATATTTTGTCCATAAACTGACCATCAAGAACAAAAAAAAAGAATCTTGAGACAACGAAATAAAAGCATCTTTAAGAGCATTAAATTTCCATTGAATTCCTAAACGGACTTATTTTTACTCGATGTAGAATAACAATAAATAAACTGGCTAGGTTCGTGTCCAAAATCTCGCGCTCATCATAATGTTAATAAAACATATAAACCTTTACTTATTGCACGGAACCCTCAGTGCGCTCACACTTGGCCAGTTTATTTGTTGTTATTTCAAAAATCGTTTCTGAAATTTACTGTTGAGACTTACTGAAATTTAGATAGATAAGTCTGAGTTATTTCCTGCTTTGTCTAGGTTCATAATTATAATTTATATTTTCAAGTGGGAGCAGGTGAAATTTTACAACTAGGTAGTAATTGCTTACAATGTTACAGAATAAGTTTTATTTGAACAGTTAAATTTTGATAATTACAAGTTGGACTGGGAAACTTAACTAATTACATTAAAGAGTTAAAAAGATAGTTTATAGGCACATTACAGCTACCATTATGCAAAATATACGGTTTGTAGTTATAAAGTCCTGTTTCACTAAAACTAAAAATTATTAATGTAGGTAAAACTTGCGTTTTCTTAATCGACTGAATTGAATATTTATGTACAATGCACATAATTAATACTTGTTGACATGACTAAAATAAAATCGTGAAGCGCGTTTAGTAAAAGTCGAAGAAAACAGTTTTAAACCAGATATTATTTCCGATTTCCAACAAAAAAAAAAATTGGTTGTCTGTAAAGTCGGTTTACAGACGATAGTTTTACGTGATAACGTATTCCGTAATACATAACCTAAACCTCCCAAAATTTGGTTTCAATCCGCTTATCCTTGGTGTCGGAATGATAAGAAATGTCAAAAGTGACGTTTGCAACTTACAAAGTATTATGTTCTAATAATAATTAGTTATTCCAATACTTAACTTAGAAGGCGTTGCAATTCTCAAAATACTAATGTCAAAAAATTGAATTAAACATTAGAAATGCAGCCGTTTTCATGTTAAGACAAGACATACGTTTGCTTCTAATTTCCATGTACGGCAAACAAAGACAACCGACCGCGTCGCGCCATGCATTAGACAACATTGCATTTATACAGCTATTTTTCTATATAAATTTGTATAAAATATTTTTCTATATAAATTTGTATAAAAAAACTGTTTAGGCAAATTCTGTTATGCGAAATCTATGTAAAATGTTCTCCTCTTTCGTTTAAGACTGGTTTCAAACCGATCTGATTTAAATTGAGCGAGAAATTAGCAAAAAGCACGCACAGGGTCAGGCGGAACGTTACGCGTTAGGAACGTTAGGAACGTTAAATTACACTTTTTCGTACATGCAGTCGGTGTTTTATCAATTTATAAGATTGGTGATTCATCAATTTATAAGACGTTATCACGTCAAAAACGTATTCTACTAAATGCATCCCGCGATTTTATATCAGTTTGATAAAAACCCCAGGCACAGACCCACAATTATCTTATAGCTTTTAGCAAACTATCTATTGTACAATAAAATCTTTTAACTTAAAAGAGATTTTTTTAAGTTTTCAATGTAGTCTATTTGTTTAGTTCGATTTTATTACATTAAAAAATGAACACACTTAATATCAAGCACGATCTGCACAGCACAAACATGCAAATTTTAGTGCGGTAGACATTTTGCAGTTTTCAAGTAGTTTTATCGATACAAATTAATTAATGAAAACTACACATCACTAGCTCATTGGATCGATCCAGCATGGTTAGGCGGAAATTGCAAGCGACCGACTGACTCCGTTAAATACAATGTGTACCTTCACGAACAACATGAATGTCAATAGAGAGCCGGTGACCCTGAAGAAGAATACCCTTATGGATTAATGCGTACAGGTCTCCAGAATCTCAAGATGCGTAGAAGATTCACGAAGACCGCTTGCTAGAGGCAACGCCATTTAAAATGTCTGACACCTCGAATATGGTCGACATATTCGAGGTGTCAGACATTTTAAATGGTTCATGTTATTTGTCAGAGAACATTATTTTAGCGTTTTAGTTGAAGTTTTTAAGCTATCCAATTAAAAAAACAATCTATAAATCTATAAATTTTTACATGTCGTCAAAACGACATCTTTCGGAAAGTTTAGAGGGAAAACGCCTCAAAATCAAGAAAAGTCATAGAGGAAATAGGTGTCAGATTAGGCCTAATGAAGCCATATACAAAGTTTGGGGAGAGTATGTATCAATAAAAATTTTTCCGACGGGCACTCCGGTTATCAGTACTTGCACCTGTTTCTGATGGCGTATCGTGCATCGGTTCATGAGACTACCGATCAGACACCGGCCAGCGTAATGTTGGGGCGTGAATTGCGGTTGCCCTGTGATCTAGAGTTTGGGCGCCCACCGTCGAATCAGGAGAAAGCCAGTGACACGTACGTCGCCAAGCTACGACGAAAATTGGATGACATCCATCGGCGAGTCTGCAAGAGTAGCCAACTAGCCAGCGACCGGATGAAGAGCCGTTACGGCGTGAAAGCACAAGAGGTCGGGTTTCAACAAGAATATTTAGTGTGGCTGTACAACCCGTGCAGACGTCGTGGCCTCTCACCGAAGTTACAACGGAACTGGGAAGGCCCATACCAGGTAATGAAGCGAATCAATGATGTTTATCGCATTCGGAAGCTACCAAGGGGGAAGCCTAAGGTGGTACTCCAACCGGCTTACGAAGAGGGCTGCGATATAAATATGGGGCAAGACGACGAGGCCAGAATCACCATCGGCCGATCTACTGTGGCGGATAATCGGCCTGTTTTTAAGGATTTCATGGCCGAGTTCTCCGGAGCCAGAAAAGCCCGATACGGCGTGACAACTAGACGTGTGTCGATCGCGATTGATCGAATCGTTTTGATTCGATCACCACCCGTGACTGAGTGATTGAATCACTGAATCTCACAAGATCCAATCGTTCGGTCTCGAGTCGATCGTCAGCTCAATAGCAACCAAAGAGCCACAGGGAATAGATGACAGAGCGTGACCGAGTGATTGAATGATGAATTTCTATGGTAGAGTCGTGACTCGTGAGTCATAATAACATACAACAATCACTTGAATGAATGCTACATCTGTACCATGCGAACGATTTTTTTCCAAAGCTGGAATGACAATAAGTGCAAAAAGAAGTTCTTTAAAACCCGAAAAAAATTCTCAAGTTTTATTTCTTAATCATAACCTATAGTGTCATAAAATAGATATAAACATTAATTTAATCTTAAAATACCTACTTGGTGTTAATTTATCGTATCTCATTATCTATTTTATATATAAGTAATTTGAGTCGAGTTAAATAAAAGCCTCATTGTTCTGTTCAATGGTAAGTTTTTCTTTCGTACAAACAAGCTAGCGCAGAAAATTACATCAACAGGTCAATGGTAACTCGTATAGAAATGAAATAGGTACTCAGACAGCCGATCGAACGATCGAATCATTGTGATACTATCCCCTAACCTGTAGGTTGCGATCGACCTAGGTCGCAGGAAATGTTCGATCGACACACGTCTAATAGGTACAAGCTGATCGATCAAACGATCGAAACATTGTGATACGATCACTTAACCTGTGGGTCGCGATCGACCCGGGTCGCAAGAAATGATCGATCGACACACGTCTAGTGACAACAGAAGAGGGGCGTGATCTTTTTGGTGTCCCTAGTGAGTACTCGCTTGCTCACTGCGTCTCGCGAGACCTACGTATGTCCAGAGGCAATGCGGCTGAGTTCAGTCGACGATTCGGCCACCGAGAAGAACTCAGGGACCCCAGGTCGGGAAGGTCTTGCTATGCAGAATCAACATCGCTTCGTTTATTACATGGTAACGAAGCAACTGTTTCATCAAAAGCCCACCTGTGCTAGTTTGTGAAACACCCTACTTGAGTTAAAGGCCAACCTACTCGCCGACGGTATTAAGAAACTGGCGATTCCGATGCTGGGCTGTGGGCTCGACCAATTAAACTAGATGGTCGCGCAAAACATGCTGGAGGTCCTTTTCAAGGACACTGGAGTGCATATTCTGGTGTGCAGTCTTAGACCGGAGCCTCAGATGCGTCCAGATAAGAGCGTGGACTGCTATTTCTTCACCAACGGCAAGTGTAGCCGAGGCGAGAGATACCGGTACGGCATGACCCATTCCTACGTGCCAGAAATCTGTCCTGGGACAGAGCAGGTCTAAGAGGGGGGCAATGTTGCGTGCCCTGATGGGACGCCTATGGAAATCGGTAGAAACTACTACAACCAACAACAATAGAAACAGGTAAAGAACACCCGACCTTGGAGACACACATACATGTAAAGGAAAGGAACTCGGTGCGTAAAGCAGGTAGCCAAGTTAGACCCGATTTCTTACAATCGCTTGGAGAGAACAATAGATGTAAAGAAAGGGATCTCGATGCGTGGAGAACATTCTAGAAGCATGGACCGAAAACTATAAAAAGGCGAGCAGAGTGAGCAAGTCGGTCAATCAGTTATTGGAGCTGTTCGTTGTGTTGACACAATGCTCTGACATTACTACATAAATTATTCAGTTATACTGTGAAAATAAATAACTTTAGTGAGTGCAATTTATATAAATCTGTTTAAATAACTTTTTGTAAATACAAGTGTGAATCAGCTACTGTACTAGCTAAACTTTGTGTTGTGTTCCTGTGTTGTAGTAAATAGTTTGTGTACATAATTTAGTGACTCTATATTCTCTGTTACTTAGTCTTTTATTTTATAATTTAGAAATATTAGTTTTGTTTCTGTTAACGTTAATATTTCGGTTAAGTTAAAGAAGTACGCTTTCGTTTGCGTGTTTAACCGTTTTGTTAAACATTTATTCTTGTAAATAAATAATTTCCGCCACGGACTACAGCAGTTTTGTTACCTTATATATACAAACCTTCCACGATTATCGATCTTTCTATTATTGAAAACTGTTTCAAAATCTGTTGCGTGGTTTAGACGAAATCCGTGGAGAAACAGACAGGAGGAAACGGCGACTTTATTTTATACTATGTAATGATGACTATAATTCAAATCTTTGATTAACGTCTGAATAGAACTCTTCAAATTGGTCGACAATTTTATTTAATTGATGACTATAATTGTTACAACGTTTTAAATCTTTTATCGAAAACTGCTAGTCTTACGAAAAAAATTCCAGCCAATTGGGCGACGCGACGGGACCATTCCAACTTCAAAAATGTTAACATTTGATTATAATAACGAAAATAAAATTTCCGATATCGCGTTAGGTGACACGGGTAACGGCTAGTATTCAATATGATATTTGCTATTCATTGCCATGGTTACCTACCTACATAATATGTTCCACGTCAAAAATTAATCAAAGCATTCCTGACTAGTTTATTTCTGACAGATCCATAAAACAAAAGAGCGGCTGATTTTTTTAAATTTTCAAAATATTTCCGAAACTATTTATTTTTTTTTAATCTTTCTTGAAAAAATAAATAGAATAATAATCCGTTATGAAAACAATATCATTATTATACAAAAAACACCGTTTGAGCATATATCTCTCCTGCGCATGCGCCGATTTTCCTTAAAAACAATAGGGCTCTTCGTATTTGCATACCAAACATCCTCCCAAAATTTGGTTTTAATCCGCTCATCCGTATGACCTGTATCGTGTTCACAGACAAACTGACTAACAATCAGACTAACAGACAAACAGACTAACTGACGCACAGAGTTTTTCCAAAAATATGTTTTTTGGATCCGAGGGACCTCAAAACGGAAAGATATTGTAAAATTTTTGAAAAGTGATTTTTGACCTTAACTAGTACCATTCCCCACTTGTGGGTTGGAATGGTAATGTTTTTTATAGGCAATTTTTTACCATTCCACTTGTGGGTTGGAATGGTAATGTTTTTTATAGGCAATGAGGAATGATACTAGTTTAGGTCAAAAATCACTTTTCAAAAATTTTACAATATTTTTCCGTTTTGAGGTCCCCCGAATTCATATTTTTGGAAAAACTCTGTGCGTCTGTTAGTCTGTTTGTCTGTGAACACGATACAGGTCAAACGGATGAGCGGATTGAAACAAAATTTTGGGAGGATGTTTGGTATGCAAATACGAAGAGCCCTATTGTTTTTGAGGAAAATCGGAGCATGCGCAGAAGAGATATATGCTAAAACGGTATTTTTTATAAAATAATGGTATACTTTTCATAACGGCTTATTATTCTATTTATTTTTTCAAGAAAGTTTTGTTAAATGAATTTTTTTCTTAACTTTAATATTTTGAAAATAAAAAAGATCATCCGCTCTTTTATTTTATGGATCTGTCAGAAATAAACTTTGATTAATTTTTACATGACGTGGAACATACTATGTAGGTAGCCATGGCAACGAATAGTTAATATCATATTGAATACTAGCCATTACCCGCGTCATATCACGCGATATCAGAATTTTTTTTCTTTATTATAATTAAATGTCAACATTTTTTTTTTATTTCTAAACAGCCAAATAGGCAAGAAATTGTCAAAATATGTTACAAGTTTCAATCATGATAAATTAATTAAAATATTCCTCAATAGAGTAAAAACACTGCTGAATGAGAAATTTTTTTAACGCAATTTTAAATAAGCTTAAGTTTAGATCTTTCATTTCGGCAGGTAAATTATTGTAATGTTGATCCCAGAGCAAACTGGACCTTTACTATATAAAGAAAGACATTGTCGAGGAATTATACAATGTGTTTTGTGCCTTGTATTATATTCATGTACAGACTCATTAGTGGGAAAATTATTTAAATTTAATTTAACGGACATTGATATAAAATATATATAAATACTCGGTAATGTTAGAATGTTATATTTTATAAAGACTTCTTTGCACGATGTTCGTTTCGATAAGTTGAAGATTATTCTAACTGCATATTTCTGTTTAATAAACAAGCGAGATAGATTAGTGCAATTACCCCAAGCAATTATGCCATATTTTAAATGGGGGAAAACCAAAGAATAATAAATTGTCAGTCTGATTTGTATATTTTTGCAATCGCGAGATATTTTACGAAGAGCGAAGATAGATTTTGAAATTTTCTTACACATTTTTGCAACATGATCTGAAAAAGTTAAATTGTTGTTGATATGTAACCCGAGGAAAGAAAATTGAGATACATTATCAATTATTGAATTATTTAGACTAACGCTAACATCATTTTTATATTTATTTTGAACAGTTTGGAAAAACATAGCTTTCGTTTTGTTCAAGTTTAAGTTTAAATTATTTTTAGAGCACCAATTATCAAACAGTTTAATTGTATCATTATTTTTTATTTGTAAACTATTTATATTGTCACTGACGCTAATCAAGCTACAATCGTCAGCGTACAGAATTATTTTGTCTACATTTGGCAAGTTATGCTGTAAGTTATTTATATAAAAGACAAATAATATTGGACCAAGCACCGAGCCCTGTGGTACGCCTTGATGTAGAAATAAAGGATCGGACGTCGCTTTTACGTCGTTATAATTGATTGAAACATACTGACTACGCTTAGAAAGATATGATTTTACCCACTGGTAAGGAATCCCACGAATGCCAATATTCTCTAATTTCTGAAGTAGTAAGGTATGATCAACAGTGTCAAAAGCTTTACTGAAGTCGCAGAACAGAGCCGATACGTATTTTTTGTTATTGAGACCTTTTGATATAGTTTCAGCAAAATCAAAAATAGCTGTTTCGGTAGATTTCCCTTTAGTGAATCCATGCTGGGCAGGAGAAATAATATTAAAAGCTTCAATGTAGGATTTTAATCTGGTGCTGAAGAGAGAAAACAGAAAGAAGGGATATGGGTCTGTAATTTACCACGTTTTCAGGATCGCCCTTTTTAAAAATAGGGACCGTTTTTTCAATTTTGAGTTTGGAAGGAAAAATCCCAGATGAAAAAGATTTTATTAAATATGATAACGGGACAGTAATATTGACGCAATTTTTGAGTAAGCGACCTGGTATTTCATCAGTTCCACAAGAGAGATTGTTTTTTAGACTGTTAATAATTGATCTAACTTCATCAGTCGTGACAGGGTGTAAGAAAAAGTTGTGATCAAGAACTATGGTTAAATCCCCGCTATATGTTGAAGGGGACGGAGAAGTAATTGGCTGAACAAAATAAGAGTTGAAATAATTTGCAACTGAAAGTTGATTTGATATTATTCTATTAGTGTCAGTTTTAATAGTTATTTTGTCATCAATTTTATGATTGTCAGTAGACAAGCTATTTATCGTAGAACATATGGCTTTAGTTTTATTTTCAGGAGAATTTATGAAATTAGATATTGCGTTGGACTTGTGCAATTTTATAAACTTTTTATGTTGTTTTTTTATATTTTTTATAATAGTTTTCTAACAGTGGGAATTCTTTACTTAAAACAAATGTCATTTAGTTCACTCCTACAAGCACGTATTTCATTATTAAACCAAGTATTTTGAATAAAGTTACGCATGATTGTATTTTTGATGGGGAACGCACTTTTAAAATAGTGAGTGAAAGTTGTAAGGAAACTATTGAAACTTTCATCAAGGTCGTTATTATTCAGAACATCATCCCAAGATTCGGTAGAAATTAGATGATTAAAGTGAGAAATATTTAGTTCAGAATATATCCTCTTTTTGATATTAGAACTTTTGTGAAGCATTTTGCAAACAGAAAAAAATATATTCCTTAACATTAGTAAATATATTATCAATTATGCTAGATGATCGAGCTGTTACTCTAGTGTGCTCTGAGATGACCGAAAACATCAAAACTTAAAAATATTTCATTCAGCATTGTTACACTTTGTGAAGTTATAGAAAAATCGATATTAAAATCTCCTAAAACTAAATATGACGCATCACTGAATTTTATTGAATTTTATTGTACTTATCAGACAACAGTTCTAAAAATGTATTAAAATCACAAAGCTTAGGTGTTGGAGATCTGTAGACACACAACACAATATATTGTTTGGATAAAACTTTAAGTCTTACACCGGCGCATTCAAACAATTTTTCTTGACAATTATTTTTGATGCTGTCGATTTCTTCAACCACGATGGAGTCTTTAGAGTAGATGGAAACACCACCACCTTTATAAACGTCACGACAATACTGGGCACATAAGTAGTAACCATTGAAATGATATACATCAACCTCATCTTTTTTTAACCAATGCTCGGACACACAAAACAAGTCCGGTTGTTCTTGATCCATTAACAGCTCTATTTCAGCAATTTTGTTGCACATGGATTGGACATTTAAATGTAATATTTTTCTTGGAACTAATTGCTTATTACAATCTAACATTCGTTTATAATTTGATTTAAAAGATTTTGGGCTAAAAAAGTATTTTCGTCGTGACTTACGTGATTAAAATTTGTTTGGATAGAGTTATTTGGATTAATATACGTTAAGTTAGACCATAAGTACTTTTTGTCATTTTTAACACATAAAATCATATTTTTGATTTTAAACATAATTTTGTTTTTTGCAAATACATTAAGATGAATGCCCTCATTGTTAAAATCCGTAAAAACTGTTAAAAATTTATTAATATCGAAAAATTTATATTTGTATTATAAAAGTTTATATTGTAACACAAATTGTATAGCTTTATATTAAAATTGTGTATATCATTATTTAGAAGCATATTATTTTTTCTGTACGGGATGCTAAAAATTATTAAATTTGTGTTAAAACAATGCGTTATAGTTTTCTTTACATTGCGAATAAATTGCTGTTTGAGCCAGCACAAACAATAACGTGATCTTTTGAAGTAAAAGTCTTTGTTAAGTCATTTAAATTTTCTGTAACTTGACCGAAATTCGCATTGGATTTAACTAAACTATTCACTTGATATTTATCACTTGGTAAACAATCGTTCAGGATAGCACTGAACCTTCTACCGTGACTATCTGAAAGTATCATTATTTTGTTTTTTAGGTGAATTAAGGGTAACGTTACTATCCATTTTTCTTAATTTATAATTTTGGTTTTCATTTCGATTAGCGGTCATAATAATTTTAGCGTTAATATTACTAGACGATATTTGCTTATTATTTGTAGCAATGTATTTACTGACAACCTTGCTGGCTTCATTTTGTTTAGAGTCACTTGAATTAGAAATTAATATAAATGAGTGGAAAAAATTAAAGGATCAAAAAAAATTTCCAAATTTTTTGAGGTTTTTCAAGTGGCTGTATTTCCCTTAAAAATTGTCGTACTGGAATTTTAAAAAAAGGATTTTAAAGCTCGAAGTTTCTAGTTTTGAGATCTTATGATGAAAATTTTTTTCAGGCAACGTGTTCCGCTCAATCCTAATGAATACCAAAGAAAAAATTTTTTCGAAATTTTTTCTGTTCTTTTTTTTGGTCTACGAACTTGGAAAAAAATTTTATAGCTTAACCACTATATGGATCCGATAACCTGTTCATTCAGCTTTAATTTGCTTTTTTGAAAAGTTCGACACGACCACTTCTCGCTGAGATATCAAACTTTGAATGGAAAAGGATCTTTTTGTCTTTAACCTTTAATATCTCAGCAACCGCTGATCGCACAAGAAAATTAAGGAGGGTTTTGAAGTCTTGAATAAATTTCCCACAAAAATCAGCTACGGTTTTTTGAAAAAAAATGCATAAAAAAACTGAAAAAAATATTTTTATTTGCATTTTGTTAAAGATCATTTAAAGTCAAAATCGTGATCCTTTAATTTTTTTTAAAAAATTTGATCGAATAAAACAAAAAAAACGGCTCGATGGATTGAATCGAAACTTTGTGAGGTTTATGTAGGCATATTAAACTGTAAAAGGCACACTTAACATTACTGGTTTTCTCGATATTTCCAACTTAGCGCCTGATTATCACAAAAGCTACCAAAAGCTCTTTCTTTCTTGATTTTTCAAATTTATTTAAAGAATGAAAAAAAGTTTTTTTCAAAAAACCGTAGCTGATTTTTGTGGGAAATTTATTCAAGATTTCAAAACCCTCCTTAATTTTCTTGTACGATCAGCGGCTGCTGAGATATTGAAGGTTAAAGACAAAAAGATCTTTTTCCATTCAACGTTCGATATCTCAGCGAGAAGTGGTCGTATCGAACTTTTCAAAAAAGCAAATTAAAGCTGAATGAACAAGTTATTTGATCCATATAGTGGTTAAGTTAGAAAAAATTTTTCCAAGTTCGTAGACCAAAAAAAAACCGAAAAAATTTCGAAAAAATTTTTTCTTCGGTATTCATTAGAATTGAGCGGAACACGTTGCTTGAAAAACATTTTCATTATAAGATCTCAAAACTAGAAACTTCTTTTCATCCCGTTTCCTAATTTAGTGGATTGTGTGAGTCGGAAAAACTTTTTCAGGGGTTTTTCCGACTCACACAATCCACTAAAATAGGAAACGGGATGAATTGAGAATCAAACAGCTGTTCACGATGGCATCAAATCCAAAAATATTTGGTACAAGAGTTGATCTCTTTGACCCAAAGAACAATAATCCTAGATAAAAAATACAGGGTCGTATTTAAGAAAGTGTAGGTGACTTTGATATTTTGGAGACACCTCCACCAAACGAAAAAAAACTGTTCTTCCCCCTTGATTCCCTGTAACTTTTGTCCGAAACTTTTTTTTCGAAAACCTTTCGTCTAAGAAATAAAAGGGTGTTCGGTTTTTAAAAAACCATACTGTATATAGCTACTTATGTTAGGAGCCATCCACGTAATTTTGAGTCATGGCTACCGAACGCGTACAAAAGCTAATTTAAAATTGCCTTAAACATTTTTGGTGTCCTATCTACGTGGCTCTGTCTATATGGCCACTAAAATTTTGTTATTAATATTATAATAGATTAATAGAATGCCGGGTTTCATAAAAAATGCAGCATCTTTTAAGTTATTTAAACTATCTCTTATAAATTATCTCATTGAGAAGTGTTTTTATGGTACAATGGAGTTTTTCAATGACTAAATTTTATATTGTTCTACTTGTACGTATACTGTTCTAAATGTGTTCATGTAAATGGAACTTACCTATATAATAAACTACTGGCCCGGTCCAGCTTCGCGTAGATTATTGGATTGCCTATAAAAGACAGAATATTATGGAATAATAGCCGTATTTGCAGAGCGTTGCCATATATTTCGCACGCGATTAAGACGAAACACTATTGTCTCACGGGGCTGTGTCCCGTCCGTCTGCAATAACAGTAGTGGAGCCTACGGCTCCACCGTAATCCATATTACAGTCTAGCTTCACGGGACTGCGCCCCGTTCAGCAATGACAATAGTAGTTAGTGGAGTTTATATTCCAGTTTTTCTTTCCACAAAAATCTTATTGGGACTATCATTCCTTTGGAATTTTATTTTCCTTAATAAACCACCCCTGTATTCAGGCGAACAAAACAGAAAAAAGTATTCAAATCGGTCGAGTCATTTTCGAATTTTTGCCAGTCTAACGCTTATAATCTATAGATGTAGTGATAGTGATTTTTGAAAAAAGACCGTCATATGCAGCGATTTTAAGTACGAAATATTTACAAATTATATATACAAACCTTCCTCGTTTAACGCTCTTTCTATTAGTAAAAACCGTTTCAAATTCCATTGCGTTGTTTAGAAGAAGTAAACGGAAACCATGGACAGAGGGAAACGGCAAATTGGCATTAATAGTATGTAGTGACGATAAAACACCGTCATAGTTCAGCCATATTTTGTACAAAATATTTACAAATTATATATTCAATCCTTCCTCGTTTATCGCTCTTTCTATTAGTTGAAACTATTTCAAAATCCGTTGCGTGGTTTAGAAGAATAACGCGGACAAACAGACAGAGTGAATCTCCGACTTTATTTTATACTATGTAATGATCATTAGTAAATATCAAAACAGGAACACAAGATTTTTATTTTCAAATAGAAAATTTATTTTAGATTTTGGGCAAACAAATTTTACTCTTCAATTAAACATGTTACTTTATGGAAGATTCTTCATTAGCCAGTACTGTATATGGCTGAATATCGCGCAAAACGCCAACGTAACAAAAAAAAATAGGTGTTACAGAGTTTCAAATCAGACAGCCTGGTCTTTTAATTACAAATAATACAAGCTTCGTTAACTCTCGTATAACGATTAATGAGTGCTGTACTGAATCTAATCAACCGAAATGAAGGGCTCCGTCTGTGTGCACGCATTTCTCCTTTTCATTGACCATTCTTGTTGCACTGAAGCTTCAAATTTATGTATCATTCATTTTAGTACTTTGAAATTAGAATACTAAAAAACTGTTTAAAAAAATAATCCTCCTTCAAAAAAGCCAGTAAAAGAAGAAACGCTTTTAGGTCGGCCCCAATTTAATTATTAAAACTTTTTCTATATCTTTTATTAATTTAACGCTGAGCTCAAAATTTTATAGTCTTTCTTTTGGTGAATTTTTCCATAAAGGTTCATTTTTTTAATATTTAGTTTTTTACTTTTTAGGAAATTTGTAATACGTTTTTTACACGTTATTAATACCTGACTTATTTTTTTATATGTGATTACTAAACTAAAAACTAGAAATATGCCTAAAAATTTACTGAACCGATTTAGGTAAAGTTTATGTGTGATCACTCTGAAGGTATTCTGTTTTAAACAGAAAAAGAACAATTAAAGTCGATATTCAAATGCTGGAGATATAAGGCAACCTATTATACTATATGAAAAAAATTCTTTTTTTGAGGTCAATTAAAAACAACTAAACAAATTTTAAGAAAATCTACATGAGATCAATCCGAACAGTCGCAAACAGGTAGAATTTGTGTTTTTACGTATATCCTCAAAGCTGCTTGCTTGGAATTTATCTGTGTTTTTATGTAATTAATAACTAATGTAACACCACGTCTTAAAAAGCCACTCTGGTGGTCATGTAGAGAAACAGAGGCAAGATGGCAGCGGAGCGTATGAACTAGGAAGTAGTAATCATGTTAAATAAAATATTTTTAACAAAAAAATTGAACCGACTTCAAAAAAGGCACTAAAAAGTAAAAAATAATTGCGTATTGAAATGTTTTGGAGTCGGTGTAGTTCTCGGAATAGATTTCATTTTGGCTGACACCGACTTCAAAACATTTCAATACGCAATTATTTTTTACTTTTTAGTGCCTTTTTTGAAGTCGGTTCAATTTTTTTGTTAGAAATATTTTATTTTTCTCTTTTTAGTGTTAATCTAACACTAAAGAGTTTCCCTCGATTTCTCCGGGATCCACCATCAGATCCTGACTTGGTTCCGATGGGACCACCTCGGAAGTGCACTCTTTCGAATAAAAAAAAATTTGAAAATCGGTCCATAATTGACGGAGAAATCGGTGAACATACATAAAAAAAAAAAAAATATACAGACGAACACAGAACCTCCTCCTTTTTGTTGAAGTCGGTTAAAAACTTAAATTAATAAATGTGTTGAATTAAATAATATTCATGTTACAAAATTATGTTAATAAATATGTTGAAATAAATAATATTCATATTACAAACTTACCTTAATAAATATGTTGAATTAAATAATATTCATGTTACAAACTTACGTTAATAAATATGTGTTGAATAAAATAATAATAATTGTTACAAACTGGCGTCCAATACCTGGCCCGATCACGCTCGAATGTTAATTTAAATTAATGTGAAGGGTAATTTTTGTGTAAAAGTGTAAAGTAGTGCGAACTGTGACCCTTTTATGTGCGAAATTCCCTAAAAATGAATCAGTTTTTTACTCACCATGTGCTTTTTAAATAAATAATTATTGTATCTGTTTAAAATATTTAAACATTCAAAAGCTTCTTATCTCGTTTCCAACAGCAGTTCCGAGCAAAAATAACGTTTTTGTGTTTTTCTATATGGCACATACACTATCAACGTTGGTCGCATGGCGGGATCTAGGGGTCGAACCAAAATTTCTCAACGTTGCATAGCCTTCTGAACAATGTGGCATCCTTTTTGGAAATGTGTATAATTATGTTACACAGTTAAGTGTATAATCTAGCTATTTTATATAATAACCAGTCATTATACATTATATCTAGTAGAACTCGGAAAAAGTATAATAAACTAAAGTGAAATTAATCAGTTGATCTAGTAATTATGTATAATATCTAGTGAAACTTAGATAAAACTATAAAATCTAAAAATAATGGTTTTTATTAAAGTGCATAATTGTGCATATAAAGTTTTGTCGTAAGCTTTTGTCATAAACTATAGAGATAAGCAATATACCGGTGCTTTAGGCGCTAATATTTGGATAACGTCTTTCTACTTTCTACAACTTACTTTAAGGATGTTTGACAGGTGTCTCAAATCAACGAGAAATAATTAATGAAATTTTGTTAACTTATTACTTTATAGTTTACTAAATAGTTTAAAAATATATATTTTTGAAATTAAATGAGCCCTTATGGAAAAATTGCGCATTCATTGTTTTATATCAGTAAAACACATAGATTACCAAGAAAACATAGTATTGTAGCGTGCCCCCTGTTGGGCGACTATGGGTTCTGTAGAATCTTCTAACAACAACAACAATGAAAAACAGGTAGCCAACAAAACTCGTCCTTCATAGAATTTCCCGGAGAAATCAATACATGCAAAGGAAGGGATCTCGGTGCTTCTAGAACATTCTCCAGATAGGGGACGAAGCTATAAAATGCGAGCGGAGTGGTTGGCAAGTGGTCAGTTAGTCAGTTGTTCGTGAGTTGTTCATGCGTTGAAACAAGTGCTCTGGCGTTGCGACATAAATCATACTGTGAAGATAAATAAACTTTGGTGTGTGTAAACCATTGAGTGCAATTATATAAATCTGGTTCTACATAAATTACTCTTTGTAAATAGTCGTGTGAATATAATTAATATACAAGTGTGAATGAGAGTACTAGATAAACTTTGTTGTGTTCCTGTGTTGTAAATATAGTTGTATGTGTTTTTGTGTACATAATTTAGTGACTCTATATTCTCTGTTACTTATATAGTCTTTAATTTTGTTATTTGGCACTGTCGTTATTTTATTTCTATTTCTGTTATTATACGTTTGAGAAGTACGCTTTCGTTTGTGTGTTTGACTGTTTTGTTAAACGTGTATTATTGTAAATAAATAATTTCCACCACGGACTAGAACAGTTTTATTACAGTATTTTTTTAGAATGTGTTAGTCTATAGTCATCGATTAAATAATATGCAAAAATATCGTTGTAAAATAACAATTTGACAAACTGCGTATTTTATAAAATGTATATTTATAAGAACCGATTATTTGAAAGGAACCAAGTTCATATCTAATCTAAACTCTATCTGAAGAACGGAATGTTTATAATACAAATAATAAGAATCTACAAGTAATTTTCTATTAAGCAGCAACAAAATCTGAATCATTCATTTTAATTGATACATTTTTCCAATTATTAATGGCACGAAAATCCTACTTAAATTAAATATAAATAAAATAGTAAAATAAAACAAAACTTAACATATTTTTAATTGAAAAAAAAAATGGCACAAAAATTACAAGGAGGTATTTTTTGACACGCCGCAGATGCCAGACAAGACTATTCATAAGTAAATAAAATTATGGACCAATTTTATTTATTGAAGAGTACCTACTATCAGACGTTAATCAAAGATTTGACTGTTCATAAGTATGCCAACAAATGAGCGATGATACCACTTTTATGAGAAAATAAATATATCGCTTATTATTCCTGTAAAGCTCTTGCGACATTTTGAGTTCACGAGAAATTTAACTTTTTGCTTTGCATCTATGAAAAGCGCATTCACCAGTAGAGTTGCAGTGCTGAAATCAAGGGTCACTAAAAGGGGATTCCTTTTTTGCATATTCTCGAATGATTATTTCACGTTTAGGAACAATATCGTATGCTGGACTGTTTTTAATACTTTGACTAAATTCATACTAGCTATTATGAATAAAATCTGGACAAAATGAAAAATTTATTACTTTGACAAGATAATTTAGTCATTATACATAGTGTCTAACGATTATGTATAATATTGACTAGTTTAATCACTTTAGCTGTAAAATGTATGTGAGTACGCGTGTATGTTAGGACGATAACTTTTGACAGACTTAATCAATTGAAACAACAAATTTTATTTAAAATGGGTCCAATCAACCATTTTAAGAGTAGATTTTCGGGGTTTTACCCTTTAGTAAAGATTATAATCAGCTATTTAATTTTAACAAAATCTGGTTGACAAGAACAGACTTACAAATTTTATGAAAATACTAGAATTTTCGCACCGAAGGGTCTATATTTGGTGCAGATGTTGGATTTACAATAGAATTGAGATTAAAAAATTCTTATTCTTAGAGGCGTATTAAGTGGTTAAATTTTTTATTGACGTGATAACGTCTTATAAATTGATGAATCACCAATATTATAAATTGATAAAACACCGGCTGCATGTACGAAAAAGTGTAACGTAACGTTCCTAACGTTCGTAACGCGTAACGCATAACGCGTAACGTTCCGCCTGACCCTGTGCGTGCTTTTTGCTAATTTCTCGCTCAATTTAAATCAGATCGGTTTGAAACCAGTCTTAAACGAAAGAGGAGAACATTTTACATAGATTTCGTATAACAGAATTTGCCTAAACAGTTTTTTTATACAAATTTATATAGAAAAATATTTTATACAAATTTATATAGAAAAATAGCTGTATAAATGCAATGTTGTGTAATGCATGGCTAGACGCGGTCGGTTGTCTTTGTTTGCCGTACATGGAAATTAGAAGCAAACGTATGTCTTGTCTTAACATGAAAACAGCTGCATTTCTAATGTTTATTTTTTGACATTAGTATTTTGTGAAAGCAAAGCCTTCTAAGTTAACTATTGGAATAACTAATTATTATTAGAACATAATACTTTGTAAGTTGCAAACGTCACTTTTGACATTTCTTATCATTCCGACACCAAGGATAAGCGGATTGAAACCAAATTTTGGGAGGTTTAGGTTATGTATTACGGAATACGTTATCACGTAAAACTATCGTCCGTAAACCGACTTTACAGACAACCAATTTTTTCGTCAAAGAATAAAGCCACATTAGGTCTGTATAAGTATTTTTTTTTTAATTTGCCATTTCGTTAAAGATAACGAAGTGTCATTAAACTTTTATTCTGAAATTATGTTTAAGTGATTTAAAGTCGGTAAAAGCAAACTGTTCTTATCGTATATGCAGACAGACAAATATAGGCGAATGGGCAACTAAAAGTCATAAATCAAAAGTTGAGTAAGTAAATCATTTTATATGGCAGATTTGTTCGTTGATATAAAGGTGAATTACTCTCCCGGAGCGGCGAGTCCGGATACCGGACGTTATTGCCAGAGCTTATCATTGATTTTCCTGTACATGTCGATATAATATGTATGTACAATGTACACATTATATTTTATTTAATATATTGGATCACAAAATACCATTTTATGGTCATGGAATAATCTACTATAATATACACAAAATATCTGGTATTAACGTTGTCGAAAAAGAAAATACAGAATTCTATTTTATACGAATTCAAGAATTTATTTATTTCAAGAAGAAAATTCTTATAAAGACTAAAGAGAGAGTGCGAATTTTGTGAGTTTGTGTATATATCGAGGTCAATCTCCGAAACTACTCATCCAATTTCAATAGTTTTTCATCAATATTTGGACCTTCAGCATAGAGTATATGTTATTATCGCAATAAATACAATTGTTTTTCATGGAGACCAATTTTACAGCGTATGTCGACAAAAAAACGGTAGCTATCTACAAATTAGTGCGAAGCCGGACCGGGTCACTAGTTAATAAGTAAAACAGAATTTCTGTTATTGGATAAGATGCGTCAGGTAACGGCTGGTAACACAACATTAAATTTTTACATTTTGATATAATTTGCAGATTTAGTTTGCTAAGATTTTTGTCAAGTATTTAAAGATACGTATAATATAATACTTACTCATTGAAAAATATATTTTACTTAATCACAAATGGTTATTGTAGCGCTGCTTTTTTACCCGACATATTTTTCAAAACTATGTATGTATAAATGTATATCTTAGACACTTTCTTTCCAATAGACTTTAAATAGCTTGATATTTTGAAAAATTAGGTGTCCATAATTCGTCGTAGTGTCAGGAGTAACACTGAATTTTAACGTTACGTAAAATTCAACGGCTTGATGGATTTTGATAAAATGTCCATTGAGTCGTCATAATCTCTAGAGTGACACTAAGTATATGACGGTATGTAATATTCCATATTGCGGATACCAGACACCAAGTTGTCATTACGCAACGTAGACGGATTTTGAAAAATGAGATGTTGATACTTGATGGATTCGTCAGTTTCACCTTTTACTTAGTTTCTTATTTGTGCTGTTGGATTTTTTGTTGTTTTATTTTATTATATTTTTTTTTCTTTCAAAGAAAAATGTTATGTAATTTGTTCATTGCCGTGGTCACACTTATTCTCTGCGCGCTAAAAAAATATCCTTGAATTTGAGCTGCGATTGTAGGTCTGCTCTCAGGACAAATTGATTTATAAATAAGATATCTTAAAGTATAGTGGCGTGTGTGAGTCGTAAAAAACCTCGAAAAATATAAATATTTTGAGCCGGAACGAGATTACCTCCACCCCTCTGTTCGAGGATGCTGAACACGGTGGTAATATTAAATAAAAAGATACAAAGGTCCAATTTATTTTTTCGATTTACGGAGGGAAAATATGTACCAAAGTGGCTTGTAGGGACTCACTGATTATTTCGATCTATAAAGGGTTGAGATTTCAAGTAATGGAGGTTTTGCTTGGAGGGAAGGGAACAAAACATTTTTCCGAGTTTTGGAGGTTTTCGACTTAAAGAGGTTCTACTGTATTAGAGATATATTACGTACACAGTGATAGACTTGCCTCTATGAGAATTTCAGTACTTGTCAATCCGGTCAAGTTTTATTGACAATCCCGTATAATATTCCATATAAAATATAATTTTATTTTGTTTCCTAACATAAAAATGTTAAAAACATGTTTTATAGTGAATTTGTTCTACGCCTTTTAGGTATATATATGCGTAACCAGGAATTATCAACAGCGTGTGTTAGGTAATATGAAAGCATCGTCCTTTTTTACGGATTTGCAAACATTATTATTTCCGTGTGGGTATTTCCGTCTGATACGAGTTAAAACACAACCCTGTAATTTTTTCAATTAAGAGTTTAATTAGTCTTTTGATTTTGATGACAAATATCACATTAGTATATTTAAAAGAGGCATACGTGTTTTTTAATACTGTTACTGTTATATGATGGCGCTTATATGTTTCAAATTTTAAATTAAAAAAAAAAAATTGTTAAAACGTATATCAAACATATTATAGTAAACTTTTATAATGAAGTAAAATGTGTTTCAATATGGAGGACAAAAAGTTATGGATGATTATAAAACAATTAGATTGAATTTGTTTTTTAAGCTTATCTAACGGCTTTAGATTGTTATTTGTGCGTCATACATAAGCTAAGAAAGTATAATAGTTTATTAGAAACTAGTTTTTACCCGCGACTTTGCTCGCGTGGAATCAGTGTGTACCTTTATTGTTTGCCCCTGTGATTTGTTTATAGTTAATACGAAAACAGTTTTTAATGGAAATTGTAATATTTTCAATTGAAAAAGCAAATCCATTGGTATAATTGGTACTCGCAATTAACAATATTTCGACCCAGATGACAAACTTGTACAATTACACAATTTGGGCGTATTAAGTATTCGGATTAAAAGTACCGGAATACCCACTTCTAACCTTAATTTATAAAAAAGTATTTAATACTTAATATTTAAAACAATAAGGCTCCTCATATTTGCATACCAAACACCCTTCAAAATTTGGTTTCAATCCGCTCATTCAGGTCAACCCTGTATCGTGTTCACAGACTAACAGACGCACAACCTCAAAACGGAAAGAATAAGATATTGTAAAATTTTTGAAAAGTGATTTTTGACCTAAACTATTGTGTGTCCTTCCTCAGAGTTTAAACTATCTCCATACTAAATTTCACCTAGCGATCTGGCCGTGAAAGCGTAACTTCATACAATATTACAACCCCCATAGGGTCGAATTTTGAAAACAAGTAGCCTGTGTCCTTAGTCAGGCTGCAAAACTATCTCCATATTAAATTTAATAACATTCGGCTCCGCGGTTTGGTCGTGAAAGCATAACAGATAGACAGAGTTACTTTCGCATTTATAATATAGATAATGGATTTGAGAAATTTTCCAAATAAAAAAAATATTCATGTTGAAAAACAAAATAATTATATTATGAACGCTAGTCAGTCTTAGAAACTTCTCTTGGTACTTGCTTTATCTGGGTGCACGGCTGTGCACCAGCCTAGTCGAGCTGCTAACCTTTTTTCGAAGCGTTTCAGCGTATTTTTTAACCCTCATAGCTTCGATCTGAATAACACTTCAGGTCTCAAATTTTCACGATGGAATGAAGTTATAAAGATTATGTAACGTAGCAAATTTCAATTCTATAGCATTTCTACTTTAGATTATAATAATATGCAAAGTTCATTGATTTCATCACTCACTCTCTCACTTATTATCATTAAAACTGAAATTTGTTATGCATGCTGGATTTTACGTGCAAGCTATGAAAAAACTAAAAAGATCGATGATTTTATTCCTCCAACCCTTCCAAATTGAAGACGCATCGCTATTTAATCACCTTCTTCATTACATACCTAATAGCTAGATTAATTACTTTACGGAAAACATTCATTTTGAATCGAATTTATTTGGACAATAAGATAAATCGGGATAAATAAATTCTCTATGAGAGGCAGTGTCCATATCTTAAAATTTTGAACAAATGATGGAAAGTATAAAAAAACCAACTTTATCAATGAATTGGTAAATAAAAGATCTAAACAGCAATTCCCTTAAGAAATTATAAAATAAAACAGGTGATATCCATTTCCTCTATAAGTATTTTTGTACAATCATCATGTCTCCATATTATATCAACAACCATGTTCATGTGAATGTTTGTAGACCTGTAAGTGTGGAATTGGCAAACATTGATAATATTTTACCGGCAGTGTAATCCTGTACGTAAATAGATCTGGGACTTTGAAATGTTTGCCCGCACGTGGTAAAACACATTCGATGATAGAATTGATGAGTGAGTTAACATCAGTCAATACGTGCCTTCCTACCGGGTTCATTTATCGGTAGCGTTACCCGTCCATGTCGGCCAGGTAGATAGGTTTGCACAAATCATTTTCAAAAACGGAATGAACGTGGAACATTTCTTTTGTTGAGCGGAACTAGTTCGCGAAAACATGTTAGTGGAACTATCTAGTTTTGATTATAAACGGATTCTTCACGCCGAAACACAGGCTTAGTAACAGCATAAGGGTTAAGTTTAGCTGAACGCACCAGGACTCACTCTCTTTCTCAACAGCGATCGAAGACAATGTTAACTACATTGAGTTCCCGTGATGAAATTGACGTGCTAAAGTGCGGTTCTATGGAACTATATGAGATGTCTGAGATAGAACATAGTTCTTGAAATTGTACAGATCTTAAAATACCAACATCTACGGTCATGTGCAAACTACAAATAGATACAGTACAGTGACATTTCAAAATCATCATGAAATATTAAATTTGCGTCCTATTTGTATTTGTAAATGACAGTAGATTTGTAACATAGCCACCGAATCTCATATGAAAAAAATCAAAACAAGTAGCTACTCCGTTCTACAGCGAATTATAAAAAAACAAGAAAAAAATTCTAATAAAATAACAAGAAAAAAATTCTAATAAATTATCAAGAAAGAAATTCTAATAAATCCAGGTTCAATACTCAATCTTTTTCTAAATTGTAATTTGAAATTTTCTTAATCAAAATATCATAAAAATGTATTGTTCTCTCGTGTCAAATAGACTAAAATAGTTGGAAAACCCAAAATTGCACATCCCGAAAGTTTCCCACCGTATAATGAAAATTGACAAAATAGATTGAAAAAACAATTGAAAAAATTAATAATTTTTTTTTAATATATATGAGCAATATATATAATATATAAATATCAAGTGGAATAAAATGGATTAGAAAAAAAAATTCAATGATGACGGCAGGACTCGAACTCGGGACCCTGTCACTACTAGCCATGGCACACTTGGCTGTCTGCCGCTGTCATCGTTGTATAGAAGTAATATCACTTATTCTGCGGTAATTGACTACAATAGTTATATTGCTTTTTCTTTTAAGGTAATACGAGCACCAAGGCAATTTTAAATAAAAGGCCTGAAAAATCAATGAAAACATATCATCCATCTACCGAAATATTAAAAAAACATCAAGCTTTTTATTTATAGTTGCCTTGGTGCTCGTACTACCTTAAATCAAAAATGATAAAAAATAAAGCTGTTTATAAAAATTAAACTACTGAACTGATCTGATAGTCAACAAAGCGAATAAAATTTAAACTAAGGTGATCCGATCAAAATTGCGATCGGTAGAGCTCGGACGTATGTACCTATATCCGTACAGACCAACCAACAACTGCTGTTCGTGATTTTCAATTACATTTTTAGTAGTAACTAGCTGACCGGCGAACTACGTACCGCCTAACAGTCAACGAATGTCGTGTTAACTTTAACTTTAACGTAACAAAATGAATATAAAACAATTATTTTCAAAAGTTTATTAGTTTTACCCGGATGCGATAGATATAATAATAATAATAATCTTTATTCGCTCTAAAAAAACATGCCATAGGCCGGAGAGCTTGTCAGTTTAACATAGTAACAAATAAAATAAAAATGATAATAAAAGTGAAAAAACAAAATAAAATATTAAATACGAAACATTAAAATTAAAATATATTATACTTTCAAAATCACAACACTGGTAATTTTGTTACGAATGTTAAATTTAAAGATATTAAACATTGGGATTTGCTCTAAACTTTTTATTAATGTACGTTATTTAGTACATTATTCTTGATTATAATAATTATACGCGTATGTATGTGCGCATACTGTTAGCCGAGACGCACGTTCGCTTGTAGTGTTGTTGATACTCTATAGCTGTCATTGTCGCTCGAACGTTTGCAGTTATCTGGGCGCGCTGCGTATAGATGGCCATAGCGTAGTTCGCGTTTATTTAATTAATTAATAAAATCAAAACCGTCCGCGATGTATGCGATACGACATTCTTTGACCCTCGGACCGTTTTCAATGAAAAGATAGTCTTAGTCTTGTAAGGCCACTGTCATTTAGACATATACACTAGTAAGGTATGATAGCTTGAACTCGTCTACCTGAAAACACACACACCTACACTCTTATGCGAGTACCGTATGATAGTTCAATCGTCTACGGGAAAACATATGCACACATATGTCAGTAGGGGTCTGATAGTCTCAACTCGTCGACCTCGAACGCATATGTACACACAATTCCACATGTGTAAGTCTCGTCTGATAGTTTGAATTCGTCGGCGAGATCTTACACATGCACACTTAATTAAGGCCCTTCTGGCCACATATGAACGCATGGCCCGTGCCGTGATCGAGTCCTTTTGAACTGCCCCTTTAAAAAATTACACAACGTAGGGAAACGACCATTAGTCCTGCCCGTTGTCTATTGCCCTTTTGGCCACTGTCGCGAACAGTATGTACGAACGGACCGAATGAGGTTATAACGTTATTTGCACAAATTCAAGTATGCCTTGTATTAAAATTTAACAATCGATGTAATGACCAATTGTTTGCGTGTTATTTGAATGCGTTAAACAGTAATTGTTGGATAATATAAAACGTCGGACCTAGATAAACTTTTCATGTTTGTTGTAGGCGTTTTATTCAACATATTTTTGACCGTATCAATTTTGTATGTAAAATTGACCAGACCGAGGAAAGATAGAAAAGGAGTGACCGATTTGTCATTACATAGTTGAAAATAATTTAAGGATACACTCTGGTATCATCTGACCAGAACAAGCTACTTGAATATCTATTTATATTACTTTTGTATTTTATTGTATTTTTTTGTATCAACGATATTTGTTTTATTTATGAAATTATACTAGTGGTTTAACTAACTCAACTTTTTAATTCAAAACCCAGCATAACCCCACAAAAACAACGTAACAAAATGGTGCCGTGACCAGGATAATTTTAGATAAATTAGGATTTAAACGAGATCCAATAGACCTGCGATAATTATTTGATCAAAATTTATTTCATAGTAGTAAACCACTAAGTATAAACGGGTTACAAAAATGGAAGTCGACAGACTCGTTAGAGACGAACTGATATGGGAAGTGACCGCTAGGGGGATCAGAGTAGACCCCGACATCACAGTAGAGGATTTACGCAAAAAATTACGACAGTTGCTAAAATTAGGCCAAACGGGTGCTAATTTAAGCCGAACTTTGACAAATGAAGACTGCGTAAACGAACTTATCATTTGTGAAACAAAAATCCGCGAACTACAAGAATTATTTAATACTGAACTAAATGCGGGAACTCAGAAGAAAATTACCGCCAAAATCTGGCACATCAGTAACCGCCTAAATCTTATAACTGCAGAAGAACATAACAACAAACGTCTGCAATTATTAGAACAATTGTTGCGCTTTCAAGAAGACTTAGACCCGCTCGTTGCGCGTCCTGAGATGCCCCGACAGTCCACACTTCAAGAAAATGTGGAACCCAACGAACAAACGCAAATCACACAACCGCCTCCTGAGACGGCCCGACATGATCCTACGACCGAACAGAACGACGAAAATATAGAAAATGATCGTTCTGAGAATTTTGAAGCCCGCCTGCGTGCACTAAACCTAGATCTCACACCCACCGCCCGCTCCTATAAAGCTATTCCTGTATATAAATGGGGAATACAGTTTACCGGAGATGACGACCGAAGTTTAGAAACATTCCTAGAAGATGTTGAGGACCGCCGCCGCGACAACCGAGTAACAACAACTGATTTACTACACTCAGCTTCCGGATTATTTGGAGGTTCAGCGCTACAAGTTTACCGCCACGCTCGCGATAAACTACGTACTTGGACAGAGCTTGTTCAAATTTTACGTAAAGCTTTTCAAGATCCCGATTACGATCATTTATTAAGACTTGAAATTGATAAACGTAAACAAGGACCTACAGAACCATTTTCCGTTTATGTCGCTAAGATGTCCAGCCTGTATAAACGAATGGAACGACCGCCCGCATATGGCGAACAGCTCCAAACAATTGAACTTAACTGTTTACCGGCCTACCAGGAGCAAATAAGCCTGATAGAACCGCGCTCATTGGAAGAATTAGAAACTTTAGTGGCTAGACTAGAAAGAGGACGTTTGCGAGCGCGCCGTCAATCAAGCCCGCCAAATCAATTGTTAGAGCCTGACCTGTCAAAAGGGCCATAAATACCTATTGATTGTTCAGGATACATGCACAAAATTCGTCCTATTATTCCCGCTTCGCGCTGCAACGTCAAAATTAGTTGCACAGCATTTGAACGATTCTGTGTTTATGATGCACGGAGTCCCGGAATATTTAATTTCCGACAATGGAGCTGAGTTCACGGGGAAAAATGTACGCGACCTATTGAAACGTTATGGGGTAAGAGCCTTATTAAACGCTCGACGACATTCTCAGGCTAACCCTACCGAACGCACGAACTTAACAATAAATAACATGTTACGCTCATATGTCACTGATAAACACAGTGAGTGGGACGCAAGGCTACCCGAACTTGGCTTCGCTTTGCGAACTGCACAAAGTGAAGTTACCGGCTACACGCCTGCTTATTTAAATTATGGCCGCGAGCTCAAAGTTCATGCCAGCGAGCACCGCGACGTCGCCAAGGACATGACCGTTGACCACGTACCTGAACTAAAACATCTTTTTATCGATGTGCAGGAACGTTTGAAAAAGGCCCATCGCAACGCCGCCGCCCGATATAATTTACGCCGCCGAAACACCGAATACAACATAGGAGAATGGATTTTAAAGAGAAATTTTGCATTATCTGACGCCGCCCGGGGACACGCCGCAAAATTGTCTCCACGCTATGAGGGACCATTTAAAATCAAGAATAAAATCTCGCCAGTAATTTATGAGCTGGAAAACAAAGATGGAAAAAATATAGGCATTTGGCATATAAACGATTTAAAAACGTACAAATCTATGATGCAACCGACCGATGAGTAGAGGAAAGGCATTACATAATTCGAAAATGCAATGTCAAAATAACTTACACAACACTCACTATAAAAGACCGCGATCAATAGGAATAATAATTCAGTCAAAATGGATTTTCTCGACATTGACGACGTACCAAGCTTCGATGACGAAAATTTTTGCTCCACGGAGCCTATGCCAAGATTGTCACAGCTACCGACAATGTTATCACCGATACCTGATACGCCGCCAGATAGATCGCCGAACTCGTCAATGACGCCTACAATCTCGCAGGAGTGTATCCCCCGGATGCCGCCAACGCGTTCGCCGGATCACTCGCCTTTAGAGTTGCTACCGTGGAAGTTGATTCTACTGACGCTTTCTCCTCCGAAACGTCGAGTGCGAGTCCTTCCGCCACCAACTCCACTGGCTCTTCTACAACCGCCGCCCGCCGTGATAAAATTTCCACCGGCGACGACGCCATTACCGATGCCGACAGCCGTGACCGAACCAACCCCCAAGATGACGACCGCCGTGACCACACCAACCCCCGAGATGCCGCCTCAGCCTAAGTCCAGCGCGCCCCCACTACCTAAGTGGGCACCCGCTTCAAAGAAACGCTGCAGAAGGAAATCTCGCCTGCCCGATGGACGCATGATTCGGTTCACCAAATGCGCCACCGGAAGTATACGTATGGGGCACATTGCCTCCCAACCATGAAAGGTGTAAGTGTTGTGAGTCATCAGTGTACCCCTAACTTTACTTTGATCTTGATTAGTGTTTTTTTTTAACTTTGATTACTTTGTTTATAAATATTTTTTTTTTTTTTTGAACTTTTTGTCCGTCTTTTAGTGTTAACACTTATGTCGAATATTGAACTTTAATAGTCTTTTCGATATATTTGACATTGACCATTTCTAATGTACAAGATAAATTTAAGCTTTGTCCGTCTGTATTTTTGAGATTTTGTGTGATTAAACTTTTGTCCGTCTTTAGTGTAAGTTTTTTTGTGTATTTGAAAATTTAACTTTGAATTTTTTTTTGGAAATATATTATGACTTTCCTGAAGGTTTTAGAATAATTATTTTTTTTAATTTGATGGAAATATCGAACTGCTTTTGTTGAATATTTTTTTTTATTTTTAGCCGTGTATATGATGTTTTGAGTTTTCTAGCTAAATAAACATTGCGACTTGATTCGCGTAGTACATATTCTTTTGTACCGATAGAGAATCGGCTTCGGTTACTTTTTTTATGTTTTTGATTACAATTTTTTTTTTGTTTTAAATTTTTGGATAAACTAGAAAACTTCAGAATATACTTACAAAGCCAACTTCTATATTAGGAAATGCGATTTGCTGATATTGTATGACCAGGAAATGGATTTGATTATTTTTTTTATCAATTTATGAAATGAATTTTTTTTTTCTATGAAAATGTTTTTTTGAAATTTGTGCACATAATGATGATCCATTGATCGCGTAATATTGCACGGACCGGGGGAGTGTTACGAATGTTAAATTTAAAGATATTAAACATTGGGATTTGCCCTAAACTTTTTATTAATGTACGTTATTTAGTACATTATTCTTGATTATAATAATTATACGCGTATGTATGTGCGCATACTGTTAGCCGAGACGCACGTTCGCTTGTAGTGTTGTTGATACTCTATAGCTGTCATTGTCGCTCGAACGTTTGCAGTTATCTGGGCGCGCTGCGTATAGATGGCCATAGCGTAGTTCGCGTTTATTTAATTAATTAATAAAATCAAAACCGTCCGCGATGTATGCGATACGACATTCTTTGACCCTCGGACCGTTTTCAATGAAAAGATAGTCTTAGTCTTGTAAGGCCACTGTCATTTAGACATATACACTAGTAAGGTATGATAGCTTGAACTCGTCTACCTGAAAACACACACACCTACACTCTTATGCGAGTACCGTATGATAGTTCAATCGTCTACGGGAAAACATATGCACACATATGTCAGTAGGGGTCTGATAGTCTCAACTCGTCGACCTCGAACGCATATGTACACACAATTCCACATGTGTAAGTCTCGTCTGATAGTTTGAATTCGTCGGCGAGATCTTACACATGCACACTTAATTAAGGCCCTTCTGGCCACATATGAACGCATGGCCCGTGCCGTGATCGAGTCCTTTTGAACTGCCCCTTTAAAAAATTACACAACGTAGGGAAACGACCATTAGTCCTGCCCGTTGTTTATTGCCCTTTTGGCCACTGTCGCGAACAGTATGTACGAACGGACCGAATGAGGTTATAACGTTATTTGCACAAATTCAAGTATGGCTTGTATTAAAATTTAACAATCGATGTAATGACCAATTGTTTGCGTGTTATTTGAATGCGTTAAACAGTAATTGTTGGATAATATTAAAAACGTCGGACCTAGATAAACTTTTCATGTTTGTTGTAGGCGTTTTATTCAACATAAATTGACCGTATCAATTTTGTATGTAAAGTTGACCAGACCGAGGAAAGATAGAAAAGGAGTGACCGATTTGTCATTACATAGTTGAAAATAATTTAAGGATACACTCTGGTATCATCTGACCAGAACAAGCTACTTGAATATCTATTTATATTACTTTTGTATTTTATTGTATTTTTTTGTATCAACGATATTTGTTTTATTTATGAAATTATACTAGTGGTTTAACTAACTCAACTTTTTAATTCAAAACCCAGCATAACCCCACAAAAACAACGTAACAATTTACGAAGAGAGATACTTATTAGTCGAGTAAAATGCGTTATATTTTAATATTTTTTTAACAGAAAGTTTTATTTGGTTTTTAGATTTATTTTTTATGTCCTAAGGGAGTTTATTGTAAAACTTGACACAACTGCAGTATACACTATTACTAAAAAGTGTAAGCCAATGATTTGGTATTTTTAAGTTGTGATTATCCCTAGTTTCACGAAGTTGAACATTACGCTGTTTAACAAATAAGTGTTCGTTATTTAAAACAAATTTAATACATTCATAGATAAACAGACATGGTAGTGTAAGAATCCCCAATGTTTTGAAAAGAGGTCGACACGGTGTACAGTATGAGGAAGAAGTCATGAAACGGATGGCCTTTTTTTGTATTTTAAACAATGTCTGCATATTTGCAGAACTCCCTCAAAAGATAATACGGTAAGTGCAAATTGATTGAAAATGTCCGAAATAAATTAGTTTTAAGGCCGCACTGTTCAAAAACTGTTTACATTTTAAAATCAAAAAACACGATTTGTTATTGGAAAATTCTGCAAAATTTATGGTAACGGTTTACCAAATTAACGCTTCCGATTTTGGCAAATTTTAAAACGCAAAAACCACCCCGTTATCGTTGTTTTAAGGAACTCCCCCGAACCACCCTCCCCTTTTCACTGCGCAAAAAAACGCCATCGTATCGATACCACCCCGTTATAAGAAAGTCCCTCCAAAATCGAAAGCGTTAATTCAGTAAAATTTATTATACAAGTATAAAAACACCCAAAAAACTTTCTTGTAAAATAAAATAAGAAATCATTATAGAAAGTACCTACTCATCACTATATAAAAAACAACGATGGCATAAATCCCTTTTGCGCATGCGCAGATTTTCCCCAAAAAATTCAAAACTTGTAAAAGTAGATAAAATAATAAACTGTTATGAAAAGTATACCATTATTATATACAAACAACTTTAAGAAATAAAAACTTTTTAGAAAACTTTCTTGTAAAATAAAATAATAAACCATTATAAAAAAACATTATAATTATTCAAAAAGCAACGATTGCATAAATCTCTCTTGTGCAAGCACCGATTTTCCCCAAAAAATTTACAAAACTCTTGTAAATATAGACAAAATAATAAACCGTTCTGAAAAGTATACCATTATTATATAAAAGAGTTTTTAACATATACATCTTCTGCGCATGCGCTGACTTTTCCGTTAAAAAACTTTTTACAAAACTTTCTTGTAAGATAGAATAATAAACCATTATAAAAAAAAACACCGTTATTATATTAAAAAAAAAATAAACAACGATGGCATATATCTCTTTTGGGCATGCGCCGATTTTCCCCAAAAAATTTACTGAACTCTAGTAAAAATAGATAGAATAATAAGCCGATATTATATAAAAATGACTTTATAACTTATACCTCTGCTGCGCATGCGCCGACTTTCCCTCAAAAAACATTTTACAAAACTTTCTTGTAAAATAGAATTATAAACCATTATTAAAAGTACACCATTATTATATAAAAAGAAAACACGATGGAAAATAACTTTTCTGCGCAAGCGCCAATTTTTCCTAAAAAAATTACAAAATTATAATAAACCGGTATAAAAAGTATACCATTATTATATAGAAAACAACCTTATAGTATATATATTTTCTACATCCTCCCAAAATTTGGTTTCAATCCGCTCATCCGTGGTGTAGCAGGAGAGTGCTCTATTATTGATTTGTGCGTCAGGGTTCAATTTCTTTCGTTCGGGAAGTTACATCTAGCACATATTGAATGTGTGGAGAAGACCAAATTCCAACTTTTATTTAATGAGCAGCTTTCGTAAAATACATCAGTCTACATCTGGCTACAATCAAATTACATAGAAAAAATGAATTGAAGAATAATCAAATTTTAATTTCATAGTGAAATTGTTATATATAAATAAATGGAAAAAAGAAAATGATTTTAATTTTGAAAATATTTTAGAAAAATGAATTTTAATAATTTTTAAATTTAAATGTGATAAATCTGACATCACTATCAGCCGGCTGATAGAAAAGTAATGCTGTAAAACGAGCAAATTTTGATTTGAAAAAACAAGAATGTGCGAAAAGACCTTCGCACATTTTTTTTTATTTTCGATATTACCAAAAACTATTTAAATTTTTTTCAACATTATTAATCCTTGTTGCATTCTTCATGATTTCAAAAATTTCTAATTGATTTAAAAATGAATCTTTTTTGTAAATATGTAAATATGTTTGGGAATTCAATATCCAATCCTCGATGTATAATAACGAATATATTAAATATGTAAATAAAATAAAAAAAATATAAAATATAGATCACGTATTTCAGTTTTAATGTAACATCTTACAAAGAATATTGTATCAAATAGGGTGTTATTTTTATAAACCACACACCAGTCAGAAGAAATCTGCCTGGGTAGACTATTCTAAAGCCTTCAAAAACACAAAACAAAAAAAAAGTACATAACTCCTAAGTGTTTTGATTGTGCGTGTTTGATTTGCAGCAAAACAATGTTATTAGCTGACCTTTAGTACCTAACCATTGCCAATAAAATCATTAGGTACGCATACTTAAATATTTCGCCAGTACATAAACAGTTTGCACCTAGATGGTATCCCGTGCTTTTTTGCTTCTAATGTTTTCTGCCAACGTTTGATTAAGGCGTATACTATTATTGTTACTCACCGTCACATTTTCTAAAACAAACAATAACAGGCTGAAGCTTTAACACGAAAACATTGTTAGATGCTTAAACCTGACACATGTCAGCAGTCAACATACGGTATTCAAACGAGGGTATATTTTATTGATGAGTGATTTTACCACTGCACTGGTGAATAAATCTGTTTCCGTATTGCTTTTAATGAATTGAGAAACACTCACTCGTTTAAAACTTTTCCGTCTGTGAAAATTGGCGTTTGTTTTTAGTTATAATTATTATTTTTATATAATTCAAGATAATTAATTATTCATGTTTAAATGTATATGTATCGTTTCCTGTGGCTGTCCACGACTCAACTGAAATTTTTATCTGAAAAACAAACTTCAGATTCAAAAGATTGAAATCGGCGCAATTATTTCTCTACGGCCATAGTTGCCTATTTTACTGCCCTCCTTTAAATGTAAGGGTGATGGACGATTGTAAAACTAAGGACAAAAGTATTAAGCACATAAATCACTAGTTGTTTTATAATTTTTTGCTTTTTAAAGCATTTTTCCAATGCAGGTCCATTTTCTATTAATAATAAAATAATGGTTTGAGATGTTATTTCGAAAATGACCTAAACCATAAAATTTCACTGTATGATAATATCTACGTTCCACATTATATAATTTGTTTTTCTTTATACCTCGATCGAAAGTAGGTACATACTTTTATGCATTTGTGAGATTATACGAACTGATGCGGGAAGTATATAGTATAAGAGCCAGTGATCGGCTACCAGTATGTATTTGACCAGACCTGAATTTTTACACAGTGAGTCTCCTATACCTACCATGCATGGAGTGGGGACTCACTACGCCCAGAGTGGCCGCCGCGACCCGTACTCAGGTGCGACAGGTACAACATTTTACTAATTTTCAAAGTATTTGACCACGTCTGCCATTTGGAAATTTAATAATATATTATTGTTGCTATTGAAAAATAACAATGGCAGACCATTATCGCGCGACAATCATCGTGGCAGACAATTTTTTAAGTACTAAAAAATATGAAATTTTGAAAGGTATATTTATCATTACGGATTATTATTCTATTTATTATTTTAAGCAAGTTTCGTAAATAAATTTTTTTTCTAAACTTTATAGTTCCGGAAATATTTAGAAAATTAAAAAAAATCAGCTGTTCTTTTGTCTTGTAGATCTGTCAGAAATAAACTAGTTAAGCATGCTTTGATTAATTTTTACATGACGTAGAACATATTATGTAGGTGACCAAGACGACGAAGAGCAAATATCATATTGAATACTAGCCATTACCCGCGTCACCTCACGCGATATCAGAAATGTTATTTTCTTTATTTTACTATATCAAATGTCAATATTTTTGAAGTTGAAATGGTCCCGTCGCCTAATTGGTTGGAATTTTTTATTTGTTCCATGGAATTTTTTATTTGTTCCAAAACAAAATTAAAAAGTGTCAAGTGAGAATAAAAATATTGTTTATAGGTACAGGCATAAATAATTTTTTATATTCTCTTGACATTTTTTATTTTTGTTTTGGAACAAATAAAAAATTGCAACCAATTTGGCGACGGGACCATCCAACTTCAAAAATATTGACATTTGATATAGTAAAATAAAGAAAATAACATTTCTGATATCGCGTGAGGTGACGCGGGTAATGGCTAGTATTCAATATGACATTTGCTATTCGTCGCTGTGGTCACCTACATCTAGATCTGACAGATCTACAAGACAAAAGAGCAGCTGATTTTTTTTAATTTTCTAAATATTTCCGGCACTATAAAGCTTAGAAAAAAATTTTATTTACGAAACTTGCTTGAAATAATAAATAGAATATTACAGTGGAAAATTATCAGGAACTTGGAAATAAGTAAAAACAAACGTAACATTTGTTTTTACTTATTTCCAAGTTCCTGATAATTTTCCACTGTAATATTTATAAATCATGGGTGAAAGTAATTTTTTCAATAAATAGAATAATAATCCATGATGATACATATACCTTTCAAAATTTCATATTTTTTAGTACTTAAAAAATTGTCTGCCACGATGATTGTCGCGCGATAATGGTCTGCCATTGTTATTTTTCAATAGCAACAATAATATATTATTAAATTTCCAAATGGCAGACGTGGTCAAATACTTTGAAAATTAGTAAAATGTTGTACCTGTCGCACCTGAGTACGGGTCGCGGCGGCCACTCTGGGCGTAGTGAGTCCCCACTCCATGCATGGTAGGTATAGGAGACTCACTGTGTAAAAATTCAGGTCTGGTCAAATACATACTGGTAGCCGATCACTGGCTCTTATACTAGTACGTTCGGGCGGCAGTTAAGAAAAAATATCCTATCAACTGCTGTTTCGATGTCGTTTCCATAGCAACCCTATTACATTTTAGCTAATAGTCGCGAACAGCTGTCATTCGTGTTTTTACTTATCTGTGTTTTATGTAATTAATAATATAATAATAATTTAATAATCATACTTCCAAGCGGGGTATGAGGAAAAATAGTATACACCACATTGGCCGAAATTTTGATATCCTTGCGCCAAGAATCCCAAGGCGAACTCAAAAGCATCATGACGCGCAGTGCAAGGTATCAAACTGTCGGCCTGTGTGGTGTATACTATTTCTATCAAACTTTTGACTTCTGTAGTGTAATATATTATTATATGTTGTAACTGAAGAAGTTGAAAAATATCAACGAAACGTGCAACACTCGAAAACGTAACGTCTATTTTTTTTCCTTTTTAGTGGATTTCAATAATAGAATAGAATAGAATAGTAATATATATCTTTATTTAAAATTCCAATGGAATGTTATAGCGTCAGTAACATTAAAATAACACAAAGAAAATTTGATAAAGATTTATATTGTAACAAAGTTTAGTTGGTGTTGAATTCTTGATTTTATGATGGCAGTGGAAGGCTTGAAGTAAATTCCAACAGTACTCAGTGAAACACACATTTATTTAGAGATCTCCAAATATAATTTAAAAGACGTAGATACATTTAAAAAATACATATAATAATACAAGAAATTATTGGTGGCAAAGAACTATTGATAGAAAAAAAAAAAAATAGCACACAATTAATATTTTCTGTGGATAAAATTAAATACTGCCACAGAATTAATTGGTGTCCTGAAATTTTTGATGTCGACAAATTGAATTTTAAAAGCGAATTAATTTGAAAAAATGTTGTACAGAATTTTTAGCAATCAAAAAAGGTGAGTATTATGTAATTTAGAATATTAAATAATTACAATTTATTATAAATGTTTCAGCAGTGGCGTGTAGCAAAAGATAACAAAAATAATTATATTAAATTAAAATGTAACATCTTATGTTACAGCCACCCCTGCTTGATAAAAAAAAAACTTTTAAGTGCATTTTTTCTTAGTAAATAATTTTTTAGACTAAATAATAAATTAAATAAATTACTATCCAAAACGCTGGTGATATGGCCGGAGATGCTGGATATGAACTCTGTAGGTTTTGCGAGTGCGATCGTCTCGTAACAGAACCGACACCGGTGAAGTGAATCTGAGAATTCTTCTTGGTTCAGACCACCTAGGTAAAAATTTCTTCCCCTGATTTTCTGAAGACGCTGGAGCCAAGTTTCTTTGTAGAACCAACTGACCTTCACGAAATTGGTGCTCGCCAGGTTGGCGTTGGTCATAATAGCGTTTCCGTCTCGTAAAATTGGCATCTAGAGATCTTTTCACTTCATCTGTGGTCGGAATTCTGTCATGCGTTATTAATTTACCTATGTCCCATTGGTTATCCAGAGGTCTATTAAGTTCTCGTCCCAAAAATATTGAAGCGGGAGATGTTCCTGTAGCTTCATGTGGCGAGTTGTTTAAGGAAAAACATAACCACTTCATCATAGTATCCCATTTTTTATGTCTTTCAGCACATTGTTTTAAAATAATTGACATACCGGCAACAATATTGCGGTTGACTCGTTCAGACATATTTGGAGAAGGATTGTATGGTGACGTATTTATACGTTTGATTCCAAATCTTAAACAATGATCCTTAAAAGACTTACTTGTGAAACATCTAGCGTTGTCGCTCACAATTTCCTTTGGAGGCCCATATCGACACCACAGTTCGTCAAGTTTACAAGTTGTCGCTTCGGTTGTAGCTTTGGTGAGGGGAAAAATTTCCACCCACTTGGAAAAACCATCTACTAAAACCAAAACGTAGCGTTTTCTGCTGCTTGACATTTCCAGAGGGCCAATATGGTCGATAAAAACTCTCTCCCAAGTTGCGGTTGGAACTTTGGAGGCCATTGGAGCTCCTTGGTGAAGGTTTGATGCTTTACAGCGTTGACAAAGTTCGAATGATCTTACATAATCCTTGACATTCTGATAAAGACCACACCACCAAAACCTTCGGGCGACATCTCTATATGTTTTTGTTATCCCCGGGTGTGCGCTCATGTTTACATCGTGATAATAATACAACACCATTTTTCTAATTGATTCTGGAACAAAAATTCTCACCAACCTTCGTTTACCAACATGGCGCACCAAAACTCCGTTCTTTATGTCAAAGTCTTTTACATTCTCTCCAGCGAGTAATCGCTGGCGAACGCCTTGACAAAACCGATCTGATTTTTGGTGATCCTTAATTGAAGTAAACGAGGGAGGAATGTTAGTTAATATGTTCAAAACATTGTCATTTGTACAGTCAGCCTTTTGATTGTCATTTTCCGGTCTGTCTGTCTCATCATCACTGGCAAATAAACGTGATAAGGCGTCGGCTACGGTGTTAAGTCTTCCGCCAATGTGAACTATATCGAAATCGAACTTCGATATTTCTAAAATCCAGCGTGCGACCTTTCCCAGTTGACGTTTGTGGCTCGCTAACCATGATAAAGCTCCGTTGTCTGTCTGTAGAATGAATTTGCGACCTAGTAGGAAATCTTGGAATTTTCTGAGACCGAATACCATGGCTAAGGCCTCGCGCTCGTACGTTGTATAACGTTGTTCAGCAGGAAGAAGCTTCTTACTGGCGTACTGTACAGGATGAAGTCCATCAGGATAGTTCTGAAGAAGAACAGCGCCGATTGCCACAATGCTAGCATCGGTTCTCAAAATAAACTGCTTGTCGAAATCTGGAAATTTAAGAACTGGTGCAGTGGTCAGAATATTTTTCAAATCATTGAAAGCCTTAAGATGGTTTGACTGTAACACGAACTTAGCTCCGGTTTTCTTTAAACAATTTAATGGAGCTGCAATTTCGGCGTAATTTTGAATAAATTTGGCAAAAAATGCCGTCATGCCAAGAAACGATCGGAGTTGTTTTATGTTTCGCGGAGCTTCTAGATTTTGAATTGCCTTAACCTTTTCGGGATCGACCTGTATTCCTTGATGGCTAATCACGTGACCCAAAAATCTCAGGCGAGACATAGCGAATTGCGACTTGTTAGGATTTGCAGTTAATCCAGATTTTCTTAGCCTTTCCAGCACGATATTTAAATGTTCTAGATGTTCTTCGATGTTGCGGCTGTGAATGAGAATATCGTCAAAATATGGAATTACGAAGCGGTATCGCAAATCGCTGAACATGTCGGTAATTACTCGATTCAAGGCGCTGGGCGAGATAGCAAGTCCGAATGGGCAGTGAGTAAAACAATACTGACCCAAAGGCGTCACAAAGGCTGTAATCTCCCTGGAGCGTTCTGTAAGAGGAATCTGATAGAATGCGCTCGTGAGGTCAATAGAAGAAAATACTGATGATCCGTGCATCGTCATAAACATGTCGTCCATTCTTGGAGTAGGGAAGGCGTCAAATATGATCTTCTTATTAAGTTCTCTGTAATCCACACACAGTCTATGTGATCCATCTTTCTTATTGATAAGAAATGCTGGTGAAGCATAAGGTGATATGCATGTTTCAATAACGCCTTTTTGGATGAGTTTGTTTATGTGTTCTTGCATTATGACAGCTTTGGACGGAGTTAGCGGATATGGCGCTTTTCGTACTGGCTTATTATCTTGAAGTCTGATCGACATAGTATATAGATCCGTGTGGCCGATATCTTCAGTCAGAACGTCTTCATATTGATTTTTGATATCTTGAAGAATATTTTCTTGGGATAAATTAAGCTGGAATGGTTGATCAACTAAAAGAGCAAGTGTAGCAGGATTACTAGGAGATTTAAAAATTAACGGAGTAGTGTCATTTGCAATGGAAAATGTTAACTTGTTGTTGTGAAAATCAAGGATGGCTCTCATATGTAAAAGAGTAGAATTTCCAATGATGATAGGAACCGACAATTTTGGAACAATTAAAAAGGAAATCTTCCATGTCAGATGTCCAATCTTGATAATCGTAGTAACGGATTTTCTAATTTGAATACGACGACCATCTGCTGTCGTAGCAAAGGAAGACATTTTTTGAATTCGTGACTTTTTAAACAGTTTTATTTTCTCTGCAACTGAAGTATCAATGTAGTTAGTAGTAGCTCCCGTATCAATGAGACAATGATAGAAATCGTGATTGATTTTAATTGAAATGAAGGGTAAGGTAAACAAAGGCGATTCATTTGATTGGTTAAAATTATCTTTGGTCAGGAGAATATAAGGTTGGTTTTCTGAGGAAACAATAAGCTTATTTCTCCTGAAGTAATTTAGTTTTTTTGGATTTTTATTTTTGATTGTAGTAGCTAAATTAGCGCTAGTGCTGGCGTTGACAATTTGTGTAGAAGGTTCCTCGCGTTGTTTCGCTGCTTCTAGACGTGCTTCAGTTTCTTCTATGTGTCTTGCGGTATAGCGGAGCTGTTGTACAGAATTTGGCATTGGTAAATTTTTTAAATTTAACAACGTAGTGTAATTCGCGTTGGCCCATATTTGAAGTATAAGATCTTCATCTGATATATGTGCATCCAGGGCGGAAGCTTTCGCAAAAATATCATTTATATAATTTTTAAATGATTCATTTTGACGTTGACTTCTTCGAACCAACTTATTAATTAGCTGATTTTTCATTACCGGTGAAATAAATTCTGAAAGTAGTGCTTTCTTGAGTTCTGACCACGAAGAATGATTTTGAACCGCTGAAGCCCACCATATACGAAGATCATCATGCACGATATTTAATAGCGACCTTAGTAGTGTAGATTCTGACGATAATTTGAGATTTACAATATTTTGAACTTCTTGAACGATTTTAACAAGTTCAATTGTATCGTTACCAGAGCAGTGCGGAATTTGGGATGTAATGTCTCTCGCATCAATACGATAGTCGCAAAGTGGAGGAATTTCTTTAGGCGATGAATTTTTGGCTATACATGTTAGATAATCAACCTTGTCTAACAGCGCTGCAGTCATTTGCATGTGTGTTGCGGTAGCTTTAGCAATTGGCGATGGCTGATCTGACTTAACTGTTGTTGATGATGAAGTTACTGGCACAAAATTTGAAACTGAATTTGATTGTGATTCACCTGAGTCCGTTGAAATCATTACTGATGGTATTGGATTGGTTTGAAATTGTGTAACTTGCGTATCTGATTGAGTCATTGATGCTATTGAACGATAAGGCAATTGAAAATTAAAGTTGCTTGAATGATTTACTTCTTGCAATGTTTCATTTTCTTCGGAAGTTTTAGCATTACGAAGAGTCTTCTTTCTTTCGTTAGATGTAATTTTATTTTCTTCAGAAATTTCAGTTACACACTTTTCTTCAAAAACTACGCTCGGTTACCATATGTAACAAAGTTAAGTTGGTGTTGAATTCTTGATTTTATGATGGCAGTGGAAGGCTTGAAGTAAATTCCAACAGTACTCAGTGAAACACACATTTATTTAGAGATCTCCAAATATAATTTAAAAGACGTAGATACATTTAAAAAATACATATAATAATACAAGAAATTATTGGTGGCAAAGAACTATTGATAGAAAAAAAAAATAGCACACAATTAATATTTTCTGTGGATAAAGTTAAATACTGCCACAGAATTAATTGGTGTCCTCAAATTTTTGATGTCGAAAAATTGAATTTTAAAAGCGAATTAATTTGAAAAAATGTTGTACAGAATTTTTAGCAATCAAAAAAGGTGAGTATTATGTAATTTAGAATATTAAATAATTACAACTTATTATAAATGTTTCAGCAGTGGCGTGTAGCAAAAGATAAAAAAAATAATGATATTAAATTAAAATGTAACATCTTATGTTACAATATTAATATTTAAAATCGTTAACTGAGTATAAACAACATGATTGCAATCTTTTCTTTAATTCAGACTTAAATTTAGAATATGGCAGTGCAGTTAAATGTGCCGGTAGTGTGTTGTGTTTTCGTAGCGCCGCACACTCAGGACTATTGAAAAGTAGTGATAAGTTACACTTAGGTAAAATGATTTTCATATTGTGACGTGTTTGATAATTATGTTTAGTACAAGAAACAGAAAATCTGTTTTTATGCTTTTGTACATAGCACAGAGAAAAATAAATGTACATTGAAGGAACAGTTAAGATGTGATATTTCACAAAACACTCTTTACAACTATCTCGAAAGCCAAGATTAAATATGGTTCGAATGGCTTTTTTGTGCAGCAAAAAAATTCTATTGATTGCGGAGGCGCTACAGCCCCAAAACATAATTCCATATTTGACGTGTTGGAAGAAATATGCATAATAAGTAGTCAGGTCTAAATTAAGGTCATAGCAACTATGATGTATTTTCCGCAGAGCAAATAAAGATCTTGCTAGCTTAGAACTTAAGTTGGAAATGTGTTGAGTACAGTTTAGGGTATCTGAAATAGTCACACCTAAGAAGTTAAATAAATGTGTTTTTCTAGCGGAATGTTGTTAGATACTACGGTCAGATTAATATCCCTATTTCCCTGAGGAGTATGGAAAACCATTTATTGAGTTTTACTCAGATTTAAGCATAATGAGTTATCGTGACACCAATAAGAAAATTCATCAATAGATGATTGAACCTTATTTTGAAGTTCGAGAGGATTGTTAGCAACCGATATAAAGCAGGTATCGTCAGCATACATCACTAAGCGATCACAAGTTACGCATGAGGACAGGTCATTAATATACAAGATAAATTTTATTGGGCCCAAAACGGACCCTTGAGGTTAATATGAAAATAATTGATTTAAAATATTTTCAAAAATTGTGCATTTATCATATTAGTGCAGGGCATAGTGGCGCATTCGTTTGCAAAATTCGTTTGGTTCGTAATTTTTTTTTTTAATGTCCAGGAGGCTCTCCTGATTATAACAATGTAACATGACACTCAATATCTGTTGCCGTTATTGTTTAAACAACGAAAAATTGAAAATATTGCAAAATAATTTTTTTTGCAATAAATAATTTTTTTATATATTTTTCAGATTATTTTGAATCGAAAAAGTCCTTACACTCATTATCGTATCTTCAACCCGTGAATTTTTATGAATTTTTAAAAATTAAAAATCGTTGTAAATCGTGATTTTCTTGAATTAAATAGTACACCTGAAAAAAAATACCGTGATTTCTATTTTTTTATTAAATATTTTATGTTTATTATTCATAATAACAATATGCTCTTTACGCGCATGCACTTTAAAGATAGTAGTATTGTCATCTCACTCCCAGTCCTATGTATGACATTAGTAAGAGAGAGGCAGATGGTACGCTTCGACAAATTATTGCATATTGTTATTATGAATAATAAACATAATAATTAATAAAATATTTGAAATCTGATTACGCCATTTTTTTTATTAAAGTTTAAATATTTAATAAAAAATAGAAATCACGGTATTTTTTTTCAGGTGTACTATTTAATTCAAGAAAATCACGATTTACAACGATTTTTAATTTTTAAAAATTCATAAAAATTCACCGGTTGAAGATACTATAATGAGTGTAAGGACTTTTTCGATTAAAAATAGTCTGAAAAATATATAAAAAAAATATTTATTGCAAAAAAAATTATTTTGCAATATTTTCAATTTTTCGTTGTTTAAACAATAACGGGAACAGATATTGAGTGTCATGTTACACTGTTATAATCAGGAGAGCCTCCTGGACATTAAAAAAAAAAAATTACGAACCAAACGAATTTTGCAAACGAATGCGCCAATATGTCCTGCACTATATTGTCATAAAACATTTTTACTAATATTTTATTGCATTGTTTAAAAAACTTTTATTAGTTGTCGCATTGATACCTACCGATTTTTCAACTCATATTTTGTTCTCAAATTAAGTTAATTAAATTATATTATAAAGCTCAAAGTTTCATTAAAAATATAAGTACACCAATTTTCAAACTTTAACGGGTGTATTATGTCAGTATTGTAATTTTTGAATTACTTGCATATTCCCATTGATTTCTTTATACAGCCTATTTGCCTTATTTTCAAATACAGTTGAGGTCATATTGTAAGATAACTGTGGGTGATACAAAATAAACGATGCCAGATACGGTTTTGGCATCCAAAAATACATAAGATTCTGCTCATTTGTTTAAAAAGTTTTCACAACATATTTTTTTGTAGGCATGTGTTATTATAAGTGGAAAATAACTTAGTCCCCTCAAAAGTCCTGCATTGTACGGTCTTGTTTAACACAAAAAAAGAACAAAAAATGTGTGTTTCTCACGATGAACAAACAGGAACCAAGCTTATCCCTTTTTAGGAAACATGATTAATTTAAGAGATAAGAAATTATTATGAATGGCTTTGATCGAAATACGTTAAATTATCTGATTTAAATTGTGAACATGGAGAGTAACCTTATTTAACATTAAATATACGTTCCATTGGTACGACACGCAGGCATAATACCAACCGTATATCACAAAAACGTTTTTTTATTATTAGATTCAGTTACTATATAAAAATCATATAGTTGAATATGACCGTGTGTCAAGTACCAACCGTTGCCGTCATACATCTAGGGATGGTCAAAATATCAATAACCAAAGTGACAATATTAAAATACATGTTAGGTACCAAACAATAGTTTCTGTTTTGAAACTCTAGTTTTCATGAACAATATGAATTCAAAAATTGAGTAAATTGTAGAAAAAAATGGATGATAGTTTATAATAATAACCCCTTTCCACAATACCACTTTCATTATCGAATTACAGTTTCTAGTCAACAACGCTAGCATGACCGTTACAAGGTCACAAGAATAAATAAATAACCAGAAACATAATTTGGAGGCGGTGCCTTTTCTACCAACGGATTCGTTACAAGTAAAAGATGAAATTTTGCTGATTTTCCGTAGACGTACCTTATTAATTTGTATATTTATGTTCAATTAAAAAAAAAAAAAACGTGTAACTGTCATTTCAAATACCATTTTAAAATGAAATAGAAGCACCTATAGAAGATGATGCTAACCTTCCGACACTCAAGACGGTACAGCGCTGGTTGTTTCAAGATAGAGTCTCAGGTTAAGCCAGCACCAAGGTTACGCGAAGGAATAAAGTGCGTAATATAGAGTTATACTTCTGGTTATATATTTATTCTTGTGACAAGGTTATATAATTTTTAATGTAAGTATGTTATTTATTGTATTTTTTATGTTTAATATAATTAGTGGGTATAAATAAATCTAGGTTCCTATTTATCTAAACCAAAGCCAGAAGTATATACATCAGAAGCAAATGATTTAGTATACAAAAAAGGAGTAGAAACTTTATAAAGGAAATGAAACTATTTTGAATAAGTTTAGACATCCCTAGTTACAAGAGCCAAGGGGTTGTTTAGAAGTGTGTCTGGATTATAGCAAAGGGGTGGAGCGGCAGTATAACTTCGCTGACGGCAGTAAGAGGGTGATTCACGATCTGTGTGAAAAAGTGAAGTTTTTTTCACGCCTTCATCTCACCAATGACGTTCCAACAAAATACCAAAATCACAGAGTTCTGTTATGCTGTGAGGGGAAAGAAGTGAGGTAATTACATCATTTCGCAACTTAAAGCACATTTGTAAATGTCAGCTTCAACTTTTAAAAAGAACAATGCAATTTTCTGTTGAATATAGTACAAGAGAAAACGTACAGTTATCGATATACATTTGCTATAAGGTACCTACATAATGTCTACCTATATACATATTTCCTTTTGTATTGTAACGTACATACACAGATATTATCATTTGATATTTACTACTAAGCAACGCATAAGACAAAATAGTAACTGCATTATATTTAGCTTCTATTAAAAAGTTGATTAAAATTACTATCGTAAAAAATTATAACGCTACTAGCACAAGAGCTCGTAATACCAAAGCCCTATGGATCTCCAAATAGGCCAGTTCATGGATATTTGGGAAATGTAAACCCTTAAAAGAAAAATACAATGGTTGGCAGGTTGGAGTGGACCGGACCGTGAAAAAGGGGTAACTTCCGGTCACCCAAAAAAACGGTTATCCTATGCATCTTCGAATAGAATGTTGTTTACATTATTTTGAAGTTTACATTCTTAACGTGCTCAAACTTGGTGGGCCGAAACCCCCGCCAACCGCAATTGAAATTTCAAATGAAATTTTTTTATTAGTCCAAGAACGATCTTCGGGAAGTACCTAAAATCTCAAACGGCTAAAAATTTCAGTGATCGTTCTTGGGGTTACAAGAAACTATTCTGACTATGAAAAAGTGTGCTCCGATTTGCAGTTAGGGTAGAAACCACCCCTTTAAATTTTGTTTTCTAATTATCTCACAAACTTTGAGATATATGAAAAAAGGTTTCAATAAAAAATTGTAGATTTTTACATTTTCTACAAAAAAGTGCTCCGTCCTTTTCGCCCTATCTGCAATAGTTTACCCGTAAACCACCTCTAAATGTGAAAAAAATTAAAAATCATTTTTTTCCGGCAGATCTAAAAAGAGTAAGTAACTTAACCTATGTTATGATAGTACTAAATTAGTTTTGTTTTCGAAGTAGTTTTTAATGTGGTAATACCTATCTATTTTTTAATTTGTGTTGATGGATCCCTAAAATTCCAAGACACAATAATATATTATAATATAGTTTACACTGAAAAAATCTGATGAGCAAGCAAGCCCAAGCAACATTACGACTTACGAAAATATTCCCTTCAATATATAGTACAAAAAAGGTTGACAAATCGTAGATTCGACTACGATATAAATAATATAGATATGAATAATAGACATTTTTGTAAATTTCAAATCGGTTTTCTATTTCTAAAATTTATATAAATTCTATTTTTAAAAAACCTATATGTAGTTATAAATTATAATATTTTATTTACTAACAAAATAAATATAATAATTTTCTTAAACTTAAACCCAAATAAGTCCTTTTTAATAATTTTTAATTATTAAAGTAATTAAAAATATGTTTTCCTGTTACGCACCCATTTTTTATTTCAGAATACACAAAAAGGTCACACACTTTGAGGTTGGAAAGTAATTTCATTTGTGACAGTTCAGAAGCCGCTTCAAATTATTATTACGCTCATATATTGCTGAAAATTGAAAAAAAAAATCATTTTTTTTATAATTATGCACGTACAATGAACATACGAACATTTTAGTTATTTATTATCTCAAAATAGTTTTCTAAACAAAACTAAATATCCCAAATCTATTACGTACTTTTGTGACATTACAGCGTTATTCGCACATACATTGTGTTCTAAATTACATGAATATTATCTCTGAATACTTTTAATATTTTTTGTGCACTTTTGCTTTTCACATAAATGTTAAAAATGACAGGTCCATAATAATTACTTCAGTTGGTTGGCGCTGGCATGGCGCACATAGAGACAATTTATACAGACTGTACCTTTGGTCTCAAACCAGTGAAAAATATCCGTTTAAATAGGAATAGATTTTGTTTTAATTAATGCTGACAGCTCTTACGGTGTAATCATGGCGACGATAAACAAATCTTATAGATATACAGGGTGTCCCATTAAGAATGGGACATAGAACAACCGCAGATTCTCCAATTCAAAATAGAACGATTAAGCGAAATATGCTTAGATAAAATGTTACTCGTTTCCGAAATACGGGGTGTTGAAGTTGAAAACTGAAAAATTATTAATGTCCATTTTTTTTTAATACACCGTATAATTTTACTCAAATCGGCACACTTGTTAAATATCATAAAATGCACCTAACAATAAAAAAATTAGTTCAGTATGCTCTACCAGTGGCGTACGGCAGGAGTAAGTAATGCTTGTACCCCTTCTAAATGTTACGCCGCTGTCTAAATTTTAATTTTGACTATAATTTTAATTTTTTTGATAATTTCTAAGTCAATAATGTACACTTGTTAGTTTGTTGTAAAGTCATTGGTTTTCGAGATATTCGCAGTTTTTTTAAGACAAAATTGTAAAAATGAATTATTAATAATAATACAAATAAAAAGTACATATGTCTATCTATCTTTAACTGCGAATATCTCGAAAACCAATGACTTTACAACAAACTAACAAGTGTACATTATTGACTTAGAAAATATGAAAAAAATTAAAATTATAGTCAAAATTAAAATTTAGACAGCGGCGTAACATTTAGAAGGGGTACAAGCATTACTTACTCCTGCCGTACGCCACTGGTAGAGCGAGTAACATTTTACCTAAGCATATTTCGCTTAATCGTTTTATTTTGAATTGGAGAATCTGCGGTTGTTCTATGTCCCATTCTTAATGGGACACCCTGTATGTATATTTTTTTAATAACCAATAATCAACTAGTGGCTCTATCCGGCTTCGCCCGGATTTGTAGATTACCCATAGAACATGAATTATTATAGAATAATAGCAGTATTTGCAGGACGTTGCCATAATATATTTTTCACCCGATTAAGACGAAACACGACAGTGACAACATAGCCCGGTCAAAATAGACATTGAGCCTTGCATAAATTCACAACAAGCTGAAAATTTACAGGCACGTAAGGGATACCACTCTAATGAAATCCTGAAAAGTCCCCATTGATCCCGTGTGTGCAAAAATTTTTATTCAAGGTCAAAGGTCACAAAAATGGGTTTTTTGTTTTTTTTAGTCAAACGGTTAGTTTTACGATAAAAATAGCTCAGACTAAAATTGTAAATCAGGTCATTAGCTACTAAAATTGTCCTTATAATTTTTTCTCTAAGATCTACCATTTCTGAGAAAAAAGGCCATTCGAAAGTTAGCTGGAGCTGTATTCTCCATAATATGCATGACTACGCTGTCTCTGAACATTACTGGACGCGTAATATAGTAAAATTTTAAGTTTGCGTGACTAATATATTTATAATAAACGAGGAAGGTTTGTGTATATAATTTGTAAATATTTTTTACAAAATGGCTGAGCTACGACGGTGTTTTGTCAAAGACTACATAGTAAAAAACAGAGTCGCTCTCTGTCTTTCGCTTTTTCTCCACTTGCTTCTTCTAAACTACGTTTCGGATTTTGAAACGGTTCTTACTAATAGAAAAAGCGATAAAAGAGGAATGTTTGTGTATATAATTTGCCATCATCAACGTCACTACATAGTATAAAACAAAGTCGCATTTTGCCTCTGTAGTTTTTTATTTTGTACATAATGGCTAAACTATATATGTAATATATATATAGATAGACCATTTTGTGAAAAATATTTACAAATTATATACACAAATCATTCTCGTTTACATCTCTTTCTATTAGTGAAAACCGTTTCAAAATACGGAACGTGGTTTAGAAGTAAGCGAAGAAAAAGACAGATGTAGACAGCGACTCTGTTTTTTACTATGTAGTCTTTGACAAAACACCGCCGTAGTTCAACAAATTTATAAAAAATATTTACAAATTCTATACACAAGTCTTCCTCGGTTAGCGCTCTTTCTATTAGTGAAAACCGTTTCAAAATCCGGAACGTGGTTTAGAAGAAGTAAGCGGAGAAACAGGCAGACGAAAACAGGGACTTTGTTTTATACTTTGTAGTGGTTGTTTTCATTTCTTTTCTAGCATATCAACGTTGCCGGAATCTTTGGGTGGATATTCCCTCTATATTCGTTAAATGGGCCCATCAATTAACAATAAATGTTCACGGAATTCGCTTTCTTCTTTCAGTCTATGGAGCTCCAGCAAAAATCACCTGCATTGATAAGTATCGTTACTTATCCTTTGCTAAACGATTACGTAATAAAAAACGTGTGCAATTAGATTGTCTTCCTCCAACCTCAGCTTCTGCTCAGCAACATTTCTATCGAGTGTATTACCAGGTTCAAGTGTGGCTTGGCAATGCACTGGATCCAGAAGAATGGGGTTGGAAGCTAATTGACAATGTACTGGAACCAATCCATACTCTACTTCCGCCTGCACCAGAGAAGCTCCTTAACACCATTTTTTGCAATTGTAAGAAGGGGTGTAGTTCAAAAGGCAGCTGCAAAAAAGTGGGCTTATTTTGTTCAACAACATGCATCAGTTGTCAAGGCCAGTCGTGTTCAAACGTCGAACTTTCAACAGAAGAAGATACCAACATCAACGACGAAACAGATGATGTATCGCTGCTACAACAATTTACATCGACTCAGGAGGATGCAGAGGAAAAAGAAGGAGAAGAAGATAATTATGGAAGTAGAAATGAAGAAGCAGAAGAAGCTCAATAAGACCTGATTTACCACTAAAACAGATCGTGGAGTATGCCTACCGGGGAAACTTCGTTACAAAAAACGTAGCTCGTACACTACCTTATAGGTGGCGTGAAAAATTGTGCATTTTATGGAGAATACAGCTCCAGCTAACTTTCGAATGGCCTTTTTTCTCAGAAATGGTAGATCTTAGAGAAAAAATTATAAGGACAATTTTAGTAGCTAATGACCTGATTTACAATTTTAGTCTGAGCTATTTTTATCGTAAAACTAACCGTTTGACTAAAAAAAACAAAAAACCCATTTTTGTGACCTTTGACCTTGAATAAAAAATTTTGCACACACGGGATCAATGGGGACTTTTCAGGATTTCATTAGAGTGGTATCCCTTACGTGCCTGTAAATTTTCAGCTTGTTGTGAATTTATGCAAGGGTACCCCTATTTTTTATGCTAATTTGACCGGGCTAACAGTAGTAAAGCCTTCGGCTCCACTGTATTACAATCTTGCTGTGTGACTGTGTCCCGCTCAGCAGCAACAACAGTAGTTGGCTCCACCGTATGCCGAGTAATTTTTCCAGTTTTTATTTCCTCAAAAATCTTATTCGGACTATCATGATGAAAATGTCGATTTTTTCGAATTTTTGGCTGTTCCTATAGATTTTTGCTAATTTTTTTTACTAAACAACCCCTGTATTGAGTCGAACAAAACAAACAAAAACTATTCAAATGGGTCGAGCAATTTTTGAGTTTTTGCAAAACTAACGCACAGCATTATTAATTTTATATATTATATAGATGTAGTGTTACGTTTCTTTCTTTTATTACGGGGGTTGATTGGGTTTTTATATAAACAGGTTCGTGCGTTAAAGTTTTAACACGTATAATTCAATATAAAAATAAAATGACATATGACAATACACAGAAAATACAATAAAAATAAATGGTCTCTTTCAAATGGTCAGTTCCCTCTGGCATCAGTATTACCTCATTGGTCAATAAGATGAACTCCTTTAGTAACAAATATTACCTAAGTCCGACGTTCATCGGTCTTCCAAAGTCCTTTATTGTTGAACACAAACGAAAGCTTCTGTTAACAATCGGTCAACAATTAGACGAACAGAGTACTTTTACTTGATTACTCTCATCAGTGCAAATAACGATATTCTTTTATACGATCACGTTCAATTAACAATAAAGTTAAGGTGTCTAGTGGTCTAAAGGACTTTAATAACGGGCGGGTCCGTAATTATTAAGTCGGGTCACTAGGTCATTCCTACGTTGTGTTTTTTCATTCGGTCCTTACTTATGTCCTCGGCACGGTCATTGAATTCGTTCATGAATTTATAGGTCGAATTAATTAATTAATATGGTCGTAGCGGTCGATGTATGCTAAGGCCTGGAACAGACGAAATTCCCGATCATGAACCAAAACCATCGCGGTGGTCAAACAGTGCGCCTTTTAGAAGACACCGGGAAACATGCTGAAGTAGCCGAATGCCCGATAAAACAACAGTGTTTCCAGGTCTTCTGCAAGCGGGCTGAGAATGAACCCACGAAATACTGGAGTAGACGAATACCCGATTATAAGCCAGCACTTCGAGGATCAATCAAAGCCGTACTTGTTAGACTAGAAAGCCATACTTGAATAGACGAAAGCCCGATCATAATCTAGTAAGCCGCTGTGCTAGCAGAGCGTTCACTGAAAGACAAATTTTTGGCGCACTTCTGCTTGATAGTTAGTAATTGTCGACCCGCAGTAGTTCCGACCGCTTAATTATTCATAACAAAAATATTAATCACTAAGAAAACTAATGAGTAGCCATCTATTGGCGGACAGCATAATATTAATTTCGAAAATGTAAGTTCAATAAGACGCGGCGCTAATACGTACTCAATACCGGTTGTATCTGAAACCTTTCTCGTTTATAGTGAAAACCGTTTGACAATCCGTCGCGTTGTTTAGAAGAAGTAAGCGGAGAAACAGGCTTTGTTTTTATATTTTGTAGTGATAGTGATTTTTGATAAAACACCGTTATAATTCAGCCATATTTTATACAAATTTTACACCTACCTTCCTTGTTTATCGCTCTCTGTGTATTGAAATATATCAAAACTAAAAAAAGCAAATTTAAAAATTAATTTTTGTAATATTTTAGATCCGAAGGACCACATTTCTGACGGGCCAAGATAAACAAAAAAATAACTGAAAATGAAAACGAATGCAAAAGTAATGTTGTCGTAGGCCTGTTTCAGAGCATACATTTTTTTAAACCAAGATAAATACATGCAAAAAGTTTGGCACGGGTACACTAGTTGACATTTATCACACGTCATATAATAATAGAAACGGGTTGAGTATGATGTTGAGGTCATTTATTATTGGTAAATCGGCTTTTGTATAATATGACAACAATAGACAGATATTATTCGATGATTATTTCAGATACGAATAAATTAATCCATTATATTTGTGTACACGGAAAAGTGAGTTCATAAACATTTCTTTCGTAGAAAATTGTCCGTGCATATTTTTCACCAAACTTTGCTTACAACTTATAATTTCTGAAGGCACGATGTGGGATAAAAAGCGTGATTTGAGGCGCTCTTTGCTTTATGAAATTTTGTACTTTCAATTTAAAATTCGAAAAAGAACTGATAATAACAAATCTAGAGGTTAATAAGGCGATAAAAGTGCGCGAGTTTCAGGCCATAGAGTTTCTCTAGCCATACTTTTCCATTTTTTCGGTAATGTGTAAAGGGCCAAATTTTTAGAAACCTTTGTAGGGAATTTTTTCTATTTCTCGAGCTTCTTCGAAAAACACAGTTTAATGCTCAAAATAAAAAATAGCATTTGGGGTAAAGGGTGCGATTTTTATTACAGAATTGTTCGCGAAATCCCTCTTGTTACCTTGTTTTTTCTCGAAATCCCATTCTTGTATCCAATTAATTGTTAGAAAAAAGAGACCGTGTATTTAACACAACCCACTACAGGCGTGTCGACTCTAGTGGTTTGATCTCTAGATCATTTTCAGGACGTTTCGTACCACTTTTCTCATTTCACTTTCCAACGCACGAATCGAATTTGTCCAACTGTACGTAAAGAAGTGTCACATCATTTTTTATATATCTAAACATGGTGTGCCATCATTGTACTGCAATGATGAAGATGTTTCTACGTGATTTTATTCCATAAGATGTGACTCTGTTGTCAGTTTTAGACGGTAATACTCTTAATACAGTCCTGACGTGAATATCTATACCAGTGTAAGTATAAAATGGCAATATTGGCAAAAGCGACGGGCGTGTGTGTGCGATGTTCATAGATGCTACTGATATGTTGGCCTCTCTCACTCTCGTTTGTTTTCGTCTCTCTTCATATAAAAAGAACCGCTCATTTGAAACAGCTTTGTCCTTAGTACCACAGACGTACAAAGCTGTATCATAAAATTCACAACTGGTTCACAAGTTCAACCGATCCGACTGAATTGAGCGAGTGATACGCAACAAATTACGTTTTTTTTATTTACTCCCCTCTGGGATTAAAATTCAATAATCGAGCGACTTTAGGATCAAATAGACCCCGAAACGAATCAAACAAATAAAAGGTTAAGCCGTTTTGGCTGTACGCTGGATACAAATAAAATATTTTTAACAAAAAAATTGAGCCGACTTCACACTAAAAAGTAAAAAATAATTGCGTATTGAAATGTTTTGGAGTCGGTGTCAGCCAAAATGAAATCTATTCCGAGAACTACACCGACTCCAAAACATTTCAATACGCAATTATTTTTTACTTTTTAGTGTGAAGTCGGTTCAATTTTTTTGTTACAAATATTTTATTTTTTTCTTTTTAGTGTTAATCTAACACTAAAAATCGGTGAACATACATAAAAAACATTAGACAATGCGCATCTTAAAAACAGTGTTATAGCACATATTTCCTCTGCGCAAGCGCCGAATTTCTCTATAAACAATAGGGCACTTCCTATTTACATGTTAAACATCCTATCAAAATTTGGTTTCGATACGCTTGGCCGTTTGACTTATATACTTAGTTTTCATTGACTAACAAGGCTGTTTTTCAAAAGTATGTTTTTTGATCTAGGAAATTTTGTAAAATTTTGAAATGTGAATTATAATCTGAATTAGTATCATTCTACTCGTGGAAAAAATGCTCCACAAAACAGATAGCCACATTAGTAAAAATGTGTTTTAACTTTATTGAACACAGTTAGCCAGGCTTAAACCTATTTTGAAAAAAGTTTTTTTTGTGCACCATGCCATCTGATTTATGAATTTTAATACCAGAGGAATGAAAATAAAAAAAAACTGGTGTTTTTTATAGTTCTCCCAATTCAGATCAGTTCTTAACCTGTCTTAAATGAAAGAGGAGGCATTTTTACATTTGTTATGTCGCGTATTAGATTATATCACAAGTTTTTTACACATATAATTTATACGCAAAACAGACTGTATACATTTGAATTTATCTAACAAATCGTGAACTCGTCCTTTTCTGTTATTTGTAAGATTGACACAATAGTGAAAAATGCTCGATTTAGATGTATTCAGTGTTTACGTCTAAAAATATATAAAGAAATATTTAATGGGAACAGATCTGAACTCTGCGAAATCAACATCAAACGTCAAAATTTCGTTGTATATTTTATGTCAGGTCTTTTAATTCTTAAAGTACTTGCTTCCCCAAAATTATAAATATGGACTGTTTATTCAGAATTTAGGCTAGACATTTCCTGTGCAAATTGATTCACAAATTTTAGAACTGTTAATTCGTCATTCCTTATATATTATTATAAATATATTTTATTTAAAATTTTGGAAAAGATATCTTTGTAACGTGAATAATTACACTAACTGAAATATCGACAATTTTAAAGGTAGAATGAAATTAAAAACCATTCCCCCTGTCAAATTATGTCAAAATTAAGACTTAAATTGTTCTCGTAGCTCTGCTATCTAATAAAAATAAAAATAATGTTCGTTCGTCTATCGGCTGTCTGTTCGGAATCTATAGTACGTCTCCATACCATTCATCCGATTACGATGAAACTTTGGTGAAATCATAACAGAATTCATAGTGTATAAAAATTATGTTACAAAGTGGTACTGCAATCAGGGGGACCCAATATCCTCACTGCTGCTGTCGCTGGCGAACGGAGCACTTACTTACAAGGCAACACTGTAATACATTGGAGCCGAGGGCTCCACTACTGTTGTCCCTGTCGTGTTTCATTGCAATCGCGTGTGCAGTCACGGGTAGCGGCCAGTTAAAAAATAAAAGGATTTAGTCAGTTTATTAGTCAATTCTCTACTACGTCTGTGGTATTTACTACACGTATACATTATTATATAGGTAAATCATATCTGTTACAGACCGCATATGAAAAAGCACTCATATGTAAAAAAGCTTAGGTCGCTTGTGAAAGTTTGTCGATTTTAATTAATTTTTTAAAACAAAATTTGGATTGAAATGACCTAGTTGTAAGACTTTTAAAACAACTACGTCTTTATTAAATATACAAACAAATAGCAATAACATGGTACGCGATTATTATACATCGAAGCTTTCGATTGTATTAATTCAAAAGTGTCTCGTACCTAATGATTATACCATAAAGCGAGTGATTGTTGTTTGTTAGTAAAACAAAATTAGACACACGTCTTTTTGATCATAATGTCAAATGTTCTTCGTAGCTTCAAAACGGAATAGGCTCTAAAAAAATTGAAAAAAATTTGTATCCTAATTCATTACTTTTTCGACTGGCATAAAAACACTGCCACCTATGTGCATGTATTTCATGTTTTCACTTATATAACAGATCAATATTTTAAAAACTTCATCAAAATATTGCGCTTTTCGCCACCATGGCCAATGGCAATGACCATAAAGTCATGCATATAGAACAAATAGAGTTGATTTGCGGATCACTTATAACTAAGTTTTTATTTAATACTAGATGCGTCTAAAATCCTATGATTAATGTTAAGCACTGTTCATGTTAATATACAGGGATTTAATAGATGCTATACATTACGGACATTAAATTAAAAATTATTCTAAAAATATCATAATAACAGAAAAATATTCATATCAATGCTCAAAACATTAGCATCCATTGCGCATGTTTTATTATTATCATTTAAGAAATACAAGAAAAGAAACATTTCTGTGTAACTTAACATTAGTTAACGTAATTAAATATAGACTTTAATTAGTTCTAAATCTACGAGGATGGCATTTTCGTTTCTTTTGGCAAGATTTTATGAATTGTACTTCAAAAATAGTCTCTGTAACATATACATTCAACAAAATATCTTGTGATTCATATGTTACATGTCGTTAACGCTCTGTTCGCAATAGAACTGAAAGAAGTCGATATATAGAAGTTCAAACGATCGTATATTTATCAGCTTCCATAATATGTGCAATTTAGGTCAGACAGAATATTGGATTTTTTATTTTGTTTGAGAATGATTCTGTAACTTCACTATTATTGAGTAAAACAAACTTGAAACTGCAACGTACCAAATTATTTTAAAAAAAATATATAAAATCTGAAAACTGATAATAATTTGCACAGACTGACGCAATCATTTTACAACGTGGAGTCATGATGGAAATATTATTATGTGTTCATTGGGCAGGTTTCTCTTTGTAAAAATCGTTCAAAGAGCATAATCCATAGAAATACATATAACCAAATAATACAAAAACAAAACGTAATCTAAAATTATAAGATTTTTTACGTGTATGTGGACAAATTTAACACGTTAAATGATTGTAAATTTGCAACGTTTCGTATTTTTATTAATACATCTTCAGGCAACTGAAACAATTACAATGAAACATAGTATATTATTATGAATAATTATAAACATTAAAATCTGTAACAAACCTTTAATATAAAATTAGCATTTACAATAGAGTTGTGGGGAATTTAGGTAGCCAAAATTTGTTATTTAATGTCTGGCCATTTTTTAATGTTCAGAAAAGAATAGCTTCTCGTATTTAAGAAGCACTTAGAACGAAAGTTCGAAGCAAAAACGTTCACCAGTCAACTTCCTGGTAGTTATTTTTTTTTAATCGAAATATTATGCCAGTTCAGCACATTCTGGCTATTCATGGTATTGTGCGTTGAGACAAAATTCGTTACTTCGCTTTATGGGTCAGTTGTTAGAGAACAACCTCGGTGTCACTAAGTTTAGTTGATTAATTAACTATTTATCACTTCAGATAATTAAACTGCCAAATCATATACTAAGTCTAGTGAACTTGTACGCTTTAAACGTTTGTTGGCTGATAGTTAACCCAGATCATAAATAAATAATAATAATAAATTTTATTGTGAAACTAAGAAAGTTTACAATAATCGTCACAAACACAAATATAGAAAATTCACTGGAAAATTCCTTCAAGAAGAAGATCTTTGATTGTTTTTTTTTTTGAAGTTATGATAACTCATTTCTTTTATATTATTTGGTAAAACATTGTTAAATTTTAACGTCTAATAATTAGGTCCAGTTGTTAATTTGCCGTTTTTTGTAAAGAGACTCTCTAATGTCTTTATTACCCCGGGTACTATATGAGTGTATCTCATCAACTGTCTGGAAGATATTAAGGTTGTTTTTGACATTTAGTAAATTACTGAAAACATAAAAGGACGGTAGTGACTAGTGACATGATTTTCAATTTTTTAAATATTGGTTTACAGTGTGCAAGTCTGTATGATTGGTATATAATTCGAACGGCTCGTTTTTGAAGTTTGAACACTCTTATTGCCTCCGGGGAATTCCCCCAAAGAATAACTCCATATTGCATTACTGAGTGGAAGAAACCATAATAGATGTTTAAAACAGACTCGCTAGAAACAATTTTAGTAATCTTCCTTAGAAGATAGATTGTTTTTGTTAATTTATGACATATTGAGTTAATGTGCGTATCCCATTTCAGACTACTTTCTATGTGAAGTCCAAGAAATTTTACACAGCTTCTTGAGTCATCCCCAGAGTTATGATATTGCATGATACAATGTTGAGTTTTAGCAATTTTTAAAAAGTAAATGATTTCTAGAAAACCATGATGTAGCCTCCTCTATACTTTGATTTTGTAAATGTTTTAACTGAGACATGTCGTTTTGATCTGTGATAAATGTTGTGTCGTCAGCATATAAAAATGTACTGGAACAGGTAATATTTTTCGGAAGATCATTTGTGAAAATGATAAAGAGGAGAGGACCCAAAATGGATCCTTGAGGAACTCCACATTGTATTCTGCAAAATTGTGATTCATCATTATGAACAATAACTTTTTGGTGTCTACCTGTGAGATATGATTCCAAAAATTTGTTGGTTACACCTCTGCAACCGTATAAGTATAGTTTGTTAAGTAATACGTCATGTGGTACATTTATTAGAGCTTAGATGGTAGAGTATTTAAGTCGAAAACCATATTGATGTTCATATACCACATCACACTGATTAAGAAACTTTTCAAGTCGAGTTTTAAATATTTTTTCTAGCACTTTAGATAGAACGGGCAGTATTGATATGGGGCGATAGTTATCTGGAATTCCTTTGTCTCCTTTTTTGAAAATCGGAGTGATTCTACTTAATTTCAGACATGTAGGAAATAATCCGTCCATGAAGCAGCGATTGATCAATAATGCTAACGTTTCACAAATGTACATATTAGAAATCTTTAGTAGATTAGAGTCCAGTCCATAAATGTCTTTAGATGTAGAATTTCCCAATTTTTTTATTGCAGCAAAAACCTCATTCTTATCAACTGGTGTCAGAAAAAACGATTTATTATTTGACACGTAATGCTGTTGTAATAACGAATAAGCGTCAGTTTTACTTTGAGGTATATTTTCTGATATTGATTTACCAATATTTACAAAGAACGCATTTAGGTCTTTAACTGATACCGGTGTATCACCATTGAAAGGATTCCCACTATTGCTTTCGTTTTTTACAATATTCCATATTGCCTTGGATTTATTTTTTTGTTGAGACACCAATGTTTCATAATAATTTAGTTTAGCATATTCAATTGACTTTTTATAGACTATTTGGTAGTTTTTATACATGTTTTTAAGCATAGGTGATTTATTAGATAAATACATACTAGTAATTAACTGTAATGTCTCCTTAATATAACCAGCTGGAGTATATGCCCAAGTAATTCAAGAATTACAAGGCGCGAAATTTTACATCATATATCTCGGTGTTATGTTTGAAAATCGGTGTATATATTTAACGACAATTGGAGCTTAACAATATAACTTAATTTACTTAATCTGAGAAAAAAATATCAGTTGAAAATATTGAAACACAGAAAGGAAAAAATAATTTTAATAATTTCATGGTTCTCTATGTAATATGTTATTACGTCATGCAAAAATTACACAAAGAATGTTTGTCAACTACCTAACTAACATCTTCAGAACAAAAGAACAACAGATTTTTTTATTTTCAAAATATTTCTGAAATTATGAGTATAGAAAAAAAATTCATAACTTTCTTGTAAAAACAGATTGAAAAAAAAAACCGTTATGAAAAGTACCCAATTATTATATAAAAACAACTTTATAGCGTATATGCGCCGACTTTCACTCAAAGAATTTTTTACAAAACTGTCTTTAAAATAGAATAATAAAACATTATAAAAAGTACACCACTATTATATAAAAAAACAACGATGGCATGAATCTCTTTTGCGCATGCGTCGATTTTTCCCAAAAAAATTTACAAAACTCTTGCACAAATAGATCGAAAAATAACCCGTTATGAAAAGTATACCATTGTTATATACAAACAACTTTATAACTTATACCTCTTCTGCGCATGCGCCAACTTTCCCTCAAAAAAACATTTTACAAAACTTTCTTGTAAAGTAGAATAATACAACATTACAAAAAAGTACACCATTATTATATATAAAAAAAAACAACGACAACATATATCTCTTTTGCGCATGCGCCAATTTTCTCCAAAAACTTGTAAAAATAGTATAATAAACCGGTATGAAAAATATACCATTATTATATAAAAAACAACCTTATAGTATATATATCTTCTACACATGCGCTAAGTATCCCCAAAAACAATACGGCACTTCATGTTTGCATATCAAACATCCTCCCAAAATTTAGTTTCAATCCGCTCATCCGTGGTGTCGGAATGGTAAAAAATATCAAAAATGACGTTTGCATCTGTCAAAGTATTGTTCTAATAATTAGTTATTCAAATTATTAACTCAGAAGGCGTTGCATTTCACAAATATTTCAAATGGCATCCTTTTTTGAACAAATGCTATCTTTTAGTTTTATTATTGTAATAAATAAAATTATCCAAATCTTTCGACCAATTTTATTAAACAAAACATACGCAATCTTTCAATTGCCATGTTAAACCGTGCAAAAGACAGAGATAATCGAAAGATGTTTGCCATCGGTTATATCAAATTGAATTTATTTCTATATAAATCTGTATAAAAAAACTGTTTGGGCATATTCTGTTGTACGAAATTTATGTAAAATTTTTTCCTCCTTCGTTTAAAACAGATTTCGAACCGATCTGATTTAAATTGAGCGAGTTATAAGCGAAAAACTTATTCCTTATTGCTCCACTCTGGGGTTAAAATTCAAAAATCGTTACTAGATAAGTTACACGGAGACGAATCGAACAAAAAAAAGGTTTTTTAAAATCGGTTGTTTGGGCTGTACGCGTGACACAAAAAAACGTGGCACGCCGATTCACAGATTCACAGACAAACCGAGTGCACATGGACGCTTTCAGCTAAAGCTTGGGTCGCGCCTAAAAACTATTGTACGTATGTCGTCTTGAAAGTTGAAGTGACTAAACAAATATTTTACCTTGAAAATTCTGAACAAAAATTAACTAAAAAATTATCAAGAAAGTTATACATATGTTATATTACATGACATATAATCAGCATTACAGGATGAAGGGTGCGATTTCTAGTATGTTAGTTAGCGGATTACAATTTCCCTCAAAGCTCTCTTTGTTACCTCGTCTTTCCCCTAAATTCCTCTTTTGTGCTTAGTTCACCTAGAGTCTAGTCTAGACTAAACAGTGTAATGTGACAAAATAGTGAGATTACGTGTCCTTCTAGTTATAGTTTGGCAATAATAGTAATCCCACAGAAAATATAAATGTGAAAAATGGACCAAGTATATAAAAAACAAGTGGGTTTTCTGGAATTGCCGAAAAATGAAGTTTTATTTAAAAAAAAAAAACAAGTGAAAACTTGACAAAATCTTAGACCCACTTCTTTTTTCTTTTCCTTGGATTCGCTTTTTTCAACAAAATCGACAAGTCTGCATGTTTTTTGTATCGAATTTGGCGTTTTTTCATATTTATGTTTCTGATAGGACTTCAATACTTTATGTAAGATTAAATTATACACTATATTTCATTATATCATAGCTTATACATATAATATATATGCTTCATTATATCACACTTCATGTATATCTCTGCCCCGACTAAAAGCGAGTAGTCTTCGGACGACCGGTTGATACAATCGGGTCGATGATCCAAGCGCAGGCTAGATCAGAGATTTTCAAACTTATTTGGCATACCGCCCTCTTTTTAAATAGACAATTATTCGACACCCCTAGAAATATACCTTCTTTAAGGGACCAATCTGGAAAATGCAATGACAAATTTGCATTCTTTTATGTGCTTATATTTCTATCTCCAAAACAGTCAAGAAAAATAGCGTTGTAAATAAGACGGCTTGACGCTTGAAATGTAACATTCAAATTATATTATACAAAAATTAGAAAACTAAGAAACTGAGATCAAATAAAAAATATAAATGACTTTAAAAATGATACTATAATGAGATCTGAGGAGGATGAGTCTGATGCGCCGCAGTTAATTCATTAATGTTCGGCTATATTTTTGTGTTATAGGCGAGGAGCCAGCAATCCTGGAAGATCCGTGATCAAGGATAATACAATTTTTAATGAAAATTGAAAGTTTACACTTAGACGAAGAAGATGCGCTTGGTCGGCGTGGATTTTATTAGCCGAAAATTATATATTATTAAATGTTTTTAATGTTTCCCTGTCGTTGCGGATTTTGATTTCGTACTTATTCAGAAAAAATCCGGCCGACCAATGTTTTTTAGCCGGAAAGGTTTCGCAAACATATTTAAATGATGACGTGATGGGGGGTGCAATTTCTCCATTATCACAGAATCATTTTTTTTTATTTTACGTGTTTTAATGTCAATTTCAAAAATATCTTGGTATGTGTGCTTAGAAACAGCCGGAAGTATCGCGTATATCAGTTTTTATTATATAGTTATATAGTATATATAGTTATATTATATCCGGGTGAGTTAAAAGTCCCGGAACGGTTGAATATCTCGCATACTACGCATCATATATAAAAAAAAAAATACGTGTCAAATATTTTTCGCAAAACTATTTTTTGATACCACACTTGACTCCCCACCCAGTTGGTGGGGGGAGGGGCAACTTTAAAATTTTAAATAGGAACCCCTATTTTTTATTTCAGATTCGGATTCTACGGGAAAAATTACATCAATTTTACTTCGATCGTTTTTTTCGATTCGCGACCGATGTCGCGGTAATCGCGAAAAACTTAAAAAAATCAATCCAATTTCGCAATAATGGATGACATTCCATTCACAATTTCGAAGTTTCCCCTCCCTCCACACACTGGTTGGGGGGTGGGGGGTCATGTGTGGTATCAAAAAAAGTTTTGCGAAAAATATTTGATACGTATTTTTTTGTTTTTCGATTTTATGCGTAATATGCAAAATATCCTTTTCCGGAAATTATTGATTTTTTAAGTTTTTCGCGATTACCGCGACATCGGTCGCGAATCGAAAAAAAGTAAAATTGATGTAATTTTTCCCGTAGAATCCGAATCTGCAATAAAAAATAGGGGTTCCTATTTAAAATTTTAAAGTTGCCCCTCCCCCCACCAACTGGGTGGGGGGTGGGGAGTCATGTGTGGTATCAAAAAATAGTTTTGCGAAAAATATTTGACACGTATTTTTTTTTTTTTTTATATGATGCGTAGTATGCGAGATATTCAACCGTTCCGGGACTTTTAACTCACCTGGTATAATAAAAACTGGTATGCGCGATACTTCCGGCTGTTTTTTTGAAATTGACATTAAAACACGTAAAATAAAAAAAAGGATTCAGTGATAATGGAGAAATTGTACCCCCTATCACGTCATCATTTGAATAGGCTTGCGGGACCTTTCCGGCTAAAAAGCATTGGTCGTCCTGATTTTTTCTGAATAAGTACGAAATTTTGCACATAATTACCTAGGATGACAGGGAAACATTAAAGACATTTAACAATTTATTATTTATTTTAAAACATTTTCGACTAATAAAATCCACGCCGACCAAGCGCATCTTATTCATTTATAAGTGTAAACTTTCAATTTTTATTAAAAATTGTATTATCCTTAATCACGGAGCTTTCAGGACTGTTGGCTCCCCGACTATTACTAGTATTCCGCAAACCGCAATTAGTGATTTAATTATATTTTTTACAACAAATGACGCATGTCTGAATGATTTTTCAAAATTATCTTCATTTTTCTTCATGCTTCTATTGCACCCTTATTTTTATTCAACGCCCCCGATTGCTTCTGAAGATACCAGCGACCCTTTGAATCGCTCGGAACCCCACTTTAAGAAACACTGCTAGATGGTTCTGAATTATAGTGATCTATCAGTCAGCCAGTGAATGCCCAAAATCGTGGTTTTTGAACACTCGTATCTTGGAAACTACTTCACATAGACGTACGAAATTTGGAATTCAGATCTGTAAGTAACAAGCCTGGGATATAGAGGGGATTCGAAAATGGCTCTAAATGTTTCGTGTAGGTACATATAGACAGTGTTGTGCGAGAACTTGGCCCGCGCACGCCGTGCGCTTTAACAATGCACATTGAACTGAATATTTACATAATTACAGAATTTAATGATGCGACAGCGTAGAGTCGAAGAATGTTTAAACTACATTTTTCGTGTAATATATGTAATTCAACGGTTATTATTATTACTTGCCTAACTCCCTAACTCTTTGTGTACTATCCGCAAAAATATTACCGACTAGCCGTTAACCGTGACTTCGCACGCAGGTCAGTTCTGGTAGACGCCTTTAGATAGATGGACAAAAATGCTTCATCATGTTTTCCTAACTAGGTAACCTAGGTGTCATACGTACTATGCTGTGCTGAGTAACACAATCTACTATTTGTGACATTATAGACATTTTGTTCGCATAAATATTACTGGAAATACCTAATAGAATATGTTTGATTATTATCAGTAGGTCACATGTCATCTCTAGGGGTGAAGTGTGAAAATTTTTGAATTTATTTTGGATATGAAAAAAAATCAGATATTATTTTTTTCCTTTGTAAAAATATATACAGTGTGGACCATATGTATATGTCCATATGTATTGAATTCACTTTTGAAACAGGTTGATTTTACACCTAGTAGCATAACCAGTTCACCCTTCAGTATGATACTTAATTTTTCAAACTGGTACGATAGGTTTGTGACAACTCATTTAGAAGGCCTTTTTAGTCTCCATTCGGATAGGTCAATTATTTTTTATTCTATTGCATAGTTATGGAGATAATCACATTTGAAATTATACGACACGAGTTTCCACAGAATTGCACACTGCTAAAAAATTACAAAATTTAATTTAATTTAATCTTTAATTTTTTTCTTACTCATAGCAAGTTATCATTTGTCCATTTTTAGGTGCGACACAAGCAATAGCTGGAAGCGCCTATATTATGTACTCGCTTTGTCTGTGAATATGTGAGTCACGGTTTTTGTATCCAGCTCAAAGCTCAAACGCCTTAACCGATTTTAAAAAACTTTTTTTTTTTTTTTTGTTCAATTCGTCTCCGGGTAACTTAGATCCTAACGACACCCGTTTTTTGTTTTTGGTCCCAGAAGGTAATAAAAATTAAGAACAAAAAAGTTTTTTGCTTATTTCTCACTCAATTTAAATTACATTGGTTTGAAACCAGTGTTAAACGAAAGAGAACATTTTAATAGATTTCATACGACAGAATTTGCCCAAACAGTTTTCTTATACAGATTTACCTATATAGAAAAATAGCCCTAATGAAGAATCGAATGGTGATATTTTTTTCCCCGGAAAGGTCGGCTTCCCTATTAGTTTGCTCCAGAATGTTCAGAACTCCGGAATATTAAATGGCACGATAGGTCGAAACTAGTATTGTTGAAAATATCTTTAAAAAATAAGCAAGTTTTGTAGGACATTTTTTTTTGTTACTGCCACCCTTGTTAAGTAATAAACGTTTGAAATTATTAAATTAACATGTCATAATGACGAATTTAATTTTAAAAGTCGGTATTTTAAATCTAGTTACTTAATTAAACAATGCCATGAATGTTTAAACTGTTTTCCATTTATATCTAAACACTGATGAGCTCTTCTAGAGTATGAGTCTATGAGTACCTCTAAGTATTTTCCGACAAAAAAAAGCAATTGCAATTACCTATTGAAAACTTATTTTGACATTTATTATTGTTTAATTTGGGAACTAGATTTTAAATGCCATTTTTTAAAATTAAGTTCGTTATTATGACATGTTAATTTAATAATTTCAAACGAATATTACTTAACAGGGGTGGAAGTAATAAAAAAAAGTGTCCTACAAAACTTGCTTATTTTTTAAAGATCTTTTCAACAATACCACTTTCGACCTATCGTGCCATTTAATATTCCGGAGTTGGAACAAACTAATAGGGAAGCCGACCTTTCCGGGGAAAAAAATATCACCATTCGATTCTTCATTAGGACTTTTATAATGCAGATTTTTGACACAACTCTCTACGACTAACCGTTTTTGAAAAAAACGAACGGTACGGGTGGTCTGACTCACCCTGTATAACTGATTGTCCTTTTGGATTATTTAATTATGATGCCGTTTGTGATTTGAATAATTTGGTATTGATTATTTGGCTTCTGAACGTGGCTGGTTGTTGTTGTGGGTTAATTTGGCGTGTTCAGGAGTCATACATTTTTTTAAAGCGCCTAGTACTTTTATAAATTTTTTTATAAGTATAACAACAATTTCTATTATGCTTATGTATAATTCCAGGCTTACTCTGTCTATAAACTGTTGTAATATATCGTACTTATATATCGTAGCTTCTGTTTTTATTTTCTTTACTTTTGTACAACTACCATAATTGTCGCCTCCTCATTTGCCATTTTTTTTCTTATTGCGTCATTCAACAAGCCATGGCCCAATCTTCCTGACTGAACTCCTGGTGCGCGGTATAAGACCGTGGCATCTTTTACTGTTTTTGTACGAGGTAAACACTTTGCAGATTTCATAATAAGTCATTTATTAATTTATTCAACGCTTTTTATTATTATAATAAAAAAAATACGATTAACAGTACCGATTTACAGTATGATTCATTATCGTGTTTACCTGATTATAGTTGTAAATTTCATATTTTAAAGGATCCCAATATTGAAAAAATAATAACAAACCATTTTTAATAAGTAGTCATGGATATAATAATTTATTGTAAGTAAGAAAGAAAAAATTTATAGAAAACAAAATATTATTTCAAAATTATAATATAAATATTACTTAAATTTTCCGTATCTAATTGAGCATTGACAGAATTTTTATTTGATTTTATATGTTACATTTCCGAAATATTTCTTTTAAAAAATTTGTTTCATTATCTAAAATTTTTATATTATCTTAATTAATTTTGTGGTCGTGTTCGAATTGTTTAATTACATTACGTTTATCAGGTAGTAATTTTATGCTTATTTTGGTGTTCTTGACCAATACTTATAGTTCTTTTTACAATTTTCACTCTATAAGTCAAACTAAAAGAGCTCTAAAACAAGAATAAGAGAACACCAAAATAACCATAAATTACTCCCTGATAAACATAGGGCCGTATTGATAAAGAACCAATAACTAATTTAACGGGTAGATTGTACTAATAAACCAACTAATAGACAGATTTGGTATTCACAAAGAACATATAGTGCTATTGGATGTTTAAATCGTCCAGTAATTTAATAGGTAGAAGATCCAGCTATTAAACTATTTATTAGACGGTTTAACAAGGACAGAAATATATTCTATTTCATTTCTTTTTGGTTTTTGACAATTAATTCAATATGGCTGCTGTGTTATTGATCACATTTAAATTTGGTTATTAGGTATTATTCCAGATAATTACAAAGTTCGGATAGTGTTTTTGGAGTTTCATATTTTATTTTTTTTTTTTTGATCTAATATTGTTTTGAACTCTTTTTTTCAGACAATCTTTATTAAAATCATGAACAATTTAAGTTTTTGACAAGGAAAGAAATATATTCTATTCCATTTCTTTTCGGTTTTTGACAATTAATCCAATATGGCTGCGCTATTGATCACATCATAGAGGAGTATCTACCCTCTATAGATCACATGTTAATTTGGTTAGTACGAAAGATTATCTGAAAATTAGTCAGAAATATTATTTATTATATAATTTAATCAGATATTAACAAAGATTTGATTATTGTTTTGTGTTCATCAGCGTGAAAAAGATAAGATATTTAGGGATATTTCATTTTACCTGATATCCACTGAACAACTTACAATAATTATAATAAGGACACAAATCTTAACAAGTCAATAGTTATATATTTGACAATTCTGCTTCATGAATACCAACTTTCCTTATTGGTTCAATAACAGTTAACGATTCAATAACTATTAAGAGATTTAACAAGTCTTTATGAATACGGCCCATAATGTTGTAACTAAACATAAATTCGAACACGACCACAAAATTAATTGGAATAATGTAAAAATTTTAGATAATGAAACTTTCTTTAAAAGAAATATTTCGGAAATGTTACATATAAAATCAAATGAAAATTCTCTCAATGCTCAATTAGATCACGTCTTTGAATTATACGTACCTAGTTTTGTTGTCTGCATTTTTGTAGTCTGTCTTCACTAAAAAAATCACTTTATCACTTTTATATTTTTTTTGGAGAAAATCGGCGCATGCGCAAAAGAGATATGTTTTTGACGTGATAACGTCTTATAAATTGATGAATCACCAATCTTATAAATTGATAAAACACCGGCTGCATGTACGAAAAAGTGTAACGTTCCTAACGGTCGTAACGTTCCTAACGTAACGTTCCTAACGCGTAACGTTCCGCCTGACCCTGTGCGTGCTTTTTGCTAATTTCTCGCTCAATTTAAATCAGATCGGTTTGAAACCAGTCTTAAACGAAAGAGGAGAACATTTTACATAGATTTCGTATAACAGAATTTGCCTAAACAGTTTTTTTATACAAATTTATATAGAAAAATAGCTGTATAAATGCAATGTTGTCTAATGCATGGCGCGACGCGGTCGGTCGTCTTTGTTTGCCGTACATGGAAATTAGAAAATAACGTATGTCTTGTCTTAACATGAAAACGGCTGCATTTCTAATGTTTAATTCAATTTTTTGACATTAGTATTTTGTGAAATGCAACGCCTTCTAAGTTAAGTATTGGAATAACTAATTATTATTAGAACATAATACTTTGACAGTTGCAAACGTCACTTTTGACATTTCTTATCATTCCGACACCAAGGATAAGCGGATTGAAACCAAATTTTGGGAGGTTTAGGTTATGTATTACGGAATACGTTATCACGTAAAACTATCGTCCGTAAACCGACTTTACAGACAACCAATTTTTTTTATATAATAATGGTGTATTTGTTATGATGATTTATTGTTCTATTTTACAAGAAAATGTTGTTAAAATGTTTGGGGGACAGTTGGCGCATGCGCATAGGAGATATATGTTATAAAATTGTCTTTATATAATAATGGTATACTTTTCATAACATTTTTATTATTCTATCTGTTTTTACAAGAAAGTTTTGAAATTTTTTATCTAAACTTAAATAATTTTGGAAATACGGAAATATTTTGAATATAACAAAATCTGTTGTTATTTTGTTCTGAAGATGCTAATTAGGTAGTTGACAAGCATTCTTTGTTTAATTTTTACATGACGTGATAACATATTATATAGAGAACCATGAAATTATTAGAATGTTTTTTTCCTTTCTGATGTGTTTCAATATTTTCAACTGTTATTTCTTCTCGAGTTAAGTTAATTAAATTATATCATTAAGCTCCAAGTGTCGTTAAAAATATACACCGATTTTCAAACATAACGTCGGGGTATATTATGTAAAATTTCGCGCCTTGTAATTCTTGAATTACTTGCGCATATACTCCCACTGGTTATCCTTTAGTGTTATATGTAATCACTTTACAGATACTTTATGGATGACTGTAAGAGAATTCACGTTAGGTTAACTAATTTTATCTCGACAATGACGTGCGACAAAAAGTGGGAAATTTTCATGTCGTATAATTTAAAATATCATTATCTCCGTAGCTAGGCAATAGAATCAAAAATAATGTACACATTCGAACGGATATTTAAAATGCCTTTCAAATGATGTGTCACAAGTCTACCCTTCCAATTTGAAAATATAGGGTAGATGTCATACTGAGGGGTAGACTTTCTATGCTATCTCAAAGATAACCAACGCTGTCAGAAAATTGTTCATACAATGTTGCAAAGGTTGAAATTTTGAGTAGAAGTACCCATACTTTATATTTTCACTTAAGGTGGAAACTCTATTTTAAAATAATTCTTAATCCTAAATCAAGCATCTTGGCACCAATCATAATACCTCTCGTTTTTCTCAGTTCTTTCTAAATATCTCAAAACCTACGGGTTCTAGTAAAAAAACATAAAACATCCCAAAAAGAAAAAAACAATAAAACCATATTTAAAGTGAATAAGAATATTAATCATTTTAGTAGCTTTTGATTAAAAATAAAAACGTTTAACACGAAGAACTCTAATACGAGGAGTATTCAATAAATAGTAAATTCCCGTGTAGGTATTATGGACCTATCACTGTACTAACCAACAGTGTCGAAAAATTTAGAAAATTTGTTCACGGTCATCCTACAGGGGAAATTTTGTCAAGATAGTACTTTTGGGCTAAAAAATGGAAGCACTTCACGCGAAATTCTTTAATAAGAAGGTGTTCTTTAAATATTAAATTCTCACTCAGTTATGTTGTGTGGATATTAGTGGGCTATTAAACTTTGCCAAAAATATTACAAAATCGAAAGCGGCCACTCTACGGTAACAATTTTTTTCGTGAACGTATTCCTAACGCAAAAAAGTAAACTTTCTGGAAATTTGCTCTAAAAAGAACAAAACAAGTTGGAAAATCTCAACATGCAGCAGATGGTAGGTCTCCACCTGCTGCATGTTGAGATTTTCTGACTTGTTTTGTTCTTTTTAGTTATTAATTTCATATTTTGCAGTCGGGATTCTTGTTTTATTAAATAATTTTTTTTTTATTGTTCATTTCAATTTAAACTCTGGACTCTAAATTAAAATGAATATTCACTAAATAAATCAGTGTTCTGTCTGTTGTTCTAGTTTTTGTGTTACTATAATTTCAAGTATGGAAATACGACTATGGAAAATAAATATTCAACTTGCAATAATTGTCAAGTTTACATATTATAATATGTCAACAAATTCAGAAAGGAGCCTGTTCGAAGCGAAACGATTAACTGATTGAGATGAAACATTATATATGTAGCTTTTGCCTGCGGCTATTTTATTTTGTTAATATAATATAATGTGTATATTTAAATATATACAAAATGTTTCATAATATAATGTCAATATTAAAGGAGATTTGTGCATGATTTTCATATAAATATAGATCCATTTTGGCATTATTTTTGATATCATTGATTTTTTTAATACTAGATGTGAAGGCACACAGTTGGCTGTGTTGAACAAGAGCTTAGTGTGATGTTTTTTTAAGAACAATTCAACTTTTCCGAGCTTTAAATCAAAAATATATAAAAACATAGATTTTTGAAAGTTTGTTTTTTTTCTGTAAGAAGGATTTTATTTTTCGAAAGAATTATGGATTCGGGAATATTTTTATAGTGTGTGATAACAAGAAAAAATGAAAAAATTCTATTTGTTTTTCCACGCACACGTGTTAAATTTCGAAGGAATTGAATTTTCTTTTTATGCGTTTTTCTCGAAAATGCAAAAAGTCCGAACAAACATTTCTGAAGCAAGAACAGGCTCAAACCAAACACAATCCAGCATGTCCATTTTGACGCTTTCAACTAACGAAGTTGGCAGCTTTACGCTTCCAGAATATTTATTTTCCACTTCCTTGAAAACGAGAAAAGCAGGATCAAAAAATTTTGAAGCACGAAACGGCAGCACAAACCAGTCATTTCAAAATTTAATTTTTTTCCTTTTAACCAATAGAACTAGCCTCTGTTATCATATCATGAAAATTTGTTTTAAAATACAATTTTTAAGCATGCGTTGAACCGAGTATTAAAGTCTTTATAATAAACAAAATTAATACCTACTATTAGTATACGAGCTCAGAGACAAAAATTCTCTTATTAATTATATAACAGAAACAAAACGGAGCTGCTCACAGCTTGCGCTAGTATTTTTAATTTAAACAGAATGTGATAAATTGCATTCACACATTGTATAGTCATATTTCCTGTTATTAAAAAGTCCATTAGAATGAAGCATACTTTTAATAAACAATTTTAATTTCCATCTACAATTTTAAATTCTGTTACTTTGCTAATTAAATTTTGTATGTTTTAATACTCACGGTGTTTTAATATACATGATGTAAAGAAAATTACAGTCAAATTTCAAAAGAAAAAAAAATAAATGTGAAAAAAGAGACCAAGCTCGGTACCTAGAGAGAACAGCTTCGCCAAAAAAACAATTGATATCTAAGGGTGGGTGCCAAGTTTTTATTTGGCAAGGTTTCTTATTTTGTATTATAAATAAATGACTCGTGTGTGAAAAATGTATGTCTTCGCTTAAATTTGACAGAGAAATTCAGATTTATTTTCGATATTTTATTACAGTAGTTATGTAGTAGTAAAGAAGTTATGATCTTTTATTCCATATTAGATACCCCTGCAATGATTAAAAATGTACTCACAGAAATTTGTAACAGTTGTCCCGTTTATATTATGAATGCTTTTGTACAGCAATCAAACATTAATAATACGGGAAATGGAACTTTATTCTGTACAATATATTTTTATTTTTATTGCCAACGTTTCGTCTTAACTTAAGATTTCCTCAGGGCTCAAAATAGTAGATTATTGCACATTCGTCTTTCTCTGTAACCAGTCACTATTATTTATTTTTGGAAAATCCAAGGTTTTTTTATTTTTTTCCCACAAAATAATTTTAAAATATTAAAAAAACGTCTGAAAATTATTTTAAAATGTCAAAAAACGTTTTTTGACATTTTAAATTTTCAGACGTTTTTTATTATTTTAAAATTTTAAAATTATTTTGTGGAAAAAAAATAAAAAACCATGGATTTTCCAAAAATAAATAATAGTGACTGGTTACAGAGAAAGACGAATGTGCAATAATCTACAATTTTGAGCCCTGAGGAAGTCTTAAGTTAAGACGAAACGTTGGCAATAAAAATAAAAATATATTGTACAGAATAAAGTTCCATTTCCCGTTATTATTTATTATCAAATTCACATAACAGGAACGATAACAACATAAAATATGAATTAATAATACGTAGTAAAGTCAAAGTTTGGGCTAGTTTTTTGACGAGTGACCCAATATGTGTTTAAAGTAGGGATATTCGACCATCAATACCGTAGGAATTATTTAATTTCCTTTTTAAATAAAATTAGGGATTTTGGTTAATTAGTGGGGCTAAATAGATAAACAAAAATACAATTAGTGTGCAGGTCAAAAAGACTTTGAAGTTTCAAATAGATCGGGAAAATACACACAGTTGCAGTCTTTGCTGAACTTAGCTGAGACATTGCCGTGTGTCAAGATTTTAGATATTGTTCGTAATATAATTCTTAAAAAGATAATTTTGTGGGTGATTGTTATATTTATTTGTTGATTTCTTTGTTGGATTGTCATTTTGTTGTTTTATTTAATTATTGTTCCATTTATTGGTTTATTGGAGTATGGTTATCAGGTATCATTATTATTTAGGCGATAATGATCTCAGTCTATTTCGTTCTCTCTATTTCTAAACACAAGCATTCTGATTAATCGTTGATAAACTCAAATCAGTTTCTTATTTTGTATTTATTTTTGTACAAAATATGCAAAATACTACTTCAAAATATATTTTTGCATTAGAAGTATTTAAGAATGGGTTTACATATATACTGAGCCAAATGTTATCAATCGGACTTCTTGCATTTTTTTTGATAATAAAAATATTATGTTCAATAAAGCTTTGAGTAGTAAATTGTTTATTTCTTCTCGGAGTTTTTCTATAAAACGTTGAAAACATAATGTTATTGATAGGATCATGCTAAGCAGAAATTCTTGGCAGAGTATTTTAATATGCATTGCAAACTTAATATATATTCATCTAAATTCCCTATCAGGTCAAATGCAACGTACTAAAATTGCGACCGAATGTTCACTTATAAAATAACTTAGCCATGTTACTAGAAAACTGTCTGTAACATGTTTCAGTATAAATAATAAGATTGGAATGCAGCGGGCACACAGGCGCATATTATGGAAATAAGACAAGAGGAGCAAATCGTTATTTAAACATAAAATAGAAAAATAAATTAAAAAGATAATGACAGATAGTAAGTTACAAAGAAATTCAATGTTTCGATGGGGACAATTTTTTTTTTAATTATGTATTATGATTTGTCACCCACATAAATATTTATAAACAAACTGTGTTTTTGCACGTTCCATTTACCAGTAAATAATGTTCAAAAGAAGTAATAGTTCTTTATAGAGAAGTTGGCGACGGTTATTTAGTAGAAATAATGGTTGTCTGGTAAAAACTGTATTAAAGAAACATGTTTTATTTCTGTGTAGTGTACAACATTGCTTATGGCAGACACATGCCAGTAGATTAAACGACAAATCTCCAGTTTCCAATAAATTATATAAAAAGCTCTCCATTCAAAAGTTATTCGAATTCAAATTACGCTCTCTTAAAGTTTGGACTCCTATGAATGCTGTTAATCGAGCTATGAGAGCGAACATATCGTCGTGCCGAATCACAACAAAACACGCGCCCATTTAAAAATTACTCCCAAAAAATACACACGACGCGGTGCAATATGATTGTGAAATGTAAACTGTTGTTTTATTATTTCGATCGTGTTGACCAGCTACAACCTTACCCCCCCTCCTTTCCCATATATAATGTTAGCTACGCCAATGTCAATGCTAAGTGATAAGTCGAACATGCTCCGTTTCAATTTTGTTTGGTGTGTACCTTGCCTTAGATACTTTAAATAACGTGTTATGCAAGAGAGCTGACTGCATATATTATATATTATTATATATATTATAAAATGTTCCCTCGGCCACAAAGTTATGAATGGATAGAAGCAACCGCAAGGGTTGCCCACGTTCGCCTAATCCCCAACCGAGCCGAGCTGAGCGCCAAGCAAAAGACTGCAGCATGTCGTTCCAACTTACCGCACCGCACCCGCACGCCTTGCATGTTATATTATTATCCTATCCGGAGTTAATCCAATATCTAATACGTTTTATATAATATAAATGTTTAATAATGGTTATATGGAACTATTTAATGGTGTTTGCACGATTAAAATATGAGATTATGAAGGCCATAAAAAATAATAAAGCGTGCGCACGGTCAAGTCGCACCGCCGCGCCGGTTGCATGTTACAATCAGCTGCAGCTGCCGCACTATAGTATGTTAAGTTGGATTGAGTTTCATTCAGGAGCGTCGTTAATACGGGAGCCAAAAGAATTTGGCATTAACTTTCCACATCTATTATTATTATTATATATTGTAATATGTCGGGGATAAAATGCTTCGTTCTTTTTATCGCTGACAGGTTTGCCACTGTATGATAAAAAAAATAGAAAAAATTGAGAGATTTAAAAAAAAAATAAAATATATAAATAAAGATTGATTGGAAATTGCTGTAAAAACGACACGAACATGCGTCACTCCAGAATGAAATTGGGTATCCTTCCTCTACGTATGAAGCAAATGTGATGATCATTGTACTACAAAATCAATTGGTTAAAACACGACACAATCTGCTGGATAGCTGACATACATAAATCGGGTGCTACTCTCCACATAATCCAACCTGGTGGTTAGGTAAACACATCAGCTATTATATTCAATATAATATTCAATTAAAAAAATATTAATTATTTCATTAAATACAACTAAATTAAACTTGTTTGCCAAAATGGTTGGGTCGGTTATTCATCATCGTCAATTGGACGTGTCTCCTCTGAAGAATATGGGGAAGATGCGAGGTTCTTCCTAGAAAAAAGCTTACTATATCTGAAAGTGGATAGATACTGTATTTCTGATATAGAACATCAAATAAAAAATATTGCCTCAAAATTGGTGACTACAAAAAAAAAATTGAAAAGAAGTTTGACCCTGCAGGCGATCCCTGTAACTTCCCGCTATTTTCAAGTTCAAAACGCTTAAAAATATATAAAATATAGCAAAAAGTTTATTTTTTAGCTCTTCGAGCTCAAAAAAAAAACTTTGTTACGAAATTTTCGTTCACGGTATCTCATGAACAAATGAACCGATTTTGATGCGATTTGTGGCAGTCGACGCAATTTTTTAACCTAAAAAAGTAATTTATTACAGAAAAATTCATCTCATAGGAATTTTACGAGTGATTTAAAAAAAAAACACTTTTTTACAAATTTTTCGTTCACGATATCTCGTGAACAAATGAGCCGATTTTGATGCAGTTTGCGGCGATGGACGCAGTTTTTTTAACCTAAGAAAGTAAATTATTACAAAAAAATCGATATGATAAGAATTTTACGAGTAATTTTAAAAAATCACTTTTTTCCTAATTTTTTGTTCACGTTATCTCATGAACAAATGAACCAATTTTAATCTGGTTTGCGGCGATCGACGCAGCTTTTTTTAGCCTAAGAAAGTAATTTATTACCAAAAAATCGATCTGATAACAATTTTAAGAGTCATTTTAAAAAAACACTTTTTTACGAATTTTTCGTTCACGGTATCTCGTGAACAAATAAATAGTGGTATACTTTTCATAACGGTTTATTATTTTATTTGACAAGAGTCTTATAAAAAAATTTTGGGGAAAATCTGCACATGCGTAGAAGAGATATATACTTAAAGGTTGTTTTTAATATAATAATGATATACTTTTCACAACGGTTTATTATACTGTCTATTTTACAAGAGTTTTGTAATTTGTCTTTAGAGAAATCGGAGCATGCGCAAAATAGACATATAAGTAAACTCCAATCGTGCATCGGAGCTGACAATATTTTTTTTTCGCAACAAGGGGTGATAGTCACAGACTGACAGACTCACAGACAAAGCGAGTGATTATAGACTCTTTAACTTACTATTCGCATCTAACAAACACCAGTAATTGAACAGGATTTACCTACTTCTTAAAACTTTTGAGCAAGTTCACTTCTAACTGTAGGTTGCGTTCAATTCTCATCCAGTTAGACTATGATTTATTATGGAAATGGTAGTGCAACTTTACACCACTAGTATTAAATTTGTCATTTCACGACTGCTATACAGGTTTCCAAAGGCAGCTATTTTGTAGAGGTGGTATGCAAGAAAATTATTATACATAGGTACATGATCTAAACATTTATTATAAAATCTGTTACACGGTTAATTACTTATAGGATATTTGCTTATTTGGTACGTAAATTAATTATTGGTGTCTGTCGAGTAGCAGGACACCGGACTTAAAAATTTGTGAAAATACTGAATTGCGGATAATGAATCACTTAGGGTGCATAATGAATAATTTATTGCTTTTGAACGAACAAAATGTATGCTGAATACATTAACAGAGAAATTTAATTATTATAGTATAGATGCACCTACTATAGGCCAGGCAAAATAGGGTTCGACAACAAAAAAATTAGTTACAGCAATCCGACACCGGGATATTGTAGAATAAGGTATTCTAAAAGAGGGAAAAATAAATCGAACAGTCTGCTGCTATCCGGGGTGGAATGGGGTGGCTTTTTAGGGGTTGAAATCAGTTTTTCGCGATTTCCGGCTAAACGATGCATTCTATCGAAAAAAGTTAAATGTAAAAGTTGTATATAATAAAAAGATCTACAACTTTTGTACCAACAATTAAACCCTAACCTCAAAATTTTTTGAAAAAAATGCAAAAAACCGATTTTTTGGTTTTTAATTTTTTTTTCGAAACAAAAAAATCAATTGAGCCCAAACTTTGCCAAAGGATACCTTTTAGTATTATAAAGATGTAGTAATTTTTTTGAAAGGAAATATCTTAAGGTTTTTTTAAAATTCCATTTTTTCGAAAAAAAAATGATTTTTTCAACGAAAATCGTACCTAAAACTACGCAACCTACAGAGTTCAAATTTGGCACACTTACTCGTTGTTACGTCTACTTTTAATTAGTAGTGAAAAAAGGTACACTGCAATGGAAAAAATGGCAGGAAAATTGAAGAAACCGAAAAAATGACTTTTTAATTTTGATGATACGTATGCTTTTGAATATCAGTCTTAGGCGGCGATGTTTGAAAGGCTGCATTAATTTGTTTGTACATCTAAACGTTTCAGTTAATCGTACATACACACTATAGCCATCGCATCAAAAAATATTTGAAGGTAAAGTATAATTTGCTTATATTCAATAAACTTTTTCTGATTTTTAATTTTGTTCCTTCCAATCATTTACTAGAATAAAATCTTTTCTGCAGATTTACACAATGATGGAAGAGGAACCTTCTTGTCTACTTTGCGGAAGTAGTGATGGAAAGCTATTAATTATCAAACAGCGCGCGATTGAAGCTCTGATAACACCTAGCAGAAACAAAAAAGACAACCGATTCAAAACATTTCAAAAACTTTCGGAAGCACACGTCCTCGACAGTTATCGAGCTTCATACACCAGACCCTCTTCAGTTGCTACGGCTGCAAAAGAGAAGACCTCAAGAGTATCTGATGGTAAAAAGGTTAGAAAAGAAGCACTTCACTTTGATTTCGATAGTTTTATTCCATTCTTTCGCAGCGTGTTTTTTAAATGTTATGGCCACATCACCTCTTATCGAAGTAAAAACGAGATCGTTTTTAAAGTGCACATTAAGTTTGTTTTGTACCGTACTGAATGGTGGTATTTCACCCTCAAATGTTTCCTTCATATCATTTAGAGAAAATTGGCATTCACTAGTATTTCTTTCAATAAAATCAATACAATGGCTTACGAAATTTGTTCTGGTACTACTGGTAGGGCGACCGGGACTCAAAGTATTGGAATCTCTATAAAATGCTGTCATGCACTTATTATGATAACAAGCCGGAATGTCATCACAATCTGAATCTCTTATACTCTCCGTTCTAGCATGCAAATTTTTGTGAAACGTATCAGACTCATTTCTTTCTTTCAAAGCTCTTAAATTTTTATGTTTTGTTTCATTCTTTTTAATGGTACGAAAATCACTGTTCCTGTTGCAAGCCTTACCGCAAAAAAAACAAAAACTATCGAAATCAAAGTGAAGTGCTTCTTTTCTAACCTTTTTACCATCAGATACTCTTGAGGTCTTCTCTTTTGCAGCCGTAGCAACTGAAGAGGTGTAACATCCCAAATATTACATTTTTATTTTTCAAGTGACCTTACGAAGGTCACGACTCTGCAGAGTCAAAAATACTTTTTTGTTCAATTTAAAATGATTAATTGGTAGGCTCTGCAGTTGTGAAGTTAAGAATAATTATAATTGTTATATATACATTTTTGGTGATTTAAGTAGTATTGAATTATAAACGGTATTATTAATCTGGTGTATGAAGCTCGACAACTGTCGTGGACGTGTGCTTCCGAAAGATTTTGAAATGTTTTGAATCGGTTGTCTTTTCTGTTTCTGCTAGGTGTTATCAGAGATTCAATCGCGCGCTGTTTGATAATTAATAGCTTTCCATCACTACTTCCGCAAAGTAGACAAGAAGGTTCCTCTTCCATCATTGTGTAAATCTACAGAAAAGATTTTATTCAAGTAAATGATTGGAAGAAACAAAATTAAAAATCAGAAAAAGTTTATTGAATATAAGCAAATTATACTTTACCTTCAAATATTATTTGATGCGATGGCTATAGTGTGTATGTACGAAACTGAAACATTTAGATGTACAAACAAAAAAAATGCAGCCTTTCAAACATCGCCGCCCAAGACTGAAATTCAAAAGCATACGTATCATCAAAATTAAAAAGTCATTTTTTCGGTCTTTTCAATTTTCCTGCCATTTTTTCCATTGCAGTGTATCTTTTTTCACTACTAATTAAAAGTAGACGTAACAACGAGTAAGTGTGCCAAATTTGAACTCTGTAGGTTGCGTAGTTTTAGGTACGATTTTCGTTGAAAATTTCGATTTTTTTTCGAAAAAATGGAATTTTAAAAAAACCTTAAGATATTTCCTTTCAAAAAAATTACTACATCTTTATAATACCAAAATGTATCTTTTGGCAAAGTTTTGGCTCAGTTGATTTTTTTGTTTCGAAAAAAAAAATTAAAAACCAAAAAATCGGTTTTTTGCATTTTTTTCGAAAAATTTTGAGGTTAGGGTAAAAATGGTTGGTACAAAAGTTGTAGATCTTTTTATTATATACAACTTTTATATTTAACTTTTTTCGATAGAATGCATCGTTTAGCCGGAAATCGCAAAAAACTGATTTCAACCCCTAAAAAGCCACCCCATTCCACCCCGGATAGCAGCAGACTGTTCGATTTATTTTTTCCTCTTTTAGAATATCTTATTCTACAATATCCCGGTGTCGGATTGCTGTAACTAATTTTTATTTTTTTTTTTCAATTTTCTCTGCTATAATTACTGGTCTACTAAGGGATTATCTTTTTTGTGGTCTAGAAATAAGTTTGAAGTCAAATAATATGCCTACATTTAATAAACTATTTTGTCGGCATGGTTTCGAATTACGATTTGAGTTTATATACAATAAATAAGATTGGAGCAGGTGGACGTAATATCGTTAAAAAATAATTTAAGAGGGTAGTTAATAATTGGTCGACTATTATCATCATTGCTATATTTTAAAAACGCTTTAGCAACACCGGAAAATGAAAGCCAAAGTGAATTAATATAGGTGGTTCCAGTTGAATTATGAACAATCTACACCAGTTCATTGCTAGAATTGGCTGAAGTTCGTTCCTAAATTATATTTAATGTTCAACCCGGTTTTCATTCTTAAGAGTTTTAATGTTTATTTACTGTTATATTTACAGCTTAGTTTATTGCGCCAGTTTTATGGATCCCGAAAAGTCGTAACAACGAGTTCCTTCTTGTTTATAGTCGCGTAATATTAAAAGTCAATTAATTAGTTAATTGTCGCTCTACCTTTTTGCAACTTTTCAATTTATTACTGCTGGATGATCGATGAAAATGTTTTGTGAGATTTTATTGTTCAACATTAATTACTATATTATAATATATAGCTATTTAAAACATTTCAGACTACCTGGAAAAATATGCATAAGCAAGAGTGTTTTTACAAAAATGGAAATATTCGTTTCGCGATGAGTTTTTGTCTATGAATTGTTATAGTTACAGGTTATGTATATACATGATGTTGTTAATATTTTAATATTTCTTATCGGGTAAGCCGGACAAAAAAAGTTAAAATGTTTTTTTAATAATTTTTTCCTGTCTACCGATAAAATTTTACAAAGTTCTGAACTGAGCACTAGGGTCCTATGAAGTATTAATTTGTAAAATTGCATCCCGAAAAAAGCATTTAAGATAACATTAAGTAACCGAATTCAATTTACAATTTGCTCAACTCTAAACCGTTTTAGATCCATTTTAGACCGGAAGTAAACATTTCAAATCGGATTTTACTTAACTTCGGTATTTTTAAAAAAATAGTATATTACACATCTAGGGAAGTAAAGTAAGAAATGTCTGAGATCACATATAATTGTTGGCCGAGGCGAAGCCGAGGTCAACAAAGATGTGATCTTAGGCTTTCTTACTTTACTTCCCGTGGTGTGTATACCATTTTTTTGCTCGACGTAGGCAGGAAGAGGCAACTTCGTTTAGCGCAGCGGGACGAAAGTTGACGCTTTCTGCACGTCGAGCAAAAATATATTTTCTCTCAAGATAGATTTATTGGAGATAGAAGACCTAAAGTGCGAAGGCGATTTCGTATTTCTAAAAACGCTGTGACGTCAGTCAATATTGAAGCGTATTATATGTTTCTACAATTATTTATTATATCTATCTAATAAGTTATAAGGGTTAATATGAAACATATAATATATTTAGTCAAAAAAGATTAGTTAAATTTTATAACATTAACAACTTTCTAAATTACACTGTAACTTGTTCGTGTAATAATAAGGCCATCGGTTGTTAGTATAAAAGCGTGATACTTTCTAGTGCCAGAAATAGTCACAGCGCAATCAAAACGTCGTTGCAGAAAATCTCTTTGTTATTACAGGTCATCTTTGGAGCAGTAATAAACGGTGGTTTTGGTTAAAGCTGATTTTGTCCATTCAAACAACCTTTCAATGGTAGTGAGTGCCCTATTTGCTGGCAAATGTAGACTTTCACGTGTCGCTTATCTTTTAAGATTTCCACCAAGGCCATCGCATGGTCCGATGTGGCATGAAAATGAATTTCAGCTTCGACTTCGTCGGTACTGTATATAATTTTTTTAACTACTATTACTTTATCAAAACGATGCCGGTGTAACATTTTTTTGGAAACCATAAAATATAACTGTGTCGTGTTTTAGATCATCCGATATCATAACTATACGTCCGTGTTTTATTGATTTTATTGATTTCCATCTCTGTACTAAAATACTGACGTTAAAAGTGTAGCTTGGTCATTATTTCAGTGGGAAGATTGTGCTGCATCTTGTAGGTACTACAAAATTATAATTTTCAGCAAAATCGCACTGAACAAGAATTTCACCTTCAGAAATAGTTTCCTTCAGTGTTTTGAAATAATATGCTTTCTGTTAAATAATATCCTACCAAAAACATTCTGTAAAAAACTAGCCAAGTCTCGATGAAGCTGCTTGTTTATCTCTAAAAAGTAATGAAATCTAGACAAAGTCGTGCCAAGTCTAAGGTTCCTTACTGCGATTTCTGTATTATTAACTATAATAATAAAGAAATCGCAGTAAAGAACCTTAGACTTGGCACGACTTTGTCTAGATTTCATTACTTTTTAGAGATAAACAAGCAGCTCCATCGAGACTTGGCTAGTTTTTTACAGAATGTTTTTGGTGGGATTTCACTTTTTTTTGAGAAACGTGGGCATTTTATTTTATTAGATTTTCTTATTTGACACAGTTTTTTTCTTTTTAGGTCGATCTCTAATAGTTTGGTTGGGCTCTTGTGTTTTCTGATCAGGGTCACCAGGTACTCCAGATCTTCGATTATCCTAGTTTTTATAGATTTCCCTTTATGTGGCCATTAAACCCTAACTCTGTACCAAATTTCAGCTCTCGGAGTTTATGGGAAGTACTAGTTCTATTCTGATGATCATGAATGAGTGAGTGAGTGAATGAGTGTCATAAATGCGAAACTTTGCTTTCGCTTAACTTCTAAATGACCTACAGACTTGAAATTTTGAATTTTAAGTATGTGATTATAGCTTACTGGATGACGAAAATTTCTGCGTTCTGGTCTTATCCAGAGGTTCTCAAATAGGGGCCTGAAAATGCGGCGAAATAGTTCCAGTAAAGGATGGTACGGCAGTGTTTGCTTCGCGCTCGACTTGGCGGGGGCACTGCCGTGCCCCCAGATAGGCATGCGGCTTTAAAATATCCAAAGCATTACACACGCTGTCAACAACAACAGATTACTAGACTTCGTATACAAATACCAATTAATCAACACTGCACAACATTGCTTCATAAAGGAAAGCTCTATAAACTTACCGACCGAATTCAATGTGTCAAAGTCAATACATGTAAAAATAATACTATTAGAGAGTCTTTTTCAAATTGGCAAAAGTGCGAAGAGGTGTCCCTCAGGGTAGTATAATCGCACCGCTTCTCTATCTATTGTTCATTAATGACTTACCGTTAGGTACCCAAGAGCAACTATTTTTATTTGCGGATGACACGGCGATCATATATGAGGCCAAAGATCGAGAATCCCTTATTAACAGGTTGCATAACTCTTTACAGTCACTCAATATCTGGTTCACAAAAAATGGTATAAATATAAAGATAAAACTGAACTTATAAAATTTGGCAACTACTTCGAACTCCCGCAACAAATAAATTTACTAGGTAACAACGTAGCGTTGCAAAACACTGTCAACAAATTCCTTGTCATAACCATAGATAAAAACTTGATCTGGAAAGCCCATATAAATTTAATTATCCTTAAACTGAATACATAAAGCATTACATATACTTCGAGTTATAAAAAACTGTGTCAAAACCGAAACATTAATATCTGTGTACTATGCATATTTCTACTCGGTAATGCAATTTGGTATCATTTTTTGGGGCAATTATGTACCTACATGCTATAGAAATATTAAAACTACAAAAAAAAATGTATCCGTATCATAGCGAGCGTGGCTCCCCACACCAGTTGTCGCACTTTATTCGGAAAATTTTCAATACTTACAGTCGTTGGTCTATATATTTTAGAATCTGCCATATTTGTTAGAAAATTTCCACATTTATTTTTATCTAATCAAATAGAACACAACTATACTAGCCGTAACAAATCAAATTAAAAAAACAATCTTTGCTACCTCTCTGTTACTTTCAAGGGTGCCCGTAACGCTATGATACAAATACATAATAAAATTCTAGTTTCAATAAACGAAGAAAAGAATAATGTTAAATTTAAGAACAACTTAAAAAAATTCTTATCTAATAAGCCGTATTATTATTCCCTAAAATAATTTTTTTATACATAATGTGGACTGAATTGACGCTATTTATACATGTAGTATATATATGTTTTTATTATTATTATTATTATTATTATTATCATTATTATTGCTATTATTATTGCGGGAAGCACTTGAGTGACTATCTTAAATCGTTCTGTACATTTAATCCAGGACAAGAAATAAAACATTCATTTGGAGTTGATTTTGTAGTCATTAAACAACAAACGGGTGTAGGGTTTGGACACATCATCATTATTAAATTTGTAGACACTTTTTGTAAGACGAAAGGTACATGTTAGTTTCTGCAGTAACAGAATCAAAGTTTCCTCCACTCAGCATCATTCTGGTGGTACATACATACACAAACAAAATGTGTGCCAGAATCTCCGGCAAGGATACATTGCTACCCCGATAAAGCTGGCAACGCCAAAATGTCGTATGTTAAATGATTGGCATGAGAATTAAGGGCTATTTAGGGGTAATTAAGTGCCCTATTTTAATTTTACGGCTCTTATCCTTTTAGGCAAAACCTATTGAGCTGCTAGCTTTAGAAAAAGTAAGCATCGCCACAGAGTCGAATGATGAAAACAATGCTATGAGATTTAAGAGCTATTTAAGGGCTAATTTAGTGGCCCATTTTTAAATTTAGGGCTCTTGTTTTTTTAGGAAAAATCTTTGAATAACTTCTATACGGTGGAAGTACGGGTCACATATGGTGGATGGGCGGGTCGAACTGGCAGCGCCACAATTAAAGTCTCGTTAACGATTGCATGAAATTTAATAGCAAACTTAGTGCATCGTTTTTAAATTTAGGGCTCTTATCTTTGTAGGCAAAATCTTTGAATATCTTTCATACACTTTTAGTTCCATATGGTGGAGATGCGGGTCACTCAATCATGGCACGCGTCCAAATCGAAATTTATCACGAAATGCACATGAACATAAAGGAAAAGCATGGACATCGCAGAACCAATGCTTTGTAAATACTGGAAGAAAATAAGCCTTGTCTTCATGTCCATTTTCTTTTAAACGTAGCCTACGAACATCTTCATTGATTGTCTGTGCACACTTCGTCCAATAATTGGATGGTTTGCCGTTCTTTTTACGTATGCCAACATTCATAAAATCCTTATATTGTTATGAATCATTCTTTTTGTGTTTTTTACGTCATAATATTGTACTGACATTTACACAATGAGTGACCCGTATCTCCACCATATGGAACTCGTACTACCACCGTATAGAAGATATTTAAAGATTGTGCCTTTTTAGGGTCTTGACTTTGACAGCCCTAAATTTAAAAATGAGGCACTACATTAGCTCCTAAATAGCCATTAAATCTCATCCAATTGTTAACATGATTCTTCATTATGGCGCTGCTATGTCTACCCGCTCTTCCACCATATGTGACCCGTACTTCCACCGTATAGAAGTTTTTTAATGGTTGTGCCTAAAAACACAAGAGCCCTAAATTTGAAAATGAGGCACTAAATTAGCCCTTAAATAGCCTTTAAATCTCATACCATTCTTTTCATTATTCGACTCTGTGGCGATGCTTATTTTTTCTGAAGCTAGCAGCGTCACAGGTTTTGCCTAAAAGGATAAGAGCCCTAAAATTAAAAATGGGGCATTAAATTAGCCCTTAAATAGCATTTAATTCTCATGCCAATAATTTTATCATACGACATTTTGGCGTTGCAAGCTTTATCGGGGTTACATTGCTTAGGTCGTAAGGTGAAAAATATACATAGTTAAACCTACTTTAACATCAGGATATTCAGTTTTAAATTTCTGATACAGTTCTTCAATATTGCACATTAAGTTGTTTTTGTGAGTTCTTGTGCCGTCGTTTAGTTTTACTGATACAAAATCTTTCCTAGCAGGCAAAACTAGACAAATATCTTCTCGAAGAAAAAAACTCTCACTAATTTTTGTTTTCAACTGGTGTCCTTGTTGAATAACTCCGGAAATTGAGGGTTTGTAAAAAATTGACAAACTTGACCCCACAAAAAAAACTTTTTAATGGATAGAACGATGTCTGAAATACACACTGCAAAAAATTCAGAATAATTTACCACGTACTTTTGATTTTATTAATTTTTTAACACTGACTTGTGGCCTCTATCTCTGTTGTTAATCTCTGTTGTTGTAGTGATAGTGACTAGTGACAACTAAGTACTAATCAATTAATATTTTATTAATTACATTACTATAATTATTTAATTATAATTCGCATTAAATTAAATCATATAAATTTTTATGTGAATTTCTATTAATTATTATAGCATAATTTGGATAATTATTTGAGAAAAAAAGTCATTTATTTGACTTGAGATTGCAGCTCCCAAACTACTTTAAATGCCAACTTTTAAAATTAAGTTCATTACTATACCATGTTAATTTAATAATTTTGAACGAATATTACTTAACTGGGGTGGCAGTAATAACAAAAAATGTCCTACAAAACTTATAGTTTAAAGATCTTTACAAAAATACCATTTTTCACCCATCGTGCCATTTAATATTCCGGAGTTCTGAAGATTCAGGAGCAAACTAATAAGGAAGCCGACCTTTTCGGGGGATAAAAATATCACCATTCGATTCTTCATTAGGGCTTTTATAATACAGATTTTTGACACAACTTTTTACGACTAACCGTTTTCGAAAAAACGACCGGTACGGATGGTCTGACTCACCTGTGTATACTACAAGGTTGTTTTTTATATAATAATGGCATACTTTTCATACCGGTTTATTATACTATGTATTTTTACGAATGCTGAAATTTTTTTGGGAAAAATTGGCGCATGCGCAGAAGATATTTATGTCATGTGTTTTTTTTTAATAATGGTTTATTATTCTATTTATTTTTACAAGAGTTTTGTATTTTTTTTTGAAGAAAATCGGCGCATGCGCAAAAGAGATATATGCCATCGTTGTTTTTTATATAATAATGGTATTTTTTTATAACGGTTTATTATTCTATCTATTTTTACAAGAAAGTTATGATTTTTTTCTAAACTTATAATTTCGGTAATATTTTGAAAATAAAAAAATCTGTTGTTGTTTTGTTCTGATATTAAATTCCACATAAACAATTTTATTTTAGTACGTCAAATCCTTCTTGCTAATTCTTATCCCCTTAAATTTATTAATAAATTTTTCAAAATTAGAATTAATAAATTAACAAAAAACCATAATCCACAAAACAATATTAATAATGTCGATTGTCCCTTTATTGTGATTCCTTTTTACAAAAATATTTCTCCGAAATTTAATTCATTTCTTAAAAATTTAAATATAAAAACAATTTATAATGTAAATAACAAACTAGACAAAATTATTAAAAAGGGAAAGGATAAACTAAACAAATTACAAAAACATAATGTTGTTTACAAAATTAGTTGTGAAGATTGTGATATGAATTATATTGGGCAAACAAAAAGAGCGCTTAAAACACGAATTAAAGAACAAAAAAGCAATCATAAACTACTCCCTGATAAGCATAATGTCGTAACTATAAGCATAAAATTGAATACGACCATAAAATTAATTGGGATAGTGTTAAAATTTTAGATAATGAAAGTAATATTTATGATATTATTTTGAAATAATATTTTGTTTTTTCAAAAAAATTTTTCTTTATGGGTACTTTGTTATCCATAACTACGTATGATAAAATTTGTTTGTTATTAATTTTTCATACATTTTTTGAATCGTTCATACTTTCAATCTTTCGTGATTTATAATAAATAACTTAATACTAATTAATTTTTATATTTTTTAGATATTTCTGAAGAAGATCCAAATCCGGATCGAAACGTCATCTTGTGTTATATTGATTTGTAATTTTATTATTTTTTGTCTATATATTGGTCTGATAAAAATTGGTCGACAATTTTATTTATTTGAAGAGTTCTATTCAGACGTCAATCAAAGATTTGTCTTTCAATTTCTAATTTAGATATTTATTGTACAGTACCTATTTTAGGTCTTTCTCTACAAAGGACCCTACCTCTTTTAAAATAGTCTTAGAGAATTTTTAGGTATGAAAAAAACTATTGTGATTTAAAAATGGCGACCAAATAATAATTTAAATTTGCAAGGCGTGGATAATATGGCATCACATGGTTCGATGAAGTTGATATTCGGTATTAATACTTGGCTGCCGACTGTCAAGTTGGCAGTTTTATCCTATCGAACATTTTTTCCAAACAATAACTGTTCTCTTTACAAATCGATTTTTGCGAGTTTTTTTGTATTATACAAAAAAAATATGACTGTAGGTTTAAAAATGGCGGCTAAATAGTAATTGAACGGAAAAATACTTTGATTAAGATGATACTTAATATTTACACTTAAAAATGGATGCCGCGTGGGAAATAGAAACAGATCAACTAAATTTGATCCGAATATATAAAGATATCTGAATGAGTTTTTGAAAGTTTTTAGTAGGCATGTAGGTTTAAAAATGGCTGCAAGATTATAACTAAAACTTACGACACGGGGCTTAGATGAGATAAGGAAAAATGTTTGGATAACTCGGTATTTAAGTTTAAAAATGCATAAAGTAAATGAAATAAGTAATGAGAATAATTTTAGATGTTGTAAAAATAAATTCGTACCAAAAATAGTGATACATTTTAAGAAAATATTACAAAGTCAACATCTCACTATGTTCGAAGGTCCGTACCAACCCACGAATCCATTGATTATTTTACTCTTTTAGAACTTATGTCGCATGTTTTTTTTTTTTGTAATTTTATTAGCTAATGAAATTGACGGTAATCTACGCTCTGTTTATGATCACTAATAGTGTTATGTATTTGAATGAAAATCACGACAAAGTTACGAAGGAGCCTTTGATGTCATAACATGTTTGTGTTATGAAAGTGTGTTTTATTTTTAATCTTCAAAGCATAATTAGAAATTATATGAAAAAAAATTCTAATAATGTTTCAAATTATACTGCTCAGAAACCTGTAAAAAGATTAATTTGTCATCAAAAATCTATAGGACGTATGTGTCAGCTATTATGAGATCGAAATTCACAAATTTAAATCCAAAAGTTAAACACAAATCTAAGGTTTAATGTTACTCAATAAACATCTTATTATTGGTAAATGACTGTGATATCTGCTGTATATTTGAAAATATATTGTTTAATAATTTAATTTGTTCTTTGTTACACATTTAGTTATATCTATTATTGATTTGAATAATAAGATGGTCTTTTACATTCGGATATTTAACATCGATAATTTTGTTTTTGTTTTCCATCTTGAAAAACTATACCATCAGGACTAAGTCTCAACCACTTATGTGATGATTGAACAAACCTAAATTCAATTATTTTTACTATACTGACTTCTTCGCACTTTTGACGCCTACATTTTTCGTGTTTTATAGTTTATGGAGTATTATACGTAGGTACCTATTAATTTTAAAAATATTTTGAAGATTTTTTGACAATTTAAATTTTTAGGCGCGACCCAAGCAATAGCTGGAAGCGCCTATATGCATTCGGTTTGTCTGTGAATCTGTGTGTCATGCTCTTTTGTTTCACGCTTACAGTCCAAATGTCTTAACCGTTTCAAAAAACGTCGACGATTTTTAAATGTTGGTTCCAGAGGGGAGCAAATAAAGAAAAAAAAAGTTTTTTGCTTGTAACCCGCACAATTTCAATCAGATCGGTTTGCAACCTGTCTTAAACGAAAAAAAAAATTTTTTACATAGATTTTGCATAACAAAATTTGGCCAAAGATTTTTTTTATTCAGATTTATATGGAAAACAAGCTGTATAAAATCAATTTTATCTAACTGATGGCAAACATATATCGGTTGTCTTTGTCTATTGCACAGTGTGATATAGAAATTTAAAGATTGCGTATGTTCTGTCTTAAAAAAAATATTACATTCGTTTAAAACCGGATTAGTCCAGTTCACAAGTTCAAAAAAGTGATAATTCTTGAAATAGATCCTAAAAATATGAGCGAATGAATTCTAGAAAAATGTATTAAAATGGTTTATTAGCACATACAAATTTGCAAAAGTTATAAGCAAATTAAAATGAAAGAAAAAAGGCATTTAGTATTTTTCCCGCTAATATGTCAAAAACTATAAGCGATAGACAAAATCGGAATGAAAATTCTTAAAGAGGAGGATATTTCCAATAAAAAAGTTCTGACTCCTGGAACGCTATCTCTATTTATAACTTTAAATTAATTATGAAAATAGGGCTCCGCGCGCGCCGCCTCTGAAGAGACTGTGTTACATAAAATAATTTTTTTACAGTATTAAATATTAAATTAAAAATTTCAATAAATTTTGGTGTATTCTTAATACCTACTTTAAAGAATATGTTTCCGTTGGAAAAAAATTTTAAAGTTAATTTATTTAACAAGTTAGGCAATTTTTAACTAAAAAAATTTTATGGTACCTCCGTTGTAATTGCAGACAACAAAAATGTTTAATTAATAATTAGACTCTAAAATTTTTTCTTCTTGGAGCTCATTTTATATATTATTTATATATTTGAAAAGATGACGTTATAAAACTTTTCAAAAATTGTTTGTTCTGTTTATTATAATTTATTAAAGTTAACAAAAAATTAATAAAATGTAAGACTTGTTAACTTATTATTTTATCTTACAAGAAATTTTTGTGAAAAGTTTTTTGAGGGAAAGTCGGCACATGCGTAGAAAAGATATTTGCTATAACGTTGTTATTAATTTAATAATGGTGTACTTTTCATAAAGGTTTATGTTTCTATCAACCGTTTGTATTTTGTTGGGGAAAATCGACGCATGCGCAACAGAGATATATGCCATAACATTGTATTTTATATAATAATGGTATACTTTTCAAAACGGTTTATTATTCTATATTACAAGAAAGTTTTGTAAACAAAAGTTTTGGAGAAAGTCGACGCATGCCGAGACGAGATATAATGCTATAATGCTGTTTTTTATATAATGATGGTATAATTTTAACAACAGTATATTAGTCTACCTATTTGTTTTAACAAGAGTATTTTGTAATATTTTTTTTGAAAATCGTTGCATGCGCAACAGAAAAATATGCTATAACGTTGTTTTTTATTTAGTAATGAGATACTTTTCAGAACGGTTTATTTGTTACTTGCTATCTGTCAGCCAACTGATAAGAAAAGGCAATAGAGTATCATTTTTTGACAGCGGTTGTGCAGTACACAATAAAAAAAATCAGCTGGTGGCTACAGCATTGTTATTCAACGGAGTGTACAAGGTACACTTGTCTAACCAAGTACATCTGGCTGCATCAGAAATTACATATGGAATTGCAGAATAAAGAGTATTTAAACGAAATGAAGAATGCTTTGCCAGGTATGCCCATTAATAAAAAAGTTGATATAAATAAATTACCATGAACTACATGCTTTGAAGGCAATCAGTGCCGCTTACCATTTAAGAGCACTGACCAGAGAAGTAGTGATTTGCTAGATATAGTGCACAGTGCACACAGACATCTGTGGACCAATGGAGATTGGAGAGTGTGCCTATTACAGTCGTGTGGCATTTGTTAATTTTCTGAAACACGAGAATGAATCATTGAAGTATTTCAAGACATTCAAAGGTCAAGAGGAGAATCAAACAAAAAAAAAAAAACAAAGTATCAAGAAGAAATAATGGGCTAGAGGACTGCAATAAAGATGGCATCGGCATTGGGAAAAACTCAATAAGAATTGGTTCTAAGCCAGATGTTAGTCATATCAGAATCTGATGGTTCGTATAGTTAAAGAAACAAGGAAACAGTGGGACAAAAAGTCAGAAAAATGTATCATCATTGGATATCCTGAAAACATAAAAGGATATAGACTCTTTAATTCAGAAACAAGGACTGTGTTGACTAGTAGAGATGTGATTATAATTGAGCAAGAATCAAAACCTTAATGTCTCATTGAAGTGCCAAATCAGAGTTTTGATTCAGTGGGAGAAGAGTCAATTTTTTAGACATTTTAGATGAAGGTGAATGTTTTTGTTTTATAACTATATATAAAATAACCGCCGAAAAACGCTACCTACAGGTTTTGATGTTTGCTGCGGAAAGCATTCTCTGCGAAATAAACATTCTGTAGATATTAAAAGCTTTTAATGCAAATGTAAAATCAATTTAACATAAACACTTCTATTCTTTTACTGAGCAGGAGTGATGTCTCTAAAATGAATGCTATCACCCTACTGTCTTAGCCGGTCCTCTCACTTATTTATTCATCCGTTTTTTGTATTACTAAGCATTACTTTGCTTTATAAATTATTACTATTGCCGATTGTACACTTGCCTGATAAAGATTTGAAACGTTAACCCTGTTCGGGTCGTTACACTATGTTTTCATATGTTATGAGGACATATGTTATCCGGACACACTCGTATGGAGAGATATAGCAACCATGCCGCTATCGAGAAAAAAATAAAAATATTAATTTGATAATTTCTGTTCCAAACGATCCAAACAATCCCTTTAAAGTTGTTATGAGACAAAAAGATTTCTATGCTTTTAACGATTTATTAAAATGTATATTTCAGATTTGAAAAATTAATACTCAAAACGAAAAATTTCGTAGGCCCGATGTTCAGTGGCTCCGTTACACAAAAGAGTTTGGCATGATTAATTACAAGAAAACTTTAGAGTCATCCGCAGATTTCAAATCTCTTAATATAGCTAGAAAGACTCGAAAAATGCTATTAGGGGAAGTCTTGAAAGTAATTTATTATCAACCAATAAGCAACGAAAAATAGTGATTTAATTGATATCCTGCCATATATTGATAGCACTTACCCATAATTTTTACCAGAAATTTTTTTCCAAACAATACCTATATACGCAACACTGATCCCGACTTGCATTCTGACACCGAAATAGAACTTCAGGATGAGATCTAAGCTTTTTTTCAAAATCATAATCGTTAATTATTCGATAACATTTATTTTACCATTTAGAGTGACCTTTTTTAATGTATTTTTTCATTAATAATTAATTTCTAAAGATTTCGTTTTTTGGATTAATGTTTATTTAAAATCTGCTAAGTTGTTTATGTGAATTTGGTTACAATATTTTTTTAACTTGTTTCTGTCACATTTGAAAATTAATATAATTAATAAATGAATTTGTGGAAAACGACATATATGAATTAAATTATGATTCAAATGATCATATGTGGTGATATTACTTTCTAGTTTAAAATTTTGGTACAGATACAACTACTTAAATAAAAAAAAAACTGGTCATAAAGTCATAATTAATTATTATCCACAAAAATCATTTTAATCTCAGTTTAATGTTACCCGCACGCGCCGTGGTTGACCAATCGAAATCAGAAAAGTCATACCACGTGCGTACGGCAGTTAAAAAAAGACGGGTTCTGTCCCTCGCAGATCTTAGTCGTTGTTCAGGATTGGTAGCGTATTAAAAAGTTAAGCCTCATCACGCGAGATCAGATATATACAATGGTTTATTTACAATTACATTAACTACGAGTATACTAACTATTAACTACTTCTAACAAATTCTTATTTCTCTATAATATCTTATATATAGTGGTAGACATTGCTACAAGCAATGTTTAACCTACTAAACTACGAAATCCAAAATGTACTTATATGACAATCTTCAACGGTGTTCCCTAGCGCACACAACCAAGCTTGAATGAATGATAATGAGTTATGAGTACTGAATGAGTAATAAATAATGAATGACTGACTGAATAATGAATGCCTTTTCCACAGCGTTCTACACTTTATCTCAAAAATGGCCCACTAACCCCGTCTCCCTTCCCTTAGCAATTCTAAAAGCGAATGCCTTCAGCCAATCGCAAACGGGCATGCAATCGAGTTGCGCCTGCGCAGTTAGTTAGACTGAACTACGGGGTTAGGTAAGGGAGGTTTCTAAGAACCCTTTTGGCTTTTATGACCCGACCGTTGAAATAGATAACATTGTATGCTTTTATTGCCCTCCGTATCATCTAGAGCAGAGGCGGGCAAATCTTTTGATCGGCGGGCCACATAGCTGATGAAAATTTGACCGCGGGCCGGATGGCTGACGAAAATTTCACCGCGGGCCAAAAATTTGCAGAAAAAAAGATCAACATATTCTATTTCCGCATTCGGCGAGCAAAAAAAAAAAGCTCCTCCTCACAATCTATTTCCGCATGTGGAGAGCAAAAAAAAAGATCCTCGCATTCTATGTCCGCTACTATTTTTCTAAAATTTACTAAAATGCTTCGCTGGCCGGATAAAATTGCGCTGCGGGCCCAATCCGGCCCGCGGGCCGCCATTTGCCCAGGCCTGATCTAAAGTAAATATTTACGTCTTGGATTTCGCATTTTAATCTTATCTCTAATTTTATCAACATTAAGAAGGCAATTATTATTTCAAAATTTGCACGTTACAGAAGTGTAATTTTATTTGCATCAAGTATATGTGCCATCTAAATAAACACATATTTTGATTTTTGTACAAAGTTCTTTTCACATTATTGAATGTGTGTAATTTAAACCTCAAAATTATACTCAGCAGTTGAATATATCAATCATATCCGACATTAAATAGCAAAATTGAAAGATTTGGCGGCCATTTTGGTTTTAGTGATTTCCGATTGGAAAATAGTAATTTGATCCACGAAATTGTAGTTAGCACTTGCAATATACATTAAATTAAAAATCAGTCAAATCACTTTATTATACACAGGTTAAATTAAAATTTTGGCCGACATCGTAGATTTTGAGGGCTTCTCGGTTCATTTTTTGAATAGGTCCAATTTCTTACAGCGAGCCGTAGTGTACGCCCGTTCATCATGTCAAACTTAATGCTTTTATAGAAAAGTAAACAATTTTTGCTAACCCGCGACTCAGTATTAAAATGCAATCATGGCTAGGTAAATTTTTGAATTCAATTTAAATAAACATCCAATTTGAATCCAAAATATTAATGACAAGTATGATCTTTTTGTTGCAGTCGATAATAATCTATGTTCAGAATAGTTTTCGAACAATCTATCTATTGTGTTTTTTATCATTCGATACTAAGAATTCAATTTGCGGTGTTAAAAAATGTAGAAATTGACTATCGGAATAATAAGCCGCGTTCCCAAATGTATTATCTACGCTAGGAAATATTGAGATATTTAATCAAATTTATTCTCGTTCAACGTCACAAACCTAAAATAAATAAATCATGGAATGGAAAAGAAAAAGGTTGAACAGATTGAGAAATTGAAAAATAATTCCAAAGATTTTGCTATGGCAAATCCAAAGAACACGAGTTAAAAAAAAAAAAAATTTAAATGGAATGATTAATTAAATGTGCACGAGGGAGAATTATGTCCCTTTCGTTACCTTTTTCTTCTGCACTACAGCAAGAAAGATGTTGTGACGATAGCCCTTATAGGGATAATTAAAATAAGAAAAAGATATCGGAATCAAATAATTCAGTTAAAATTATAACGGCAGTTTTTGCATATTATGAAACTTAATTGCACAGTACATTTTCTTTCTGTTAAGTTCAAATTATCCCTATATATAGTGTGTCCCACTGTATTGAGAACATAGAAACTTAACGTATAAAATCATCAATATGCAATCAAATAATAACACTTTAAAAGCAATGCGAGCACAATTAAGTAATCGAAAAAAACAATTATTAAATATCGACACTTGTCCGGGGGCTACAAATCAAGTTCGTCCCCAGATTTGTTTTTTGAATATAAAGAAGAAGTAAATATTTTGATTATCCGTAAAATCATTTGGTTAGCAACATAAATCAGCCGTAAAATCATTTGGTCAGCATACACAGATTTTGTTTGCAATAAATAAAAATATTCTGCAAAGAATCTTAATAAGGGCCAGAACTTTAACCATAAGCGGGCAGCTAGCAATATTATGTATCTGCTTAATATTAATATATTATAATAAAAATAAAATTATCGATTAATTTTTAGGACAATATATTAACAAAAAAATATATAATTAAAACATTAACTTGCATTGAGGCCCTGATGATGAAAATATATTTTTCGAAACGTTGGCCACAAGCGATACACTGGTAAAGCTTATTTTCAATTGTTCCTCAACCAAATAAATCTCCTTCAATACATATTTTGGAACAAAAATTTTACTAACAATTAAAACATTAACGTTTCGATCCGGATTTGGATCTTCTTCAGAACTGATCTAAAAAATATAAAAAATAATTAATATTTCATTTTTAATTAGCTTTTTATAAAATTCCTTATTAATTAATATCAAAATATTGAAAAAAATAATAACAAACAATTTTTTATTAAGTAGTCACGGAAATAATGTATTAATTATACATTTTTTTGTTAATATATTGTTTGAAAAATTGGTCGATAATTTTATTTATTTTAATCATACGTTAATCAAAGATTTGATTAATATAATAATAATAATAAACAGTCGCGCAGCAAAATGATTACTTGATCAGTAAGATTTCAAAATGGATCAGCAGAGAAAACATTTCTGTATCCAGTTTATTTCATTGGTATGCATGTTTAAAATATGATTAACAATAAACAAACGGATTGCATTTGTGTTTAGCTGGCGTTCTTCAAAAAACAATTACGGGTTCGTGTCGATGCCATGGCATTCTTTTTACACAGTTAAAAGGTAAAAAGGGAAAGGCGTTTGAGGGGAATTCTTTAAAAAACAATTACGGGGTCGTGTCAATGCGATGGCGTTTTTTTGCGCAATGAAAAAAGGAGAGAGTTTGGGGGAGTTCTTTAAAAAACAATTACGTGGTCGTGTGTACAAAGTGAGAGAGTAATACTGCAGTAAGTCTACAATAGTCGCTATGACGTGCATGTATGATTTCTGATTGGTTAGATTAAAAAAAATGACAGTGAAAGACGAAAAGTATTCCATTTTTTTACGTATTTTTGAGGTTTGTGAATAATCCGCAATTTTTTTCTGCTGCACAAAATTGAATATTTTGTTACACTCTGAGTGCTTACTAAAACTCTATTTAACATGGGCCACTCATTGCAGCTTATATATTTAATCAGCTGTACAAATATTTTTACAGCTGTCCAGGATGGCATAAATTGCTGATTGATTTAGAAATGTTTGCTTACCATGAGTGGCTGAGCAATTAACTATAATGGTTGACCAAAACATGAATACTTGGCTAACTCATTAAATAACACCCAATATAAAGTATACCTACTTTGCAATTGAGCAAATTGATATACTTTGCAGCACAATATTACACAATGTCAGCACAATTGAGTAAGCAAAAAAAAAGAATTATTAATTATCAATAGTTTTCCGGGGCTAATAATCAAGTGTGCTCCTGAATTTATTTTTAATTTTAATGTACTTGCAGTTGAGCACAAGTGAAAAATATTGCATTACGTATCTATATGATTATATAATACATAAATTCCCACAAATTAGTGAGGCCCGAAACGATTTTAAATGTATTTATTTGCTTATAAAAATAGTATATATTCTAGATTAATTACAATTAAAGTACTACAAATAAAAATTAGAAGTTATGATTCTGTTTATTCTTCAAAGCATGTAGTTTTTTTTAATATTCGTTTCAAACTGACACACTGCATTTCTGTACTCTGTAGACAAAAATTTTGCTAAATGAATTAGCTGTATCCCGTAAACGACACCTAACCTAAAAACTGTGGCGGAACATTTGAACATTTTTGCCGCAACTAGCAATCTCTGCCGTTGCCGAGTCGAACAATGCGGTCCGATCCAATCGCAGTGCACCGAACTAGTGCGTGGGAATTCATTTAACTTCATGCATATCAAAATATGGCAATCGTGCCGAGTCGAGTGGTGCATGTGGTGCTTAATAGATAACAGCCTGCCCTGATTAAATTGTTCAATTGATAATGAAGGCTAATAAATATAATAAATAAATGTAGGTATATCTGGAACGTTTGTTAAAATTTGTAAAATTTTGTCACACTATTAGCAATCAAACATTGTGTTCTCAGTTTTTCAATGTTTAATTATAAAATGCTTAATTGTTGGTTCAAAAAATAGCGTTACTTTTCTAGCATACTTCATAATCTGAAAACCTACCGAAACGCCTATAATACATCAATATTTTAAACTTTAATAGTTTCTTTGTTCTAAAAACACATCAATAAATCTGTGCATAAAAATTAACAGCGCTGTTACCTTATTTACCAATAATAAACTTTTTTTTTTCAATACTGTTAATTTGAAAACATTGGTGTTTCAAAATTACACCAAAGAATTGCTTCTCCATATAAATTATGTCTTGAGTTAGACGGAAAATGTGAAAAGTCATATTTCAAGTATATAATAATAATGATTACCATTTTCTGAATTACAACAACAAATATTTACATAAAGTTATCAAATTTCACTACCATTGTAGGTAGGTATGTATTTAGACATGAGTTAAATGTGAAATGTTGTACACTAGAGAGAACACACATGTTGTTTACAGACAAATGCTTTCAGTTTCTTGGAAGTGTATTACTTGTCATCGAGATGTAGCCTGAAGACTTTAACTCAGTAGCTCTCAACCCTTCATTCATCGCCCAATTCTTGCAGATAGATAAGTAGTCGGGTAAAAACAATATGTCAATTTTTGTATTAGATGCAATCAGATTTTTTATTCTTTAATATTTTACGCACTTTTTTGATTAGTTTATTTATTGAAGATTATAGTATATATTTGTAAATTATATTGTATATTACTAAAATTTTCTCGTCAAAACCTTTAATCTGATACCGATCTCAACGAAATTTTCTAATATTTTTTTCATATGAACAATACGGCAGCTCTAATAACAGTATATTGATGACATCATAATATGTGCTAAGACACTTGGGGATAAAAACTATTCTAGCGAAACATCATTTGTCCAAATCGGTGTGTGTGTTCCAACTGACATAACATATCTGTTGAAATTAAAATATTGGTCATACGACGTAATAACAAAATGTAGATATAACTGCGAATGTTATCAGAATATTATTTTTGTTTTCAAATGAAGATAACAACAACAAATATGGCGCACGAAACATATACGCATTTTTTCTGTAATCTTATTTAACTCAGTTTACATAATTATTTAAAATAAAATATATTAAAAACGCCAACAATATCAACATAGTCAAACACATTGACTGGTGAATGCAAGATCCTTGCGGCATACAGCAGTCGAGAAAAAAAGTGATTTTCATATGAATTCTTTCCCATATAGTCCAGTCACTTTAGAGTTTCACCTCGGAATGAAACGGAATAAGCTGAATATTTGTATAAGCCTTTATTTTGGCATTCTTAATTTTGTCTCAAAAGTTTCATAAGGTCACGTGTGAGCGTCCTGAGATATTTAAGGTCAAAGGTTGCGAAAATCAGTTTTTTTGAAATATCTTCCTTCCTTTGCATCAAATCAATAATAATAACCATTATGGAGGTGTGAAAGCTGCAACACCGAGAGACGAAAGAGCCGTATAGAAGAATCATTTTCAGGTGATTGTTCGGCTGCCGGGGAAATTTTAAATTTATTTAAGGAACTGAAAAAAACAGACACTCTGGTGGCTTCAATTGAACATCTTCATACTCGACTTGACGAAACTGTTAAATTATTGGAAAATCAAAGTAGTAAGATGGCTGATGGATCAGTTGTGCAATCAGATTGACATACTTACTACTGAAAATGGGGCTCTAAATCGAAGGTTAATGAATTAGAATTAAAATTAGAATTCCAGGAGCAACAAGCTTTAGAGAAAGTTGTTGATATTCATGGAGTAGGTACCAATATCAGATAATTAAATTATAACTGAAACCGTCAGAAAATTGGTCATGTCTTAGGTGTTTATATTACAAATGATAAAATTGATTATTGCTATCAAACCAAGCTCAAGCCAAATGGCAATCTCTATAGTATTCAATTAGAATATCTTCAAGAACTGATAAGGATAAGTTAATACGGAAAAGGAGAGATTTCTCCACTAAAAACATAAATATTTATAGATAAGGGGAGGACGTAAAATTTTGATAAGAAAAGAAGATAATATGGATGTACGTATGCTACTTACACTAGATGACGTAAGGAAGCTGTAAAATTAACATATTCTTCATGTATGTATAGTTTTGAAAATAATGAAATATTTTTTTTCTTTTTATAAAACGTGATATACATTGACGCTGAAGTGAAATGGTTTACAATAATTCAACAGAATATTAGAACTTGAAAGAAAAATTTTAACTACATTTTAGCATATTTTGCAAGTGAACATAATTATGCCAACTGAAATTTGGATAGACAATAATGAGTCTTTTTGTTACAAAATTAATGGGTATAAAATGTTTGTAAGTAATAATAAACTAAGTAAGACTGGTGGTGTTGCTGTATTATATAAAAGATACACCATCTGTATCAGTTATCCTTGTATGCTATTTATTTATACAAATATAATATACAGATTATGCAAATCAAATACTTACCAGTTTATTGAAGAAATTCTAATACATGCAAGACGCATATTTAAATATGATTTAAAGTGCAGTGTTACTGATGCTGCTATCACTGGCCATTGTATTGGTAATATAAATGATAATATTATACAAATTTCTTCACAATTAACGGCTAAAATTGACTATGCTGAATTAAGGGACTTAATTTCGAAGACAGACTGGACTGTTCTATCATTTCATACGGACGTTGATAATGCTTTCAATGAGTTTATAAAGATAATTAATGACTGCTTCAGATTATTTATATAACAATTGCAACTATAAAAGCAAATTATAAATTAAAAGCTGTGACTTACTAACGAACTTCATGCGAGAATAAAACATCGAGATAAATTATATCAAAAAACAAAGCCATGATAACCAAAATTAAGTTAGCTATTATAAATTAGTCAGAAACAGATTAAGAAATGATTTCAGACTTGCCGAAGAAGCATATTTTTATAACTTGTTAAATAATTCTCGCGGTAATATATACGCAAACAATGGCAGATTGTAAATGAAATCACACGGGAAGTTAAACATAAAAAAAAATAAACTCTATTAAGATCGAAGACCGTAATATTGAGAACCCACACGACATTTGTCACAAATTTAACAAATATTTTAGAGAAGTTATAGATGAGGTTTAGGGTGAATTTGACAGTAATTACCCACTTGATAATGATGAATTTATTGAACAAATTAATAGCGAGACCATATATGTTGAACTCTGCACCTACATCTAAATTTTACAGCTGGTTCAATCTTTTAAAAACAATAAATCCCTTGGTTTTGATGGAATTATGATCAACATTGTTAAAAATATAAATAAAAATTATAAATTTATATATCATGTATTAAATAGTTAATTAACTAATATTTAACTAATAATTAAGTTAAAAAACCGTATTATGGACTGTAATTCGTGATTGACCTTGGCGTGTATGGCTGAGCGTTCCACACTCTTCGCGCTCTATCTCATAAAGGGTTAAAATTGTTTGAGACAAAATTTGTAGAGAATTTTATACTCTACAAATTTTAAAATAAATGCAAATACGATTTGAGGGAAAATAAGCGAAATATTTCCAAAAAACTGACTTTCGAGACTTTTGACCTTGACTATCTAAGGACGCTCACACGTGACCTTATGAGACTTTTGAGATAACATTTAGAATGCCAAAATAAAGGTTTAAACAAACATTCAGCTCATTCAGTTTCATTCCGAGGTTGTCCCATTTTTTTAGCTTATTTGACTGCACTAATATAGAACCAAACAGCAATGAAAGTACAAACTAAGCAGTGAAACAAGTCAACCGGGAGACTAGTATACACACTGAAAAGATATGTAACTGTTAAATACACGCTATTCGCCAGCTCTAACTTGAAATTGTAACACTTTTTTCAATTAATTTATAATAATTGTTTATCTCTAAAAGTTGTGAAAATAAATTAATAAAAGAAACTCGGATATCAGAGCAGAACCCTGCTTACAATATATTGTATTTGCTAATACAGGCATTGTAAAAAAATAACCAAATAACCGCTTAATACAATAATAGTTTTTGTCTTAAGTACAATATTACTATCAATCCAATATCTGCACTAAATTTATTAAAATTTTAGCAACATATATTAATCTTTACTTATAAGGATAAAATTTCGAAACGATTCAGAGAATTTTTTCAGTATTTTTTGATCCAAAAACATATTCCAACACCAAATAATTCCCTTTAATTGAAATACTGTGAAATTTTCACTTTTATCAAAACGAGTTGAAACTTACAACCCTACTTGTGCATGTTAGGGTCGTACAGCCACCCGTTTGTGACTGATTTTTTGCACTGCATCTGAGTTATAGGACACATTGGTGTAGACACTCGCCAAAAAAAGATTAGCTTTGCCGTTTATAACTATTAGCTGTAGTTATAAAATTTTCGAATGTGGAGTGAGTTAAGGGATAATTAAACCCCGATAAAGCTGGTAGGGCCAAAATGTCGTATGATAAAATTATTGGCATGAGAATTGAGGGCTATTTAAAGGCTAATTTAGTGCTCCATTTTTAATCTTAGAGCTCTTATCCTTTTAGGCAAAACCTGTGATACTGCTAGCTTTAGAAAAAGTTAGCATCACGACAGAGTCGAATGATGAAAAGAATGGTATGAGATTTAAAGGCTATTTAAGGTCTAATTTAGTGCTCCATTCCTAAATTTAGGGCTCTTGTTTTTTTAGGCAAAATCTTTGAATAACTTTTATGCGGTGGAAGTACGGGTCACATATGGTGGACAATCGGGTCGACCTGGCAGCGCTACAATGAATCAAGTTAACGATTGAATGAGATTTAAGGGCTAACTTAGTGCCTCATTTTTAAATTGAAGGCTCTTGTTTTTTCAAGCAAAATCTTTCATTATATTCTATACGATTGTAGTACGAGTTCCATATGGTGGAGATGCGGGTCACTCAATGGTAGCACGCGTCTTTTATCACGAAATGCACATCAGCATAAAGGAAAAGCATAGACACCGCGGAATCGATGCTTTATAAATGCTGGAAGAAAATAAGCCTTGTCTTCATCTCCATTTTCCTTTAAACGTAGCCTACGAACATTTTCATTGATTGTCTGTGCCCATTTCTTCCAATAATGTTTGCCTAGTTTTAACGCATTCCGACTTTCATAAAATTCTTATCTTGTCCAGAATTATCCTTTTTTGTGTTTTATTACGTCATAATATTGTACTGACATTTACACCATGAGTGACCCGCATCTCCACCATATGGAACTCGTACTACCACCAGAAGATATTAAAAGATTTGGGCCTAAAAAAACAACAGCCCTAAATTTAAAAATGAGGCACTAACTTAGTCCTTAAACAGCCCTTAAATTTCATGCAATCGTTAACATGGTTCTTCATTATGGCGTTGCCAGGTTGACCCGTTCATCTACCATATGCAGTCCGTACTTCCACCGTATAGATGTATTTAAAGATTTTGCCTAAGAAAACAAGAGCCCTAAGTTCAAAAATGAGGCACTAAATATCCCCTTAAGTAGCCTTTAAATCTCATCATTCTTTTCATCACTCGACTCTGTGACAATGCTAACTTTTTCTAAAGCTATCAGCGCTACTGGTTTTGCATAAAAGGATAATAGCCCTAAAATTGAAAATGGGACACTAAAATAGCCCTTAATTCTCGTGTCAATAATTTTATCATGTGCCCTTTTGGCGCTACCAGGTTTATCGGGGTGATAATCGAGGTACTCTGTGGGGATGTTCCGGTTGGAATTTTGATCTGCCTTTTTAATTAGAGTTTAAGGAAGGTGTAATTAAAATACTGTTAAAATCTTAGCTTTGCCTATTTTAGTTTTAATTTACACTCATGTTTCGCATGTTAGAGGTGTCCTGCCATCCCTTAGCGACTGCTCCTGCTGTATGACACATATTGGTACAGAAACTTACCAGACAAAAATTTCGCTTTGTCGCTCTCAGTTTTTTTTAAATAGTTTTTGACAACTTTAGGTTTTTGATTATCCCTAAAAATGCCTGGAGTTGGTGATGCAAACTATTATTTTAGTTATTATAAGTTTTCGAAAATGTCAGTAGCTCTCGGTCTATAGGTGTAAACTTTTCGAAAAACGGTGCTAAATTATTCAGGAGTGTATGCAACGTTGAGTGGTCCGACTCCTAGGTCCTGCCATCCAATCGAGGTCAGTGGTTTATGACAAATACACTAATAATAATATAGTTATATGAAAAGTGTTGTGCTAATGAATTTTAAAGATTTTGTTAATATTCAGTTTAAATTCAATCAACGAGACTGAAACATTAAGAAACTTTTGTTATAAACGAAACTTCTAGAGATATTGTGTATTTTGTGACTGAGAAAGGATATATCGTATATCACGAATTTGACAAAATTTTTACCGATTTCATGAAATTATCAATTTCATTATATTTCACTTAAAGTTAATGTTGTACTTTTGTTTTTACTAACAAATAAAATTATTTTAAATAAACTCTACATATTTCAGTTACTACTAAATGAAGATTAAATCGTAGAAAAAAATCGCTACGAAGAAACTCGCATTATTCTCTAAAGTAACTTTTAATATGAAAAGATTCAATGGAATTTGCCAAAAAGCGCCTATATGATATTTATAGGTGCAAAATTATATTTATACTTCCAAAACAACACTCCGAATGGAATAAAAAAAAGAGCAATTTTATAAAAACACAATTATCCAAACTGGTGAATCTTTGCAAGTTATTGTAAACGAAAAAAATTCTGCGCGTACGTACTCAGGTCTCAAGCAGAAAATATTTTTTTTATTTACGTACTAAAGACAGTATATTTAGAATTGAACCTTATCCTTATCTCATACACGACTTTTCGATCGTGCCACCACTCTTTCATTTCCTTACGGAATATAGAAGTTAAAATTGAATGAATAGACAATTCTCCCTACAGTGCACTTCGTATGTTTGTAGGTACCGTAGGGTTTGTTCGGAGAATAAGCGTTGTGGTTCTGACATTCTTCACTACGTCGTGTAAATCCAAAGCTGCTCTAGCTGTACCATCAATATGTGTACCGGAACATGTTTTCTTAACAACTCTTTTCGATTTTTTCGTAAATCTCATTTTTCGAAAATCAATTAAAACATTTTAATTTCACGTCAAACTAAAAATAATTAAGTAAGTCATTTTTCGTTTTCTGAATTTTTTATGAAGCAGAACTGCCTGCCGAAATTTTTAGTTTTCTCATAATACGAAACACACTTTCTGGACTTCACTGTACAATATTATAATAGAGTTGATCTTACATGTTATGTAATAAAGAAAATTATAATGCTATAAATTTAGGTTACTACTAACCATAATATTATTTTATATTGTGCTAAGAGAAATATTATCGATAAAATACAAAAAGAGCGATTACGCAATATTTAATATCAACGATGTATAGACAGGAATCGGTAATTTCACCCTAATTGACCCACAAAAACAAAAATTATAGCACATCGAACACAACAATAAAGTGGTGGAAGTACAGATACCCAGTACCTATATGGTGGAAGAAAAAGTGTTGCATGAATATTAATTATGTTTCTTTTTGATTGACGCATGAGTATTTAGTTGGTGTCAGATATGCGGTATTCAAGAGTAGAATAGAGGTAGTTTATTACTGACTGACAATTATAGAATATGTATATTGTTAACAAATGTTAATTTGACATTGTGACGAATTGGTATTGATTCTGTTTTAAACAAATAAATTGTCAATTATCGGTGCTGGTAAGAGAGTTGACTGTATTGTGCGTGTATTATAGCATGACGTATATAGACATGGTATATAAACATGGTACAGTGGCAAATTTAATAAAGTTTTGTTTATATTAAACGTTAACGTCAAAATTCTGTATATTGGATATTAATTGAATAAACATAGTATTGTTTCCATCAGCAGACCCCTGTTTACAAATGCCTTTCAATTGTGTTGTACGCCAATTTGCATTTTGGAAAGGGTGAGAGCAATGATACATACATAAGTACCCCTTTTGCGTTATTTGTAGGTGTACAGTATGTATGGATGTGCGGTATGCATACGTACGTACAATCATACGCAGTCTCCTACCATACGAACGACGCGTATACATACGTATGTAGAAGTAGATATCTATTTCCTAGCTCACTGCCATTGTGTCACAAGGATGTGCTACAAATGGCTTCGTAAAGTAAAGTTCTCATCTTGAACTTCTTACAAAACTCAAAGCGCAATCGTTAAGTCATAGTTTGGTCATGGTTGGTCACTTGAAATTTTTGGTTGATCATCGTAATTTTAATCAACCAATCAATCAATCACTATTTTATCAGTAAGTCTTCCATTTCCTATATTTCAAAAGTTGAAAGTTCTTTCTGGATGCTAATTTGTCCAAAAAGGAATGGTCACTCACTTTCAACGTTTGGTCAGCAGTAGTTTTTTTAAGCAATCTTAGTTGCCTTTTTTCTGTTGCTGATAATAATTAAGATATTTTAATTTTGCGTCACTAATTAAAAACATCTACATTATTATATTATTCAAATCTTTGATTAACGTCTGATTAGAACTCTTCAATAAATAAAATTATCGACCATTTTTTCAAATACATTAAAAAAAATATAAAAGTTAATACATAAACGTTTCGGTCCGGATTTGGACTTTCTTCGGAACTGATCTAAAAAATTAATAATTAGTTTCTAATTGGTTTTTGAAAAAAATTCGCTTTAATAGGAAAAATAGTAACAAACAATTTTTAACGAGTAGTCATGGATATGATTGTAAGTAGGTAGGTACCTGAAAAGAAAGAAAAATTCATTAAAAACAAAAATTATTTCAAAATAATATTACTTATATATTACTTAAATTTTCCGTATCTAATTGAGCATTTAGAGAATTTTTATTTGATTTTATATGTAACATTTCCGAAAAATTTCTTTTCATTTGTTTCATTATCTAAAATTTTTATACTATCCCAATTAATATTGTGGTCGTGTTCAAATTTGTGTTCTGTTTATCAGGGAGTAATTTATGGTTATTTTGGTGCTCTTTTATATTTGTGTTAAGAGCTCTTTTAGTTTGTCCAATATAGTTATTTTCATAATATTCACAATTAATTTTATAAACACTATGTTTTTGTAATTTATTGAGTTTATCCTTTCCCTTTATAATAATTTTGTCAAGTTAACTATTAACATTATAATCTGTTTTTATATTGAAATTTTTAAGAATTGAAATAAATTTTTGAGAAATATTTTTGAAGAAATGAATCACTATGAAACGTTAATGTATTAATTTTTATATTTTTTGTTAATATATTTGTCTGAAAAATTGGTCGATAATTTTATTTATTGAATTATTATATTATATTATATTATATTATATTATATTATATTATATTATATTATATTATATTATATTATATTATATTATATTATATTATATTATATTATATTATATTATATTATATTATATTATATAAAATTTTTCATTGTCTTTTAATTAAAATTTTTGAAATATTGACATTCGGATTTTGAAAAGCACGGACACATTTGACCCGAACGTCATTTGTCATAATTTGGTCAGTTTTAATAGGTCGTTAATTTATTGAATTATATTTATTACACTGACGTCTTGCTCAATCAATGTTATCTCAGAGAATGTTATACTAGCATAACATATAACTTTTCTAGATTCTCATAATTGACTATTGACGCATGAGGTCAAAATGTCGACAATAAACTGTAAATTTGAAAATAAGTTTATAAACTATTATATTCTCTAAAAATAAAATTGGCAAATACATTTTTCGAACAGTGGCAGTTTACGTATCTCATTTGTAAAGAAAGGTGTTATCACGAGTAGTAACATAGTATTAATACGAGCGATTTATTTGTCATTTAAGCGATAATATTGTTACAAACAAGATACATACTAAATTTTTGCACATACCTCCTAAAAATAGCTGGTTTTTACATCATAACTAAGTAGGTATAGTTTTAATATTTATGACACTAATTCAGTTCGACCCTATTGGATACATATGCGGATAGTTTATGATAACAATGTCTACTATGCTTGTTGATATTGCTCGATTTAAATGGCAACTGACAGAGATATTAACATTGGATTGGTAAAATCTAATTATTTTTGTAGTTTACGCACTAATACAAAAAAGTGTCATTTTATAACCGCTAAACAAGTATGAAAAGTAGATATTATGTATAGAAGGTCGTGTAAAAAAATATTTTTGCACGACCTCATATACAATATCTGCTTTTCATGCCTGTATAGCGGCAGTAAAATACCTCATTTTACATTAGAAATGCGGAGCGTAATCGAACTACATTTCCATTGTAAAAGATTATCAAACACAGCCCACAATTGGAAGTGAACTTTCTCAAAATTGAACTGTCAAAATCTTTTATGTGAAAATTAACTATTTTATAAGGTGTGCGTGCAAAAATTACTATATATCTCTTGTGCTCATGTACGTGATGATAATGTGGCTCATGTGACTGTTAAAACTCGCTATACATTGTTTTTAACATAATGTCATTTTCGCCATAATGCAATTTCATTACGCACTAGAAGCATAATCTAATATTGTATTAAAAAAAATATCATATCATTTATAAAAAACTTTACTGTGTAGTTTTCGAGTAGTGTTCACTACTACTCGAAAATTGCGAAATAGGTAAAATCGAGTCCATAGTTTAAGAGTTTTTAATGCGTATAAAGCCGTTTTAAAACATTCTAATAATCAAAAATCTAGACAGCTTCCCTTTTAAAAATTTATCGAACTTTATTGAGCGAGATATAAAAAAGTTTTTTTTTATTAATCAAAATTCAGTAATCGGGCACGGTCAGGCTTAATTACGTTTCGTATGAAATTGAACAAAAAACATTTTTTTCCAAATCTTTTGAGCTGTTTGGACTGTACACGTGATACATAAAAAACAAAACAACAGATTTACATACAAAGGTAACGCTAGAAGAGCTATTTTACCTATAGAGGATATAAACAGAGATGTGACTTACCTTAGATACAAGTATTTGAAATACAGATACTCAAGATACAAAATACGTATTTTCATCTTGTATCTGAAATACTTTTTAAATCTAGTATTTTGTAATTATTAAGATACTTTTACCTATGCATTTTTTACGTTGCGGTATCATAAACATAAAACTGAATGCACCCTAAAATTTTAATTTATTAACCTATCAAAATATTGTATTTAGAGTCTACTATAATATAATAAAAGTAATATAATATTTTCTTATATTTATAATAAAATTGCTTATATTTCTTTGTTTGGTACAAGTTTAATTTTTTAGGTGTTATGTACAATAATTTTTGTTTAAGAGAGCTTAAGATCACGAAGTGTTTTTTGGTGTTTATTATATTTAATCACAAAACTAATTTTTACGGCTATTTGTTGCGAATTAGTTAAGAATTTTTTTTCTTGAAGGCTATTGCCTAAAGGAGGCCGAAACATTGAATTAAAAATATATGTAATTAATAAGCTAAATAAACCGTAAGATTTTACATAAGAATAATAAAAATATGTTTCCAAAAAGTATGTTATTTAAAAAAAAAGTATTTAGAAGGCACGTATTTTGTATCTAGTATTTCAAATACCTTTTCCAAGTATCTTGTATCTGATATCTCAATTTCAAATAATTTACTTATAGTACAGGATCCGTAATTGATGTCAACCTACACCGATTAAGTAAACTAATGAAATGTATTTTTTATAAAATAAAATATGTTAACAAAAGTAACGTTAATAGGTTGCTTAAGGAAATCTGTTCAAGGTTATGTTTAATTAAAAATTCAAAAATTAATTTTTTTCCATACCTTGACCGAACTTGTAACCAAAAAATTTAACAATAATAGAAAGTATAAAGCCTATAGAATATGCAAACATACGGTTGCCTACCTTTTTCTGTTCAAGACCTTACGGTTGCCAGCTTTAAAAAGGAGAATCGAAAGTGGTACCTTCACCGATTGAGTATCCAATTAAATTAAACATCAAAATAAAGCTTACATTTTTTGCAAAACGATAGTATACGGTTGCTTACGAAAAACCATTCAAGAGTCATGGTTGCCAGGCTTTAAAATTTAAAAATTAAAGCGTCTGAAAATGTGCGAGAAGGAGAGTCTCTCCATTCTATCCAGTGCGATAGAAGAAGACGCAGCATGGCAGCTGTTCGCGCTACCTCAGTCGTTTGAAATTTTGCGAGAAAGAGAGAGAGTCTATTCGTACTATCAAATGCGACAGAGAAGGACGCAGCATAGCAACTGGACCCAACTACGTCCTGCCATTTTACTTGTCGTAACAACGTGCTAACTGCTACGGAATAGAAAATCGAACTGTGTATTATTTTTTTTCATCAGTGAATTTTATTGAAAAATGGTGAAAAAATGTCTATCTTTAATTGTATTTTCTTTAATTTAATTAGTTTATTTTAAATTTTGTTTTCATTATAAATTTTTTAATTTAATATAAATTTATTTTCAAACAAAAGTATGAGACATTTGCAAGAAAATTTGTGCGTCAAATTCATTACTTCGGGAGATAAGTCGATTGGCTCCAAAAAAGAAGAATCTCTTTAAATTATATTTTTATTTGAAATATATTTGAATTATATTTATATTTGAAATAGGTATATTTGAATTGTATTTTTATTTGAAATATATTTGAATTATATTTTTATTTGAAATATATTTGAATTAGTATTTAAGCAATCTGTCCATACAATTTTATATTTAGAAAATTTTTTTGGGCACAATAGACTTGTAAAATGCAGTGTGATTAATTAAAAAACATTTTATTTGCCAACGTTTCGACTAAATCTAGTCTTTCTCAAGGCTCTGTAATTAAAATGAATTTGTTCAAAAACATACAAAGTTAACACATCATGTAGCTGATTTTTACCTACTTACCTAAAATACATTTAAACACCAAAGTCAATTTTAAAATCATAAAATATATGAAACACGCAAATTCAATAATTAATGTAATTAACAAAGATATTTATATTTTATTTTAATTTAATTTAAGCACATGTCACTTAAAAATTATTATTGTTTCGTTCGATCGTTCGTTTTTTGTTCGTTCATTTTCGTTTTTCGTTCGTTCGTTGATTTATTTTTTATGTAGTTTAAACCTAATTTGTAATTAAACTACATAAAAAAATAATCCGATGACAACGAACGGATCAATAGAGGAATGGAACGTACATTGGGAGAATTAGGCTTTTGAAAAAAAAATAATTATCGATTTTTTTATTGTATTTTAAAACTTTATTATAAATAATATTGATAATCGATGCGAAAAACTTTCAAAAAACTTTTTTTGAATTAATTATAAGCAATTTAAAATTGATAAAATATTAAAAAAAATCACGTGACCGTAAACGCACTAAAATTGTTTTTGACAGTTGTGACGTCATATTGTTAAAATGTATATAAGCAGTCTATCAATGGCTTCTACATATTGTGTATTGACTAAAACTATTCTAAATTTAGTATAAAAAAATATTGTTGACAAGTAATTCTATTTAATAATGTGTGACAAAGCTTTTATAAAAGCCAATTCTGCTAATATACTTACTGTAGATATTATTTATGATCACAGATTTTCTAAAAAATGATACATTTTCGGTTCAATTCAGCTGAGACTAAGTTTTTTTTTTTAAATAATAATGTGACTGTAATATTTTATGAGAAACTAAATATTTTTCATTAAATATAATTAGTTAATTTATTATTTATTATTATTATTTGTAGGGTGTCACTTGAAAGATATACCTATATAAAGATTATATTTCTAGTTGAAACATACCTTTTCACTACATTATTAAAATACACAGCGGCTTTAAAGTATGAAAATCGGTTTATATTTTTAATTACGCTCTGTTCTGAACTAACAGTCTTTACCACCTGGCAAATACTTAATCGTATGTACCACACACCATTTTTGTCATGTGTATGCGAGTTATGGTTCAAAAAATTCTGGCACATCATAATCTAACTGAAATACACTATTTTATTTCATTGTTTGAAAATTTTTATTGTTGTCACATTGTTACTAATTTTTTCAATTGTTATCTTAATATGAGAAAAAACACAGCTCATACTAGTCTATTATTAAAAGATATTAAGTATTATTATGTATGTAGGTACTACATTTCCTTGAATATCGATTTTTGTGAGTTTTTTGTGACCTATGCAAAGCAAATATTATTGATTGAAATATTATACAAGACATTGCTAAGAAAAATACATCGATAAAATTGATATACCATATTATTCTTAAAAATGAGTGCCGAGAAATGACAATGGGTGAGTAAAATTACATCCGAAACGACAATTTTTAAAGGATCTAAAATAACGGCGGCAGATTTCAAAATGACGACCTACATAAATAATATTTACAAAGGGAACGACTGTTATTATAGAGAAAAATAGTTGGTAAAGTTGAATCTTGGATTTCTCGTTTAAAAAATACATAACATTGAAATTAATTCGTTTCGTAAAAAAAAATAATACAAAATCAACAAATCACAGCAAATTAATAATATGTTTATTGAACTATTCCAAGCAAAGTTCGGTCACCCAGATATTTAAATTTATACGTTGATATAAATTATTATTAATTACAGTATTATATTAAAATACTTACATCAAAATGATCCTTGCAACACAAAAAATGGATGTTTCATGATGTTGACACCATTGTTTTCGACGTGTAACATCTTGTGGCACATTTAAAAACATTTTGTGGGGAGTTTTTTATGTAATATTCGTACACCTTTGTACAAAGCAAGCACGATAACATTTAAGATTCGACATTTTTGATAAATTTATTAATATATTGACTGTATTCAATCAATGAGAGGTTAAAACACTGTGTCAATTGCATGTGATGATAATAGAAATTTACATTATGACGTCACATTACGCTCGGGAAATGTCGGCTTGTTCTCGGAACTGGGTACAAAAATTTATTTTTAATTTGATATAACTTTTGAATTATAACGAAAATAAAAAAAAGAAAAATAGTTTTGTTATAAAACTTATATACGATCTTTCCATTTATGACAAAAAAAAATTTCATTCAAAAGCCCAATTAGAACGTCCGGCGACTGCTGCCACACTGACGGCGGCCATGATCAAAACCTGCGAGGAAAACCTAAACAGAAGGGCAAGGAGACAGCAAAGGACCGTCTACTGGTGGACAACGGAAATCGCTGCTCTGCGCAAGATATGCACGAAATCTCGGAGAGCGCTCACGAGGGAGATCAAGCGCACCAAGAGAGCGCCCGCAGAGACCTTTCGCCAGGGCCTCGATTGTGCAAGAAAGTTGCTGGCTCGGGAGATAGAGCGAACAAAGTGGATCCGCTGGAAAGAGCTGTGCGGGAAAGTCGAAAACAATGTCTGGGGAGACGGCTACCGAATAGTGACAAAAAAGTTCGGGCGAGTGCCCCCGACGCTATCAGCAGAAACCACGGCAAGAGTCATAGAGGCACTTTTTCCAACTCATGTACCTATAGCTTACGAGGACATTGCTCTTCACAGAGAAGGAGCTCCAGAGTGCAAGCATGAGTTTGGAGACGGGGAAGAGCCCTGGCCCAGATGGGATCCCTGCGGAAGCAGTGAGACTAGCTGTGGTGGCGAGACCCACACGAGTATTAGAGGTCATGAATCAGGCCATCATCTATGAGGAATTCCCACGAGAATGGAAGGTTGCCAAATTGGTTCTTCTTCTGAAGAAGGACAAACCAGATGGTGAACCGTCGTTATATAGGCCGCTGTCTGCTGAACACATTGGGAAAGCTACTGGAGCACTTGCTTTTTGGAAGACTGAAACAAGAGCTCCAGAGGGTTGGCGGACTCTCTTATAACCAATACGGCTTCCGTGAAGGTCGATCCACGATAGATGCTGTACAGCACATAATGACGTTGGTAGATCGTGCTGCGGATGGTACCCAAAACACACGCCGAATCCCAGCAGTGATAACTCTGGACATCCGTAATGCTTTTAAGAGCGCATCCTGGAAGTTGATCTTAGAGGCCCTGAAGAAGAGAAGGGTGAGCCCTCACCTCTGGCGGATGTTTCAAGACTACCTGCGTCATAGGCAGGTGATAGCGATCCCGGAAGGCGGGCATGAAATCAAGGTCGACGTGAGCAGTGGTGTCCCACAAGGGTCGGTTCTGGGACCAACGCTATGGAATGTATTGTATGACGAAGCATTGCGACTGAACACGCCGTTAGGAGTTTCCATAACTGCGGACGATCTTACACTTGTGGTAACCGGAAGAACGGAAGCAGAGGTGATGGCCCGCGGTAACCGAGCAATCCAGAAGGTGGACAGATGGCTACAGACGAACTGTCTGGAATTAGCACCAGCCAAGACGAAGGTAATAGTGATGGCGGGGAGGAGAACCCTCTCGCAAATCGCTTTTGAAGTGTGCGGTACCACAGTAAAGACTAAAACAAGAGTGAAATATCTGGGGGTTTGGTTGGATAACAGGCGAAATTTCAACGTGCATGTGGAGCAAACGGTGTTGAAGGCAACCAAGGTGGCGCATAGCCTAACTCGGCTTATGGGGAATATCACGGGTCCCAGTGCAAGTAAGAGGAGACTGCTAGCAACGGTGGTCACCTCCACTGCCCTATACGAAACACCTATCTGGTAGCGCGCAGTCCAGACAATTAAAACGAAGGAGCGACTTGAGCGGATACAACGCATCATGGCACTGAGGGTGTGCAGTGCATACTGTACAGTATCTACGGAAGCCGCGTTTGTATTGTCTGGACTACCACCGATGGAGCTTCTGTTCAAAGAGAGGGTAGAAATCCTGAGTGATTCGGACTTCAATATAATAAAGTATTAAAATTTCTAGAGTTGACCAAAATAAAAGCGCTTATTTAAAGAATAGCCCCCAAAAAAACTTAAATATATAAAATTACCTGGTTATTAACTTACCAGGAAATGATGTCTACCTGATCGTGCTAATCTGGACTACACTAAATAACTATTTTAACATATATTTATAGAGGAATATACCGTACACTCAACTTAGCTTGTTTTTGCAATTTGGCAAAGCGCGCTTAGTCAGCAACTCACCGAAAAATAACTTGAATATCCGCATGCGCGCAATAGATATATAAGTTCTGATTTTTATTGTGCCCCGGCGCGGGTTCCCCAGAGACGCGGTAGCCTTTTACTACTCATTACTCCTACTATATGGAAAATCCAGAACTGGTTTGATCCCTAGATGCCGCCATTTGATCAATATATGTACGTGCCATATACTATATTATGTATAGACAAATACGCTAAAAGTATGTTGGTATAGCTGCTAGTGTAATTCAATTTTTGTAAAATAAAGAAGAAAAAAGAATAATAACAGCAATCAATTTCTACAAATCAAAATCACACTAGATACAATAAATTTCAACGTCAAAACTGGATTCCTGATGCTATATTTGTTTTTATGAAAAAAAAAATGTTATTAGGGTAGATACATTGAAAATTGCAACTTGGTTGCATAATTTTTCGCTGCAGGGTCTACACAAAAAATGGGCACCCTATATTATATTATGCACATCCCTTTTTACTACGCAATAATATATTATGTGCGTTCTCATTCCAGTTTCACTGGCAGCAACGGCACATTGATATCATATGCAATCTATTTCAAAAGAGCATCACCTTTCATGAAATTTATGCAAACTCAATATAGGTACGTTCTGTCTGTACATATACTCGTAGATGTGTGCAGTGCTGTGCACATACACAACATTTCTGTATGATTGTTTTCTCAAGAGCTTGTGCCATGTTTGTTATAAATGCGCGCATATACGTATACATGTACACCGTATTCAAAAAACTTTTCGGTTAGGGAACCAATTTTTACGAAATAGTTTTAAGCAGTATTCGTTGTATATAAGCTTTTATTCGCAGCTCGCACGCTTCAATGACAGGTTTGACAGAAATCGTTTTTTACCTTTGACCATAACGATGTCATCTTGCTTAGATAAATGCTAAGTTATCTCTAGCATCCTAACGTCACTAAATGAAGAACTACATTATGTCAATGGCGGCTAGATATCGGGAAACACTTACGGTAAATGCTCTTCGTACTATATTTGTCCACGTTCAGTTTACTGAAGTTTCTTGTAATGGACAGTTGTCTTCAAATCACTTTAAACGAGTTTGAAAATTTTTATAGTTGAAGCGGCATAAGCCACGTCAAGGAGACGCAATACCATCCTAAATCGAATGACGCCACGGAGCGCACAGCGCGAACTCTCAAAGAGAAAAGGCGTGCCAGTGATCAGGCTCTAGACTAATTTCACAGACTTGAAAGATTCTTACTCCCTTATAAAGAGATCCACAAATAAAACACCTAATCAATGAATGTCTGGACGTCACCTTAGGTTCTATTTCAATTTATTGAAGCCTATAATACTTAGTAGAAGGAGAAGCAATATGGGTAAACAACTCTCTCGATATGGGTTCCCTTTCGTGCTGCATAGGAAAAAAAACCGGAACCTTATCATACGTTGTCAATATTGATGACATTTTTCGTCGCAAACCCTAGGACTAGATGTGAAAACGAATGGCAGAATCCGCAGAATAGTGAAAACAAAGCTGAAGCCGGAGATCAAGAGAACGGATAGGAAACACCGAAAAACTAATATCCGCTACAAGAAACCCTCGGGCGTAATACCGAATCGATGTTCCGATAAGGTGACATCGAATCGAGAAGAAACTCGCCTCAAAAAATAAAAACCTTCAGCTCGTTATGCAATTTAAATGTGATTTTGTGGGGGAGGAATGTGGTAATATAATGCAGTCAAACTCCAACGCCACTGATGTAAAATAAAAGGAACTGAATTTTGCAACAAAACAATGTCCTCTCGGCAGTCGTGTCGGGATCGTCAGACAAGCACCATATTAGATACAGCGAGGTTTGCGTTCCATTCAAACTTCTTACAAAACATTTATACATGAACAACAAAATTACAACTTTCTTAGTGAATAATATTCGACATCTAAATTATTTCTATGAATTATTCATATTTGCATTCAATATTTCGACTTCAGGTATAACTTTTTTTGATAGTACAAATTGCATGTCAAAGAAATTAATTTCACTAAAATTTTTTGATGATTTCAACTTTATTTGCTTATAACTTCCGAATTTTAAAAGATATCGGTACAGAATAAAAATCATGTTTAAAAGTACACTTTTCCTTAACAAAGTATGTATTTCTAATTTAAAATTCGATCATAATAAATTTAGCAATTAGACAGTTTTGATCATGGCTTCCCAAGGCAACACCGTAAAGAAATTTTATCGCCTGTTATGGCTTAATAATCGTTAACATTTACCATCCCAACACCATTAGCGGGGAATGATACTAATTTAGGGCACAATTCACTTTTTAAAATTCTACAATATTTTTTCGTTTTAGGGTCACCCGAATCCAAAACACATATTTTGGAAAAAGTATGTGCGTCTGTCAGGCTTTGTTTGCTTGTCTGCTAGCCTGTTAACACGATACAGGTCAAACGGATAGGTGGATTGAAACCAAATTTTGGGAGAATGTTTGATATGCAAGTATGAAGACCTCCATTGTTTTTAGAAAAAGCCGGCATAATATGCGCAAAAGATATATATGCTATAACGTTGTTTTTTTATATAATAATGGTATACTTTTAATAACGGTTTATTATTCTATTTATTTTTTCAAAAATTTGTTCCCTAAGTTTTTTTTTGTAAACTTTATAATTTCGGAAATATTTTGACAATAAAATAAATCAGCTGTTCTTTTGTTCTGTAGAAAGAAATTAGTTAATGAAGGGTATCATACGTTAAAAAAATCGATTTTTTTTTGTTCATAAATTGATTCTAAACATGTTTACAATTTGTTGATAAATGACTTTATAATATTCGAAGTTGTTGGAAAGATAAAGCTGTTAGAAGAAGAGGAGCGCTTAGATGAGCGATTGGGCTCCGAGCTTATTGGACGTGTCGGCTTATTACTTGAGGAGCAAACAAGCAGAATCCGATAAATCCGTTTTTTTCGCTTTTGAGTTATATGTATATCAACTCTAGTTAATTTTGGTGAGCTTTTTGCATATTAATAGTGAGTTAAGATTTCAAGTTTAAATCGTACTTGAATCTTTAAATGCGTTCTAACCTTAAACTATTAGAAGATATAACTCTATAATAATTCGGATAGACGTTTTTTTTAAGATACAGGAATCGAGGAAAACTGTTTTAGGTTTCTTCAATATTGCTAATAAGATACTGATGATATGTGTTTCAAACTATAGAACCATATTCTAACTTAGGTCGAATTAAATTATTAAAGTATTGTACAGATAAAAATCGATGAAACATGTTTAAAAATGTGCTAAAAATTAAGCCAAGATTCCATCTAATGTCACTCGTAATCTTTTCAATATGCATTTCAAATCAAAAGGTTGTGTCGAATCCCTAATTTTTGTTGGTGTAGACAGTACTATCTGTGATATAATTAAATGATATCGGCTTACATTTAGTAAAATAAACAGATCACACATGTAAGTATATTGAATCCCAGATTGTTAAATACACTGTAAACCTGTCAATAACATTTTGTAACCTCAAGCAATTCTGTGAAGATTAAATATCTTCACATCATCAGCAAACATCAGACATGTCGCATCTTGTTCTGTATCAGGAAAATCGTTAATAAGCAATAAGAAAAATAAAGGGCCTAAATTTGAATACTCTGAATTTCCGATAACCGGATATTCCGATCTTCTACATACGATGCAAGAAATTTAAACCTAAACCGGAGTTATTTAACTTATCCAGTAACCGATCGTTATCTACCCTGTCAAATGACTTTCTAAAATCTATGAATACTGTGCCAATCTGTCCTCCTTTATTGAGAATTAGTGAATGTGACTAAATAAGAAATCGTTAATCGTTATACCGGGTGTCCCATTTTAAAGGAACACTTTGAATAACTTTTACAGTTTTCATTATATGGAAAAATGTCCCGAATAAATGTTGTTTGGTTTGGAGGGGGACATCGTATAAAGACAAATACCACCCCCTACTCTCATCCTCTACGCAGGGATGAGGGTGACTTTGACTTTTTTAATAGGAATACCTCTTTTATAACATAAATTAAAATTTTTCTAGAAAAAATATGCAACATTTGTCTGAAACATTTTTTTACCCGATGCCTCCCTCAACCCTTAAAATGCATGTCAAAAATCGGTTTCCCGAAACTCCATTAAATGTTTATATCTAAACAACGACGTTGCGCAAAAAATTATGAGAGGTAAGTGTTGTTTGTTTTGGGAACAGTCATTGATTAAACATAAATGAAACCACCGCCCTCTTTAATCATTAAAAAATTCAGTCACCCCCACCCCCGCGCAGGGGGCGGTGTTTTTTTGTATGTTTAATTGATGACCCTTCCCAAAACAAACAACACTTACCTCTCATAATTTTTTGCGCAACGTCGTTGTTTAGATATAAACATTAAATAGAGTTTCAGGAAACCGATTTTTGACATGCATTTTAAGGGTTGAGGGAGGCATCGGGTAAAAAAATGTTTCAGACAATTGTTTCGCATTTTTTCTAGAAAAATCTTAATTTATGATAAAAAAGAGGTATTCCTATTAAAAAAGTCAAAGTCACCCTCATCCCTGCGTAGAGGATGAGAGTAGGGGGTGGTATTTGTCTTTATACGATGTCCCCCTCCAAACCAAACAACATTTATTCGGGACATTTTTCCATAAAATGAAAACTGTAAAAGATATTCAAGGTGCTCCTTTAAAATGGGACACCCGGTATGCTGGAAGAAACCATCTATTGGTTATTTGATTTTTGAAATTTCACATTTTTTTAAGCTTTGTGGATTTAAGTGATTTTGTCATTTTTGTGACATTAAACGAAAATAATTTATCGATTACGTCAGACAATGATTGGTTGGATGTTATTGTTTATCTACAAGAAATTAAAATCTCGAATATTTTATTATTCGACACAAAAATGTTTAAGACTCAAACCTTTCAAGCTATATCAATTTTTTAATTAAAAAAAAAAAAACTTTCTATTTTATTAAAGTCAAGATTTTTTAATTATGTTTCAAATCAACTTTCTATTCAAGTAATGTCAAGATTTTTGAATTTCATTGTGAATCTAGATTTCAATTTTAAGCAATTTTCTTGTACTTCAAGAATTTTAAGCAGTTTACAAATCCTGTTACTAGTGCCCTGCAGCAAGAGGTGTTTTTACGCAAGAACAGGGTTTTGTCTCCACCACTAGTAAAGGTCTGCCAATGCGTGGACCAACTACATTCACGATTTTGATTTTCAAGAGCTTTATTATTCACGTCGATTTTCTATATTGCAATGTTAATGACTATCGATGTTTTTCAAATTAAGCAGCTTTAATTGTTGTATATTTCCAAAAATAAATTGATAAGTTCATTTCCGTATGAGTTAACTTTTGCTGTCTAAAGTATTATCTTTAGAATTTTCACAGGGTGTTGTTAATTATGAGGTTAACGACCGTTTTTCCTGTAGTTTCTATATTTTTCGTTGTGTAGACGTAAAAAATCTCCAGCAAAATACGTATTTTATTTTGTTTAATGAGGAAAATCGTTAAGATACTCTCCTTAATCATTTTTACGTTATGTTTGTTATAATACTGTACTTTTGCAATCAGTAGAAGAATGTTACGTACAACAACAATATTTAAATATAAATATTTTTATTCAAAATCGCCCAAGATTCGAAATAAATGATTATATTAAATAAGTTTAATACATTAAGTTTGGGTGTCTTCCGTATTATGCTTTCGAGCTATTTTGGTATCAATTTTCCTGTTGGAAAATGGTTCCGAATCGTTTTTTATTGTCCTAAGTTTGTTGTTGGCGGTTTCTTGCCATATAGCTCTTTTATACGTAATCTAGTAACGGCTGGGCGAAACTCACAAGAACTTAGTACGGAGCGAGTTAAAAAGCATAGCACAAGTAAGTGCTAGACACTTTGCTTGAGACTGCGTAGAGCTTTTTACAACTGACGCTTTATAGAAGGTTGTTGCGTCTTTTGGAAAATCTATATTAATATGCACTGATTTTGCAATGTAAATTGATAAAACTGAAATAAAATCACAAATATTAACTACTTAAATTAATAGGTACTCGTTACATGTGTCAAGATTTTTCACGAATATTTTTACTTTTATTTTATTTTTTGAAATTTAGTCTAAAGAGTATTACGTAATACACCGAATGATATGATGTATAATGTACATAGCTTTGAGTTTATACAGGAATTTTCTCCCTAGAGGCAAGACCAACATCGTGCTCATAATAATTGTTCTCTATGATATAATATAATATGATGAGATATTCTTTCAAATATGTATTTGTGTTTGTTACGTAATATTCCGTTCAAAATGTTTATAGTCTGTGAAGTATCCGTTTATTACATGCTGTAGCACATAACATAGTCCATCTAAATTTACGTTTTGCGCACCCCTATAAAATAGCAAGGGTAAAGCAAAAAAATCAATTTTTTAAAGTTTTATTAATATCACACAAGAATACTCACCGAGGAAGGTGTCAAGCAAAATATTAATTCCCAAATTAATTTTACAAATTCCTTTTCAAAGAGTATTTCTAAATTTTATTTTTAGCAAGGTATTCGTATTATTTTAGTTTTATTATTTTATTATTATGATCCTGGGGGGGTAATTACCCCATTTACCCCCTCATTCTATGCTTTTGTAAAATAGCTGCTTTTCATGCCTCTATAGCGACCAAGAAATGACACATTTAACAATGGGGTATAAAGATGCGTAAAGTGGAATAAACGTAGTCAACCTAACATTTCCATAGTAAATCATAATCTAATCGCATGAAAATACAGCGCAGTCTACAATTAGAAATGAACTTGTTCAAAATTGAACTGTCAAATATTTTGTAAATGAAGTGAAATGAAACTCAGCTATTTCTAAATTTATGTGTGTTCAGTGATAATGGTAACAGTGAGTAATTTTTGTATCCTACTAGATACAAAAAAGTTTGAATAGTTTTTTTTTTCAACTCGAAATTTACTATTGGAACTGCTGAGGTATATTTTTTGTACTTCAAACTCGACGGCAAGTCGCAGACAAAAGTATGTCAACAGGTGCATATTATAAGGTGGTACCTATAACTGATAGTTTAAGCTCCCATGACACAAAAAGTTACCCCAAAGAACACCTCAAAATTATAAAGTGAAAATGGCTGAAAAACATGTCAGAAACATGTTACGCCCGCCAGACAAGTAAACATTTGTTAATTGTTATTTTTTATGAATTTTTGAAATTTAAAAAAAAACATGATTTTACTTTCCAAAACACCTGCTTGAAATTTTTACAATTTGTAGTAAATAATGTACCATTTTTGAAAAAATTGGTCTGGCTGACAATTTTTGTTAATAAGCTAGCCAGACTTCATTTGTTATAAACTATTTTTTTTATGAAAATACATTTCATAACACCTCCTTGAATTTTTTTTAAATAAAGTTTAAGATCTCTTCTATCTAATACAACAGTCTGGTCTGACTGACAATTTTTGTAAATAAATTGGTCAGACTTCATTTGTTATAAAATTTTTTGTTTATGAAGTCTGTCATAGTAAAAAACATTTTTTCGCTGACAGACCAATTTTTATGCATAAAATAGATGTCAAACCTTCTTTAAGAAAAAAATTAAGGTGGTGTTTAGACACGACCCTTGTAAAAGCTAATTTGTTTATAAAAAAAACGCTGTCACGGCGCTTAAAAATTGAATCTGGCATGGTAAAAAACAATATTTTGATGAAAAATGTATTAAAATATATAAAAGGGATCTACCGTATTAGTTTAGAATAAAAAAAAAAATTTTTTTCTAGTTAGCAACGATTATACCATATTTTTTCATTAAAAACTGTGGTCGTATTTAATGAAAAAATATGGTATAACCGCTGCTAACTAGAAAAAAAAAATTTTTTTGACGTGATAACGTCTTATAAATTGATGAATCACCAATCTTATAAATTGATAAAACACCGGCTGCATGTTCGAAAAAGTGTAACGTTCGTAACGCGTAACGCGTTACGCGTAACGCGTAACGTTCCTAACGTTCCTAACGCGTAACGTTTTTTGCTAATTTCTCGCTCAATTTAAATCAGATCGGTTTGAAACCAGTCTTAAACGAAAGAGGAGAACATTTTACATAGATTTCGTATAACAGAATTTGCCTAAACAGTTTTTTTATACAAATTTATGTAGAAAAATAGCTGTATAAATGCAATGTTGTCTAATGCATGGCGCGCGCGCGACGCGGTCGGTCGTCTTTGTTTGCCGTACATGGAAATTAGAAAATAACGTATGTCTTGTCTTAACATGACAACAGCTGCATTTCTAATGTTTAATTCAATTTTTTGACATTAGTATTTTCTCAAATGCAACGCCTTCTAAGTTAACTATTGGAATATCTAATTATTATTAGAACATAATAGTTTGACAGTATCAAACGTCACTTTTGACATTTCTTATCATTCCGACACCAAGGATAAGCGGATTGAAACCAAATTTTGGGAGGATGTTTGATATACAAATATGAAGTGGCCTATTGTTTTTGGGGAACATCGGCGCATGCGTAAAAGAATATATCTCTTATAATTATGTTTTATATAATAATAATATAGTTTTTAAAACGGTTTTTACTCTATCTATTTTTACTAGAAATTTTTGTAAATTTTTTGGGGAAAATCGGCGCATGCGCAAAAGAGATACATGCCATAGTTGTTTTTTATATAATAATAGTGTACTTTTTATAGTGTTTTATTATTCTACTTAATAAAATTTACCTAAATTTGAAGCGAAAGATGCAATATCATAGATTCAAATTATTGTAATTATTATATAAATTTAGGTTATGTATTACGGAATACGTTATCACGTAAAACTATCGTCCGTAAACCGACTTTACAGACAACCAATTTTTTTTTTTATTCTAAATTAATCCGGTAGATTTCTTTTATATACTTTAATACATTTTTCATCAAAATATTGTTTTTTACCATGCCAGATTCAATTTTTAAGCGCCGTGACAGAGTTTTTTTATAAACAAATTAGCTTTTACAAGGGCCGTGTCAAAACACCACCTTAATTTTTTTCTGAAAGAAGGTTTGACATCTATTTTATGCATAAAAATTGGTCTGTCAGCGAGAAAATGTTTTTTACTATGACAGACTTCATAAACAAAAAATTTTATAACAAATGAAGTCTGACCAATTTATTAACAAAAATTGTCAGCCAGACTAGTTGTATTAGATAGAAGAGATTTTAAACTAAAAAAAATTCAAGGAGGTGTTATGAAATGTATTTTCATAAAAAAATAGTTTATAACAAATGAAGTCTGGCTAGCTTATTAACAAAAATTGTTAGCCAGACCAATTTTTTCAAAAATGGTACATTATTTACTACTAGCTTAAGCAACGAATAATTCTAGATGGAAAAGTCGAAAGCAGAACATTTGACTTAGGAACTTTGTTTGGACTAGTTAGGAGATAAACATACTAAAAGTCCTTACCCCTCCGAGGTACGCCCGAAGGGGGGGAGCACAAAGAATGTCCCGTTTTTTGGTATTTTGCTTTCATCTCGAAAACGGTACGTCGAACGAAATTTTGTTGGAATACATAATGAAAGCTGATAAAATTCTCTACAACTTTAGTTTTTACACTTTTTATCTATCTCCAATCTTTGCCTAGCTATGAGCTCCGAAAAATGGTCGATATTTAAAAATGTGTTAAATTCTCTGTAGCACATTGTAACAATACGAATTTGTCAAAATCATTTCGTATCGCTCATCCACACTATTAAAAACACCCACACACTATTAAAAAATAACATAAGCTGGGAGTACCTCCACACAGGGCCCTCTTTCCCACTGGGTACTCTGGCACGTGCCCAGGGCCCCGCGATCGATAGGGACCCCCTAGTTTAATGGTATACTAAGTACCTAAACTGTTTTAAACAAAAATCATCAGTGAACTATTTTTCATATACTTATTTTTTTTGTGTCCTTCATGTTAAAATTGGGAACGTGATCCTTTTAAATATATGCATTTTATATCACATTCCTCGACTTAGAATCTAGAACCTTGTTTATCTATTTTCTTTGTCTATTCTAACAAAATAGTGCTCTGTTAAGGTCATAGGGGCCCCATAATCCTAATGTGCCCAGGGCCTTCAATAGGTTAAAGCTTATGTTATTTTTTAATAGTGTGTGGGTGTTTTTAATAGTTTGGATGAGCGATACGAAATGATTTTGAAAAATTCGTATTGTTACAATGTGCTACAGAGAATTTAACACATTTTTGAAAATCGACCATTTTTCGGAGCTCATAGCTAGGCAAAGATTGGAGATAGATAAAAAGTGTGAAAGCTAAAGTTGTAGAGAATTTTATCAGCTTTCATTATGTATTACAACAAAATTTCGTACGACGTACCGTTTTCGAGATGAAAGCAAAGAACCAAAAAACGGGACCTTCTTTGTGCTCCCCCCCTTCGGGCGTACCTCAGAGGGGCAAGGACTTTTAGTATGTTTATCTCCTAGCTAGTCCAAACAAAGTTCCTAAGTCAAATGTTCTGCTTTCGACTTTTCCACCTAGATGCCCCTTATGAGCACTCATTGACTAAACTATACAAATTGTATAAATTTCAAGCAGGTGTTTTGGAAAGTAAAAACTTTTTTTTTTAAATTTCAAAAATTCATAAAAAATAACAATTAACAAATTTTTACTTGTCTGGCGGGCGTAACATGTTTCTGACATGTTTTTCAGCCATTTTCACTTTATAATTTTGAGGTGTTCTTTGGGGTAACTTTTTGTGTCATGGGAGCTTAAACTATGAGTAACTAGCATGAAAGATATCGTGAGGGCGTCGTAATTGAACAATAATAATTAAATCGTTTAACGTCATTGGTTAGTTGTCAAAAGTTGTCGGTAATTATGGTAAAAATGTTTATAAACTCTATAGGTACTCCATGAGTGAGCTGTTGTAAGTTTGTATAGATACATATAAAACAAATACCTAATCGTAAAACACATTTAAAACATATAAAAATATAATTTGATACTTTATCTAATAATTACACTGCTTTACAGATGAGAAAAAAATTGAGTATCCTCTTGAAATGTCGGTGTTTATTTCTCTATATTTAACGTATATTGAGAATAGTTGGCAACATCAAAAGTGCACATTCCGCAAGTTTTCCACTGTACAATAAAAATGAAAAAATAGATTAAAAAATAAATTAATAAAACGCGTGTTTTAGCATAGATTTAACAAATATGTTGTTAATCTTAATTAATTTGCGTTATATTAGTTATAAATGCGAGAAATGCAGCGCGAAGTGCGAGTTTTAGAGGCTTCAAAATAGCACGATAATGAACAGCGCCGCTTCGAGCGTGGATTGGCGGGCGAGGAATCAACCGATCGGGATGATTTTTTTTTTGAAATACTGGAAATTGAGTCTAGTTTATATAGTAAACTGTCGGCGGGGGTCTCAGATGCACTGGAAAGAGCTGCGCGCGGAAACACGGGCGCAAGAACTTTTAGCAAAAAACTTGTAACTTTGGACGCTAATAACTTTTTCCCAGTACATTGGAGCGTTTTACTTGATAGACATTCAATTAAAGAGTAAATCCTGACTAGTGCAACGACCCTAGAGCGATTGCTGTGGGATTATTAGAACGCGAGATATGAGCAATTGAAAATAAAAAACAGAATCCAAGATGGCGGCGGACGGGGCTATTTGAAGGATGCGCAAATTCAGAGTTAAGATCTCCATCAAAGACCCTTTCGAATGAGCAGCAAAAGAAAAAATGTATCTGAAATTTTTGGGTCAATTCCTAAATGCACCGAACTATACGACATGTTTGCTTATTTGGAGCACCATTTATTGTAAATGTCGATTCATCGGTAAAACAAATGTTCTTTACAAAATTAGGGTTCGTGTTGCATTTTTCCATCATTAGTTCAGAAAACCTATTTCTATTTGCAACATCTTCTGGAAATATTTCTTGTATTTTTCGATACTTGTAGGAAAAATATTTGTTTTTTTTTTAAAACACGATGCACAAACGTATGACTCGTGCCATAATCTTTTGCAATCTGTCATGTACTTGAGGAGGGATTTGTTTCAACTGCGGCTATGATGTCAATCTCCTTGTTCCTGTCCCGTTGAATCTGATTTCTGCCAACTTTTTTTCTTTAGCAGGTACTGTTCACACAGCCTGTCGCTTAAACTTCTTCAATATATTTTTTATAGTGGTCATAGTGGGAATCGGTCTATCAGGATATAATACACTAAATAGTTCTAGCGTACGCCTGAGACTATTTCCACTTAAATTCCACGTAATTATTTGAATTTTTTCTTCGCTCGTATACAAATTCATTTTGCAAAAAAATATTATCTGTCAAAATAAATAACAATATTTCAAGTTTTTCAAGATTACCATAGTAACGCAATAGAAATAACAATTAATGCAGTCAAGGCTAACTCTGATCCATTCGCTTTTTCCCAATGCTAATTTCCCTATGTGCACCTTATAGACGGAGAGCTGGCTACGGAGAAAATGGGTGACTCGGTGCAGAGCTGAAAATTTGCAGAATAATAGGAGGTAGTACAAGTAAGTAGGGAAAAAATTGCCAGAATGCTAGGCGGAAGATAAAGAGCCGCCAAAAGGCGCTAATGTTGCGAAAAATCAGTGCACTTCTGGCAATTTCTATACTTATTCTGTAATTCAAAACTAGAATATATATTATAATATATTATACATTATATTATAGTTATAAGGGCATACTGAAAATTCAAACATGATATAATAATTACATTCGACAATTAATATTCAAAATTATTAATGACATTTTGATAGAAATAAAATTAATTGTCATATATTTTCATTAATAAAATTACGTTGTTATAACAACGTAATTTATTTAATTTTATTTCTATCAAAATTTCATTAATAATTTTCAATATTTGTCGAATGTAATTATTATATCATGTTTGAATTTTCAGTATGCCATTATAACTCTATATAATGTATAATATATATAATATATAATCTAGTTTTGAATTACAGAATAAGTATAGAAATTGCCAGAAGTGCACTGATTTTTCGCAACATTAGAGCCTTCTGGCGGCTCTTTATCTTCCACCTATCCTTCTGGCAATTTTTTCCCTACTTACTTATACTATCTCCTATTATTCTGCAAATTGTCAGCTCTGCACCGAGCCACCCATTTTCTCCGTAGCCAACTCTTAGCAAAGTTCAGTTGAAAAATTTTTTTAAAATTTATTTCCAAAAAAGTGAGGCTATTGCTAACTAAATATTTTTAGTAAAAGGGGCTCAATTTATGGGACAATTATTTAAACATTTGTGTTGTTTTCAATGGAGACGCTTTTTCGAAAAAAATTATTTAGTTAACAATTTTAAAAATAAATTTTAAAAAATTTCAACGGAACTATTCTTTCAAATGTTAAGATGATACCATAATTTATTCAAATTTTTAAATTGTTATTTAATACGCCCTGTTGAGAAAGTACAACACATAAAATATTTTTTTTACGATCGAGCTGTAACGGCCGCGCGGAACCCTATTTTCAACATTAAATTAAAACTATAAATAATAGAAATAGAGTCCGAGAGGTGGGACATTTTTATTGGGAATTGTCTCTTCCTTAAGAACCTTTTTTCAATTTCCACTGTAGCTTATAGTTTTTGAGTAATTGCCAAAACTGAGGGGCTTTTTTTGTCTTTTCGTTTTTTGTTAATAACAAATACAGTTTTTGTCGGCGAAAAAAACAAAAAAAACGTTTTTTTTTCGGAATATTTTTCCAAATCGAATAAGCCATTGCTTATATTTTTTGGAGACTTGGATTTATTTTTATTTATTTCCATGTATTGTGGTAAATATCGACTAATATCTTGCACGTTTAGCATTGAAGTTATCAGATAATCTTATCAATTTGACGAATGAAATTGCAATGCTAATTTTTTATACTTCTAAAACATTTCTCAAGAGGATTTTTCAAACCTATAAAGTGATTTTGAAAAACAAATGGGAAAAACCCAAAGAAATAACCAAAAAATGGAAAAAATCGACTTTTTTATATATGTTTGATAGTCCGAAGAAGTTTTTTGGGGAAAGAAAAACTGGAAAAGTTGCTCGGAATATAATGGACCTAAAGGCTTCATTTACTGGTGTCATTGCCAAGTTTCATCTCAATCGCGTACGAACCCGCGGGTAACGGCTATTATTAATAAATATATGACAACGACCTGCAAAAACGACTATTATAATCTATCTTTTATAAACAATCTACAAATCTGACGAAGCCGGACCGGGCCACTAGTACTTACATATTAAATTGTAGTTTAGACCAGAGGCGATATGAATAAAGAAAAATACATAATTTAATTTTCATTAAATTAAACATACTAACAACTAAGTTGTTACATAAGTATTAATGGGAAGAGACTAAACAATAATAAAAAAAATTATTATATACCTAACAGTCTTCTGAAAGCGAACTTATTATTTGATTAATTGACAAAAATGTTTTTAGTCTTGTTTGATTTCATTCTCAGTACGTGAAACTCGATTAAAATAACGCATTTGTTTTTTCATATCTGTTTGATATATTATTCCACGTTTATTCGCGGTTAAAATATAACAAAAAAAAAAATAAACGACCACTAACCAATAGGGAATATCCTTCATACATACAAGAAATTAAACTAGTAAAATGAGGTCAAAATATCCATATGAAACTATGCTATAGGCGTTGTATCTTTTCTCTTCCTGATGTTTTTGTTTATTTTTTGTGACTAGCTATTATTAACTTAACATTATAATATTAATTGCCCTGTGTAAAAAGTGTCCTGCTATCACATTGTTTGCGACGGTGATGTTTTTAGTAGGCCTCAGACACAGACTAAGCGCTATAACATTTCTTCTGTCCCCCATCATCATCCATCCATTCGCTTGTAAAACAGGACAATAAAACAGTGCACGCAGTAGTTATTGCAGGATTCTTAAAACTAACTTTATCAAATTCACAGCATTGAAATTCACATATATAATAGGGTTGCCACCTCGGACCTAGATCTTGCCCGGAGATTGTGCGTTGGGTTTGACGGCAAGATATTCAAACTCTCTAATTTTAAAATATGTGGATTTTTTAATATTTCATACATTAATAATATATTTTGTGTTATCGGAAAATTTTGCGAAAGATTTCAATGTCAGTTCTTCCCGCATTGTGAATAACATGGGCATGGCAGATTGAGTTGTGCGTGTCATAATTAACATTTGCGTTGTCAACCGAAAAAGAATTTGCATACTTCAAGGCCGCGGTTTTCGAAACAAGTCATGATGTGGTTGTAGATGTCTTTTGACATTTCTTTGCAATCTTCGTAGAATTCCATTATTCGGTTTCTTACTTCAGATGTGATGTCAAAATTTCAGGCAGCGATTGGATACGGTTTTTGATTTTCTTTTTTTTGTAATTAAACATTTTTTGTGTATAAACATGTGTTTGCAATCAAACGTCTGTTTTGCTGCTCGAAGCTCTACATCATTCTTTAATTACCTTAAAAACATTTTAAAAAAACAATAAAAAATATATATGCAAAACTCCTTGGCCCGGATAAATTATCGTTTGACCGGAGATGCGGAGATCGTCTCCAAGGTCCAGAGATGTGGCAACCCTAATATATGTGCTTATTAAGCATTGTAAATACAGGTATCTACTAGCTTTTAGCCGAGATTTTGTTCGCGGGAATGCTGTGTTTGTGGTTTCGCACTTCAAAAAGGAAAAAACGGAAGCTTTACGGAATCATTTCGTTTTTCGCTCAGTTAGTTTTTGAACAGAAAAAAGATAACTTTTTATTAACAATTAAATGTTGACCATTTTCATACAATTTTAGAGGCACGTTTTAATCGTTATATTTCAAACAAACAATCTTTTTAGATATTCTTATAATATATATTATTATATTATAACGCTATGATGACGGAGAAAGAAAGAAGACGTTTGAGAAGCGACAGTCGAAAATTAGATTTAGAAGGGGTCTGGATTTGGCGAAAGTTATTAAGTGTGGTGACATATTCAGATTATATCGATGTCATTAATATAGTGAAAAAAAGCTCAGTAAATGAAGCAATAGAAAGATTTGAAATTTGTTACTTAAAAAAGTTTAATGCAAAATTATCGAATGAGATAAACATGTTAAAAGATGTGCGTCAGATAAATTCAGTAGCGGCGCAATCAAATTAAAATAAACCGTACGCAAATGCGGTGGAATCAAACACCAACAAGAAACTAGAAAATGATAAAAAATGGCAGAGAAAAAAGATGAAAAGGATATTCGAAAAAGAATACAGCATACTGATTCGGTTGATAAAAGTAACTCAGATCAAGAAGAACATGGCGATTTTGTGCAGATTAAAAACCGAAGAATGCGTAAAAAACGAGGAATGGTTGGTGAATCTTGCAACCATATGCATAGTTATTAGTTATTGATCCTTTTTTTAATAATCTATGTGTCATATGAATATGCCAAATGCTTTGTTTTTTTTTATATATACATGTTGCCCCTGTAAGACGGCAACTCATTTATCTCACCATTTCGAGTTGAAATACTCATAGTTTTACGCGATTTAATTTAAATTATGTAATTTTTTAAATCATTATTGTATGAATAATTTCTCTTGGTGGCGGCTGTGAAAAAAAGCAGGCAGTCGCGTATCTCCTGCCTTACTGAAATCATTTCATAAAATTCCTACCAAATTTCGAAAATAACTTTTCAAATCTCCTTTCAAATTATATTCTTATTTTATTTTCTCTTGTTCCATCTAAACTTTCAAGAATTATATTTTCTTTTCTGTTAACATTTTCGTATTTATATTGTTTTTTTTACGTTGTTGTTATTTTTTTTAATACACTTTACTTTCGAGAAAAAATTGTTTATTTTATTCTTTTCTTCCTTGTGTTTGGAAATTGTAATAGTTTTATTTTGATCGAGCAGCGTTATTTTTTATGGGCCCAGCAACTCCGAATTTTAATTAACATCCGTTGCTCGTAACAATCGCGGCCTCAACGTTTCAGAATGGTAGCAGATCGTAATAATTATTTTTTCTAAAATCCAAATTCTTTTTTTTAATATTAAAATTTAATACGATTATTGTGCACTCTAGTATAATTAGTTTCTCTGGTGTTACACAATTTTCGTTCTCGCTTACGCAACCCTTTTTTTATAATTGTTTGCACCGCATTCCTTTGTAAATTTTATAGAATCTTATCTTTGAAAATTTATTATCTTACCTTTTTTTTAATTCCTGTCATTCTTACTAGTATCCTTGCGTACAGTTTGTTTCCGCGAATAAGTGCAGTACAGTTAAAGTGATTACAATGCCGACGAATACAAGATCGCAAAACGCTCCATCCACCGGAGAAGATGCCGCCGCTTCAGCAAGCAATCAGCGTACGACGGCTAATCTTACACCTTCAACCTCTGCGGATCAGCCGTCAGCATTGATCCAAGCCACGGCAGTTCATATGCAACTGACTGCTGGTATACACGACGTGGTGCAGCAGCTATCACTGTGGTCGGAGAATCTGACGAAACATTTAATAAGGAAAGACACTGAATTCAAGCACGACTTATCAAATTTTGTGTCTAAAATCTCCACGTGCTACGGTACTGAACCGACAAAATTAATTGCATTTATTGAGGAAGTCCAAGATCTCATAAATTTGAAGATACAGCCAGAAACTTCGGTTCTTTTTGCTCTCCTCAGTCGTCTCCAAGGGGAACTTTTATCTTGGTGGCCCGAAGCCACGTCAAAATTTCAAACTTGGTCGGAACTGAAAAGAGAACTATTAATTCGCTTCATTCCGGCTACAATACAATTGCAACTGATTAACGCCTTGATAAGAAGATTTCAGCGACAGACAGAATCGTTTAGCGATTTCATTCGTGACGTCTCCAGAAAGGCCCAAGCATTAAATGCGGAAATTCCTGATTCCGAACTTATTTGTCAAATATGGTCTCACGCCAACGCTAACACACTAATTGAGCTGAAGCATATACCTATGCCTACTACATTCACCGAGCTGGAGGAATTAGCGCGTCGAATGAACCAGTCGGATCTACTTATCAAGCTAGCTTGTCAGCGTGAGCAGTCATTAACGGAGGCTCGCCCTTCAAACTCAGCAAATGATCAATGCGCTTACTGTAAGCTGCCAGGACATCACATTACCGAATGTCGTCGCCGCCAAAGAGCCAACGAAGCCAACTCGTCATGCAATCAACCGTCAAAAAACTCCTAAACCTACGACTTGGTTTCAAATCAAGTCAAACTCCCAAACATGACCATTGTACCATACCGGTTATCCAAATCTACATAAATAATTCACCCTTCTATGCACTCCTAGATTCCGGTGCATCGACAAATTTCTGCGATGAAGGTGTCGGCAACATGATTCTTCGATCCGGATCAGCATTTTCGTCGAAGGTCAACTCGAGAATACGTCTTGCTAACAATAGCATGGTATCCGCTGAGAAAGAAATATCCGTCATCGTTAAGATTGCCACTTTCACCTGGAAGCTAAAATTCGTCGTTATCCGCAACCTATCTTTCCCTTTTATCATCGGAATAAAGTCGCTACGTCAAATGAAAGCCGTCCTGAATTTTTCTAAATCTTATCTTTCCTTCAACTTTCGCCCGGACGTTTTCATTCCTTTTATTAATTTTCCCGATAATTTCGACTTGAAATTATTCTCCACTGTTGAATCTTCGTACAAGTTGTCGCTGGGTCAAGATCTACAGTTGCAACAATTAACGCAAGAATTTCAAAGCACTCTTACCAATAATCTTGGCCGAGTCAAAGATTTCTTTTATGAAATTCGCCTCAAGGACCCTGTTCCGATTCACCAGGCTCCGTATTCGTTGACTCCACCTAAGGCGACAGCCATGCGACTCCACATCAACAAGCTTCTCGAACTGCAAGTTATCGAGCCTAGCCAGTCACCGTACTCCAGCCCCTGCTTTTTGATACCAAAGAAGGACGGAAGTCAAAGACTGGTAGTCGATTACAGGAGGGTCAATCAACGCATCCACTACGACGCATATCCTGTGCCGAAGCCCGAGTCGATTTTTCAATGCCTTAGGGGCGCAGTCATTTTTTCTAAACTTGACTTAAACATGGCTTACCACCAGCTGCCTCTGACGGAAAATTCTAAGCCAGTTACCGCATTTTCTACCACGTTTGGTTCATACCAATATAATTATTTGCCCTTTGGGCTATCCGTCTCTGCGGCAGCTCTAAACAGAATAATGAATTCCATCTTCGCTGACTTACATTATAAATTCGTGGTGAACTACTTCGACGATTTATTGATTTATTCGCCTAATGTTGACGATCACATGAGACATCTACGTGAAGTACTGACACGCCTACATACTGCTGGATTTACGGTCAATCCGGACAAAGCTCACCTGTGCAAATCAAGACTCAAATGTCTCGGATACATTGTCTCAGCTGAAGGCTGTCATATCGATCCCGATAAAATTAAGGCGATTCAAGATATCCCGGCGCCGTCGAACCTTAAGGAAGTCAAAAGTTTTCTTGGGATGACCGCTTATTTCGCTAGGTTTATTGAGAATTTTAGCGAATTGGCTGCTCCGTTGAACCACCTTAAAAAGAAAAATGTCAAATTCAGCATGGACAAACTTCAGTTAGACGCTGTACGAGCACTGAAAGCAGCGCTTTCTACTGCTCCCGTGCTGAAGTACCCGGACTTTAACTCGAAATTTATCGTACGAAGCGATTCGTCGGATCTTGCACTAGGCGCAGTTCTCCTTCAAGAGTTTCCAGACGGCACTCATCCTATTGCGTACGCCTCGCGCAAATTATCAAACGCCGAGAAGCGCTACGCTATTATGGAAAGAGAGGCCCTGGGAATAATCTTTGCGCTCGATAAATTCCACGACTACCTCCAGGGCCAAGAATTTCTGCTTCAGGTCGACAACGAGGCACTAACTTGGATGATTCGCCACCCTAAACAACTTGGTAAAGTCGGAAGGTGGGTTCTCAAGCTATCTAAGTATAATTTCCAAGTCCAGCATATAAGAGGCCCATTAAACTCCGTCGCCGATGCGCTTAGCCGTCTTTACGGATCGCCTGAAGTAAACGAAGACGAAATTCACCTGCTACACGAGGTTCCGCAGAGCTTTTTGTCTCTCAAAACCCATCAAGAATCCGACGCCGAGACTCGCCTCATCTTAGAACGTTTGAGAGATGATCAAGATGTGACAGGGTATGTCGAACGCGAAGGCCTTTTGATGAGGCTAGTGGGAAAAAATCGCTTGAAAAGAGTGGTCGTTCCGTTTTCGGTGCGGAACATGATTCTTTATTATTTCCACGATCTCGATGCCGCTCATCCTGGAATAACGAAGAGCTACCGAGCGATCGCTAGACGTTTTTGGTGGCCAGAAATGTTCAAGGACGTTCGCCAATATGTTAGATCCTGCGAAATTTGCCAAAGAGTTAATCCAGCCAACCGCCGGCTCGGAGCCCCCATGTCATCAAGTATACCGTCGTCGCCGTACTCCAGAGTGTACGTAGATTTTTGTGGTCCTTTGATTCCGTCATCTTCGGGCAATCGTTACGCGCTAGTCGTCCTCGACGGGTTCTCTAAATGGATTGACGCCATTCCTTGTCGACGTGCCACGGCGGCCGTCACCGTGAAGAAGCTGGTGGATACTTGGAGTACGTACGGCCCTCCGGAAGTCGTTGTTTCCGATAATGCGACAGTTTTCCGCAGCGACCTATTCAAGCGAATGACGCTCGCGTGGGGTATAAAACACGTATTCACCGCCCCTTACCAACCGTCCAGCAACATGGTCGAGCGTTCTATGCGCGATTTGAAGAAGTCGTTAACCGTCATGGTTCAATCGTGTGCTAAAGACAATCATAAAGATTGGGACAAATACCTTAAGCTCTTCGCGTATTCGCATAACGCCAACGTTTCAGAGGTAACGCAGCAATCACCAGCCAGCATCTTTTTGGGTCGCGAATTACCCCGTCCACTCGATCGGCAATGGGACCTGGAGAAATTTGTAGATCCTGTTCCAGACGCCACGTCGGAAGAAATTCAATCGAAACTCCGTCAAGCGCATCGTAAAGTAAAGACGCTATTCGACCTCAAGCAGCCCTCTGGACATCGTCTCCACGTGGGTCAACTCGTGGTACAGCGTCTTCACCGAATCGTCCCGCAAGGTAGTCAAGAGGCTCAAAAGTTCATCCCAAGGTGGAGCACGCCTAGACGAATCATCCGATTCACCACCCCTTCATCCTGCATCGTAGCTAGCGACGACGACCCCACTACGCAATTTAGAACTCACGTTAGTCAACTGAAGCCCTTCGTTAGAAGAGAAGAAGCCGCTTAAGCGCTTCATTTCACCGGGGGAAACTGCAACCATATGCATAGTTATTAGTTATTGATCCTTTTTTTAATAATCTATGTGTCATATGAATATGCCAAATGCTTTGTTTTTTTTTATATATACATGTTGCCCCTGTAAGACGGCAACTCATTTATCTCACCATTTCGAGTTGAAATACTCATAGTTTTACGCGATTTAATTTAAATTATGTAATTTTTTAAATCATTATTGTATGAATAATTTCTCTTGGTGGCGGCTGTGAAAAAAAGCAGGCAGTCGCGTATCTCCTGCCTTACTGAAATCATTTCATAAAATTCCTACCAAATTTCGAAAATAACTTTTCAAATCTCCTTTCAAATTATATTCTTATTTTATTTTCTCTTGTTCCATCTAAACTTTCAAGAATTATATTTTCTTTTCTGTTAACATTTTCGTATTTATATTGTTTTTTTTACGTTGTTGTTATTTTTTTTAATACACTTTACTTTCGAGAAAAAATTGTTTATTTTATTCTTTTCTTCCTTGTGTTTGGAAATTGTAATAGTTTTATTTTGATCGAGCAGCGTTATTTTTTATGGGCCCAGCAACTCCGAATTTTAATTAACATCCGTTGCTCGTAACAATCGCGGCCTCAACGTTACAATCTACGGATGTTACAGATTTTGTAGAACGTGCCTTTTTATAGGATGAGTGAAATCAGATGTTAACCCAAATATTGTTAGCAAATATTCAGAAGATAAGTGTCCAAATGGTGACTTTATCGTAAAAAAACTACAAACTAGAAGCGGAACTAATTGCTTTAAAATAGGCCTTAATTTTACAATGCATGAAACGTTATATAATCCTTATTTTTAGCCGAAATGTGTAGTAATAGTCAGAGTGCCCGTCGGCAAAAATTTTATTGATACATACTCTCCCCAAACTTTGTATATGGCTTCATTAGGCCTAGTCTGACACCTATTTCCTCTATGACTTTGATTAATTTTGGGGCGTTTTCCCTATAAAGTTTCCTAAACATGTCGTTTTGACGACATGTAAAAATTTATACATACTGTTTGGTTTTTTAATTGGATAGCTTAAAAACTTCAACCAAAACGCTAAAATAATGTTCTCTGACAAATAACATGAGCCATTTAAAATCTTTGACACCTCGAATATGCCGAAAAAACGACTATAAGAAAATTTATGAATAACCAGCTGATTTTCTCAGTATCTTATATTTGAACACTGCAAAATCAAATTTTCATATTGTCTGACGGGGATAGTTTTCCTATTTTCCAGTCTGACGAGTCAAAGTTGTCGATTTCATGACTATAAAAAAATTTTTGAATAACCAGCTGATTTTCTCAGTATCTTATATTTGAACACTGCAAAATCAAATTTTTATATTGTCTGACGGGGATAGTTTTCCTATTTTCCAGTCTGACGCGTCAAAGTTGTCGATTTCATGACTATAAAAAAATTTATGAATAACCAGCCGATTTTCTCAGTATCTTATATTTGAACACTGCAAAATCAAATTGAATATGAAAATTTGATTTTACAGTGTTCAAATATAAGATACTGAGAAAATCAGCTGGTTATTGATATTTTTTTTAGAGTCATGAAATCGACAACTTTGTCGCGTCAGACTGGAAAATAGGAAGATTATCCCCGTCAGACAATATGAAAATTTGATTTTGCAGTGTTCAAATATAAGATACTGAGAAAATCAGCTGGTTATTCATAAATTTTCTAATAGTCGTTTTTTTGACATATTCGAGGTGTCAGACATTTTAAATGGCTCATGTTATTTGTCAGAGAACATTATTTTAGCGTTTTGGTTGAAGTTTTTAAGCTATCCAATTAAAAAACCAAACAGTATGTATAAATTTTTACATGTCGTCAAAACGACATGTTTAGGAAACTTTATAGGGAAAACGCCCCAAAATCAAGAAAAGTCATAGAGGAAATAGGTGTCAGACTAGGCCTAATGAAGCCATATACAAAGTTTGGGGAGAGTATGTATCAATAAAATTTTTGCCGACGGGCACTCTGACTATAATAAAACGCTTTAAGTTTTTTCGGGAACTTATTGACAGAAACAGATGGAAACGTGACTCAGAATAATGTTCAGTGTCCCATCAGCAATATAAAAACTAAGAAAAATTTAAAAACAAAAATCAGTTCTTAAAAATATTACTTAAGTACATCAAAATATTCAATGTGTCAGAAATAAAGTGAACATGCTGGAAGTGCTTGCTGAAGGCAGAAATGGTAGATATTTGTGTGCCTTACTGAACACTGGCAAAAACGAATCGTCCATTGATACCGTGATATTATTTGGCTATAAACTTGTAGAGAATTTTTGTCGCATTAATTATATAATATGTTACCGGCCAAACCCGATTTCAGGACAAACTAGTTCAGCCTAGGCCAAACTAGTTTGGCGTAAGCTCGATAGGATAAACTAGTATAACCTAGGCCAAACTAGTCTAACTAGTTTAGCCTAGGCTGAACTAGTTTGTCCTAGTATGAATATGTACACTCCAGGATAGACTGGTATAGTTTATCTAGTTTGAACTAATTTCAAGGTAAAATAAATAATATACTGGAAAATAATAACAATTAAAAACGTAATTTTTTTTTTAACTTTACATATTTTTTAACTTTTTTTTAATTATTGGTTTTATAGACAGTCAAATTTTAAATGAGAGCATTAATTGTATAATTTAATTTTTTGCCATTCCAACCCACAAGTGGGGAATGGCACTAGTTTAGGTCAAAAATCACTTTTCAAAAATTTTACAATATCTTTCCGTTTTAAGGGCCCCCGAATCCAAAAAACATATTTTTGAAAAAACTCTGTGCGTCTGTTAGTCTGTAAACACGATACAGGTCAAACGAATTAGCGGATTGAAACCAAATTTTGGGAGGATGTTTGGTATGCAGATATCGTTAAATTTTTTTTTTCTAAACTTTATAGTTTCGGAAATATTTTGAAAATAAAAAAAAATCAGCCGCTCTTTTGTTTTGTGGGTCTGTCAGAAATAAACTAGTTCGGCATTCTTTAATTAAAATCTTTGATTAACGTCTGATTAGAACTCTTCAATAAATAAAATTATCGACCAATTTTTCAGACAATATATTACTTGGCCTACCCATTGCAATACTTTATCTAACACTAAAATGAGAAAGTAAAATATTTTTAACAAAAAATTGAACCGACTTCAAAATATGCACTAAAAAGTAAAAAATAATAATTATTGTTATTTTTAGAGTCGGTGTCAGCCAAAATGAAATCTATCCGAGAACTAGAGACGTGTATTGCTACTTTCGAATTCCGATGTGACACCGACTCCAAAAATAACAATAATTATTATTTTTTACTTTTTAATGCATATTTTGAAGTCGGTTCAATTTTTTTGTTAAAAATATTTTTCTTTATTATAATCAAATATCAACATTTTTGAAGTTGGAATGGTCCCGTCGCCCAATTGGCTGGAATTTTTCCCTAAAATTTTATACTTTTTAAATTTTTTCTATCAATTTTAAGCTATGATATTCACAATTTGAATTTTTTTTTGAATTTTTTTAGACTGCTGTTAGAAATGAGTGCAGGCAAGGCATCAATGAGTCTTAATCCGGCACTGGTTCTGACTAGGCCATACTAGTTTATCCTGGAGTGTACATATTCGTAATAGGACAAACGGGTTCAGCCTAGGCTAAGTTTTAAATTAAAGAGTTTTAAATTGACAGTATATATTTTCATAAAGCAAAAACTCTTCAAGTCAAGTTTTTTGTGGCTTAAAAAAATTAAAAGTTATAGTCGCAACCAAAGTTGAAAATACTTTTTTGACACGCATATCTTTTCTTAGATATTGAATTCGAAAAGTCCATAGCAAATTAAATGCCGAAGCTATGATTTTATGTTCTTCTGTGTACACAATGAAATCATTATTAATTCATAATTATATTTATCTATTCAAATCTTTGATTATTGTCTGAATAGAACTCTTCAAATAAATAAAATTATCGACCAATTGGTTTAGATGTGTTCTCCCCTTCACTAAGTGGCTTATGTTACACTAGGTGTGATCAATCCTTTTGCATTGTAATCGAAAGAATGTTATAGGAACGCGTAGGTGCCAAACAGGCAGACGGCAGACGAACGAACATTCATTTTTAGGCGCGACCCAAGCTTTAGCTGGAAGCACCTATATGTACTCGCTTTGTCTATGAATCTGTGTCTCACGTTTTTTTGTGTCGCGCGTACAGCCAAAACGCCTTAACCGATTTTAAAAAAACTTTTTTTTGTTCGATTCGTCTCCGCGTAACTTAGCTCGTAACGTTTTTGAATTTTAACCCCATAGAGGAGCAATAAGGAAAAAACGAAGTTTTTCGCTTATAACTCGCTCAATTTAAATCAGATCGGTTCGAAACCTGTCTTAAACGAAAGAGGAGAAAATTTTACATAAATTTCGTACAACAGAATATGCCTAAACAGTTTTTTATTCAGATTTATATAGAAATAAGTTCAATTTGATATAACCGATGGCAAACATCTTTCGGTTATCTCTCTCTGTTGCACGGTTTAACATGGCAATTTAAAAATTAAGTATGTTCTGTCTTCAAATAAAATTGGTCGATAATATTATTTATTACAATAATGAAATAAAAAGATAGCATTTGTTCAAAAACGAATGCCGTTTGGAAGATTTGTGAAATAATAATAATAATAATAGTAATAATAATAATAATAATAATACATTTATTCCCAAAAAAAAGATATTACATAATGTATTTATACAATTAATTTGTGGAATTAACCTATCCAACTTGGCAGAGTCAGTGCTAGGATAGGTTAATGCTGATAGTACTACTAATAATAATTGTGCAACGCCTTCTGAGATAACAATTTAAATAACTAATTATTAGAACATAATACTTTGACAGATGAAAACGTTATTTTTGACATTTCTTACCATTCCGACACCACGGATGAGCGGATTGAAACCAAATTTTGGGAGGATGTTTGATATGCAAATATGAAGTGGTCTATTGTTTTTGGGGAACATCGGCGCATGCGTAAAAGAATATATCTCTTATAATGTTGTTTTATATAATAATAATATATCTAGTTTTTAAAACGGTTTATTATTCTATTTTTACTAGAAATGTTTGTAAATTTTTTGGGGAAAATCGGCGCATGCGCAAAAGAGATATATGGCGTCGTTGTTTTTTTTTTTATATAATAGTAGTGTACTTTTAATAATGTTTTTTTTTCTATTTTACAAGAAAGTTTTGTAAAATGTTTTTTAGGGAAAGTCGACGCATGCACAGAAGAGGTATAAGTTATAAAGTTGTTTGTATATAACAATGGTATACTTTTCATAACGGTTTATTATTCGATCTATTTGTACAAGAGTTTTGTATATTTTTTTGGGAAAAATCGGCGCATGCGCAAAAGAGATACATGCCATAGTTGTTTTTTATATAATTTTTTATAATGTTTTAATTATTCTATTTTAAAGAAAGTTTTGTAAAAAATTCTTTTAGCGAAAGTCGACGCATATATGCTATAAAGTTGTTTTTATATAATAATTGGGTACATTTTATAACGGTTTATTTTTCTATCTGTTTTTACAAGAAAGTTATGAATTTTTTTTTCTAAACTCATAATTTCAGAAATATTTTGAAAAAAAATCTGTTGTTCTTTTGTTCCGAAGATGTTAGTTAGGTAGTTCTTAGTTTAATTTTTGCATGACATAATAACATATTACACAGAGAACCATGAAATTATTAAAATTATTTTTTCCTTTCTGTGTTTCAATATTTTCAACTGTTATTTTTTTCTCAGATTAAGTAAATTAAGTTATATTATTAAGCTCCACGCGTCGTTAAATATATACACCGATTTTCAAACAAAACACCGGGGTATATGATGTAAAATATCGCGCCTTGTAATTCTTGAATTACTTGGGCATATACTCCCACTGGTTATATCATATCATACTAATATTATAAATGCGAATGTAAGTTTGTTTGTTACGCTTTCACGCAAAAACTACTTAACCGATCATCATGAAACTTTGCACATACATTCTTGAAGGTATTAGAAGTAACATAGGATACTTTTTATTAAAAAAAAATAAAAATTTTTTACGAAAATAAATGCGAATGTAAGTTTGTTTGTTACGCTTTCACGCAAAAACTACTTAACCGATCATCATGAAACTTTGCACATACACTCTTGAAGGTATTAGAAGTAACATAGGATACTTTTTATTAAAAAAAAATAAAAATTTTTTACGAAAAATAAGAAAAATATTATAAATGCGAATGTAAGTTTGTTTGTTACGCTTTCACGCAAAAACTACTTAACCGATCATCATGAAACTTTGCACATACACTCTTGAAGGTATTAGAAGTAACATAGGATACTTTTTATTAAAAAAAAATAAAAAATTTTTACGATAAATAAGAAAATTGTCAAAATATCGTCAAATTTAGCTACTTCAACGCCATCTAGCATCATAATAATGAAGTTTCAACCCTGAATACTGTAATACCAACCCACTGTATTACCGACGGTGACGACAATATCTAATTCAATTGAATATAGTTTCAACTGTTTCTAATTTTTCTATATTTATTGTTATTTTCTTCTGTCGTTACATGCAGTATAATACTATTCACATTTTTGAGGTTATCCGTAATTTTTGTGGTTAGCTGTCACTTTATTATTTTAGACTTACTTCCCTACTAAACTAATCCCTTTATAAATGCGAATGTAAGTTTGTTTGTTACGCTTTCACTTAACCGATCATCATGAAACTTTGCACATACACTCTTGAAGGTATTAGAAGTAACATAGGATACTTTATATTAAAAAAAAAATAAAAATTTTTTACGAAAAATAAGAAAATTTTTTGTCAAAATATGTGCAATACCTCAACCCCTGATATGCATGTCAAAAGTCGATTTCCATCTCAATCGCGGGCGTAGCCGCGGGTAGCGGCTAGTATTAGATATAATTATACTTCATTTGCGGAATGTAAGAAGTGAATCACTTGAAAGTATCAAATGGATAAATTAGTGACCCGTGGAATAAAGGTGTTGTTCATGCCTTTTCGATGATCTATGTGTATTTGGAATACACCTTCTTTATGGTAACCTTAACCCGCCTAAATTTGACTAGTCTCGGAGATAGAGGAGAGTCGAAAAGGGTTCGAAATGGTTTGTGTAAATATAGCAGAGTGCTTTGCGAGATCTCGGCCGGCGCACTCCGTGGATATACGATAGTTAAAAAAAATTGGTTGTCTGTAAAGTCGGTTTACGGACGATAGTTTTACGTGATAACGTATTCCGTAATACATAACCTAAACCTCCCAAAATTTGGTTTCAATCCGCTTATCCTTGGTGTCGGAATGATAAGAAATGTCAAAAGTGACGTTTGCAACTGTCAAAGTATTATGTTTTAATAATAATTAGTTATTCCAATACTTAACTTAGAAGGCGTTGCATTTCACAAAATACTAATGTCAAAAAATTGAATTAAACATTAGAAATTCAGCCGTTTTCATGTTGCATTTATACAGCTATTTTTCTATATAAATTTGTATAAAAAAACTGTTTAGGCAAATTCTGTTATACGAAATCTATGTAAAATGTTCTCCTCTGTCGTTTAAGACTGGTTTCAAACCGATCTGATTTAAATTGAGCGAGAAATTAGCAAAAAGCACGCACAGGGTCAGGCGGAACGTTACGCGTTACGCGTTACGAACGTTACACTTTTTCGAACATGCAGCCGGTGTTTTATCAATTTATAAGATTGGTGATTCATCAATTTATAAGACGTTATCACGTCAAAAATGTAATAATTAAATATTATGACTAAAATAACAACAGTTGAGAGTTGAGGACAGTTCAGCAGGGACATACAGTCAGAGCAAGATGCAATCTTTACAGTTACTTACAATTTGAAGTAATTAATAAAACACAAGTCTCAAGTAAATGTAGTAGCGGTTATATGAGTGTATACAGAACTTCCTTACATGTATGTTTAGATGTAGCAAATAGGCAGGAGATGTGCTGTTCTCGACTGTTACAGACATGTACTGTAATATAAAGTCTCAACGAATACACTTTGCTCTACAATTTGTAAACTCACATCTCAACTTCATTTTACATTATGAAACGCACACACATAATGAATACGTACAAACGTAACAAACATCTGACAATCAACACAGATAAACAGTGATTGTAAATTTTCCGTTCCATGTTAGATCACAGAATAGAGATTACTGAGCGACACTTACTGTTGGTAGGTACTTTAAAAGCAGCGAACATGTTTGCTATGCATTTTTTGTCCCAAAAATGGGTTAAAAGCGTGTATATCTCACGAGACAATCAAAATTATTCTTGTCAAAACCTGATAGAAGACTAACAAAGAAATTACTGCAACAGAACAAAAAACGTTACAGGATTATGCCAGGACTTCTAACGGGGCACCTCAATCTGAATAAGCACATTCACACAATGGAACTGGTTAACCGTACATTGTGCAGGTGGTGTGGGCAAAATGACGAATCATCTTAACTTATAACAGGCGAGTGTGCTGTTTTGCCCCATGTTCATATTAATAATGTCCTGCGGATAGTATTAAAATAGGTTTGCCAGATATTAATTAACAAAAATTGTAATAGTGGAGTGGATTGGAAATTTCAAACCGGTGTATCTCGAATCGAAAAATGTTTCCTACAAAAACTGTATGGAGTCGAGTTCCCACGACATTTTGATATAGTTTGTCAATTGTCACCGACTGTCGGAGGGGGCGGTGGGGGATACGCCGCTTTAAAGTTCCGGAAAACCCGTTTTTGCCCCATAACTCGGCCATTATTATCAGGAAAAAAAGTTCTAATAAAAGTTGTAGAGAAAAAGATCCGCGTAGGTACAAATGCAGACGAATATTTTTTTGTTCCTAAGGAATAAATACTCTTTTTTCAAAATATACCTTATGAAGCTAAAAGACACCAGATTTTTTATTCAAGCAAAAATAATTTTTCAAAGTTTAATGTAGGTAAGTACATATTATCTTAAATATAGTTTTTAATGTATTGATATAAAAAAAAAATTTCAAAATTCTTATCGCTCAACATTTTTCCTTCTTTCTAAAATACACAGGTAGTTACAATAAAAAGTCGTTCAATCGGCGAACTGCATGGTAACACTCAATAATAATCGGTATTAAAAAATTTAAATTTTCAAATTATAATATAATTTATAAAAGAATATGTCTTTAAATACCTACAAATAACAACTAGGCACTTTTGTGGAAAAGTATTTCAAATATAAATTAAAATAATGTAAAATATTTAAATACGATATTTGGAATACTTTTACTCAAATACTAACGTAATGTAACTAAATAGTCGCATGCATATTGAAATACAAACTCTAAATTTTAACAAACATTGCAGAACAGTATCCACAATATGGATTCTGTTCGGTGTTCATAGTGAGTCACTTGCAAACGACGATTTCGTGAAGTGTTTTTACACTCACTTGTATAGGAATTAGTGATAATCCAACAACAGGTCTTACAGTTTTTGCTCTAAATAACTCTAATGAAACTTTTCTTGAATAGATGCAAAAAAAGTGTTTAGAAATGTCCAATCATTTGTCCTATCTTTCATCATAATAGTACAAAAACTAATTGTACTTTTCGCAGCTGTTTGTTTCATTTATCTATCTTTCATTAAAAACCTTTTCTTTTCTAAAGAATTTATTCTTTGAAAATATGCTCTTTTAAAACTTTTTCTAAATCGGTTTTTAAGAACTCGTTCACGGGCCTTTAACAACTATTTTTATTGAACGAAATAATTCTGAGAATAATAATTATTTTCAGAACTCTCTCTTTTTCAAAACAGTTCTAAAATAACTGTTGTTTTTTCATTTCATTACTAGTAGGAACAGTTTAGATAGATAGGATAGGGTCAGTGTCAGTTCACTGGCGCTGCTGTTGGTTCCAGACTAAGCGGCCTATATGCTATTGTGACACACATCTCCCTCTCTTTCGTTCATTTCAATACATTATTCAAATAGAAATTCTATCGAATCAAATTAAATTAAACTACCTCCATTGTGGTAAATGCACGTCTGGCGACGTAGAAGACGATGCGGTGCATAAGGGGAAAAGCCTTGTGTGTATAATAATGCAAAATACAGTGGAATTTCGAAACGGATGTTATTAAAACTTTTCTCGTTGGCGATGAATAAAAGAAATAAGTTTTTTTTTAATGAAGCGTAACGGCAACTATAGTCATTATTATCCTTTTATAAATAGTGGACGAAAAAACCAACAAAGACCAACAACTTTTAGTTCGGCTTCCGTGTGCGGCAGACATTTTTTTCAAGTATTGCAGCATGGACGCGTGTAGTTCGATGAAAGAATTTTTCATTTTAACGATGTTGTGTGAAGAGGAAGTGGTCAGGAAAAAAAGGTTTTGGACTCAACCGAATAACTAAAATTAATCAATGAAAACAACACATCCCTAGCACACTAGATCGGTCCAGCACGGCTAGACAGAAATTGCAGGCAACCGACTGATGCTCGTTGCTGGTTGCAGATGCTACTCTAATGTGCGCTACCAGGATAGGCTTTTCTGGTTCGTGCTTGATAAGTGTGTGCGGTTTTTAAGGACCATCTAAAACCTACCTGTACCTAATTTCAATATTCCGAGAGAAAATTGTTATAATAAAATTCAATTTTTGTATATTTGATTATTTTTGGTTTCGTTATCAAAATTACGTTTGTTTTTACACCTAATCTAAAACACTATTCTCAGATAAAAAGTGTTTAATTTTCATAAACAGTTTTATTTTTATAATTTTTGACAGCTAATAGATAGAAAACGATATATTTAAATGTAGTAAGTTACCTTAGAATAAGTGCTATACTTCTATACCACGACAACAGCGGCGCGATGTAAGAGCCCTTATGGCTCAGTGAATAAGGCGTCGGACTAGTAGTAACATTCCTGCCACGACACCATTGAAAGATTTTTTTCTATTCCATTTTATTTTATTTATTCTACTTGATATTTATATAGCTATTATTTATTTATTTTAATTATTTTCTTTATTTTTTCAATTTTCATTATACAGTGGAAAACTTGCGGGATGTGCACTTTTGGTTTTGCCAACAAATATTTGTCGGCAAACCTATATTTTGAAACATTGAAATTAGGTACAGGTAGGTTTTAGGTGACCCTTAATAAGATCTTTCATTAGTTTTTTTGGAAACAAAAATCCCAAATAGTACTGTTGCGTGCCCAGTGGAACGCCTATGGAATTCGGTAGAAACTACTAGAACCAATAACAATGGAAGCAGGTAAAGAACACCCGGCCTTGGAGACACACATACATGTAAAGGACAGTACTTTTTTGAAATTAAATACTCTAAAAGTGGTCGTAGCTAGTGATGATTAACACTAAGCATATATTGTTTATAGAGTAGCTACTGTTTGCTACAATTGTTAAGAAACACCCATTGTTACAATGCTATCAACATAGAAAAATTAGTTTATTTTTTTCAAACAATGTCACCGTCGGGATACGAACCCCGAATCTTTCCACTCTCGCGGCGGACTGTGTTACATTACCCCACGGCCCACAGTGACACAACTATCAAACTATCATTCTAATATTTATAGCATTGGTAACTGATTTTTTCACATCATGCGAGAGCCAATTATATTAGTTAACGCTAGCTATCCTGACGATATAGAAAAGACGTCTGTGACTTGGGAAGGAAACAATTTCATCTTTGATTCACTCATAGCTCGCACTACTGTATTGGTTCATAGCTAGCGTTAACTAATATAATTGGCTCTCGCATGATGTGAAAAAATCAGTTACCAATGCTATAAATATTAGAATGATAGTTTGATAGTTGTGTCACTGTGGGCCGTGGGGTAATGTAACACAGTCCGCCGCGAGAGTGGAAAGATTCGGGGTTCGTATCCCGACGGTGACATTGTTTGAAAAAAATAAACTAATTTTTCTATGTTGATAGCATTGTAACAATGGGTGTTTCTTAACAATTGTAGCAAACAGTAGCTACTCTATAAACAATATATTATAATAATTACTAACTGTAACTAAACTCATCTAAATACTAAGCATATACTTACTGACTAACAAGCAAAGTTAAATAAAAACTTATAAAAATAATTAATTTGTATAAATTTTAATCCAGAAAGTTGTAACTTTTAACATATTATTAATAAAAAGCGACCAAGTGCGAGTCGGACTCGCACATAAAGGGTTCCGTACCATCGTACAAGATAATATAACACTATGTAGTTTTTACATGCATGGCCGCAATACTAGCTTAATTTTTTTTTAAATTAACATAGCGGCCATTTTGAAATTTCCCGTCGTGTTTAATTTTTCATTCTCGAGTAATGTTAATAGGACCGAATACGCATGCGAACTACCAGCCGATAAAAAAGGTTAACTAGCAAGTTTTCCGGGAGTTTTGAAAATTGGTGATTTTATAGATTTCGAATTTGTACTTTTCCACATCGTATCTTTGCCGCTTGCGACGCCATATTGGAAAAGACGCCTAAAAACAGTTTTTTGACAATATCTTCTTTCCGCCTCATTTTTAGAAAAATATGAATAGCGCCATTGGAAATAACGGAAAATTTTACGAAGGAAACATGTGTAACACGTTTTTTTTAACATGAAATTCGAGCGAGCAGAAATTTGTTAACTAAGGTCACAAAGCGACATACGTCGATCGCGTTCTTACATTAGAATGGGCTTATGAGAGAGCGTGCGCTCTACAAAAAAGGCTGTATCTTTTGACTAGGACAAATGGTACGAAACCAATTAGTATCAATAAGTATTATTTTCTTGAAGTATTACGTGTGTTCCAAAAATGTAAGTACTTTATCAATTATATGTAGCAGTGCATTGGAGCACTGTGTAGGTTTTCTAATATTTGACAAAATTTGATGAAACATTTGTTGAAAAAAAAATACCTTGATAGTGTGACAAGTTCTTATTGTTAACCCTTCTCAAAACCACTAGTAAATCAAAAATAGACTCTTTTAACATTTGCTTTTTACAATTATTTATTTAACACGATCTTATACACTTTCTCACCCGTTCCAAGCCAACTTGCTTCTCCTGTTATTCTCGCAACCTCCCTCTTACTGGATCTCTTACTTCGCACCCCCCAACTTAAGATAAAAAATTTGAAAAGAAGTTTGACCCTGCAGGCCATCCCTGTAACTTCCCGCTATTTTCGAGTTCAAAACGCTCAAAAATATATAAAATATAGCAAGAAGTTTATTTTTTAGCTCATCGAGCTCAAAAAAAAACAGTTTGTTACGAAATTTTCGTTCACGATATCTCATGAACAAATGAACCGATTTTGATGCGATTTGCGGCAGTCGACGCAATTTTTTATCCTAAAAAAGTAATTTATTACAAAAAAATCGATCTCATAGGAATTTTACGAGCAATTTAAAAAAAACACTTTTTTACAAATTTTTCGTTCGCGATATCTCGTGAACAAATGAGCCGATTTTGATGCGGTTTGCGGCAATCGACGCAGTTTTTTTAACCTAAGAAAGTAAATTATTACAAAAAAATCGATTTGATAAGAATTTTACGAGTAATTATAAAAAATTACTTTTTTCCTAATTTTTGGTTCACGTTATCTCATGAACAAATGAACCAATTTTGATCTGGTTTGCGGCGATCGACGCAGTTTTTTTAACCTAAGAAAGTAAATTATTACAAAAAAATCGATTTGATAAGAATTTTACGAGTAATTATAAAAAATTACTTTTTTCCTAATTTTTCGTTCACGTTATCTCATGAACAAATGAACCAATTTTGATCTGGTTTGCGGCGATCGACGCAGTTTTTTTAGCCTAAGAAAGTAATTTATTACAAAAAAATCGATCTGATAACAATTTTAAGAATCATTTTAAAAAAACACTTTTTTACGATTTTTTCGTTCACGGTATCTCGTGAACAAATGAACCGATTTTGATGCGGTTTGCGGAAATCGACGCAGTTTGTTAAGGAGAAGAGCTGATTAGATTTTGGAATTATTCGGTTAAGTAGTTTAGAAAATATTTTACAAAAACAAATTTTAAAAAATTTTTGAAACTTGTTTTTTTAAGATTTCTCAAAATTTTTTGGGCCGAATCGTTTCAAATTTTCAGGAAGTCTAAGTTCACCAAGATCACGTCAGATGCCGCAAACCGCGTTTCAGTCGGACACTCCGTTCAAAAGATATAAAAGGTTTACATACATACATACACACACACACACACACACACACACACCCCCACATACATACACCCCTACGGACATCATCGCCAAAATAGTTTCAATAGCTTCCTAGGACCTCAAAACGTCGAGATCTGGCGAAAACTCGATTTTCGAAAATCGGGGTGAAACCAATTACTTCCCGATTTTTGAAAAAAAAAAAAATTTTTTTTTTTTTTTTTAAGCGGGAAGTTAAAAAAACTATTCTAATATTTTTTTTGTAAACATCAGTATGACCACAAAATAATAAAGGTAAACAAAAAGTAACATCACCTGCTAATCTAGTTTCTAACTAAAAAATATAATAATAATTACTATATCACTCTTATAACGAATCAGATTTATAAGACAATTAAAAAAAAAAATAAAATAAAAATATAATCCGGATAGTGTCACCGGTTGTCCGAATTTCTACGTTTCCAACTTCTTAGGGTAGTTGTATCGCTTCCTTAGCTGATATTGTGCACAAGAGTTACAAAACTTCCCACGTCTTTCACCATACTAGGTCAATAAAAAGAATATTGAATTCGTTCTAAAGTTTCTTTAAAGTCCAAATGAGGAGCAAAAACAGATTCATGAGCCAACGTTAGAATTTTCTGCCTGCTGTCACACGGAACGACTAACTGATGTACGGCTTCACCCAGAACATTCACCTTGTGATACAAAAATTCGTCGATTGTCTCTTCTTCATTCGCTTCTTCTATTTCATTGCCTTCATTTTTCTGCTCCTCGACATTGGTTTCAGTAACTTTAATCAACTGTATCTCTTTGGACTGTTTAGGTAAATCCTTGCAGTATTTAGTCAGTAGCTTATATGAATTTATATTCAATAGAGCTGGATAATTTAGATTTTCTATAATTGCGCACCTAATAGGAAATCCATGTTCTTTGTTCGCTGATACAGTACCTTGATTGTAGATTTACAATGGTCTCTCTTTTAAAACGCTCTTACGTTCTCCGAACGCACTACATACTATTATTTTAAAAAATTTCTGATATTTCTCTTCGTTAAGCTCATCAGTTCTAATGCATGACAAATCAGCACCAGTATCAACAAGTGCCGAAACAAATTTTCTACCATTTTTCACATCAACAATTTTTTTATTTTTATCTATTGTCATTTCTGTGTGTCTGTTAATACAAGATATTGATATGACCAACCTGCATTCTGTCTGAAATTATCATTCTCATTGTTATCATTATCTGAAGGATAAATGCCAGCCTGAGCTACCTGTCTACTTTGTTGTGACTAAATTTTCCTTGGTTGCCCATTTTTGCAGTTTTCTTGACAATGAAAATGTGAATGACACTTAAAACATCTGCCATTACGTCTTCCCAAAACAGTATTGTTGATATTGTAACAAAACTGTTCTAATACGTGGTGGAAATTATTTATTTACAATAATACACGTTTAACAAAACAGTTAAACACACAACCGAAAGCGTAGTTCTCAACCGTAACAGTAATAATAACAGAAACAAAATAACGACAGTTCTAAATAATAAAATAAAAGACTAAGTAACAGAGAATATAGAGTCACTAAATTATGTACACAAAATATTTACAACACACAAACACAACAAAGTTTATCTAGTATACTTATTCACACAGTTTGTCTATTAACTATATTCACAGGACTATTTACAAAAATTTATTTATGTAAAACCAGATTTATATAATTGCATTCAATGGTTTACACACACCAAAGTTTATTTATCTTCACAATATAACTGAATAATTTCTGTCGCAACGCCAGAGCACTTGTATCAGCACATGGACAACACGGACAACTGACTGACTGACTGACTGCCAACCACTCCGCTCGCATTTTATAGCTTCGTCCCCCACTTAGTCGAATGTTCTGGAAGAACCGAGATTTTTTTTTTTACCTGCATTGGCTTCTCCAGGAAAATTCTCAGAAGGTTGGGTTTTCTTGGCTACCTGTTTTCCATTGTTGTTGTTACTAAAAGATTCTACAGAATCCATAGTCGTCCCAACAGGGGGCGCGCAACAATATATTCTTTGAAAGATACTAGATGGTCTCTAGATTGTTCCACCTCGTCGTCGTTTACGTATTTGCTATCAGCATACAACTCAGCCAGTTCTGCCATTTTATTGACCTGCATTCAACCGTTATTTTCATGTTGTTTAACAAACTCTTTAGTTCTTTCCAAGAATTTATCAGCAATTTTTAAGTTTATCAAGACATCAAAAATTGAGGTTTAAGTTTAAAATAAGTAACAAAGCAGGGAACTGCCAAAAACTGCAAAAATTTGGGCACAACATTCATCTCGGTAAACTAAGATGAATGTGCGTACTTATGTCCCTCCCTTTCCTATTCGTTCTTTTGCACCCGGGTGAAACCGGGCGGGACCGCTTGTATATAATATAACAAATGGATATCAAATGTTTCAAAATTTTCCTTTGACTTCTATCCTCTACAAACTTTTTCAACCAATTTACCACTTTTCTTTCTCTGATCTACTAGTCCTACCGACTGCGCCAATTGTAACAGGTTCTTATTGTTAACCTTTCCCAAAACCACTAGTAGATCAAAAATAAACTCTTTAACACTTGCTTTTTACAATTATCTATTTTCTCTAGCTACCTTAAATTGAGCAGAATTGTCCCAATTTTTAAGAAAGGTTTAAGAAATGATCCTAATAATTACAGACCGATTGCAATCTCACCCACCTTATCTAAAGTTATTGAAATTATAGTTAAAGAAAGACTTGAAAAATTCATTGATGACATCAATATTTTTTATGAACGTCAATACGGGTTTCGTAAACTTCATTCTAGTAATAAAGCATTAATTCCCGTAACCAATGATATTCTAATTTCTTATAAGGATAACTGCAATGTTAATATTACTCTTTGTTACTTAACAAAAGCTTTTGACAGCATCTCTCATGCAATTTTAATAAGGAAATTGGAATTCTATGGTTGTAGAGGTATTGTCAAAGAATTTTTCAAGTCTTATCTTTCAAATCGTTTTCAAAAAGTATCTGTGCTTAACGATGAATTACAGACCGGGAACTTTATTCGGTGTTCCACAAGGATCCATACTTGGACCACTATTTATATAGAAAGATAATAAGTCCTTAAAGTGAATTAAATAAGTGCTACATTATGACACGAAAAATTTATTTATTTATTTTTTTGTTTAAATTCTACCTGCCACTTCCAATATTATTTTGTCTAACTCGCGTAAATAAAGGCGTTTATTAAAAATTTGATTTTTGTCAAAAATAAATAAAATTTTTTTACTCCGCGCAACAAGTTAATATGCCTATCATAATCACAATATACATAAATATAAACGTGTGTTAACAATACTAATATGTTCTAATAGCATAAACGAGGTGCTGTATTGGTGTTCTAGCGTGACGTCAATACCTTTCATTTATATAACAAACGTCTATTATTTTCTCTATGATTGCGTGACGTGTTGCGTCTTAATTGAATAACGACGTCGCTTTGAGTTCAGAGTGAGTACCGGACGCCCTGAGCTGTTCTAGAATACAGGATAATTGTACGTGTATTGTGTATTCCTACTAGGTACATCCTCCTAGATAGAATTCATTTTATAATATTATATATTATATTCAATTATGTCTCGCAGAAGCTGTATAGCGCATATAATTATGTAAGAAATTTACGAATTGATGAAATATTGGGAAATAAAAATCGTTTTAGACCTTTAGTGTGCACAATGACGTTTCTCAGGTATTTTAAGAAATCATCTTTTCAGCGTCATTATTTTACATTTAATTTTCTAAACAAAATAGTTCTCGATCTGTCTCAAAACATACTTTTTTGCTCTGCATATAACTTGCGTGAAATATAAAATGTCGATGTAGGTATTGTATATATTTTAAGTAAAAATTCCACAGCTGCATATTGTATTGGTTCAAAGTAAAATATTTTTTCTGCTTCGCTGTAGATACATTTTTTTCAAATGTTTGAACAGAGGCATTAGTATGTAAATTTAGTTTAGCACAGTTCATATTAAATTTTTTGGAGCGTACAAAGTAATTGCAAGAAAAGGCACGAATGTTGGATAACATAAAACTTTTTACTAGTCGTTACCCGCGTCGTCACACGCGTTCACAGCAATTTGATTTTATTAATATCTGAAATGTCAATATTTTTTAAGGTGAAATGGTCCTGTCGCCCAATAGGCTTGATTTTTTTCAGTTCCTTTTTAGGCGCGAATAGCGGAAGCTAAAGCGCCTATATGCACTCGCTTTGTCTGTACGTCTGTGAATCTGTCCGTCCCACTTTTTTGTGCCACGCGTACAGCCCAAACGCCTTAACTGAATTTAAAAAACTTTTTCTTGTTCGATTCGTCTCCAGGTAACTTAGATCCTAACGTAAATTTTGAATTTTGGTCCCGGAGGAAAGAAAATTAAAAAAAAAAAGTTTTTTGCTAATAACTCGCTCAATTTAAAGCGGATCGTTTCGAAACTAGTCTTAAACGAAAGAGGGCAAAATTTTACATAGATTTCGTACAACACAGGTTGCCCAAACAGCTTTTTTATACAGATTTATATAGAAATAAATTCAATATGATATAACATATAACCGATGGCAAACACCTTTCGGTTATCTCTCTCTGTTACACGGTGCAATATGGTAATTTAAAGATTGCGTATGTTCCGTTTTAAAATAATAAAATAAAAAGATTGCATTTGTTCAAAAACGGATTTAATTTGAAATATTTCTAAGTTAACATTTAGAATAACTAAATATTAGATAATACTTTGACATACAAACTTCATTTTTGACATTTTTTACCATTCGAACACCACGGATGAGCGGATTGAAACCAAATTTTGGGAGGATGTTAGATATGAAAATATGAAGAGCCCTATTGTTTTTGGGGAACATCGGCGCATGCGTAAAAGAATATATCTCTTATAATGTTGTTTTATACCGGGTGAGGCAAAAGTCCCGGAACGGTTGAATATCTCGCATACTACGCATCATATCAAAAAAAAAATACGTGTCAAATATTTTTCACAAAACTATTTTTTGATACCACACATGACTACACACCCCCCACCCAGTTGGTGGGGGGAGAGGCAACTTTAAAATTTTAAATAGGAACCCCTATTTTTTATTTCAGATTCGGATTCTACGGGAAAAATTACATCAATTTTACTTCGATCGTTTTTTTTCGATTCGTGACCGATGTCGCGGTAATTGCGAAAAACTTAAAAAAATCAATCCAATTTCGCAATAATGGATAACATTCCATTCACAATTTCGAAGTTTCCCCTCCCTCCACACACTGGTTGGGGGGTGGGGGGTCATGTGTGGTATCAAAAAAAGTTTTGCGAAAAATATTTGATACGTATTTTTTTGTTTTTCGATTTTATGCGTAATATGCAAAATATCCTTTTCCGGAAATTATTGATTTTTTAAGTTTTTCGCGATTACCGCGACATCGGTCGCGAATCGAAAAAAAGTAAAATTGATGTAATTTTTCCCGTAGAATCGGAATCTGCAATAAAAAATAGGGGTTCCTATTTAAAATTTTAAAGTTGCCCCTCCCCCACCAACTGGGTGGGAGGTGGGGAGTCATGTGTGGTATCAAAAAATAGTTTTGCGAAAAATATTTGACACGTATTTTTTTTTTTTTATATGATGCGTAGTATGCGAGATATTCAACCGTTCCGGGACTTTTAACTCACCCGGTATAATAATATTATAGTTTGTGTACTTTTAATAATGGTTTATTATTCTATTTCACAAGAAAGTTTTGTAAAATGTTTTTTAAGGGAAAGTTGGGGCATGCGCAGAAGAGGTATAAGTTATACAGTTGTTTGTATATAATAATGGTATACTTTTCATAACGGTTTATTTTTCTATCTATTTTTACAAGTTTTATATTTTTTTTGAAAAAAAAAATTGTAGTTTCAGAAATATTTTAAAAATAAAAAAAATCTAATGTTAGTTTGTTCTGTAGATGTTAGTTAGGTATTTGACAAGCATGCTTTGTTTAATTTTAACATCATAACGTGATAACATATAGAAAACCATGAAAACGAATAGCAAATTTCTTTCTGTTTAGTGGTAACCGTTACCCGCGTTGCTGTACGCGTTAACGAAAATTTTATTTTCTTTGTTATTATATGTCAAATGTCAGTATTATAATTTATTAGTTGGAAAGCTCCCGTAGTCCAATTGCTGCAATTTTTTCGACTAGATTAAATTAACTAAAGCTTTGAAATTTCACACACATGCTAAGTCTGGTGACAATGTATACAGCGTGTCCACGGAAGTTCTTTACAAATGGAATTTTTTTTTGTTAATTATTGAAGCAAAAATTTTTTTTTGAGGAAAAGTTCTGGTTCGTCCAAAACCTCTTAAACACCAAAGAAAATTTTCTTCGGCCTAAAGTTATACGAGGGAAATCAAAAAGTTTTATTTGACTAAAAATAAAAATTATCTGTGATATTCAAGATTTTCGTAAAATTAGTTACATAATCAAATTTAATTCAAAATAATAACATAACTAACTTCTAAGTAATTATTTATTCAGAATTATAAATCAGAATTCAACATATCCTCCATCTCTCTCCGTACAAAATCCGTCACTGAATTTCGAATCATTGTAGAAGGAATTTGATGGATTTTTTCGGTGATAATCCTTTCCAATTGATCAATATCTTGAAAAAATCTTGAAAAATTAATAAAAAAAATTCCATTTGTAAAGAACTTCCGTGGACACGCTGTATATCCAATATGGCGGATGCCCCAAGATGACGGAATACCTTTTCCTTCTCAACCATCTTGAATAAAATAATCAAATAATTTTTATAAATTAATGTCATAATAGTTAAAATTTTGAAAGACTATAAAAACAAGAAAAATAAAATACTAATAAAAAGAAAGTTTTTATAGAAATGTACCATAAAGAAAATATAATTTTTAATAATTTAGGGTCATAATTATATTATTGATTGTGACTAATAAACGATCATAGAGTTTACAGCTAACGCTTTTATATTTATGAACCTAAATTAATTATTAATAAAATATTAAAATGATTTTTTCTTTTCTATGTTTCAATATTTTCAACTGTTATTTTTTTCTTAGATTAAGTTAATTAAATTATATTATTAAGTTCAAAGTGTCGTTAAAAATATACATCAATTTTCGAACATAACGGTGGGGTATATTATGTAAAATTTTGCGTCTTGTAATTCTTGAATTACTTGTGTTTAGACAATATTTTTACTATTTGTTATTAATCATGTTCTACCAAGTACCGAGTGAAAAATCAGGCCAAATTATATTTTTTATTATATTTTTTCTCAAATAAAGTTAAAACATGATATAAGACCTTTGTATTATTTGTTTTTTAAAATAAACTAAAGTACCGTCTAAACAATGTACTTAAAATACTCATTTTATCAACCATTTTTAGTACATTTCATCCAAATCGTTTAAATGATATAGTAGCATTATATAAGAATAAAAAATCCAACAGCCTTTGAATGACGTTAAATAAGGCTTTTGATGAATCGTCTGTCTTATGAACTCGGCGATCTACCGATCGTCTTGATCTCCGTCACCACTTTCTATTGTATCTTGCATAGATATAAGAAAAATATAAACGGTATGACTGGACTTTTATCCAAAACGACAAAAATCGCATACTTAAGTCAAGTTTCCATGCTCCACAGTGCCTGCAGAGACAAATTTAAATTCTCTTATTATATAAACACAATGAACCGCAAAATACACTACATGCGTGAAAGTATTTATGTGGCGGGGCACGCCTCATTTTGATTATGTATAAGGAATATGCGGCTATATAAAAATTAGTGTAAATGTTTGTGCAAAAACTAATGTATCTCTGCTAATGATCACATGGTCGATGCACCTTTTATGTTTTATTTTTGTGTTCGTCAATAAAAAAAAAAGTAAAAAAAAAAGTAATGTACCTCAAACGTATCACGTGTGATTTTAAACACGCTAACATTCGTTTTTACCCAATTGTCATTTGTACGTCATAATAATATCCATTATGTTCTAAGTACACAAACTCCTATTTCGTTCTAAATAATATTCATGTATTAAGTGGGATGTAAATTGTCACCTCCACCACTGACAATAACGAGACTGACGCGACGTTTAGCGGGGGACGGTGGAGTTAAACGAAATGTCACATCAAAGGAAAAGAAGAGGGTTGTGAAATTTAATAATACAACACGATGTGGCAACATACCACTATCACCATTGTACATTACATAGGTAAGCAAAGTACAAGCAGGAATAGGTCTGGTCGGTAGGTATATCGCATCGAAGTCAGCGATATCATATAACTGGATGCGAACTCGCCTCATCATACATTGAGTGATTAGACATGACAGTTGAACTTTTAAGACAAACATTATCATACACAGTAGATTTTATAATAATTTTTTGCGTATTAGAGCTGAGTTTCGTTCATACAAGAAGTTATATCTAGGTTAATTTCATACGAAATCCTTTCAAATTGTTGCTTTTTGAAAATGGAAGAATCTGTTCTATAAAATAGAACCATTTTTTGATTGATTGGCGTTCATAATTAATTCTAAAATTATTGTAATTGAAAATCTCGAATGGCAGTTGTCGGTTGGTCTGTACGTACATAGTATGTACGTATAGACCAACCGACTACATACCTTCAAGCTCTAGAGATTTCAATTTTGGTCAGATTGCATTGGTTTGTTTTATTCACTTTTCTTACTATCAGACTAGAACCCTATTTAAATTAACTGAAATGCGTTCAGTAGTTACATTTTTATAAACAATTAGGCTTTTGAAAAAAAAATAATTATCGATTTTTTATTGTATTTTAAAACTTTATTACAAATAATATTGATAATCGATGCGAAAAACTTTCAAAAAACTTTTTTTAAATTAATTATAAGCAATTTAAAATTGATAAAATATTTAAAAAAAATTATGTGACTGCAAACGCACTAAAATTGTTTTTGACAGTTGTGACGTCATAATGGTAAAATGTATACACGCAGTATACTACCAATGGCTTCTACATGTATTATTATAAGAATATAAATTACCATTATGACGTCACATTATGTTCGGGAAATGTCGGCGCGTTCTCGGAACTGGGCACAAAAATTTATTTTTAATTTGATATAACTTTTGAATTATAACGAAAATAAAAAAAAGAAAAATAGTTTTGTTATAAAACTTATATACGATCTTTCCATTTATGACAAAAAAAATTTCATTCAAAAGCCCAATTGTATAAGTATTATTTTTGACAGATAATAGTTTTAAAAAATTTGAAAAGAGGTTTGACCCTGCAGGTCACCCTTGAGACTATTATCGAGTTCAAAACGCTCAAAAATTGCTGGATTTGAATAATGTCAAAAAAAAGAAAAAAAAATAAGACACGAAACTACAATATAGGTATTGAAAAGAACGGCGAGTTAAGTAAATTTTATATAATATTTTCCAGTCCGGGATATGATGAATCCGGGTATTTTGAACTTGGGTTTTATGTCTAAATAATGACGAAAGTTACTTTGTCTTTCGATCTTAAGTCGCTGACGTTCGCACACCGTCTCGCACATCACTTTACCTATATTTTTCTAGAATTTCGTACGTAGTAGATAGCGAAAAAAAAACTATAATGCATTTGCTTTTTTAGTTACTTACAAAATTATCTATATAGAATATAACGTCCGGTATACTTTTTAATTTTTGAAAGAGAAAAAATCTGGACTTAAAAGTTCTCATAATTAAAAATAACGATGTTTTCAGGATGAAATGCAAATCAGTTTATTATTACGGCATTAATTATTAATAAAACAACAAAGGTTCACGCTCTCCGAATATTACACCGTTTCTTCATTTTCTTAAAAAGACGAAATTTCTAAGAAGAGGTACGAATATGAATAAGAATTACGTACAGAGTAAAATACTACAAACGATCAATACAATAAATTAATGTGTAGATCAATTTTGAGTGCTACTCACGCTGTCCCTTAGGAGATTGTTGAAGTGAATTGAAAGAGACAACGTTTTTGAATATATCTTATTATAACTAACTCTGCAGACATTTAATTTAGTTGTCATAGTTATTTTTATGCTTTTTCGAAGTGAATTTCTTTGTGCATGATAGAGTAAATAAAATTCATGTGACTGAACGTATAGCGGAAAAACGTTACAAAACGACCCAGTCTTATGAATGCATGTGTGTGTGCCTACAGTTGGCGCGGCTAAAAATTTCACTTCGTTTTTACTTTTGTAATGTGTAGTGTAAACACGATTTTTTCTTTTGTTGTTGTTTTTTTTTGTAAAATTAAAGGTTTGTCAACTTTTAGTTAATGTTTTTTATGTATGTTTATTTACTTATATTCGAAACTTATTTTTTTCCTTTTTAAAATTCAAAAATATACGAAGTTTTTTTTTTTTTTATTAAAAAAAACAGTGTGCAGCAACTAAGGCTATTTACACTGAACTATACAAATGAAGAATATTAAGGTAAGTATGTACATATAATAATTAATTGGATATAAATAGATAGGTGAAATTAAATATATATTAATATACGAAGTTTTGTATAAAAGAAAGCTAATACAAAAACCCCATTATAAATTCTTTTCTTATTTTTACCATTTACCGAGATGAATGTTGCGTCCAAATTTCATGATGATCGGAGTTACCGTTCAAAAGTTTTTGTCGATAAAAAGCAGTATTTATACTTTTTTTTAACTAATATATTTTTTTAATTAATTAAATAAAATTAAAATAAATTTAAATGTAAGCCTTAGAAGAAAGCAATGTAGAAAATAAAAAAATATATATATATTCGCCCAACAACGTTAGAGCTCTTCATATTTAGATTTCAAACATCTTACCAAAATTTAATTTCAGTCCGCTCAGCCGTTTGACCTGTACCGTGCTCATAGACGAAGAGACTTTTTCCAGAACCATACCTACAAAACGAACAAATATTGTAAAACTTTGTAAAGTGAACTTTGACCTAAATTGGAACCATTCCCCACTTGTGGAATTGGAATTGCGAAATACTACAAAAATGCTCCTTTAACCTGTAACCGAAGTCGTAGCTCCGATATTAACAAAGTTAACAAGAGTTAGCAGAGTTTACTGTGGACACTCTGTATGTATCTTTTTTGGGCTTGAGTGTTTTTCTAACCAAAAGCACGAGGAAATTTTTTTTGGAAATATGTTACTCCTAAAAATCAAATTTCTAGGTGTAGAATAAGCATCTGAATAATATTTCCAAATATTTTAGAAACCAATAAGAATTAGAAGACAAACATTTTCCGCAATCTTTAAGATGTTACATTCTTTTAGGATTTTCGATCCAATGTTTTAAATGAAGGGGGTGTATATTGTTTCCTTTCTTAAAAAAATGAAACAGTTCTTTGCATAAACACATCGTATCCAGATACATTTTATATATCAATGACCGAGGAACGTCTCTCACACCGTAGCTCGCTCTGCCGTGTTTGTGTAAACTGGAAACGCTTAGTGTTGTCCGTGGCCTTTGTGCCCATACACCTACCTTCTACTATAATATGTCACCTCACCGGTCACCCGCTACGCTGACTTGACACGACGCCTCCTCGTGTCCTGACCTTTTTATACCACGCGCTGCCTTCTATAATGTTTACCTTCACGGCGAATAACGTTCACTTAATTTAATTATTTCAAAGATTCTGCACAAGTCAGAAGAAGTGAGTCAATCGATTTTATAAACTTCTTAAGATTGTATTAGACGCTTTATTCAATTAAATTATTAATACTTAACGCTTTTATAAGAGGTTTGTTAAATGTGACAATTTTAATTTTTTTAGATTTTACCTTTGAAAAGTATTGTCAGTGAAGTTTAAGAAAACAAGGACATACTATTTTGTTTTTACTTTATTACAAACAAGGTTGATACATTGCTTTTGTTATTTGTTATTATGAATTAATATTGGCTTCTCTGAATAACGATAATATGTCTTAAGCAAAGTGAGTTTTTTAAGAAAAAATATTATTTATCTTTAAGGCTGAATTTAAAATTTGCAACATTGCATCAAAGGAGCTAAGTGAGACAAAAAACATTTTTTTTTATATGAAGTTGACTCTAATTAAGTAATTGTGATCCTTGAAGACTATTGGAGGAAGTTTTTGAAAAAATCCGTGGCAATAGGATCAATAAAAAGCAATTCTGAATTTAAAATGGCATTTGTCACTAGTAATAAATGCAGCTTAAATGCAATTGAGTATTGCTTTTTATTGATCCTAGTGCCACGGATTTTTCCAAAAACTTCCTCCAATTTTTTTTTATACTTGACAGGAAATTACCTACTTATTACTTATGTGCAAATTTTTATAATTTTTTTTGTTGCAGTAATAAAGTACCTTGATATTATATTGGCAATTAAACAAGTTAAAAGACTATCTATAAAGCGTCTAGTAGTTTATATCACTGAAAATTTATTGATAACATTACAGTAATTAAAAAGTGTGTTAAAAAAGTAATAATAAAATTATATTAAATAATATAAAATATGTGTGAATATTAGCGTTTGGTAAAAAAATGAAGCAATGCTTGCCGCTGACGCGTGTTGACTAAAATCCACCGTCTCATATCTGATATCACTGTGGGAACAACAGTGGCAGCGACAACTATTAGCAATGACTTGAACTATGATAATGACAGTGAAAAGTTAATGATTTCAATATTAACTCTATAATGGACAATCAACAAAATATGACTAAGTTTACTCATTGTCTATTCAAAAAGATTTGCTGGGTGATAAAGAAAAGATTTAGGTAATTATTAGTGAATTAGGAAATTAGGTCATTAAACTGCGGTTAAAATTAATTCACAACTATTGTGTCTGCTTAGCTCAGATATAAATTATGGACCATCAAATAACAATTCGGATAAAAAAGTCAAATGTTACGTCATAAGATAGCCGGACCTTTTTTCGTCGATTCATCTATTAAAGACAAACACAAAATTCAATGTCTGCAATCTGCATGACAAATTCTTGGCAAGGTGTTATAAAATGGTAACTTCCGGTTCTGTTTTTTATGAATATCTAACGTGACCAGATAACAGCTTGAAATTTTGCATGCAAAAATAATAAAGTTTACCTTTTCAATTAAACTTTACCTGCCTCAGGTCTGCCTGCCGGATGTCGAGTTTCTTGGAGACAATTTTAGGCACGCTCATTTAAGTATATTTTTGGACATTTTTGGATATGTGGGACAGATATCGGAAATTATTATTTCTTTTCCGCGATTTTTTTCAACTTCCCTTAATTAATAAAAAATCGGAAAGTTATTGTTTTCACCTCGATTTTCGAAAATCGAGTTTTCGTCAGGTCTCGACGTTTTGAGGTCCTAGGAAGCTATTCTGACTATTTTGGCGATGATTTCCGTAGAGCTGTATGTGTGTGTGTATTTAAAACCTCTTATAACTTTTGAACGGAGTGTCCGATCGAAACGCGGTTTGCGGCATCTGACGTGATTTGCTGAACTTGGATTTCCTAAAAACAGATTTTGAGAAATCTTAAAAATACAAGTTTCAGAAATTTTTAGAAATGTTTTTTTGAAATATTTTCTTAACTACTAAACCAACTAAAATTAAATCAGTCTTCTCCTCGAAAAATTGCGTCGATTACCGCAAACTGCTTCAAAATTGATACATTTATTTGCGAGATATCGTTAACGAAAAATTCGTAAGGAAATGTTTTTTTTTGAGCTCGAAAAAAATAAACTTCCAGCTATATTTTATATATATTTGAGCGTTTTGAACTTGAAAATAGCGGGAAGATTCAGAGAATGCCTGTAGGGTCAAACTTTTGTTCAAATTTTATTCGGTAGTTTTTCAACAGAATTAATATTCATATTTATTCCGATTTTTTCTTTTGATTATTCTTTGTTGTATATTTATTATACAAATGTTTAATTAACGTCTGATTAGTACTCTTCAATAAATAAAATTATCGACCAATTTTTCAGACAATTATATTGACAAAAAATATAAATTATTATATGTATTTCAATAAATTTTCGGTCCGGATTTGGAACTTCTTCAGAATTGAGTTAAAAAATATATAAATTAACTAGAAATTAGTTTCTAAAAAGTGTGAGTTTTTTTAAAATATCGAAATATAAATGAAAAAATAATAACAAACTATATATTAGAAATCGTGTCCATCGAGACAATTATTAATAAGAATCGCAGGATTGTGGACAAAAAGTTCTTTATTCAGTGTACGACGTTTCGTCTATAAATTTAGACTTTTTCAAGTACAATTAATGTGAAAATTTAAAACAATAATTGTTTTAAATTTTCACATTAATAAGAATGGCAGGATTGTGGACAAAAAGTTCTTTATTCAGTGTACGACGTTTCGTCTATAAATTTAGACTTTTTCAAGTACAATTAATGTGAAAATTTAAAACAATAATTGTTTTAAATTTTCACATTAATTGTACTTGAAAAAGTCTAAATTTATAGACGAAACGTCGTACACTGAATAAAGAACTTTTTGTCCACAATCCTGCCATTCTTATTAATAATAACAAACTATTTTTAATAAGCAGTCATGAATATATTTGTAAGTACCTAAAAAGAAAGAAAAGATTTCTTAAAAACAAAATATTATTTCAAAATGATATAAATATTACTTAAATTTTCCGTATCTAAATGAGCATTAATTGAGAATAATATTAATCAATTCTGAAGAAAATCCAAATCCGGACATAAACGTAAATTTATTATATCTATTATAGTTGTAGCAGATAGCTCTAATAATTGTCTTCAAAAAATATGAGCAATAGCTTATTCGATTAGGAAAAATATTCCTAAAAAGACGTTTTTATGATTTTTTCGCCGACAAAAATTACATTTGTTATTTACTTAAAAATTGATTAATTATTATTAGTAAAAACGACACCCAGCTAATCATATTCTTTATCTATTTTTTATCCATTTTTCTTTGTCCATTCTTTTTTTACCATTCTTAATTTATTTTATCTAATCTATTTATCGATTTTTAGGGTTCCGTACTTCAAAAGGAGAAAAGGAATCCTTGCAGGATCACTTCGTTGTCTGTCTGTCAAGACTCTTGGAAATCAAAAGCTATAGAGTACTTTCCGTTGACCTAGAATCATGAAATTTGACAAGCAATGTATTATACTTAGCACAAGTAAAAAAAATCCGAAAAAAGTAAATTTGTGGTTACATTACGAAAAAATAATGTTTTCGCTGCAACAAACCGCAACAACGTGCTACGAACGTACACAGTAACAGTTCTAATACAAAACAAGCGTTCATGAACGGTGCGTTTATACAGAAGTAGGTATAAGTTAGTAATGCAATGTAAACAACAAGTCTTCACAAGCGACGTTGGTTCAGTGATAGAATGCTCGCCTGCCACGCAGGCGGCCTGTGTTCGATTCTCGACCGATGCAACTATTTTTTTTTATTTTTAGAATTATTGTAAATCACTTGATTATTTTTTTTTATTTTTACAATTGCAAATCACTTGACTATTTTTTTATACATTTTATAACATTAAAGGTTTAGATAAGTAAGTCAGACTTATCTAAACCTTTAATGTTTCCCGTTAACCTATAGAATCTTGTTATTTAATATTGCTGTCAACAAAATAACAAATAAAATAACATTTCCTACAAAGATTTCCCTATATGCAGATGATGTGGTAATATACTGTATTAGATATGGTGTCCATCGAGATAATAATTAATAAAAATCGCAGGATTGTGGACAAATATTAGATTTATTAATTGTACGACGTTTCGTCTATAGATTTAGACTTTTTATACTTGAAAAAGTCTAAATCTATAGACGAAACGTCGTATAATTAATAAATCTAATATTTGTCCACAATCCTGCGATTTTTATTAAGTAATATACTGTGTTAATATAAACCATAAAACTATTCAAAAGAAATTAACCTCAGCTCTACTCCATCTTGAGAAATGGTCAGCAACTACTGGGTTCAAATTTTCAACTGAGAAAACCAAATGTATTTTATTCACAAAACATAAACATGCTGCAAAACCCGCATTAAAATTAAATAGTGTACAGCTAGAATACGCAAAACAAATACAATATTTAGGCGTCATTCTTGATGATAAGTTGAATTGGAAATCGTATATCACTGACCTAAGGAAAACCTACAGAAAAAGCATCGATCTCATCAAAACACTGTCTCACCACACTTGGGGAAGTGATACTAAACAACTTATGCAAATATTTCAAGCATTGGTAAGATCGAAAATTGAGTATGCATGTAAAGCATATGCAGCCGCACAAAAGAACATTGTAAATATCATCAATACAGTATATAATGCAGCATTACGACTAGCTTCAGGTGCACTAAGAACCACTTCGTTGGAAAGCCTTTATGCAACCATAGGTGAAATGTTACCTGAAATGCGTAGAGAGATGTTAACAATACAATATAATACAAAAATAAAAATAAACCCTACTCATCCAAATTATCAAATGATTACAAATCCACATTACCAATGCACATACGAATCAAATGTAAAATACACAAAACCGTTGCCTATAAAAAACGAACAAATAATTAATTCAAAAATACCATTGTGAAGTTAGAGATCGAGGAAGGCGAGAGGGGAGAGGAGAGTGTGTGTGAATTGGAGATCGAGGAAGGCGAGAGGGAGGAGAGGAGAGAGTTTTGGAGTTGTCGAAAAGTGTATTGAGTTTGTGTTAATAAAAATATTGAAAAAAAAAACTCGGGTCGCAGTGCGAAACCCTGCCGACAATATAGTGTATTTGCTTTTATACGCAGTGTGGCTCTATTGTATGAACTTAACTTTGTTTTTGGACAAAATAAAAAAAATTACCCTCTAATACACCCCTTATAACAACATTTTTTTTACTTAATTTCAATACTACATACCAATTCAACATCTGTACCAAATTATATACACCCTTCAGTATGTAAATCCATATCAGTAAACTTGCATTTTCATAAAATTTGTAAGTCCGGTCCTGTCGGGCCGATTTTATTTAAATTTTCGCAGCACATTTCAATAATTACTAAAGGGTTAAATTTCAAATTTGAAGTGATTCTGAAATTTTTTTCCGTATTTTTGGGCCCAAAAACATTTTTCAACCCCTAAATACCTCCCTTAAAATGGCCCGATCGGGCCCATTTTAAATAGGCTTCTTGCGATGATGGATTCCAACATGTGGACCAAATTTCGTTTAAATCGATTAAGTCTGTCGAGAGTTATCGTGGTCACACATATATATATATATATATATATATATATATATATTATAGTATTTACTAGGATATGGCCGAAATTGACAGAAAATGGTTAAGGTGTTGATAACCGGGCCACTAGTTAGCTTCACCTATGTAAACTATATCGGCGATAATTGAATTACCTCGGAGCACGGCTAGCTTCAATTCGGATGCGGGGTCATGGATAAAACTAAGAAGAACATGAAAAAATACAAAATCAACATCCGTAAAAGGATGCTAAAAAAACCCAACCACCTACCACAAGACACAAAGGACAACACAAAATTTTAACAACCAATAGTAAGTCAAGTCCACTCACGTTGGCAAATAATTTCACGGATTCACCGACTAGATTACCAGGCGCCAGGACTCGAATCGTGAAAAGCCACGCCTAGAAAGTCCAGACTAGGAGGCTTGAATGGTCCTTGACTACTGAAAATATAGCGAAATCTTAAATGATTCGTAATCCCCAAACAAAAATAATTGACACTAAAACCAGACAAAATATTCTCGAACCTAAACCTGAAAAAGGTTCGAAAATTTAATTAGATAAAATATTTCCGAGAGACGAAACAATCACACATAAATGTAACTAACGGAAATATTCGCCGAACACAAAAACGAATAATTATTCGAAAACTAAAATGCAATAAAATTTTAGTCGTGCAAAAGCGCAATAAACTGTGTTACTATTCTCTACTACTGTAATAGAACACCCGCTATAGGCGTCCTGTGACGTCACGGGGTATAGCCTCCAGACAACACAAATTCACGTCCAATCGATACCGTAAAAATATTTATGGTGAAATAATCCACTTATTTGATAGGACACCTGGTATAATTGTCCGCTGACGTCACGGGAATATGTAGCCGAAACAAAAAAATCAAATACGAAACTTAATTTGACAGCGATTTGCCATACGATAAAGAATTCACGACATAAGGTTTTGTATTCCCATCAAAATTCGATACGGGAGGCGAGACCAATATCGGACGTTCCGACATAACCCAAAACTCAGACAATAACTGTCATTCCGGAATTGAACTTTGCTTTGTTAGATAACTTTCATTAGATAGGGAACATTAGCTCAATTTGTTAACTTCAGTTCAGTTGTTAACTTCAAGGTATCCCTCGGGAACATTTGTGAGTTAGCAGTAATAAAAAACTTCAATGAAATTGACTGGTATTATAATCCGATACTAAATTGTAAATCGCAAAGTCGAAAAAAATCATTCGGTATGGAAATGCTTGTTCCAGAATTTCAAAGCTTTAGTTCCACAGGAACAGACTGTAAAAACTCTCAAAAAAAATAATCCCGTCAAAACTAACGTAAAAATCCCATCCAAGACGGCTAAGCACGAAACAAATAAGTTTGTCGGGAGAAATTCGCTTAAATCCAGAAATTCCAGATTTTTCCAACCAGAAACAACAGAGAAACTCCTAAAAGGGTGTATTGGACAATAAAGCACGGATATTTAAATTCCTAAGCGTCAAACATTCCTATTCCAGGTTTATTTTGGGATCTCACGGAAAGCTATATCCTCATCAACAATCAGCAACAATCAAGAAGTACGAAAGCCAAAGTTTCCAGGAAAACAGGAGAGTTTTTAAACTCGGGATCGGTTTAGGATTAAAGATGAAAGGATGACAAATCGAATAACGCCAAAAGGAACATTTCAGCTCTTATCAATGCTCCAGAAATACAAGCCAAAGTCCCGAAAAATAAATAATCTCTTTCGCAGTTCAAATAAATCGTCTCTAAATTAATTGTTATCAACAATTCCTATCCCCCGATGCGTCGTGTTCATTAGCTCGCTCACGACTGACCGTTGCGAAAAAAATCTAAAAAAATACAACATACAACTGTCTCCATCCTATTTTATCACATACGTCGTATATCTCGTCTCTCTCCCACTCATTACCGCTATCACAGAACGACTTGTTGTAATTCGTATCTCGGTTTGTTTTCAGCTGACAGACTATTGCAATATTAAACAAGATCGCCAATATTACAATGTTAATGTCTTAACTTTGATATTTCTATACAGCGGCTGGAATATTATTTTATTTTCAAGCCAAATGATACGCTAAAATTAAGGGAGTGAAGGCTATGGTTCCAGGGAGTCCTAGGGTCCTTCTGGGGGTCTAATTCGAACATATTACACACCCCTTCTTCCTCCAAAAGAAAAGGACGAAGACCTTTTCTTCTCTGACAAAGCACTACGGTAACGAGACCGAACCGACACGTAACACGGTATGAATTAAACGAAAAAGGTAGCCACACGATACAAGGTTCAATCGAACAGATCCCAAACAGAGTCGTCGCTAGCAAAGTCCGGTGAATCAGCACCATGATCCGAAACGTTATGCTGCTCGTCCACTACCTCATTGCCTGACTCAACTGCCTCGTCCTCACTGGAAACTTCTGACGCGCTATCCTCAACATAGGGTTTCAGGTCCTTAACGTGCCATCTGCCAACAGGACGACCATCCTCATGTTCTAGCTCATAAATGAGGGGGGAAACCATCCTGGTGATACGACAAGGAATGAATCGAGGAGCTAGTTTGGATGTGAATCCGTGTGCGCCACTGGACAAGACATAGTGTCTTTTCCATACACGTTCACCTACCGCGAACTGTACAGCTGGCCGCTTGCCTAGATTGTAACCAACAGCCTGGCGCTCATATGCTTCAGCCAGATGCGTCCGCACTTGCTGGTAGATGGCAGGATGCTCCTGCAGTTGTCGTGCATAAAACTCACTGGACCAGTCGAGTTCGATAGGATCCCGATCACCCAAGTCACCATAATAGCTCCCATTGATAGGTACAAATCGCCCAAAATTGAGGAAGGTAGGTACAAACCCAGTAGAATCGTGAACAGCCGTTCGCAACGCGAAACCTATGTGCGGAAGGACTTTATCCCACTCATGGTGAGTCGCATCTGACAAATAAGATCGGAGAGCTGTTCCAATGGTGCGATTTACCCGCTCTACGAAGTTGGCCTGAGCATGATATTTGGCGACGAACCAGTGTTTAATGCCGTAGTTGTCCAACAGTCGCTGAATGTGTTTGGCGGTAAACTCAGTACCATTATCGGTCAGCAGAATCTGGGGGGCACCAAACATAAGAAACACTTCATTTTCAAGGTATGAGGCGATCGAACTGGCATCCGCCCGCTTTAGCGGCTTCAACAAGGAAAACTTGGTAAACCAATCCACGACTACTAAAACAAAACGATAGCCCTCCTTAGTTTTTGGCAAGGGTCCAAGAATATCACAGCCGACCAGCTGCCAAGGAAACTTTATTTGCTTAGGTTGTCCCATAAATCCGGGACGGGCGGTATTCGAAACTTTTTGAGCGGCACAGACACGACAACGAGAGATAAATTTGCTAATATCGGCCTTCATTTTGGGCCAATAGTGTTGTTCCGATAGACGGTATAGGGTTTTTGCAATGCCAAAATGGCCAGAGGTAGGGGCAGAATGATATTTTTCCATCAGAGTGAGTCGAGCACGCTTGGGAACAGCCATTTTCCATTCGTCTCGGTTTGGTCCTTGTTCCATAGCAAGAGCGAGACGCTTGTATAAACGGCCATCTATGACGCGCCAACGATTATATTCGTTAGGATGTTGTAACACAGAACGAACCATTCTTTGATACCACGGATCAGCATTGCAGACCTCATCACTAAAAGTAAGGTTAGAGATTTCCACGGGAGAACGGGAGAGTGCGTCCGGAACGATATGCATAGAACCCTTCCGATGTTCAAATTCGACATCATACTGCTGAATTTTTACAGCCCAACGGGCCAAACGACCAGAAGGGTCTTTCAAATTCTGTAGCCACAACAAGGAATGGTGATCAGTCAGCACTTTGAAGTGAGTGCCTTCGACAAAAGGGCGAAACTTTTCAAGACCAAACAAAACAGCGAGGCACTCCTTCTCAGTAGTGGAGTACTTTCGTTCGTGAGCATTGAGAGTGCGACTTGCAAATGCAACAGGTACGTCAATCTGTTCATCGTTGGGCTGCGTAAGAACACATCCGAGTCCAAGGTCCGATGCGTCGCATTGGATGGTAAAGGGACGCTTGAAGTCAGGGCTTGCAAGTACAGGAGCCGAAACTAAGGCACTTTTTATGGACACAAAGGCTCGATTTGCTTCCTCACTCCAACAAATCTTCTGACCTTTAGCACGTTTCTTGATAAGCTCGGTAATGGGAGCGGTCAAGGAAGAAAAATGAGGGATGAACCGACGGTACCAAGAACATAGCCCGACGAACCTTTTAACTTCGGTAGTGGTATTAGGTCGAGGGTAGTTTAGCATAGCTGAAATCTTATCAGGGTCGGTACGCAAACCAAGTTTGTCAACTACAAATCCGAGAAATTTAAGGGACGGACGACAGAATTCACACTTCGATAAGTTTATAGTTAAATTTGCTTCCCTGAAGCGAGACAAAACTTCTTGCAACACGGCACCATGCTTTTCAAACGTAGGGGTAGCGACAATGATGTCATCCAGATAAACGAAAACGAACGGTTCTAACTTCGGTCCCAATACACGGTCCATTAGACGTTGCTGGGTCTGCGGGGCGTTACGGAGGCCAAACGGCATCACTTCAAACTCGAACAGTCCCCTTCCTGGAACACTAAATGCGGTTTTCTCACGAGAGTCCGACGAGAGAGGGATCTGCCAAAATGCAGACTTCAAATCAATACTCGAAAGAAATTTGGCCCCCGATAACATACTCAGAATATGGTCTATGCGAGGTAAGGGATATGCGTCAGGTTTCGTGACAGCATTAAGTCGACGCCCATCAAAGCAAAAGCGAAGTTCTCCATTGGCCTTCCTCACGAGCAAGACCGGCGAGGACCAAGGGCTGACTGAGGGTCGAACCACATTCAAGGCTAACATCTGGTCTAATTCTTTATTCAAGTGAGTCATCATATAAGGTGACAGCGGGTATTGCCGTTGTTTCATTGGATTCGCATCGCCAGTGTCAATGACGTGCTCGGTCCAATGAGTACGACCGAGTTTATTACCCTCTTGCCATGACAGACAACGAAAAGATTCGATTATAGAAGACAGATGAAGCTGCTGATCGGTAGTTAACTCGGAACGTTCGCGAATGGCATGAACAGTATTGATTTGAAAAGCGACATCAGAATTCAGACCGGTATTATAAGAATAGAAGTTGTTACGAAAATCTACCATAAAATTAAAATCATGCATGAAGTCCATTCCCAAAATGAGCGTAGCCTGCAAAGAAGGAACGACTAAAACATCCAACAGCTTAACATCTCCATTGACGACAATCGGCAGAAGCACTGAACCGGAGACAGATTGAAAAACACCATCAGCAGTAGTAACGTTCATATGTACGGGACTAACCTTCAGAGACAATAATTCGATGAACGGTAGTCCGAATTTTCCTAAAACGGTACGGTTGGCACCAGTATCCAGAAGGGCTAGGACTTCTCTATCGTATAAATTGATCGTGATGTAAGGTCGGTTATCCCCAGGGTGAGACGCTAGAACCGGGTTGACTTTAGATTCTACAACAGGATTAGCGGGAGATTTACAAAAATCAGAAACTACACCAAGCCATTTTTCCCAAGATTCACGATCAAGGTTAGGAGACGGAGTCGGCAGCCGTTGACGGAAATATCGACTCCTCACTATTTCGCGTCGTTTACGTTTCCCGACAGGGCTGAAGGCTTCGATACTGTCTTCGGGCAGGAATTCGCGAAATGCTCACGATTTCCACAACGATAGCAAAAGCGTACTCGAGGCTCATTACACTTCGCATATACATGGCCTGGTTTGAGACAGTTCCAACATTTTATTCCAGCTGCGATAGTACTAGTAGGTGTTACGACGGATTTAACTTCACTGCATTGATTAGAAGTTAGCTGGATCTTCAAGATAGCTGGTTCCAAGGCAACGAGGAATTCGTTTAATTCAGATACGGTATAGAAATGTGAATGAACTACATGCGGACCATAAAAAGGTAATAAATTTCGCTTAATGATTCGGATTTTCTCAGCGTCGGTAAGGGGTGTCGTCAACTGACTCATCATTCGTTGCAGAGACGCCAAAAACAACGTGACCTTTTCATCAGGCCTCTGAACGCGAGCGTAAATTTTTAGGCTTAATTCATGGTCGAAATCAGAACCTAAAAAGTGTCTTCTTAATGCGGCGGTGAGGGAATCCCAGTCGCTAATGCCATCAGATAAAACCATACGATACCATACTAAAGCGTCGTCGACAAAGAGATCGATGGCTGAATGAAATAAAGTTTCCTTAGAACAATGCCTGCCAACACGTAATTCTTCCACACGCGTCAGAAACTCGTTGACAGGTTGTTTGCCATCGAAGCTAATGCCCCATTTGTAGACAGGAAGTGTAACAGGCAAGTTAGGGTTATTTGCTGGCTGAGAACCACTAGCGGTAGTGATATTAGAGGCATCAGCTCTATGACCAGGTACGTAAGGTAACACGGGAGTTGAGGAATCCGAGATAGCTTCAACACGATGATTTAGAGCACGCATGTTGAATTGTTCGTCCAACTCTAAAGTTTGTTCTATAAGCTTGTTAACACGCGGCAACAAATCGTCCGACGCACGACTGACAAGACGACGAGATCGACTTAACAAATGTAAAATGCGGTGGTCTAACACTAAATAAGCGACACTCTGCGGAAAATCAGAAAACTTTAAAACTAAAGCTTGTAATTCGACGAGTTTACTCTGGCAAATGTCTAACTCGTTATCCAAATTTAAAGCGACATCAGGAAAATCTAAATCGGCATTTTCCGACAATAACGACGATACTGTATCCTGCAATAAATTTAAAGTCATGTGATCAACCCCTTGAATATGACGTAATCGTAATTCATACTCGAGTTCATCTCGCTTGAGACCGACGGCAGACATTTTTAAGCAATTTTTTTTTTTTTTTTAGAATAGAAATGATTGAAACACGACAATAGTTAACCGGAATCGGAAGAGAGAGGCCACAAGCCCCAAATTATGGTTCCTTCCGATATTTAAAACAAACTTGGATTCCAATAAGAAATCGAAAAAAATACGGGCAGCTAAACCGCAAACGCAACGAAAACCAAAAGGCACTGGAAACAGGTCCCAAAACGAAAATGAACATAAAAGAACAAAAGTCAATAAAATAAGGCCCCACGTTGGCAGGCGCCAATTTATAGTATTTACTAGGATATGGCCGAAATTGACAGAAAATGGTTAAGGTGTTGATAACCGGGCCACTAGTTAGCTTCACCTATGTAAACTATATCGGCGATAATTGAATTACCTCGGAGCACGGCTAGCTTCAATTCGGATGCGGGGTCATGGATAAAACTAAGAAGAACATGAAAAAATACAAAATCAACATCCGTAAAAGGATGCTAAAAAAACCCAACCACCTACCACAAGACACAAAGGACAACACAAAATTTTAACAACCAATAGTAAGTCAAGTCCACTCACGTTGGCAAATAATTTCACGGATTCACCGACTAGATTACCAGGCGCCAGGACTCGAATCGTGAAAAGCCACGCCTAGAAAGTCCAGACTAGGAGGCTTGAATGGTCCTTGACTACTGAAAATATAGCGAAATCTTAAATGATTCGTAATCCCCAAACAAAAATAATTGACACTAAAACCAGACAAAATATTCTCGAACCTAAACCTGAAAAAGGTTCGAAAATTTAATTAGATAAAATATTTCCGAGAGACGAAACAATCACACATAAATGTAACTAACGGAAATATTCGCCGAACACAAAAACGAATAATTATTCGAAAACTAAAATGCAATAAAATTTTAGTCGTGCAAAAGCGCAATAAACTGTGTTACTATTCTCTACTACTGTAATAGAACACCCGCTATAGGCGTCCTGTGACGTCACGGGGTATAGCCTCCAGACAACACAAATTCACGTCCAATCGATACCGTAAAAATATTTATGGTGAAATAATCCACTTATTTGATAGGACACCTGGTATAATTGTCCGCTGACGTCACGGGAATATGTAGCCGAAACAAAAAAATCAAATACGAAACTTAATTTGACAGCGATTTGCCATACGATAAAGAATTCACGACATAAGGTTTTGTATTCCCATCAAAATTCGATACGGGAGGCGAGACCAATATCGGACGTTCCGACATAACCCAAAACTCAGACAATAACTGTCATTCCGGAATTGAACTTTGCTTTGTTAGATAACTTTCATTAGATAGGGAACATTAGCTCAATTTGTTAACTTCAGTTCAGTTGTTAACTTCAAGGTATCCCTCGGGAACATTTGTGAGTTAGCAGTAATAAAAAACTTCAATGAAATTGACTGGTATTATAATCCGATACTAAATTGTAAATCGCAAAGTCGAAAAAAATCATTCGGTATGGAAATGCTTGTTCCAGAATTTCAAAGCTTTAGTTCCACAGGAACAGACTGTAAAAACTCTCAAAAAAAATAATCCCGTCAAAACTAACGTAAAAATCCCATCCAAGACGGCTAAGCACGAAACAAATAAGTTTGTCGGGAGAAATTCGCTTAAATCCAGAAATTCCAGATTTTTCCAACCAGAAACAACAGAGAAACTCCTAAAAGGGTGTATTGGACAATAAAGCACGGATATTTAAATTCCTAAGCGTCAAACATTCCTATTCCAGGTTTATTTTGGGATCTCACGGAAAGCTATATCCTCATCAACAATCAGCAACAATCAAGAAGTACGAAAGCCAAAGTTTCCAGGAAAACAGGAGAGTTTTTAAACTCGGGATCGGTTTAGGATTAAAGATGAAAGGATGACAAATCGAATAACGCCAAAAGGAACATTTCAGCTCTTATCAATGCTCCAGAAATACAAGCCAAAGTCCCGAAAAATAAATAATCTCTTTCGCAGTTCAAATAAATCGTCTCTAAATTAATTGTTATCAACAATTCCTATCCCCCGATGCGTCGTGTTCATTAGCTCGCTCACGACTGACCGTTGCGAAAAAAATCTAAAAAAATACAACATACAACTGTCTCCATCCTATTTTATCACATACGTCGTATATCTCGTCTCTCTCCCACTCATTACCGCTATCACAGAACGACTTGTTGTAATTCGTATCTCGGTTTGTTTTCAGCTGACAGACTATTGCAATATTAAACAAGATCGCCAATATTACAATGTTAATGTCTTAACTTTGATATTTCTATACAGCGGCTGGAATATTATTTTATTTTCAAGCCAAATGATACGCTAAAATTAAGGGAGTGAAGGCTATGGTTCCAGGGAGTCCTAGGGTCCTTCTGGGGGTCTAATTCGAACATATTACAATATATATATATATATATAAATATATATATACATATATATATAAACATTTCCAAAAATGGTGCCAAACTTCTTAGAAACTTATGAAACGTCGAGAAATTTTGGTCCGACCCCTAGGTCCCGCCATCCGACCGACGCCAATAGTGTAAGTGCCTTATGGCAAATACACTAAAAAGAGTGTTTAAATCATTTTTCTGGATCTACTAGTATTAATTGGAAGGGAAACCATAAGGACCTGTCACAATTGGCGCAGTCGGTAGGACTAGTAGATCAGAGAAACAAAAGTGGTAAATTGAATTGAAAAAGTTTGTAGATGGTAGACGTCAAAGGAAAATTTTGAAATATTTGGTGTACATTTGTTTATTATAATATATTACTACGTAACTACGGTAATCATATCGTGAGTTGTATTGGACTAAGCAAACGAAATTTGAGAAAAGGTAACAGGTTATATTATCAAGATGCCTAAAACTAAGAAAACAAACAAAAATAAGTCATGCACGGAACATGATGATGCACTTTCACTCAGTACAGAAGAAAATTAAGATATGCGAATAAAACTAGAAATAATGAAAATGGAAATTATTGAAAAGCGGGAACAACGTGAACATGATTTGAGATGTGAACGAGAAAAACGTGAACATGAGTTGGTATTACTTGACTTTAAGGCCAGAGGCATTTCGCTGGATTCAAATGTTACTCCGGAAATTAAGAAATCAAATATATCAGATTATGTGAACTTGCTATCCAAAATGTTAAACAAACAACCGAAGACACCATTTGAGGTACTTGATTTCTTTGAAACGGCAGAGAGGGGATTTGATTTGTACACAGTACCTGAAGAAATTAAAGGTAAACTGATAATTTCTTTCTTTGAAGCACATTACGCTAATCATTTGTTTAATAAATTATCTACTGAAGAATGTGCAGATTATAGCATAGTGAAAGAAACAGTACTGTCAGAGTTTAAAATGACGCCAGCAGTTTATAAAAGACAGTTTGACATAATTCGTAAGGACAAAGATGAAAATTATTATCAATTAGCAGCTAGAATTCGTAGAATGTACGAATGTACGAATAGTAGAAAAATAGCTAATTTTGATGACTTGGTAAACTTAATAATTGCTGATAAATTCATGGAAACCTTAACTAACGATACTAAAGAGTTTGTTAAACAGCATGAAACTAACGGTTGGATGCAGGTCAATAAAATGGCAGAGCTGGCTGAGTTGTATACTGCTAGCAAATATGTAAACGATGAAAATGTGCATCAACCTCGAGACCAAATAGTACGGTTTTCCAAAGAATATCTTAACAATAATGATACGGGAAAACGCCATGGCAGATGTTTTAAGTGTAATTCACCTTTTCATTATCAAGCGAACTGCAAAAATGAGCAGCCGAGACAATTTCAATCACAACAAAGAAAACAGGTAGCTCAGATTGACATTTGTCCTTCAGATAATGATAATAGTGAAGATGATAACTTTAGACAAGAAAATACTAATGAAGACAAATTGGTCGCATCAATATCTTGCATTAACAGAGGCACAGAAATGATATTAGCCAAGAATAGAAAATATGTTACTGTAAAAAATGACAGAAAAATTGTTTCGGCGCTTGTCGACACTGGTGCTGATTTGTCATGCGTAAGAACTGGTGAGCTTAACGAAGAAAAATATCAGACACTCAGGAAAATAATAGTACGCAGTGCGTTTGGAGAACGTAAGAGTGCAAATTTAAAGAAGATACCAATGTTTATTTTCACTCAGGGTACTGTTTCAGCGAATAAAGAAGAGGGAATTACTATTTTGTGCGCAATTATAGAAAATCTAAGTGAGTCGGCTCTATTGAGTATAGATTCATACGAGCTACTGACTGAATACTGTAAAGTTTTACCTGAGAAGACCAATGAGAGGCAATTGATTAAAATCAATGAAACCAGTGTGGAGGAGCCGAAAAATGAGGACAATGAACTAGAAGAAGAGAACGAAGAAAAGGCAAATGAACTAGAATTAAGCGACAACTTGAAATACAAACAGTCGCAAAAAGAAGATAAAACATTAGTGGACAGCTGGGAAGATTTACGAAATAACAGACATGGTTGACGGTTTTTTGTATCACAAAGATAAAGTTCTGGGTGAGACCGTACATCAGCTAGTCGTTCCGAGTGACAGAAGGCAGGAAATTCTAGAGTGGGCTCATGAATCTATTTTTACTACACATTTGGGCTATAAAAAAACCTTAGAACGAATAAGGTATTCATTTAATTGGCCTAATATGGCGAAAGACGTGAGAAATTTTTGTAACTCTTGTTTACAATGCCAGCTAAGGAAATCAGAAACTAAGCGGGACAGACACACAATAACTCCTGTTGTTAGATCAGAACTGCCTTTCAGGTTTCGTAAAAAAAATATATATTAAGATAGACTTTTTTTAATCTTAAGTTGGGGGGTGTGAAGTTAGAGATCGAGGAAGGCGAGAGGGGAGAGGAGAGTGTGTGTGAATTGGAGATCGAGGAAGGCGAGAGGGAGGAGAGGAGAGAGTTTTGGAGTTGTCGAAAAGTGTATTTAGTTTGTGTTAATAAAAATATTGAAAAAAAAGAGTGTTTAAATCATTTTTCTGGATCTACTAGTATTAATTGGAAGGGAAACCATAAGGACCTGTCACAACCATATTGAAAACATATCTATTAAAAGTGAACGTGCATAACAAAATACAACCTTGGTTTTTCAATAATCCGAATATCAATTACGACCTAACAATATATAATGAATCCGAAACCACACCGGCTATATTTCAAAGCCATATAAACCAAATTTTGGACCTGCATAAAGAATATATCAAAATTTATACAGGTGGTGCACAATCTGAACTTGGAACTGCTTGCGCATTTATACTTAATAACAGACCGACAGAAATTAAACTCTCAAAATTCGAAAGTATATTTACAGTGGAACTATTTGCTCTAAAAAATAGTCTAAGTGAATTTAAAAAAAAATTTACCATGAAAATAGCAAATGCATAATACTGTGCGACTCACTTAGTGCACTACAATCAATATCGCGGCTATACCCTACAAATTCTATAATTCAAGACATTCAAAATCTGTTATATGAACTTCAAAATAGATCATGCACAATAAATTTTATTTGGATACCCTCCCACTTTGGTAATTATGGTAACGAACTAGCTGATACGTACGCTAAACAAGCGATAACATCTGAAAACACATCTGTAGATGAAAAAACAATATAATATAAAGATATAAAAAACTATATTGCAACGCTCCTTGCTCGCTATGGATGGAGTTATCAGCGAACAGACGTTTTGCAAACGGTCACTGCTGTCTCGTCGGCCACGGATCGGCTCGCCGGATCTCCAGGGTTCAAAATAATTTAGCAGTGTTAACTATTTCTTTTCTTATCGTTTAAAGAAATCAAACATCAATCGTACGTTCTACTATTTTATTTCGTTCTCTTAAACTTAAAGGTAACAATTTGATACAAAGAATAGAAAACACATTTACGTGAGAAATACAAATAATAAATTACATCAATGAAATGCGAAATGAAATCACTACTACAAAAATATATAATAAACGGTATACAAAATACAGGTGGGGCGGTATCCCCAAAATAAACGGTCGGGAGAAAACGGTGCCTGAAGTGACCGGACAGGGCCCTGCCGCGGGCAAAAGCGTCATTCCAGTGGGGTGTCGGATCGGAACCGGTGGCTTAGACGGGATGGACTGGTGGCGGCAAACTAGCGCGGGGACCGCAAACTACGGCACCAACACTAGTCCTTCGGGATCGGGGACGGTAGCGGCAAACTATCGCTGGTTCAGCATCTACTGCACCAATACCGTCGGAGGATATACGGAGCCAGGAGGGTACAGGTGTGACAGGTTATCAACGCCGGCTGAAGGCCATAAGGGCGTTTTATCAGATGCGCAAATTACTGTAGTCTAAATACTCTAGTTAGAGTATTTATAACGTTAAACAGTTGTAATTTGACTACCTTTAGACCAGTCTTATGTCTGGGGTCATGAAATGTTCGTGCCGTCTTCTATGCGAGAGGTAAAAGTTTTTATTATAAATTCGGTTTTTTATTTCTTACAAATTACTTAATTCTAAGGATAGTTCATCATGCAGGCATCGGATGCCGCTGCTGGCTATGAATTAGTTGATAAAAATGTTTTAACTCAGTTTATTCATAGGTGTCACTGAACACATGATTCTTACCTCGCATAGAAGACGGTAATTAATTTATACTGGTCACAATACACACACTTAAAAGTTCACGGTTCGTAACGGCATCGTTACAATATTAAACAACAAATAAAAACATTTTGGGCAGAAAAATGGTTTAATATCGAGGACAATAAAGTGAGAGAAATAAAATCTTATATAAACTACTGGGCTTATCCCATAAACATGAAAAGAAAGGAAGAAATAGCTCTAGTACGTCTCAGAACGAGCCATAGCAAATTAACTCATAACTACATCTTCAAGAAAGAAAATATACCAACCTGCGATATTTGCCATGTCCACTTAACTATCAAACATGTTCTCACAGACTGCATAAAAACTTTCGGGCCAGATATGATAACATACTCCCGGAAAACCTAGAAGAAATATTAAATAATACACAACCCAACATAAATAAATTAATGAAATTTCTACAAGAAACAGGACTTACCAATCAGCTCTAACTAACAAAACGCTCTCTCAAATACACCGTCTAAATTCATAGCCTCTTTTCCTCCCTATCTCCTAAATACCATGGTGTAGTGTTTCTGAAACAAAAAAAAAATAAATAAATACCTAAATAAATAAAAATAACAAAAAATTTACTAAGGCTCTATAATACAAAAATATTGAATTTATCTAACTACTCTATATTAACATTGTACTTACCTTATTACTATACTTACTTTCTATTAACTACTGTATTTACCGTTTATTACTATATTATCTACTATAACTTACTGTCTATACTTACCCTCTAGCATTGTAACTTTATACTTAATAAAAATATTAAGAGCACTGTAGTTGAAACAAAAATAAAAAATATAGAATAGTTACCTCTTACCAGTTAGTTTAGTGTTTGCTGAAGATGAGAGCCTAGCTCCCGAAATGTACATCCGCTAATAAAACTGTTGTGGTAAGAAGTAACTATTCTATATTTTTTAACTTTATACTTACCTAAATATCTAACAGTAGTTTGTATTCCATAACCTATTTTGAAAACCTGTTTATAAATATTATGTGCTAATGACCTGAGTAGTAGAAGGACATTTCTTTTTTTTTCTTGTGCTGACTTATTGCTTCCAACTTTCTGATTATGCAAATAAATAACTTAGGTACCTACTTACTTACTTATTTACTTACGAGATCCGGGAGTTAGTTTTGCGGTTAACCGTTTATTCGACTCAGTCTTGCGTTTAAGTCGACCTCTACTTCGAAGTGGAAATAGATCAGAGGCGTCTGGAGATCGCAACGGTCTAGCCTAGCGCCATTGGTAATTAATGTAAACCATTTAACGAATCAACTAGTCGATGTTTTATTGTTATTCTATTCATAAATTGGATTTTCAATTTTTTTAAACGATTGTGTCTCGTGCTATTAAAACTTTTTGAGTTAATAGTGTCTCTGGTGTGATCTTTGAATTTCCAAAAACAAATTTATCTTAAACCAGTGGGAGTATATGCCCAAGTAATTCAAGAATTACAAGGCGCGAAATTTTACGTCATATACCCCGGTGTTTTGTTTGAAAATCGGTGTATATATAATTATATTTAACGACACTTGGAGAATAATATAGTATAACCTTAATTTACTTATTCTAAGAAAAAAATAACAGTTGAAAATAATGAAACACAGAAAGGAAAATATAATTTTAATAATTTCATGGTTCTCTATGTAATATGTTATTGTGTCATGCAAAAATTAAACCTAACTAACATCTTCAGAACAAAAGAACAACAGATTTTTTTTCAAAATATTTCTGAAATTATGAGTTTAGAAAAAAAATTTCATAACTTTCTTGTAAAAACAGATAGAAAAATAAACCGTTATGAAAAGTACCCAATTATTATATAAAAACAACTTTATAACATATATGTGCCGACTTTAGCTCTAGAATTTTTTACAAAACTTTCTTTAAAATAAAATAATAAAACATTATAAAAAGTACACCATTATTATATAAAAAACAACGATGGCATGTATCTCTTTTGCACATGCGCCGATTTTTCCCAAAAATTATACAAAACTCGTGTAAAAATAGATCGAATAATAAACAGTTATGAAAAGTATACCATTGTTATATACAAACAACTTTATAACTTATACCTCTTCTGCGCATGCGCCGACTTTCCCTCAAAAAACATTTTACAAAACTTTCTTGTAAAGTAGAATAATAAAACATTATAAAAAGTACACCATTATTATATAAAAAAATTGGATGTCTGTAAAGTCGGTTTACGGACGATAGTTTTACGTGATAACGTATTCCGCTCGAATATCATATTTAATAATACATTACTGCATTCTCGCTTGCGCGCACAGGGTCAGGCGGAACGTTACACTTTTTCGTGCGTGCAGCTGGTGTTTCATCAATTTATAAGACGTTATCACGTCAAAAACTTAGTCCACCATCTTTAGAAGTCCGCCATATTGGATTTAGAGTGACGTCACTTTATTTTTCGAGTTATTCTCAGCAAGCCCTTTCATTTGATACCCATATTGTAGGAAAGCATAATAAAATTAGTCCGCCATCTTTAGAAGTCCGCCATATTGGATTTAGAGTGACGTCACTTTATTTTTCGAGTTATTCTCAGCAAGCCCTTTCATTTGATACCCATATTGTAGGAAGGCATAATAACATTAGTCCGCCATCTTTAGAAGTCCGCCATATTGGATTTAGAGTGACGTCACTTTATTTTTCGAGTTATTCTCAGCAAGCTCTTTCATTTGATACCCATATTGTAGGAAAGCATAAAAAACTTAGTCGGCCATCTTTAAAAGTCCGCCATATTGGTTTTAGACTGACGTCACTTTATTTTTCGAGTTAATCTTAGCAAGCCCTTTCATTTGATACCCATATTGTAGGAAAGCATAATAACATTAGTCCGCCATCTTTAGAAGTCCGCCATATTGGATTTAGAGTGACGTCACTTTATTTTTCGAGTTATTCTCAGCAAGCCCTTTCATTTGATACCCATATTGTAGGAAAGCATAATAAAATAAGTCCGCCATCTTTAGAAGTCCGCCATATTGGATTTAAAGTGACTTTACTTTATTTTTCGAGTTATTATCAGCAAGCCCTTTCATTTGATACCCATATTGTAGGAAAGCATAAAAAACTTAGTCGGCCATCTTTAAAAGTCCGCCATATTGGTTTTAGACTGACGTCACTTTATTTTTCGAGTTATTCTCAGCAAGCTCTTTCATTTGATACCCATATTGTAGGAAAGCATAATAAAATTAGTCCGCCATCTTTAGAAGTCCGCCATGTTGGATTTAGAGTGACGTCACTTCATTTTTCGAGTTATTCTCAGCAAGCCCTTTCATTTGATACCCATATTGTTGGAAAGCATAATAAAATTAGTCCGCCATCTTTAGAAGTCCGCCATATTGGATTTAGAGTGACGTCACTTTATTTTTCGAGTTATTCTCAGCAAGCCCTTTCATTTGATACCCATATTGTAGGAAAGCATAATAAAATAAGTCCGCCATCTTTAGAAGTCCGCCATATTGGATTTAAAGTGACTTTACTTTATTTTTCGAGTTATTATCAGCAAGCCCTTTCATTTGATACCCATATTGTAGGAAAGCATAAAAAACTTAGTCGGCCATCTTTAAAAGTCCGCCATATTGGTTTTAGACTGACGTCACTTTATTTTTCGAGTTAATCTTAGCAAGCCCTTTCATTTGATACCCATATTGTAGGAAAGCATAATAACATTAGTCCGCCATCTTTAGAAGTCCGCCATATTGGATTTAGAGTGACGTAACTTTATTTTTCGAGTTATTCTCAGCAAGCCCTTTCATTTGATACCCATATTGTAGGAAAGCATAATAAAATTAGTCCGCCATCTTTAGAAGTCCGCCATATTTGATTTAGAGTGACGTCACTTTATTTTTCAAGTTATTTTCAGCAAGCCCTTCCATTTGATACACTTATTGTAGGAAAGCATAAAAAACTTAGTCCGCCTTCTTTAAAAGTCCGCCATATTGGTTTTAGAGTGACGTCACTTTATGATTCGAGTTAATCTCAGCAAGCCCTTTCATTTGATACCCATATTGTAGGAAAGCATAATAACATTAGTCCGCCATCTTTAGAAGTCCGCCATATTGGATTTAGAGTGACGTAACTTTATTTTTCTAGTTATTCTCAGCAAGCCCTTTCATTTGATACCCATATTGCTGGAAAGCATAATAAAATTAGTCCGCCATCTTTAGAAGTCCGCCATATTGGATTTAGAGTGACGTCACTTCATTTTTCGAGATATTTTCAGCAAGCCCTTTCATTTGATACCCATATTGTTGGAAAGCATAATAAAATTAGTCCGCCATCTTTAGAAGTCCGCCATATTGGATTTAGAGTGACGTCACTTTATTTTTCGAGTTATTCTCAGCAAGCCCTTTCATTTGATACCCATATTGTAGGAAAGCATAATAAAATTAGTCCGCCATCTTTAGAAGTCCGCCATATTTAATTTAGAGTGACGTCACTGATTTTCCCCAAAAAAATTACAAAAATTTCTAGTAAAAATAGATAGAGTAAAAACCGTCTTAAAAACTATATTATTATTATATAAAACAACATTATAAGAGATATATTCTTTTACGCATGCGCCGATGTTCCCCAAAAACAATAGGCCACTTCATATTTGCATATGAAACATCCTCCCAAAATTTGGTTTCAATCCGCTCATCCTTGGTGTCGGAATGATAAGAAATGTCAAAAGTGACGTTTGCTTCTGTCAAAGTATTAAGTTCTAATAATTAGTTATTCAAATTGTTAACTTAGAAGGCGTTGCATTTCAGAAATATTCGAAACGGCATCCGTTTTTGAACAAATGCTATCTTTTAATTTCATTATTGTCATAAATAAAATTATCGACCAATTTTATTTTAAGACTGAACATACGCAATAATTATATTACCATGTTATACCGTGCAACAGAGAGAGATAACCGAAAGATGTTTGCTATCGGTTATATCAGATTGAATTTATTTCTATATAAATGTGTATAAAAAAACTGATTGGGCGAATTCTGTTGTACGAAATTTATGTAAAATTTTCTCCTCTTTCGTTTAAGACAGGTTTCGAACCGATCTGATTTAAATTGAGCGAGTTATAAGCGAAAAACTTCGTTTTTTCTAAATTGCTCCCCTCTGGAGCAAAAATTCAAAAATCGGGCGACGTTAGGATCTAAGTTACCCGGAGACAAATCGAACAAAAAAAAGTTTTTTAAAATCGGTTAAGTCGTTTGGGCTGTACGCTGGATACAAAAAGCGTGACTCACAGATTCACAGATTCACAGATTCACAGATTCACAGACAAAGCGAGTACATATAGGCGCTTTAGCTTACGCTATTCGCGCCTAAAAATAGTTTATGTAATTAGATTTTATGTCGGTTATGTACCATGAACTATTTAATTCAACATTAGATGTGCACTGTGTAAACTTAATAAGTTCTAAAAGTAAAAAAAAATGTGTTAAAAATGAAACATGAACACACATCACGTACCTTTAATGCGTAATTTCGTACTCTAAGATAAATGTGTAAGTTTTCATTAGAAAGTTTTCCTTTCTGAAGGGTCGTATCTCACATGAATAACACTGTGTACTAATATGCACATATATGTGTGTGTGTGTCGGCTGTCCTTAGATAGAGCTTGTAGAAAGTTTATCCAGCGCGGTGAACACTTCCTATATAATGTTAGTTTATAGCCGGCTATTATACAGAGTTAAAATGGGATTTGAATAGTTTCTGGCAGACATTTGTCTTGTTTGTGCGACTTACCGAAATGCGTGAAAGATAAGAAGAATTACCTTGTTACGTCGAAATAACAATAAAAATGTTATATTCTTTTATGTATTTTCGTAAAGTTTTTCTGCTTCTTTTTCAATGCTGATAAATTCATATTGATGTTTCCCTCGAAGAAAACATTGGGGATTAGATGTATCCATTGGAACTTGCATTCCAATATTTTGCTGAAATTGGATATTATGGTGACTGAGTAATCCACACAACCATTAATATTGACATGTATTACAGTCCTAAAATTTCAGTATTTTGTGGGCATTATTATTATCGCGCATCAGTTGGTTCTGTATTTCAGCTGAGTTGTTATTTATGATAATTGAGAAGGTATGTAATATTATTAACATATTTATTCAGGGTGTGTAGATCAGGTTTTAGTTCTATATTTTGAATAGAGTGTCGTGAGATCAATCGTTTTGTTTGTTGAAAATAAAAATGGCCGTAAAGTGGCAAACTATCAACCCTTAATAGTCTTTAAGAATTTCCTACATCATTGGATTCTAATGCATTACCTTCCGGATATAAATCTCATTATTCTCTTATCACTCTGTTCTTGCTTATTAAGTATTGTCTTAAATAATACAAAATTAATAGTTTTTATTTTAATCTGACTTATGCCTAAAGTATATTTTAATGGAGGTTTGTATAATAAATAATACATAAAAAAGTTCAAAGAAAACGAAATTAAAATTCATGCCAGTGTTAAAAGCCATTATTTTTTATTTAAAAAAGAACGCTGCCAAAGTTAGACCTTCTGAATACCACTTCTTTTCACAGTGTTCACTATCTTGCAGATATAGGTAAGGTACACATACCTTAACTTTGCGTGTATTTGTATTATATACAAAACGCTTGTGATATTTATACATAATACATGCACATGTATGTGATATTTTGATGTTAGCCTTTCCTGTTTCATATGAGAATAAGATGCACACTATTATAATTTTTATTAAATCATATAAAAAGAAATTGGAAACAATATAGCTTATTATAGCAAAAATAAAAATTAAATTATCTCTTTCGTTTGCTAATTGTTTGTTTAGGTTTGCTAAGCTATTTTCGTCGTTTGTTTAGAGTTAGTTTAAAAGTTATTTAGAAATATAAATAGGCGCTGCTAGCTTCAAACCAGCAGCGCCCATTTAACAAATTTCTCCAAAAATGGGAGAAATCGTTTGTTTAGCGTCTGTGATCTTAGCACAGCAAAGTTTAAAAATTAAAAATATATAAGAGTACTTGTAGCACTCCAAATAGTTCTAGACTACTTACTAAGTTTTAAAAAATTACCATAACTTTAAGCCAAAAAAATAAACAATAAAAAATGCTGTGCTAAGTTCACAATTTCAATACTTCAAAACTTCGCACAAGTGAAGCACTAACTGCAATCAAGAAAATATATTACGAAAAATGTAGTACTCTTGGGCGGCCAACGGTACTCCAACCAAAAAAAATATTTCACAATTCACAATTTTTGGAAAAAGTTTTATTCTTTTGAGTGTTTCGTTAGCACTTGGTAAGACAAAGAAATTCACAATTTTTGGAAAAAGTTTTATTCTTTTGAGTGTTTCGTTAGCACTTGGTAAGACAAAGAAATTTTCTTTATAAAATTATTTTGTGAAGACCGAAAACAAGCATCAAGGTATCGTCCTGTTTCTCTGACTAGCTGTTTGTCTAAACTCTTCGAACGAATGATTAATCGACGATTGGTCTGGATCCTTGAATCCAGACATTTGATCACGAATGCCCAGTGTGGCTTTTGTAAGCACCGTTCGACAATGGATCATCTCGTAAGGTTGGAGTCCGCAATACAGGACGCTTTTTCTGAATAAACAGCACTTGATGGCGGTCTTTTTCGATCTTGAAAAAGCTTATGACACTACATGGTGGTATGGGATACTCCGCACGCTACACAATTGGAGTATCAAAGGACATCTTGGGAAATTTATTATTAATTTTCTATCTGAGCGTTACTTCCAGGTACGCGTCGGAAACACTTTGTCTAATTACTACAGGCAATAGAATCGTTATTTTCATTCCACATTGCATTATCCTACAACTTTTTTTCGTTTTCTTAAATAGGTATCACGTACTGACCCTAAATGCACAAAATCCTTACAAATTAGGCGGGCGGAAGTGCCCCCATTTTGACAAAAACCGTTTCAGTCCATATCTCCGTAACCGTGCACTTGAGGCCAAAAAAGGTAATAATCTTTATTGTAGATAAATAAAACTATCTTTTTTGTTCAATAATTTTTTTTTGTATCACTTACCGTTTACGACTTATTCAACTATTACGATTTGGACCCATAGATATCTCTTCTAATAATTGTTTAAACAATAAAATGCTAATTCTCATAGACCACAATATATTAGTTGTACTATTATGAATGGAATGTTTCAAAATGTTTCCTCACCACACACCGCAAAATACAGCTTCACCTATGAGATCGGCAAACGGGCTCATAAGAAAAACGACAAAACTCACAGTAATCAGTGATATATTGCTCTAAAACAGGCCTGGGCAAATGGCGAATTCGGTCCGCGAAGCATTTAGGAAAATTTTAGAAAAAAAGTAGCGGAAATAGAATGTGAGTACCTTTTTTTTTGCTCTCCAAATCGGAAATAGATTGTGAGGACTTTTTTTTTTTTGCTCTCCGAATGCGGAAATAGGATGTGAGGATCTTTTTTTCTGCAAATTTTTGGCCCGCGGTGAAATTTTCGTCAGTCATCCGGCCTGCGGTCAAATTTTCATCAGCTATATGGCCCGCCGATCAAAAGATTTGCCCGTCCCTGCTCTTAAAACCTATTTTTATACTGAAAGGTTTAAAAAGTTACAAAACTGAACATAAATATCCGGCGTTTTTTCAAAAAAGCGGTAATACTACTTTATGTATAGCTTCTACTTTATTTTTATGGAAATTAACATTTGAAAATTATTTTTGTAAAAAAAATGCAGTTCACAACCAAAACACTGCATAATATAACAAAATCGACAGTGGAATGAACATATTTTTCACGATTTATCAATAGGTCATATGCATGTGTTTTTTTTTAATATTTTTAATATTTTATTCAACCATAATACGAAAGAAATTGATAATCATTTAAAAATGTAATATTATCATAAGAAAAAAAAAATTAAAATTCACATTAAAAACTAGACAGTCCAAACAATCGCCCATGTTGGCGGGCTTATGTGGCGTCTTGATATACGATGCTTGTCAACCTTGATGTCAAATTGTCAATGTTCTACGCTTTTTATGATATTTATGCTCAGTTTTGTAATTTTTGAAACATTTCAATATAAAAATACGTTTTGGAGCGAAATATCACTGTTTACTGCGAGTTTTATTGTTTTTCCCAATAACATCATATTATTATAGAAGATTTAATCTTTTTGATTCTTGCGCGCTTTTTACATTTCCCACAATCAAAATAGCTTCTAATGGTACCATTCCGCACAATGCTCAAGGATAGGCATCCGCTATCTATTAGTATATATATCTATGGTTGGAACGCGGTTTAGATCTGGAACTTTTACTCATAAACTTATTTTGTAAAATGATTTTTTACAGTAGTACTGGCACTTACAAAAATTGTTGAAAATTACAAAATTTCAAAAAAACCCTGGATCTGACTAGTGTTCCGTTGGTACGCGGTTTAGATAAAAGAACTTTTCCTTATAAAGTTATTTTGTAACATTGTTTACAGTAGTACTGGCACTTTTTTGAAAATTCCAAAATTTCGAAAAAACTCAAAATCTGTTTAGAGTTCCGTTGGAACGTATTCTAGATAAAGAACTTTTCCTTATGAAGTTATTTTGTAAAATGATTTTTTACAGCAGTCCTGGCGCTAAGAAAAAAAAGTTACTCCGTTTACACATTGTCGACCATTTCGACAAATCGAACTTTTCCACCGACAAAAAGTATGCTTTACCGCTAGTCAATAAAAAAGTGTTTGGCATGTTTTAAATTGAAACGGGCGACAAACAGATTGTAGACTTGGTTGCCATTCGCTCCAAGCTATACGCATATCTTACAGGCGAGAAAGCATGCTCGAGCTGTCGCCATCACGAAACATGTGGCTACGATGTTGCGAGCGAAGGGTATGAAAAAGTCAAAAGATGTCCAAGAAGAACACTACGAATGCAATACTTTCGAGAATTAGCTGTTAGAATGTAAGAAAATGGCGGAACTAGGAAAGATCAACTTCGTTGCGACAGAAATGAGGAAGTTGAATATTGCTAAGTGAATGAGATGGAATGAAATTGGAGAATAAAAAGGGGGAGTTTTTTATCAACTTAGGAAAGAAATCATATGAGCAACGAGAAAGTGACGTTGGAGTATTGCTTTCCCAAAAAGACAAACGAGACTACGAGACTGGAAGGCAGTATCTGATCGAATCATATGTCTTAGATTGCTGGCAAAAGTATGTAAAGTTACAATAGTGCTCTTACAGAACAGGCGAGTGTAAATGATAAAATATTATACTATATATTATAGCACCACAGTGGAAGTTTTTCGGTAACGTAGATCCATTCCCACCTGTGCGGAAGAAAGAAAGAAAAAAAAACGAAACAGATTTCTCAAAATAATAGGTAGGTACCTAGTTTTAAGAGTACAGATATTGTTTTGGGCCCAACGTATTCAGAGGAATGTACATCTCAATTTTTCTCTACTATCCCGAGAAATTTGTGAATTAAATTTATGAAAAAGGAAAAACTATAGGTAGATGACAAAATAATATATTTTCTAATCGCTTAAATGAATTATCATGATTTAATTATACAAATAAATATGTTTAAGTTACATGAATGGTACTTTCATATTTAACGCATAGAACTTAGCATTAGGGTTAACAATTAAATAGGGTAGTAACCCGGAAAGAGGAGAAAGGGACTTGTTAAGAAACCCCAGGGGGGTGGGAAGGTTAAGCTTAAAGAAAAGAAAAAAAAAAGAACAGGTGAACTTCATGTTCATTAAATTAACTGACTGTACTGATCCAGGTAATGCACCAAAAGAACGAATTCATTTACCTTTACGCCGGGTACCAAACTTACAAATAGTTATAATTGACTCTAATTATACATTACAAAATGTGATGACGATGGTGGCTTGTAGCTAGACCACTCCATGGTTGAGGAAGAAGTCCATTAAAGCTTTGGAAACTTTAATTAAAAATTTTTTAATAATTTTTTCCCATCCGAGTGATTTTTTCGTGCTTCACCTTCTACACCGGAAAATCCACACTTCACTTTTTTTCTCAGTTACTCATCAATATTTATTTAATTATTCAGAAACCTTAACAACTATTGTTTTTCATTTTTAAATCTTATTGTTTCACTGAATATCGCGTTCACAGCGTCCAGCGACTATGATCACAAAATTAGGTAACACATATAGTTTATAAACCCGAGTGATGCGATCAAATCATAAGGCACATGCAAATATCAGCGAATCGAACTGGACATACGTATTTCTATATATTTTTTTCTTAAAGTTAAGAATAATACAAATTTGTCGCGGTGCCATTGCACAATGTGATAATATAGACAACTAAATAATATTATGAATGTGATTAAGAAAAGAGAACATTCTCAGCTTTCTAACAGTCTTTGGGAAATTTCCATAGGATCATGAGCATTTTTAAGTCAAAAGTGGCACTTTTGCTTTGGCAGCGGAAAACTCGGTTAGAAAAAATTGTAGAACAATACAAAAATATTTTAAAACTCTAGTTTGTAAAATCGACCATTTTTTTGCCAGAATAAATCGGTTTGAAAATTACATAAATTTTGACGATTATCTAATCATTTAATTAAGTTGAGCAATGTATTTCCATTTTATCGTTCCACTAATTCTAAATCTGTTTTCTAAGCTATACTGGAATATAAATAATATTGTTTTCATTATTGCTAGATAATTTCTGAGAATCAAATAAATTGAAAGTTTTTCCGGTATTTTTTTATTATTCTTATGTCATTTATTATTATTATTGTTATTTTGTGGTTTTTTTTAAGTTTTTATCATTATTTGTGATATCAAAATATTTTGTACTTAGTTTCTCTGCGTTTTCACCCTTTATCTAATAATAGTTATTCCTTAACAAATCTGCTGTTTAATTTAATTTAAAAAAAATGTGGGAGAACTGGAAGTAAATTATGTAAATTGTAATTTGAACGCAATGATTACTGTTAGAAGAGTTAAACTTTTATGTGCTATTTTCTCCCTCAAGTATTGTTTCAGAGTTTCAAACAACAATTTAAAATGGATGAACAAGAATGATTTAAAACGAACAACAAACCTATGAAGAAGCCAAATAAGAGAACGTAATAAGAAAATCGTAACGGAAGCAGCGCATGCACTCGGTAAAAGATTTATCGCCATTCCACCGGGAATTGAATGTGGAATGCAATTAGACTTCTGAATGTCTTCTCTCTGTTTAAAAGTACCTATACATACCCTGTATGTAGTATTATGTAGGTACCTCTGCTATTTCACGTCCCCATTAGCTGATGTTGGTCCTATTGTTCCGTAATTAAATACGACTATGAAAACTGCAAATTGACTGCAATCTCTTATCTTTGTCACACGCTGATATTTTTTGGAATGTTAATCTTCTTTTCGTTTTCTGACTTATATATTCCATGAATATGCTCGACTTATAATGTGTTAAATAATTTATTTACTTTGTATTTTATTAAGTTAAATGTTATACAATAAATCAAAGTGCTAACAAAAATATTCTAGTACAGTAAAAATAAACAAGAAGAAAACCCGAGGGGCAAAATACACAAAAACAAAGGTTTGCGTGTCACGAATTATAATTTGTTTTAAATATGCTAAAAAATCTTCGCAGAAAGACGTTCGGATTTCGGTGAGGGGAAGGTGTTAGATCCGTACGTTTCGCAAAAATCTCGAAAACCATCCAAATGTACAACTTACAATATATCCTAAGCAAAATTAAAGTTCGCTAAATTTCCTATGAAATTACCCAATACATATTTTGTTTGCTGCGTTTAATAGTTTCGAAGATATGGAGGAGCAAAATGTAGTTTTTTTTTATTCAGAATTTTGGCACGTTTTTTCAAATTTTGAATATATAGAAAGTATTATAAGAGTGTTTAGGAAATACTAAATTCTCAAATCAGGGCTATAGACTATTGTAATAAGAATGTTCTATAAATATTAAATTTCCATGTAGGGGTTATACTTATTTATGGGCTAACTAACTGTGTCAAAAAATTTGGAAAGTTCGTTCACGGCCACCTTACAGAAGTATTTTTTTTCAAGATAGAACTTTTTGATTAAACATGAAAACACTTGACTCGAAGTTCTCTAGTGAGAAGGGCGCTCATTAATTAATATTAAATTCTCATAAGCAGATATTATGGGCAATAGACATATTTATTGGCTACCAAACTAAGTCGAAAATTTTTGAAAATCTGAAAGGGGCCACACTATTGTAGCATTTTTTTTCCGAAATCCTATTTTTAAAGCAAACGAGTAAAATTTCTGCAAAATTGCTTTTTAAGGTGACCGCTTTCAGGCTTTACAATTTTGATGTGAGACGTCTGATGGCGCGTTTGATTAGGAGTAAAATTGTGCAATTGGCGCCACACGTTTAGGGAACGACGTAGTGAGAGCACATTACGTTTGTGTGCATTGGATTAAACATGGCTTTATTTAAAGGCGACAACTAGATAACAGGGCGAAATTTAGTTACCAGTATTTCGTTAGATGACAGCGCGTAAAGTTTGCTGTGTGTATGCGTTGGATTGTAACTTGACATTTGTTGACGGGGACATCTAACTGATATTTATTGGTTTCTAAAATAGTCATTTAAGTGGCGCTGCTAGTAACTTAAAGTTTCAGTGTCCATAGAGCTTTAAAAAGTGTCCGTATAGTGTCCACAGAGCTTTAAGAAATTCCGTAGAGTGTTTATAGGGTTTTGTATTTGGCCAGCTAAAATTTATGTTTCACATTTGCCAGGCGTCCCACGACAACTCCAATTTTTTTTTAACTCAGATAGCTCTATAAACTATATAGGGACATTTAAGATTCCTTAATTACTCTTCTCACTAAACACGACCTAGAGTGTTTTAATTTTTAGAAGAAAAGTACTATCCTGAAAAATAAATACTACTTCTGTAGGGTGAACGCACTCAATACTAGAGCCTTTCGCGTAAAGGGTTTATATTCAAAATTTTAATTACGTGCAAAAAAGCTGAAGGAAAAAGTGGACCTATCTTTCACCCCTCCCTGTCACCTTTCACCCTTCCATGAGCGTAGCAGAAAAACGCATGAAGCCATTTTATGGGAAATTTAACGTACCTACTTTAATTTTGTATGGAATAATGTTAGTTCTACATTGGATGGTTTCCAAGATATTTGCAAAAATTGAGACAACATACGATCCTTCCCTTACTTTTAGATCAATTCAGAAGAAGACCCAAATCCGGACCGAAACGTAAAACCATTGAATTGTATTATTATAATTTTTGTCAATACATTGTCTGAAAAATTGGTCGATAATTTTGTTTATTTAACAAATAAATATATTTAATAAAATAATCGACTAATTTTTCAGACAATGTATTGACAAAAATTATAATAATACAATTCAATGGTTTTACGTTTCGGTCCGGATTTGGGACTTCTTCTGAATTGATCTAAAATTATCGACCAATTTTTCAGACAATATATTAACAAAATATATAATTAACACATTAACGTTTCGATCCGGATTTAATGTATTAATTATACATTTTGTTAATATATTGTCGGAAAAATTGGTCGATAATTTTATTTATTGAAGAGTTCTAATCAGACGTTAATCAAAGATTTATTTGTTAAATGTATGTTTACGCAGCACTCGCAGCACATTGTTGTTCGCCGTACTTTAACTGGTAGAAGACAATTAAAATAGTCTAGTCCACCGGTTGTATATTTTTTATGTTCTGTAGTTCGTCGCTTACGGCAAAAGTACACTGTGCCGTTTGTTTCGCGCCTTAACCATGCATACAATATAACTTCAACTTATCAGCCACTATGGCAATATAATAATTATTAATTCTTTGTTCGTTTATTCAGACAGATAGATTGTGAATTATAGACGCTCAACAGCTGAGATCATCAGCGTCTATATAATAATAATTAAAAAAAAATCAATAATTGTTAACAAAAAAAGGAGTTGTAAAAACTCTATAAATTAACAATAAACAATAACAAGTAACAAAAAACAAATAAATAAATAAAATCCAAGAAATCGATCAAGACCGGTCTCTTTTAAAAATCGAAACAGCAGATCGACATTTTTCGAGTCATTCCCTAAAACCACAGACAGGTCACTTAACAATCCGATCTGCTGTCGTGTGTCCCTAAACTGGGCACACTCATTTAAAATATGTGAGACGGTGATTCGAGTGTCACACGTCTCACAGTATGGCGGTTCCTCGCGTGCCATCAAGAATCCATGAGTCAACCTACAGTGACCGATGCGAAGCCGAGTAAGGACCACTTCCTTCCATCTGGAGGCACAGCAAGATGTAAGCCATGGGTCAACTGTAGGTTTAATTATTCTTAATTTGTTTTCAACGACAGCACTCCATTCATCCTTCCAGAGCTCCTGGACGGCTGTAATAAGTCCGTTCTTCACAACGTCACCGAAAACGCAAAACCGTTTTGACCGTCATTTGTAGCGTCTTTAGCTGCAGTGTCAGTTAGTTCATTTCCCACGATTCCCATGTGACCGGGAATCCAACAAAACCGAACGATGGTTTCACCTCTCTTCAGGGAATATATCTTATCTTGAATAAGACAGAACAAAGGGTGGCTGGGATATGGACACTGCATAGCCTGAAGTGCGCTCAGAGAATCGCTGCAAATGACATACTTATTCGGACCTTGAACGTGACTCAAGACTTGCAAAATTGCAAAAAGGTCTGCGGTAAAAATACTGCACTCTTGAGACAGTTTATAACCAAAATTTTCATTGACGGTGACGAACGCATAACCAACTCGATCATTAGACTTCGATCCATCGGGTTAAATAGGTAAATAGTCTTCATTTTCTCAGCCATGCCAAAAAACTGGCGTTAAAACTTTGGCGTTGTTGTATTTCGCGGATGAACGGAAAGTGACATGTCGGTGACGGGCTGAGGAATTTCGTTTATTCTAATCTTTATGAAACGTTACTAGAATTTATCGTGAATGCGTAAGTTTACGTGCGAAGTCTGACTTCGTAGTTTTAAAATATTTAACAATAATAATAATTTTATTACTCCAAGAACATACTACAATGTATAGGAGGAGAAGTCAAATCGTTTACAAAAAACATTTAAATAATATAAAATTTACATATTAAAAAAATCACTTAAAGAATAAAAGCAGGTATTACTCAAAAAAGCTCTAAGTCTCTTTTTAAAGTAATGAACGTTAGATGCGTTTTTAGTATATCTGGAATGGTGTTGAATATTTTACTACAACAGTACATAGGGCTTTTTTGATAAAAAGTTAATTTTGGCGTATTAGACACTAAATTATGTTTGTCTTGTGAGGTACTGGTAATTATGTTCCGAAAATAAATTATAGTGTTGTTCCAAACGAAGATGCCAGACTTATAGATGTAAATAGAAGGAAGTGTGAACAGTTTATTATTTACAAATACATTGCGACAGGTGTCACGTAGCTTAATATTAAAGATGATCCTCAGTGCTTTCTTTTGTAAAATAAAAATTCTATCCGCATACGAAGAGTTACCCTACATTAGTATACCATAATTTATATGAGAATAGATGGACGCAAAATTTTGTATATCAACATAATATGTTTATATGCATTTGCTTTATTTTCTTATTAAAGTTAAATATGAAACACCCAGTACAACTGTCATGAACTTACAAAAGCAGCATGAATATATTATACGCTTGAAATTAGCATCTGGAAATTAAATTTCTGTGCAATGTGACTTACAAAGCTGGTGACAATAGCATAATATGCAGATATCTGCTCTAATAATTTGCACTGCAGCAGTTATCTGTTAATATTTCACAGACAATTTTGTTTGTAAAATAAAGTCTACATGAGCTATTTCTATAAATAACATATAATATATAGCGTTCCAACTTCACAAGTGAATGAAATGATCTAATTTAGTTCAAAATTCGCTTTTCAAACTTTTACAATTTATTATCCTTTTGAGGTGCCCGAAATCCAAAAAAAACATGTTTTTGGAAAACTCTGTGCATTTATCTGTTTGCCTATTTATATGTGATCACGATACAGATTAAACCGATCAGCAGATTGAAACCAATTTTTGGTAGGATGCTTGACATGCAAATATGAAGAGCCCTATTGATTTTGGGGAAAATCGGCGCATGCACAGAAGATGTATATTATGCTATAACGTTGTTTTTTATATAATATTGATATACTTTTCATAACGATTTATTATTCCATTTATTCATACAACAAAATTTTGTAAAAAAGATTTTTTCATAATTTTCAGAAATACCTATTCTGAAAATTAAAAAAAAAATCAGATGTTTTTTTGTTCTGAATATGTGTCAAAAATAAATTAGATAGCTGGAATCATATTATGTCACTGTGCAAACCAATAGCAAATATTATTTTATTACTAGTCGTTATCCGCGTCAACCCAATTGAGTGGAATTTTCAGAAGGCGTTGACTATCTGAAGGTTTTACATTTTGAGATGGTTTGGGGAATACAAGTATTTTTAGTGTTCCGCACCAAATTGGAAAAACGAAACGCTTCTGTCCGCTCGTTTGTCACACGTTTCTAGAGTAAAACGGTTTACGCTAGAGAAAGACTTGAAATTTTCCATTGTGAACGCTTCTTATTTGTAATTTAGATATGGATACATAATTCGAATAGCTATGAGTAATAATGAAGGTCAAACAGGTTTTCAAAAAATGTACAAAATTCAACCTCATTGAGCACTCACAAAAAAATATTTCTAGTTTGTCCCATCTCATTTATTTCTAAAGTATTGTTGCGTGCCCTGATGGGACGCCTATGGAATTTGGTAGAAACTACTAGAACCAACAACAATGGAAACAGGTCAGAACAACCGACCTTGGAGACACACATACATGTAAAGGAAAGGAACTCGGTGCATAAAGCAGGTAGCCAAGTTAGACCCGATTTCATAGAATCGCTTGGAGAGAACAATAGAAGAAATCTCGATTCGTCCCAAACATTCTAGAAGCATGGACCGAAAACTATATAAGGAAGCAGAGTGAGCAAGTCAGTCAGTCAGTATTGAAGCTGTTTGCGAGTTGTATTGATACAAGTCTGACGTTGTGACATAAATTCAGTTATATTGCGAAAATCAATTAGCTCTAGTGAGTGCAATTATTAATCCGGTTTTAAATAAATGACATAGTTAATAGACAAGTGTGCTGATAAACTTTGTGTTGTGTTCCTGTGTGTTGTGAATATTTTGTGTATAATTTAATGACTCTATATTCTCTGTTACTTAGTCTTTTATTTTATAATTTAGAACTATTAGTATTGTTTCTGTTAACGTTATTATTTCTGTTAAGTTAAAGAAGTACGCTTTCGTTTGTGTGTTTTACTGTTCTGTTAAACAATTATTATTGCAAATAAATAATTTCCGCCACGGACTACAGCAGTTTTCTTACAGTATGATTCGGAAAAATCTAAAATAACTTTAGCAAGTGTATAATTGCATCAACATTGATTAAAAAGTATGGGAAAAATTGTAAAGCGTGGTATTTCCAAAAATCACTTTCGCTTTCCAGAAAACTTGCCTACCCCAACTCCTTCTACTACCCCTTTCTACCATGCTACCAACTCCTCTAGACTACTTGCTTTACTTAGAAAAGTTTTCTTTGGAGGTTGTTATTATTTTATAATAATAATAATAATAATAATAATAAATCGTCCGATCCTCGTTTATGCTTCCCACGTCAACTTGGAGGGAGTGGATTACTCAGTTTGGAGTGTCTTCATAACATAATTGTACTGGATATATGCGGGTGTTGGAGCGTTTATGTTTCAAGCAACTAACAGAGCAGCAATGAACTTAGCCTTGACTTTGACTTCAGTTCCGCCAGTAAACGGAGAGTTGCACCAGCTGTATCACCAACGTCAGACCAAGCAAGGCATATAATAAAGGAGGCAGAGCAAAAATTCCTGCCTCAAACAGCAACCAGATAAACCGATGCATGAAATTTTTAATAAGAACATTGAAACATGCGGTATATCAAAGGATCTGACGTTTGTCTTCTTGAGGTCAGGAGAACTGAAGTCTGAACTGAGGGATTTGTTTTGGCGTGTCAAGACGAAGTTATCAACACTCTTGTGTGCCGTCGTATAGTCATGGATGTGAGCGTAACAGATACTTCTTGCTGAGTATGTCGAGCGCATCAGAGACGCTCATGCATCTCCTATCGGCATGCAGTCATTATGCAAGTTGCGCTTACATTCATCGTCACAATGCTGCTCTAAGGGTGTTATTTTACCACTTGAGACATTATTACGAAGTTGATAAAATTCCTGTTTTACCTTATGTTCCCGGTGATATTGAGTCCATTGTTATTACACAAATATATAACTCTGAATGGGCAACCCCTTTAGTTGTTGTAATAAAAAAAGGAGGAACAGTACGATTGTGTACTGATTTTAAAACGACTGTAAATCCAGCTTTAAGGATTGATCAGTGTCCATTATCAAAGATTTAAGATATATTTGCAAAATTGACAGGAAAAGTATTTTGTGTTATAGACTTAAAAGAAGCATACTTACAGTTAGAAGTAAGTCCAGAGTCACAAGAAGTAATGGTTATAAATACTGAATGTGGGTTGTACAAGTGCCATCGAATGCTTTATGGAATATCGAGTGGCCCAGGTATTTTTCAAAGTGTGATGGACCGAGATTGCAAGGAATTGATGATGTAGTGTGTTATATCGACGATATTCTAATTAGCGGTGAAACAGAACAACAATACATGATAAAACTACATATGGTCATGACACGTCTCAATGATCATCATATTAAAATAAATTGGGACAAATCAGATTTTTTAAAACTGAAATAAAGTATCTTGGATTTACGTTTTGTTCAGAAGGAATAAAACCAAAAAAAGACAAAATCGATGCAATTCAAAAATGCTCAGCTCCCATAGATGTCAAGCAGCTCAAATCTTATTTGGGATTACTAAATGTTTATGCGAAATTTATTCCAATGTCATCAGCTTTATTGCAACCATTAAACAATTTGCGTTCAAAAGATGTAAAATTCGAATAGTCAAAGTCATGTGATGAAGCTTTTATGAAGAGTAAAGAAATGCTAATCAACCATAACTTGTTAATACATTACAATCCGGCCTTACCGTTGCGCTTAGTAACAGACGCATCGCCATATGGTATCGGTGCCGTATTGTGTCATGTTATTAATAATGAAGAAAAGTCGATAGCTTTTGCAAGTGCCACATTAACGTCAGCAGAAGAATTATTCTCATTACGAATGAGGACTAGCGGTGATATTTGGAATACAAAAGTTTCACAAGTTTCTCTATGGACAACAATTTGGGATAATCATCGATGCTCAAGTAATCCAGAGAATTTTCGGAGAAAAAAGAAATATTCCAATACTTGCGGCCACTAGATTGCAAAGTGGACTTTAATACTGTCAGCTTATAACTTATAAATTAAAATATCGCAATAATTTTAAGAATGCAGATATGTTGTCCGGCCTGCTTCTTGAAAAGTCTTTATTAGATGAAGCTAAAGTGTGTGCTATTTTCCCTCCAATATCAGTTGGAAAAGTAGCAAAAGAAACAATAAAAGACAAAATTTTAGTTTTTGTACAAAGAAATGTCAAAAAGGGGTTGGACAAATAACGTGTATCCTGAACTGGTGCCTTCTTTACGGAGACGAGAAGAAATTTCCACAGTGGAAGGTGTACTTGTGTGGGGATCTCATGTAATTATACCTAAGAATTTAAGACACGGAGTTTTTAAAGAATTGCATGATCATCATCCCGGAATTGTGAAAATGAAATATTGTTAGCTAGAGAAATTTGTTTGTGGCCAAGTATAGATGCCAACGTTGAAGATACGGTTAGAAGCGGTGAAACGTGTCAGTTTACAGAAAACCTAGGACAGTACAAGTATTTGACGCCGTGGTCTATTACAAATAAGACATTTGAACGAGAGCACATAGATTACGTAAAATATAAAAATTATATGATCTTGCTGGTAATTGATTGTAATTTGGTTTGGATTGAGAAACCCCCTATATTATTAAACGAGCTAATCTTGTATCTACCTATGTCCCTAAATATTTTCTCGAAAACGGTCCTAACGATTTGGATGAAATTTACTGAAAATGTAAATATTTTAAGCTGGAACGAGATTACTCCCCCTATTTTCGAGGATGCGGAACACGGTGGTGATATTAAAATTTCTCTTTGGGGTTGTGCAACCTCCCAAAACGGCCAAAAATAACGCGCGTTATGTTATTCCATTTCCGAAAAAAATATGTTTTCCCTTTTTGCTGGTGTTGAAAAATGCCACCGACAAAAAGGGATGTTTTACCTACAACTGTTTTAGTTAAAGGTATTTCCAAGTCTATGCAGTTTCTTGTGTCATAATTATGATATTTTTGTATGCTATTTCAGTATTGGAATATATACGACGAATGTTGCGTTTTTAAAACATTGTGCAATAAGGTAATGATATGAAATATTCTAGATTATTCCATGTTTAATAAGTTATGTTGTTTTAAAATTGGTGTGAAATGTAACCTGCGATTAACATTGCATACGTAACGAATGCAGGAATTTTGCACCTTTTGGATTTTATATCTGAGTTGACAAGAAATACCGTGATACACTACGTCAGCATAATATACAAATAGTTTGCAAAACCAAAAGTGCACATACCGCAAGTTTTCCACTGTACATACCTATTATAATGAAAAAATTGAGAAAAAAGATTAAAAAAATATTAATTAAAAGAATAGAAAAAAATTAAAAATTAAAAGAAAACAAAAATAAGAATATATAAGAAATATATTATATATAATATATAAATATCAAGTGGAATAAAATAGAATAGAAAAAAAATTACTTGGCGGGAATCGAACCCGGGACCTTGCCATTACTGGACTTACGCTTTAACCGATGTCGTACTAGATCGTTGTTATTGTGGTATAGAAGTGTAGCAGTTATTCTACGTAATATACTACATTTACAATAATAATTTATTTTGTTTTTTTAACTATTAGCTGTCAAAAATAATGAAATTAAACTGTTTATAAAAATTAAACTACTGAACACATTCTAGTGAATTTAAAAAAGGTTCTGGTCTGATAGTAAACAAAGTGAATAAAATATAACCCAAGGCAAACCGACCAAAATTGCGATCTGTAGAGTCGTGACGTACGTACAGACCAACCGACAACTGCTGTTTGTGATTTTCAATTACAATTTTAATACTATTTATGAACTCGAATTGATTTAAAAATGGTTACTTTTTATAGATCCGAATCTCCTCTTTTCAAAGTGCTTCAATTTGAATGGATTACGTGTGAAATTAACTTAGATATAACTTCTTATATGAACGAAAGTCAGCTCTGATGCACAAAGCGATGATAAAGCACATACCGCTAGTTTAGCAGTATGTGCAAAAAATTCCAGCCAATTAGGCGACGGGACCATTCCAACTTCAAAAATAATGACATTTGATTATTATAATAAAGAAAATAAAATTTCTAATATAGGTAGCGTGAAGTGACGCGGATAATGGCTAGTATTCAATATGATATTTGCTATTCGTTGCCATGGTTACCTACGCAATGTGTTCCACGTCATGTAAAAGTTAATCAAAGCATGTCTAGCTAGTTTATTTCTGACAGGTCCATGAAACAAAAGAGCGGCTGATTTTTTTTTCAAAATATTTTAGAAACTATAAGTTTAGAAAAAAAAATTTAAACAAAACTTTCTAGAAAAAATATATAGAATCATAAGCCGTTATGAAAAGTATATCATTATTATATAAAAAACACCGTTATAGCATATATCTCTTTTCCTCAAAAACAATAGGGCTCTTCATATTATGTGCATAACAAACATTCACCCAAAATTTGGTTTCAATCCGCTCATCCGTTTGACCCGTATCGTGTTCACAGACTAACATACGCACAGAGTTTTTCCCAAAATATGTTTTTGGATTCGGGGAACCTCAAAACGGAAAGATATTGTAAAATTTTGGAAAAGTGATTTTTGACCTAAACCAGAACCATTCCCCACTTGTGGGTTGGAATGGTAAAACAAAAAAATAAAAATATATGTGAAAAAAATTGAGAAAATAAATAAAAAAAGACAATTAAAAAAAATATATATTATATATAATATATAAATATCCCAATGATGTTGGCGGGAATCCAACTCGACACCTTGCTATTACTGGCCTTACGTCTTAACCACTCGGCCACACGCGGTCAAGCTAATTCTCTGTTAGAAGTATAGCACTTATTCTACAGTAATTTACTACACTTTACAGTAATATTACCATTCCAACCTACAAGTGGGGAATGGTACTAGTTTAGGACAAAAATCATTTTTCAAAAATTTGAGGTCCCCTGAATCCAAAAAACATATTTTTGGAAAATCTCTGTGCGTCTGTTAGTCTGTTCGTCTATGAACACGATACAGGTCAAGCGGATGAGCGGGTCGAAACCAAATTTTGGGAGGATGTTTGGTATGCAAATATGAAGAGCCCTAATATTTTTGGGGAAAATCGGCGTATGCGCAGAAGAGATATTTGCTATAACGGTGTTTTTTATATAATAATGGTATACTTTTAATAACGGCTTATTATTATTTTATTTATTTTTTCAAGAAAGTTTCGTTAAATTTTTTTTTCCAAACTTTATAGTTTCGGAAATATTTTAAAAATAAAAAAAATAAGCCGCTCTTTTGTTTTATGGATCTGTCAGAAATAAACAAGTTCGGCATATTTTGATTAATATTTACATGACGTGAACATATTATGTAGGTAACCATAGCAACGATTAGCAAATATCATATTGAATACTAGCCATTACCCGCGTCACCTCACGTGATATAAGATATTGTATGTTCTTTATTTTAATCAAATGTCAACATTTTTTAAGTTGGAATGGTCCCGTCGCCCAATTGGCTGGAATTTTTTTTTGTTTTATTAGCTGTCAAAAATAATAAGATAAAACTGTTTATAAAAATTAAACTACTGAACACATTTTTGTGAATTTAAATAGGGTTCTGGTCTAATAGTAAACAAAGTGAATAAAATATAACCCAAGACAATCCGACCAAAATTGCGAACTGTAGAGTCGTGACGTACATACAGACCAGCCGACAACTGCTGTTCTTGATTTTCAATTACAATTTTAGTAGTAATTATGAACTCGAACCGATCTGCTTTATAGAACAGAATCTCTTCTGTTCAAAAAGCTACAATTTGAATGGATTTCGTACAAAATTAACCTAGATATAACTTCTTTTATAAATGAAAGTCATTCTGACGCACAAAGCGATAATAAAGCACATACCGCAGTTCTGCGGTATGTACAATACGGATAGCACAAGAGAAGCTATTAATTTAAATTTTACAGTCTCGCTAAGTAAATTTTTAAATTTATATAGATATTTTAATTTTGAGTAAGCTCTCTGACATAAATTTTTTACATGTTGTTCCCAATTTAACTCTGAATCTATCACAACCCCTAAGTTCTTAACTCTATTCGAATACGCAATGTGTTTCCCCCACTTTTATATGCGGAACATCATTTGCACCGAACACACTTAAATTAAATCTAGAGACAACACCTAGCACAACTGATTTATTGCAATTCAGCTTTAAACAATGAATAACTGCCCATGATTCTATATTACTAATGTCACAATTAATCTTATTAACAGAGGAAGCAAACTCGGATTTCGGAAAAGTCATTATGAGTTGTGTATCATCAGCATACTGAAATACAGTCGAATGTTCTACAACGGTGTGCAAACTAATGACATACAAATTAAAAAGTAAAGGACCCATTATGCTTCCTTGAGACACACCACATCTTGACATAAGAATGTCCGAGTATATAGTTTCTCCGTTTTTTTTTTTTTTTTAATTTTAGTTATATGAGAACGATCCTTTAAGTAATTGCTAAACCACTTCAATGTATTTTTAGAAAAACCGATTTCATGTAATTTAGCCAATAAAAGATCATGATCAATAAGATCAAACGCTTTGCTGAATATGTGAGTCTACTAACTACTGAGAGAAGTGTCGTTTTTGTGCTATGATATTTGCGGAATCCAGTTTGTAAGTCATATAGAATTTGGTTCTCATTGATATATTCAATAATTTGTTGAGCCACAATTTTTTCAATGATTTTTGATAGGCAAGGTAAAATACTTATTGGACGTAGATCTTTGAAGCTAGTTGGATTTTTGCATTTAGCTAAAGTATTAATAATAGCATTCTTCCATGAACAAGGAAATTTATCGGTGGTAAAAGACTAATAATAAGATCCGTTAAAGACTTTAAACAAAATGGTAAGCAGGGTAAAATGTGGTCAATATTAATACCATCCGCTCCAATAGTCTTACTTTTTATATTTAACACCGTTTTAAGTACCACATCATCATTTACACATTTTAGTTCAAACTAAGTATTATTAATTGCATTTGAATATATTTTATATATTTCTTCACGTGTAACATCATATGTAGCAGGAGGCATATTAAACGATTTGTTTATTTCATTCGGTTCACACATGTTAATAGGTAGATCGTTCAGTACAACTAACCCATGAACATCAAATTTTTTAAGTTCGTTCCAAAGTTATGCAGAGTCCTTAACATTCAAATTGATTTGTGAGTTGTACGCCTCTATTTTAGCTAAGCGGATTGCCCGATTTGTGCCATTTCGTATTTTTTTGAAGAAATTCCAATGATTAATATTTTTTGTTCTTTTAAACTTTAGCCATTGAATACTAGCCTATACCCGCGTCACCTCACGCGATATCTTTATTATGTTTATCAAATGTCAATATTTAAAAGTTGGAATGGTCCCGTCGCTCAATTGGCTGAAATTTTTTTCTCAGACTAAGTTAGTTAAATTATATTACTAAGCTCAAAGTGTCATTAAAAATATACACAGATTTTCGTACATAACGCCGACGTGTATTATTTAAAGTCGTACAATAAGTAATTATGTATGTCGATTTTCGTTAGTGATTTTTCTTTACGTTTTTGTCTTACGTTTTTTCTTACGCTTTTTTATTACACTTTTTTCTTACGCTATTTTCTTACGATTTTTTTAGCCCTCTTCATTTAAATCTATAACGTCCCATAAGGAAATTCGTTCCAAAAATGTCAAAATAAGTACGTTCGATTTAAAGAAGATTTCAAATAAAATCTTCAGTTACTCATTCAGATTCAATTTATTGACTCCTCAATTTCTGAAATTAATAAAATGATTTTGATGGAAGATCAAGGTAAATGTTCAACAAGAAACTTTGAAATAAGTATATATAAGTTGATATAGGTACTTCTTAGTCTGTACATTTTATATAATATAGAAATGAAGAAGTAAAAACTGTCTGGCGTAACGTGTTGGAAGGAGTTCTATATATAGAGGAGAAGACTATAACATACCTACATATAAGTTGGTGCAAAGGAGGCGTTGATGCCGTTGTATACTACTCCTGCGGGAATCAGTTTGCGGTTTGAGTACAAATCAAATATTTACTTTTTATTTCCCCTTTCTTTATCTCAACTAAGTAATTACTTTTTGTTTCATTTTATTTGGATAATTTTGTTTTAGTTTCGTTTGTTACATTTAACAATGCTAACCAATTACTTTTCACTTTGTTTCTTTTTTCCGTGTGCCGATTGTTATTATATCATTTATACGTGATATGTCTTTCTGGATTTAAAGTGTCTACTGAAGAAAACATTTTTCTGTTTTCACTTAATATATCAATAAGCTCAAAAGGTTTTTCAGACCGATCTTTTATTGGATTACATAAAAAAAAACGGTCGCAGTGCTAAATCCTGTCGACCAACTAGTGTTGCCATTAATTTTTATATTTAAATACATAATTGTTTTTATTCAACTCATGCGCGCTATTCATGTTTTATCATGCCTAAAAACCGAACCCTAAATAGCCATTTACCGACTGGTGACAATTACTTGTCATAACTCAATGAAGATTCCTACCAGCTCGGCCATTGTGGAGTAATGAAAATAAACGTAACTATTTTCTGAGTTGTAACGAAATAGAAGGTAACAACAACTCTCTTTTGTTATCCATTGATGCTTAAATTGAGATGCCAAATGTTTTCGACATGAAGTTTATTCATAATCGGCTAACCTCAAACCAAAACATTAAATCGTGCTGTTAGTATTGACAATTTTTTTATAAAAAAATAAATAGATATTTGTATACATACCTTATATGAACGTATAACCGTGTTAAAAACATGAATAACGGGCATTTGTTGAATAAAATTATGGGCGTAACTAGTAGTCTAAGTCATTCATGACAGGTCATGAATGACTTAGACTACTAGTTACGCCAATAACTATTTCATTCTCTACATACACCTCATGATTCGAGCCCGTTCATTTTAAATGGGGGTGCACAAATGTCAAATTCGCAAAAGCTCGCATTCTCTTGAAAAAGAGTAATTTGGGTTCTATATTGATGATATTAGTTGTGATAATTTGTGTTTGCAAAAAAGAGTAGTTCTATGGACGCCAAGCCAGAGATTTCTTGCTTAGACAAATCCACAGCAAACTTCTAGGGAAACGTGCTTTATAAAAAGAAACGAGATCACAAAAAATTGAAAATAAGTTTGACCCTGAAGGTCATCCCTGAAACTTCCCGCTATTCTCGAGTTCAAAATGCTCAAAAAGATATATAGCAAGAAGTTTATTTAGCTCTTCGAGCTCAAAGAAAAATACTTTCTTACAAATGAACTGATTTTGATACAGTTTGCGGCAATCGACGCAGTTTTTAACCTAAGAAGGTAATTTATTACAAAAAAATCGATCTGGTAAGATTATTACGAGTATTTAAAAAAAACTTTTTTTATGAATTTTTCTTTCATGATATCTCTTGAACAAATGAACCGATTTTATGGCAATCGACGCAGTTTTTTGAGAAAAAGAGCTGATTATATTTGGCAAAATTAATTGGTTTAGTAATTTAGAAAATATTGTAAAAAACAAATTTCAAAAAATTTTTGAAACTTGTATTTTTGAGATTTTTCAATATTTATTGAACCGAATCATTCCAAATTTTTAGGAAATCTAAGGGCATTATTATATAAAAAAATATTGTCTGAAGACACAAGTAATTCAAGAATTACAAGGCGCGAAATTTTATATTATAAACCCCGACGTTATGTTTGAAAATTAGTGTATATTTTTAACGACACTTTGAACTTAATAATATAATTTAATTAACTTAATCTAAGAAAAAAATAACAGTTGAAAATATTGAAACACAGAAAAGAGAAAATCATTTTAAAAATTTATTAATAATTTAGGTTCATAAATATAAAAGCGTTAGCTGTAAACTCTATGATTGTTTATTAGTCACAATCAATAATATAATTATGACCCTAAATTATTAAAAATTATATTTCCTTTTTGGTACATATCAATAAAAACTTTCTTTTTATTAGTATTTTATTTTTTTGTTTTTATAGTCTTTCAAAATTTTAACTATTATGACATTAATTTATAAAAATTATTTGATTATTTTATTCAAGATGGTTGTGAAAGAAAAGATATTCCGTCATCTTGAGGCATCCGCCATATTGGATATATGCATTGTCACCAGACTTAAGCATGTGTGTGAAATTTCAAAGCTATAGTTAATCAGATCTAGTTGAACAAATTGCAGCAATTAGACTTCGGGGCCTTTCCAACTAATAAATAATAATATAAACATTTGACATATAAGAAAATAAATTTTCCGTTAACACGTGCAGTACCGCGGGTAATGGTTACTACTAAAGATTATAAAATTTGCTATTCATTTTCATGGTTTTCTATATGTTATCACGTTATGTTAAAATTAAACAAAGCATGCTTGTCAAATACCTATAACTAACATCTACAGAACAAAAGAACATTGATTTTTTTTATTTTCAAAATATTTCTGAATCTACAAATTTAGAAAAACACATTTTTTTCATAACTAACTTGAAAAAATATACAGGCTAATAAACCGTTATGAAATGTATATCATAATTATATAATAAACAACATTAAATGGTAGGTATATCTTTTCTCCGAATGCGCCGGTTTTCTCCAAAATTTTTTTTACAAAACTTGTAAAATAGATTAATAAACCATTTTGAAAAGTACCTATACCATCATTATATAAAAAACTACGTTATAACATATATCTCTGTTGCGCATGCGCCGATTTTCCCCTAAATAAAATACAAAACTTTCTTGTAAAACAGATAGAATAATAAGCCGTTATGATAATAATACCGTTATTTTATAAAAAACGGCGTTATAATATATATCTCCTGCGCTTGCGCCGTCTTTCTCCATAAAACATTTTACTAAACTTTCTTGTAAAATGAAATAATAAACAATTATGAAGAGTATACCAATATTATATAAAAAACGTTATAGTACATAATATCTTTTCTGCGCATGCGCCGATTGTCCCCAAAAATAAATTACAAAACTTTCTTGTTATCCAGATAGAATAATAAACCGTTACGAAAAGCATACTATTGTTATATAAAAAACGATATTATAATATATATCTCGTGCGCATACACCGACTTTCCCCAAAAAAACTTTTTACAAAATTTTCTTGTAATATAAAATAATAAACCATCATGAAAAGTACCTATACTATTATTATATAAAAAACGTCATTGCATATAATATCTTTTGCGCATGCGCCGGTTATCCCCAAAAAAATTTACAAAAATTTTTAGTAAAAATTTTTTTTTCACTTCACTTAAATAAATAGAATAAACTAAAAAAATAAATAAATAGAACTAACTTGCACATACTTAAATGGTAAAGCCATCTTGTTCTATGTAAATCAGTCTTATTTTTCCGTGAGTACATAATTCAATGTTATAGCTTAAGCAACGAATAATTCTAGATGGAAAAGTCGAAAGCAGAACATTTGACTTTGGAACTTTGTTTGGACTAGTTAGGAGATAAACATACTAAAAGTCCTTACCCCTCCGAGGTACGCCCGAAGGGGGGGAGCACAAAGAAGGTCCCGTTTTTTGGTATATTGCTTTCATCTCGAAAACGGTACGTCGTACGAAATTTTGTTGGAATACATAATGAAAGCTGATAAAATTCTCTACAACTTTAGTTCTCACACTTTTTATCTATCTCCAATCTTTGCCTAGCTATGAGCTCCGAAAAATGGTCGATTTTCAAAAATGTGTTAAATTCTCTGTAGCACATTGTAACAATACGAATTTGTCAAAATCATTTCGTATCGCTCATCCACACTATTAAAAACACCCACACACTATTAAAAAATTGGTTGTCTGTAAAGTCGGTTTACGGACGATAGTTTTACGTGATAACGTATTCCGTAATACATAACCTAAACCTCCCAGAATTTGGTTTCAATCCGCTTATCCTTGGTGTCGGAATGATAAGAAATGTCAAAAGTGACGTTTGCAACTGTCAAAGTATTATGTTCTAATAATAATTAGTTATTCCAATACTTAACTTAGAAGGCGTTGCATTTCACAGAATACTAATGTCAAAAAATTGAATTAAACATTAGAAATTCAGCCGTTTTCATGTTGCATTTATACAGCTATTTTTCTATAAATCTATAAATCTATAAATTTGTATAAAAAAACTGTTTAGGCAAATTCTGTTATACGAAATCTATGTAAAATGTTCTCCTCTTTCGTTTAAGACTGGTTTCAAACCGATCTGATTTAAATTGAGCGAGAAATTAGCAAAAAGCACGCACAGGGTCAGGCGTAACGTTACGCGTTAGGAACGTTACACTTTTTCGAACATACAGCCGGTGTTTTATCAATTTATAAGATTGGTGATTCATCAATTTATAAGACGTTATCACGTCAAAAATAAAATAAGCTGGGAGTACCTCCACACAGGGCCCTCTTTCCCACTGGGCACTCTGGCACGTGCTCAGGGCCCCGCGATCGATAGGGACCCCCTAGTTTAATGGTATACTAAGTACCTAAACTGTTTTAAACAAAAATCATCAGTGAACTATTTTTCATATACTTATTTTTTTTGTGTCCTTCATGTTAAAATTGGGAACGTGATCCTTTTAAATATATGCATTTTATATCACATTCCTCGACTTAGAATCTAGAACCTTGTTTATCTATTTTCTTTGTCTATTCTAACAAAATAGTGCTCTGTTAAGGTCATAGGGCCCCATAATCCTAATGTGCCCAGGGCCTTCAATAGGTTAAAGCTTATGTTATTTTTTAATAGTGTGTGGGTGTTTTTAATAGTTTGGATGAGCGATACGAAATGATTTTGACAAATTTGTATTGTTACAATGTGCTACAGAGAATTTAACACATTTTTGAAAATCGACCATTTTTCGGAGCTCATAGCTAGGCAAAGATTGGGGATAGATAAAAAGTGTGAAAGCTAAAGTTGTAGAGAATTTTATCAGCTTTCATTATGTATTACAACAAAATTTCGTACGACGTACCGTTTTCGAGATGAAAGCAAAAAACCGAAAAACGGGACCTTCTTTGTGCTCCCCCACTTCGGGCGTACCTCAGAGGGGCAAGAACTTTTAGTATGTTTATCTCCTAACTAGTCCAAACAAAGTTCCTAAGTCAAATGTTCTGCTTTCGACTTTTCCATCTAGATGCCCCTTATGAGCACTTATTGACTAAACTATTATACATAACACACAGTTTGAGAAGGCCACTAGAACTGTTTGTGCATAAATATAAAATGTGATTATATGATCAAATTTAAGATTATATTCAAATCAGATGCAAACCAGCCTTAATATGCAATTCTTTGTCAACTTGAACCTGCAACATTTTGTGATATAATCGTCAATTCGAGTGAAGTAGTGTAAGAGCTGGAAAAATACATTTTTAACGATTTTTTTTCACTACAGTAATGTTGAACCAGAGTATCCTTATTTGATATATTTTCGACAATTTTGCGAAAGAACGAGCTTTGTCGGTTCTATCAAAAATACGTTTGAGCTGCAGGCCTCTTCGAGACTATATTGACCAACAACAGCGACAAAACGTAGTACCTACCCATAACGGTGGGACATGTTGCTAACAACAACAAAAGATCAAAACAAAGAAATCTTAAATGCTGATACTGTCTGTTCATAACATTCCTTCAAACGATTACCCGTGCAACAGACAAGCAACGGGTGCGAACTCGAGTCTATAGGAAACCTATAGTCGCTAATACTTAAATTATTGCTCGCCATTTTTATGGATGTTTAGAAATTATTATCAAGACCTGCCAGCACTAATCAATGCCATTTACATATCAGTTAGGTTGTAAATAATAACTTTAGCTAAATCTGCTTACAGTTTCAAAAATTAAACATAAGGATAAGATACAGTAAACACTTCATGTATATAGTTTACCTATTTTCTCAGCTTATTTACATTAGATATACAATTTCGTTAATACATTAAGCATTATGAAAATTTCCTGACTATAACATAAACACGCCGTGGTTTGGTTTCTCTAGTCCTTTGTAAACACCGCCCCATATCAACAGATAACACACTGGAACGCCCTGCTGTATGCGTGCAAACTCGTTATTCTCAGAAGCTTTACTGCCTACCCTAATCTGCCTATTTACAAGTTGTCTGCTAATTTTTGTATCTATACTGTACTATTTTTTTTCCAAAATTTAAAATAACATATCATTCATTTGTAGTTTTTGGAGTGAAACTTTTTTACGCACGCCAGAGAGAATTAGATTAGAACGTGTAACGAAACGACGTGGAATATAACGGTGCATCCCCTCCTTCTGTGCTGTTAAGTAAGAATGAGACTGGGAATTTTTTTTAGTGAAGTGGTTTAGCGACGCACAAAAACGTTATCTCGAAAATTGAATACCAGGAGTTGAAAGCGGAGGCATTTCCCGTAGAAATTCTGTATTCGAAAAATTTTAGGATTTTCTTTTTTCGAAGTTCAAAAAATGATGATTTTTGTCTTCGTAAATTTGATTTGAGAAATTTATTATATCTATTAACATAAAGTTCATAGTACCTACCTACTGTCATAATAGAGTAGGTCGGATCACTAGAAGTGGGACATTAAAATCTCAATGTTTTACAATTTTTAGTGGAAACGAAACACTTATGGAATCACTTCGGTCTTCGTCCGTTAGCCTGTCCGTTTGTCACAGGCGATTTTTTCTAAAACTATTTGACCTGCACATTTGAAGTTTTGCTCAGAGTTGGCATTAGTATTTTGTGAAAAGCAACGCCTTCTAAGTTAACAATTTGAATAAGTAATTATTTGAACACTGACAGATGCAACCGTCATTTTTGACATATTTTACCATTCCAACACCGCGGATGATCGGATTGAAACCAAACTTTAGGAGGATGTTTGATATGCAAATATGAAGAGCCCTATTTTTTTTTAAACTTAGCGCATTCTTAGAAGATATATAAATATACTATAAGGTTGTTTTTTACATAATAATGGTACACTTTTCATAACGGCTTATTATTCTATTTATTTGTGCAAGAGTTTCGTTTTTTTTAGTGAAAATCGGCACATGCGCAAAAGAGATATATACCATCGTTGTTTTTTTTTATATAAGAATGGTGTATTTTTTATAATTGTTTATTACTCTATTTTACAAAAAAGTGTTATAAAATGTTTTTGCGCAGAGGAAGTACAAGTTATAAAGTTGTTTTTATATAATAATAGTACACTTTTCATAACGGTTTATTACTTTATTTTTACAAGATTTTGTAATTTTTTTTGGAGAAAATCAGCTCATGCGCAAAAGCGATGTATAGGTACTATCGTTGTTTTTATGTAATAATGGTGTATTTACAATTTTATATATTTATAATGATTTATTATTCTATTTTACAAGAAAGTTTTGCTAAAGTTTTTGGGGGAAAGTCGGCGCATGCGCAGAAGAGATATACCTATGTTATAAAGTTGTGTTTATATAATAATAATAATAATAATATTTATTAGTCATGTTGTCAATACAAAAATTGAATATGACAGGTCAACAATAGAGAAGAATATAAAATTAAACATTCAAATATCATTCAAATATGCATCCACACTGTAAAACAATTTAGTTTGTAAAAATTGTCTCACCGCCAAGTCAAATCTTTTCGATCGGCGAATGTCCAGTGGCAAGTGATTATATAACCGAACAGCCATGGCAAGTGGACCACTGTTCGCTACGCTAAGTCTGTTAAATGGTATGTGGATGTCACTACCAGATCGTGTATTGTAGGTATGAATGTCATTGTTAAAATTTACATTAAATTGATAAAAATATTTGTTTAAAAAAGTCAATAATTTAAAAATATACAAAGATGCGACAGGTAAAATATTTAATCGAGCGAATAATGGTAGACTGGGGGTTTGTGAAGGTACACCACACATATAACGTACAGCTCGTTTTTGTAATACAAAAATATCATGCAAATTGGATGATCCCCAAAAAATGATACCATAAGAAAGGTGGGATAAAAAATGTGCATTGTGGACTAAAAGAAGGGTTTTAATGTCAGAGGTAGGACGTAGTTGCAAGATGTTTTAAATGTTCATTCCAAGTTAATATAATAATGGTATACTTTTCATAACGGTTTATTATTCTATCTATTTTTACAAGAAAGATGTGTAATTTTTCTTCTAAATTTTAATTTCGGAACTATTTTGAAAATAACAAAATCTGTTGTTCTTTTATTCTGAAGATGTTAGTTAGGTAGTTGACAAGCATTCTTTGTTTAATTTTTACATGACGTTATATAGAGAACCATAAAATTATTAAAATATTTTTTTCTTTTCTGTGTTTCAATATTTTTAACTGTTTTCAAACATAACGCCGGGGTATATTATCTAAAATTTCGCGCCTAGTAATTCTTGAAATACTTGCGCATATACTCCCACTAGTTAAGTATGAAAACTTAAAGAGAACAAAAAAAATGTTGAATTAATCCTTTAGTAAAAAATTTGAAAGCCTGAAAAGTATAAGAAAAATAATTATTAAGATTGAAAAATTGTAGAGCGATCCATTGCTATAAACTGATTGTTTCTTTACAACTACAAAACCAAAATTTGGCTCTATAGCACACAAGTGGTGGGCACGGGCTCTTGGCGTAAGGTATAGCTTGCATTTAACCGATTTTTTAAAGAAAACATAGTTATCGAAAGTTTCTTCTATCGAAGAGCTAGTGTTTTAAAAGCTTACCATGGTTTCATCTATAAACACATTGAAAAAATTAGTCCGTCATTCAGCATGATGTGATGACCTGTAGATATGGAATGCTGATGTATGTACTACTGCACAATGCACATGCAAACCAACAGGAAAGAGAAGGCGATTAACACGGTATATGTATGTCTCTTTCTGGCCCATCTTGTTGAACAAAAATGGAATGGCTACCGTAATTATCGCTATGTCTTTCTGTCATATTGGTCGCACAGCCAAGATCACTCCATATCTACAGCTCATTGTGTGAGACCAGTAAGTCTCTTCATCCGGTCAATTTAGTTTTATTTACTGTAGATTATAGACGCTCAACAATTGGCGTTTAATAACACTAAATTAAAATTAAATGACATCACAAAAGATCCATAAGCAGATGTGAGAATCGAACCCACAATAGTTTTACTCAAAAGTCAATCCGCTAATCATTACACGAAACTATCCTCTAGCCGAACTTCAATAAACATGTATCTATTTAGTATAGTACACGGAAGAAAATATGTCTGATTGTAAGACATATATAATATATGATATATATTTAAATTATATTTTTTGTTTATATATATTATATTTATTATATTCACATTAATGAACAATACAATATAGTGAATTATATAATAGTTCGTACGTAACGTTAACATACCATGTCAGTTAATACACATACTATTCACCGGATTTGTCAGGATCCGCAGCGTATGTCAGAACGTGAGGTACATCGGGTCAGATTCCAGCGGACATCAACATGTTCCTGTCATAAAACGTATATGAGTATTCATAGATTTACAACATATATATATCATCACAGTTGGTTAGTCAGTCTAATCCATTACACCTCATTCAAGACACAGTACCTTAACTGTTGTCACACACAAACATAGCATAGTATCTTGCAACTGATTGCCTGGACACAGTACCTTTAAACTGTTGTCAACACACATACATGGCACAGTCTCTGTCAACTGTATGCCTGGACACAGTACCACTGTTGTCAACACTCATACATGGCACAGTACTTTTAAACTGTATGCCACAGCATGGTACCCAACCATATGCCAACTCTCACATACATGGCACAGTATCTTTCAGCTGTATGCCTCGGCATGGTACACAACCATATGCCACTCTCACATAAACTTTACTCATCCCTAATATCTATATACCACATAGACATTACGGACAAACCAACTCTCAACTCTAATATAACCATAATACATAGGTCCATGATCATTATTATAGTCCATACGTACTCAATACTCAATATGTTCGCAGTCGTAAACCTCTTTAATCTAAGAAAATACTCAGTAGGTTGAAAACCTACGAATCTATCAAATACTCAGTAGGAAAACCCAGTAGGGTAGGTACCTACCTTTGCGTCTGGAAATATCGGCACACTATCACAATATTATCAACAATATTACAGATTAATTGCAATTATTCATAAAATATAACACATTTTCAATAGAAAGATATTCAAAGACAAGCACATTACAATCACTGTTTACTCATAGAAGATTACCACTGAAATGGTTCATCCTACAGAATCTTTGTTAACTTCTACCCAACTATGAAGTGGTTCTAATTTATTAGTTATGGCTTTCGTTTGACCAAATGCGAGGTCCTGTCTTGTATCTCTCAACGAGTATCCTTATTTTATCTAGTGTTTGTTATTTTAGAATCTTTGTTGGTGAGGATACAATATTTTTAAGTAAAATATCAACTTTACAAACACCCAAAATAATATTTCTTACGTATGATAATGCATATCTTTGAATTTAAACGTATTTTAGGCCTTTTTGGACCCGTAGTCATAATATTGTGTAGTAACATTCGGTATAAAAGTTGTAACCTTCCTTTCGCATACAACAAACAAGGTCATTCAATCGTGGTGGGCCATGGTTTGGGTACATACTACTAGAAAAGCAGATATCCGCAAACTCGCATTAAATCGTCACTATACACAGTATGTATATTGTATACGCCTACATCTACCTACCTACTGTGTATAATATCACTGCAGTGTAGAGCTAATGTTACACACACACACGCACACACACATATTCATTTCTGACTCCTCTCGAAGCTCATACAGATAATGTACACAAAGTCACTACAATTTGCAAAAATTGTTAGAGTATGCACGTAATTCGAGAATTACAAGGTGTTACAGGTTATTCATATAATATACATATCGATCTAGCAACGAAACTCTAACGGATCATTAACTCGAATTTATCTTCTATTAATTATAATTATCCAGTGAGATGTAATTTTGAAGAGTAAAATCGACTCATGAGAATGTATCTCCATTCCAGAACGAATTAATTCGATTCGGATAAAGTTTTGTCGGGCTGTCCCCATTTTCATACTTGGCATTCGGTAGTTATTTTTAATCATTTATACCAAGTATCAACTTTAGGGTGTCTTTTTTTATAGTGATGTCATCATGACCGCAAATTGAAAAACTTGCAAAAGGATTTTTAAAAAGCTCTGATTTACAAAAAAAAATCAACTTGCACGAAATTTTGCGAGTCCGATATGATTTTTACACTCAACGACTATTTTTAAACTACAATATTGAGTATCATTTTTATGAAAGCATTTTTTCCTTATAGTGGGATAAAATTAGATTTCCACTTCGGAAAAAGTCTCCCCTACATGATTCCTTGTGAAACGTATTTGGCAAGGTGTGTTGAACAAAATATCAAAATGTCACCGCGAAATTTTTCTTGGAAAATTTTTTATTAAACAATCTAGGCGTAAACATGTGGTTTTTAATTAACAACTTTTGAAATATTTTTTTTAGAAAAAAATCAATAGCGTCATTGGAAAGAACGGAACATTTCACGAAGGAAACATGTGTAACATATTTTTTTACAGAAAATTCGGGAAAGTAGTAATTTGTTAACTATAAAGTTACAAAGTGACACGTATGTCAATCGCGTTCTTACATTCGTATGTAAATGACTGTAACTTTTGACTGGGACAAGCAAATGACATGAAACCAATTGCAGATGAAAAAGTATAATTTTCATGAAGTATTACGTGTGTTCTAAAGATTTTTTAAGTACTTTAGCAATTATATATGTAGCTCTTCATTGGAGCACTGCGTAGGTTTTCAATTATTTGACAAAATTCGATGAGACATACAAATTTGTTGAAAAAAAAAAAATACTTGGATAGCATACCCATTTTTAATTATAGTGATTCATTGTAAACCTACACGAGACACTGTGTACTCAAGGCTGAACCACTGTACCCATCTAGCAGTACACAGTGAATCATTTTCCACTTAAAAAAAAAAAACTTTTATAAAACATTTTCCTTTGTAAATACTGAAAAAATAATGAAAACTTAAATTAAAATAACCACAATATACAGATGTCATATTTTAGTTTTCTTGGTACCTTAAAATTTTATGATATAGCCAATAGAAAAAAAAGTGATCCACTGTTGACAACTTGACCCTACTTTATTTCAAAGTATCTTGTAACTTGTATTTTCTTGGTACTTTTTATGAGGTATCTTGTACATCTCTGTATATAACAGGTATATGACCGATATGTCACTTGAGTGCCCTAAAATAGTACTTACTTAGAACAATAATTTTGTTTTTAAGTTTTTCGCCATAATGTTATACTGACGTTTACACCATAAGTGACCCGCATCTCCACCACATAAAACTCGTACTACCACCGTATGGGAGACAATTGCAGATATTAACGAAAAAACAAAAAGGCCTAAATTTAAAAATTGGGCATTAAATTAGCCCTTAAATAGTCCTTAAATCTCATGCAATCGTCAACGAGACTTATCATTGTGGCGTTGCCAGTTCGACCCGCTCATCCACCATATGTGATCCGTACTACCACCGTATAGAAGATAAATACAGATTTTAACAAAAAAGCAAAAAGGCCTAAATTTAAAAATTGGGCATTAAATTAGCCCTTAAATAGTCCTTAAATCTCATGCAATCGTCAACGAGACTTATCATTGTGGCGTTGCCAGTTCGACCCGCTCATCCACCATATGTGATCCGTACTCCCACCGTATAGAAGATAAATACAGATTTTAACAAAAAAACAAAAAGCCCTAAATTTAAAAATAGGGCACTAAATTAGCCCTTAAATAGCCCTTAAATCTCATACAATCGTTAACGAGATTTTAATTGTGGCGATGCCAGTTTGACCCGCTCATCCACCATATGTGACCCGTACTTCCACCGTATTGAACTTAAAAGTTTTTGCCTAAAAAAAACAAGAGCCCTAAATTTAAAAATAGAGCACTAAATTAGCCCTTAAATCTCATACCATTCTTTTCATCATTCGGCTCAGTGGCGGTGCTGACTTTTTCTAAAGTTGGAAGCGCCACAGTTATTGCCTGAATGGATAAGAGTCCTAAAATTAAAAATGGGGCACTAAATTAGCCCTTAAATAGCCCTTAATTCTCATGCCAATAATTTTGTCTAAAGACATTTTGGCGGTGCCAGCTTTATCGGGGTATTTTCTTTGACCCAAAGAACAATAATCCGAGACGAAAAACATGAGTTTCTATTTAAAAAAGTGGAGGTGACCTTGATGTAGCTTCAGCGCCTCCACCGAAAAAAATATAATGGTCCAGTATGACGGCTGTCTAAAACAATATAACTTACATCTGAAACTTTTTTGAATATCATCAATAGTTTAAGCGCTATTTATCTGTAACACTTTAAATGCTCCACCCTCTGTATATGTTTATAATCATATAAACTGACAAATAGGCCATTCATAATTTCAAAAATCTGACTTCAGATTTGTGTTCAGCATTCTCAAAAACAATACATACAATACATATTTTCATAATTTTTTATCGATTTATAGTCGGAATATTCCATTTTGCACCTTATTTATCAGTTATTTGTTCGTAAAAAAACTAACAATTTTCCAAAAAAACTGAAGGTGGCATTTTTTGTTAACACAATTTTCACTCCACTAGATAGATTATGCTTAGAATCAGAATTTGAAACCATGTCATTGTCATCGATTATCAAATGAAGATTACTTTGATTTAGAAATAACAAGAAAAATAAGTGATTCATTTTCAGAGTGCTCTTATTTTCAATGTCAAAAAGGTAATTTTTTAGTATTTTTTTAGGACATATTTTAACTTTCCATAATTTCTTTTCGTATTTAATTTCTGTACCATTTAAATAACCAGCGGGAGTATATGCAAGTAATTCAAGAATTACAAGGCGCAAAATTTTACGTAATATACCCCGGCGTTATGTTTGAAAATATGTGTATATTTTTAACAACACTTTGAGATTAATAATATAATTTAATAAAATTAATCTGAGAAGAAACTAAGAGTTGAAAATATTGAGACATAGACAGGAAAAAATCATTTTAATAATTCATTAACAATTTAGGTTCGTATCCCTATCGTCTGCACGTCGTATTTCCTGCGGTGTGCCTCAAGGTTCCTCGATGGGTCCTTTTTTCTTTTTATTACTTTTTATTGATTTGCCACTGTCACTTTGCAACTCATCTGCCGTTGTTATGTACGCAGATGACACCACCGTAATGACACGAAATGAAAATCTGCAAGGGATGTATGACGTATCAGTCCGGGCTTCCCATGGCATATCGAAGTGAACTGCTAATAATAAACTTCAGCTAAATAAATCAAAGGCCAAACAACCGGATTTGAATTTTGATGTCCCCCTGAGTTGATCTATAATGATCCCATAGATGTAATGCCTACTTTCAACTTTCTTGGCGTCACTTTAGACAATCATCTCACTTGGAAACAGCCAAGGTATGCTCCAAATTAGCAAAACTCAAATTTCTAATTTTTCGAATTCCAACTATGTATTAGTGATTTTAACCTGCTTAACCGCTTACTACGCCTATATCTACCCGGTATTAAACTATGGGATTATGTACTGGGGCAAACCCACGATTTTGAAAGGGCATTAATAATACAAAAAAAAAAATTCGAATTATATTTCGTCTAAGTCATACTGATTCGTGCAAGCCAATATTTAATAAACACAGAATTATGACAATATATGCGATGCACATGCTAAAATTAGTTTGTTTTTTGTTCAGAAATAAGCATTTTTTTCATCGCCATTTTCCGGATCATAATTATGATACGCGAGGTCGTTTAATTCATGGTATACCGGATCATCATCTCGCACTATATACTAAGGGACTCTACTGTTCAGTTATTTGACAGCTTACCTGCTGAAATTATAAGCACCAAAAGCTTCAAGTCATTTAAAAAAAAAGTAAAATGTCTTATAGACAAGTGGCCGTACAAAATTTTTTGACTACTGTATTTGAATTTATGACATCACATTTTATATTGTATTTTCGTTTGACGCATTCTTTGTCATTGTGACATAATATTATATAAAGTTCTATTCTATTCCATAAAAACGTTAGGTGTAAACTCTATGATCGGTTATTAATCACAACCAACGTTTTTATAATCATGGTTCTAAATTATTTTTTTTTTCATTTTTAGTATACAGTGTGTTCCCGGATTGAGTTCACAATAGGTGAGATTGACCAAAAATTTTCGAATTGGAATTTCATATTTTGGGATTTCGCCCTGCTTGGTCTGAAACTTATTTTTAGTAAACTTTCGATTTTTTTTAAATCAAGTAGGCTTTTACAGTTGAGCAAAACCTCTTTTTGTTTCAGGTAAAGTACCTTTTCCGTTCATAGTACGCAAAAGTGTCACTAAAAAAAGTTGGTCACAATGAAAAATTATGGCGTTATGCAAATTTTCAGAATGATCGGCCGACATGAAAATTATAATCAATCTGTAATAATAAAAAATTTCAAGCATATGAAAAAATGGAAATATTGTGATTTATTTTTATATGAAATTATAAATAGAAAAGAATATGTTTATTACAAAACTTCTCGTTTCACTGCAAAACAATTCGCATAACTCTTTATTATCACCCCAGAATTGTTTTTTTTAAACTCCCCCTTTCCCCCTTTCCGTTTCACTGCGTAACAATTCACATACCCCTTTATCGTTCACCCCGGAATTGTTTTTTTAAAAACTACCCCTTCCCGTTTCACTGCGAAACAATTCGCATACCCCTTTATCGTTCAATAGTGAAATAAGCAGCCACTAATATGCACCCCGGAAAAAAATGCATTCATATAAGCTAATTATTGTCGCAGGTGATTTGACTTAAGGGTGTATTGTCGCTAGGTGTATTGTCTTCGGTTGAAATATGTTCGGGTAAATTGTCGCCGGGTGAAATGTCGCGGGTGAGTTGTCGTCGGGTGAACAGACGTTCCACGGAATTTATACAGCTTGTTTTTTATATAAATCTGTAAAAAAAATCTATTTGGACGCATTCTGTTATACAAAATTTATTTAATATTTTCTCCTCTTTCGTTTAAGACAGGTTTCGAACTGATCTAATTTAAATTGACCGAGTATAATCAAAAAACTTTTTTTTTTCTTAGTTTGCTCCCCTCTATGGCCAAAATTCGAAAATAGGCCGACATTACGAGCTAAGCTACGCCGAAACGAATCGAACAAAAGAAGTTTTTTTTTTAAAAACCGGTTGAGGCGTTGGGGCTGTACGCGTGACACAAAAAATCGTGACACAGATTCACAGATAAACCGAGTACATATTATATAGGCGCTTTAGCTTACGCTAATCGCGCCTAAAAACTACAGGCTATAATTAGGTTAGGTTTAGTTCATAACCAGAAAATCTAAGCAAGGCAGTGTGTTTTGGATAAAGATATTCGCGCCAAAAAAACGGCTGTACGGAGAGAAAATCACTTAGATAATGTTCCTTGCGCACGGTGCGCTGGTACCATTTCTAAAGAAGCGCGAGTGCTGTACCTAAAAGTCCGTGCGCAGGGTGTAGCCAGTCGCTGCGTACACTTTATTGACTAGGCCTCGTGTAACTCACATGTTCGTGAGTATGTATGTGTGTTAAAGGTTCGCCCCGGCTTACAGCAGTCCATTCTGCGGTCGAGCAACGGCTTCTGCATGCATGCTTTCGCTAGTGGCATTCAGTGCGGTCTAGCTGAAGAATAGTTCAGGTTCAGACCTTCAACTCGTGTACTATAAAACACAAATTAATCTTAACATATTACATAAGTAGAAGGTACACGTAAAACAAATAGGTACAACAAAAAAGTTTACAGTCAATGTTATTTACCATTGCATAATAAAATATGGGAAATTAAATTAAGATACGAAATTAATTTGTTTATAAAACAAACAGCTGGAAATATGCTCAATTTATACTCCATGTAGAAATTTTTCAAATTTATAAATTTTTATTTCGCTAGTTAGTTACAAGTAAAAATAAACGCGTATTATAAAGACTGATTTGCGCCCATAATTTTGATTTTATGAATATTGTAGCAAAGTGGGCCAATTTTGTTACATGAAACATGCAGTCGTTGTTACAGTTAAAATGCTATATTAGCAAAATTTACTTCTCGACAGCGTCATTGTTCGGGACTTAAATTCAAAACTTCTATTATCGCGTAGGATGACTTGATCAGTTTCTGGGATGCTTAATATAAAAAATTAGCTCTCGAAATATGTGAAATGCACTTACAAATACTTTTTATTATGAGAATAATAACTAATTAAGCCATCCGCCGCGATAGTGGAAGTGCCGGGTTTAAGTCTCGACAGTGACAGTATTTTTTTCTTACATAGTATGTAACTGTAACAATGACTGTGCATTCATACAACAACAAAAGCAAACACTGTGCTATACACTTAATATAAAGCTGAAGAATTTGTTTGTTCGTTTGTTTGGTTGAACGCGCTAAGCTCAGAAACTACTGCTTCGAATTGAACATTTTTTTTTGTTGGATAGCCCATTTATCGACGAAGGCCATATGCTATATAATATCACGCTACGACCAATAGGAGCGGAGCATCAATGAAAAATGTTGCAAAATGTATCTCAAAATTTATCTCAAAGTCGTGAGTTCGAGCTCCACGTTGTACGAATATATTTTTATTTTATTTTTTCTACTAAGGCTTACAATTAAATTTATTTTAATTTTACTTACGACTAATTAAAATTATAAAATAAATCTAATTTATAGCTCATTTGAAAACTGTTACAACTAGAGGTACCTATATAAAAATAATTTTCCTACAGTATTATTAATTACATATATTTATATTATATTTTGTTAATTACAGTCATTTATGATTTAAAAGAAATTTATTAATTAAAAAAAGTATAAATACTGCTTTAAACCATTGTATTTTTTAGCCAAACGTGAAAGTACTTAGAGCCATCTATGGACGGTTAAGTTGTGTTGTTTATTCTGCTTGCAATATACATCTCTTTACATTTATATCTATTCGACACTAGATGACACATACATGTAAATATTTTCATCAAAAATGGAGGATTGAGTTTAAAATAAGTAACAAAGCAAGGAACTGCCGAAAACTGTAAAAAATTTGGACACAACCTTCATATCGGTAAACTAAGATGAATGTGGGTAGGTACTAATGTCCCTCCCTTCCACATTCGTTTTTTTGCACCCGGGTGAAACCGGGCGGGACCGCTAGTTATTAATATATGTATATATGTGTTAAAGCTTAAAACTTGCGTTTAAAGTTTGTTAAAACTCTTAGTGTGTTTCGTAGTATCACCCCGATCTATTCGAAATTGCTTTGTAGTAATAACTATGAAGAAATAACGTCGTAATTCAAACGAATCAAATATTCTCGAATGAGGCATGACATTTTGATAAACATTTCTTTCTTACTGTTTTCTAGCAATGGCAATAGTGTTTGTCAAATCCCAATTGCTGTCTTCAATCTCTACTTAAAAGCTATTTGAAAATCACTTTTAAAGGTGATAATAATATCATACTCATAAAAATTAGTCTTGATAATTCTTTTAAATCTTTACTCAACCATTTAGTTTCCAATTTTCAAATCAAAAGGCAA